>OY770143.1:2410000-3610000 GCA_963669345.1 Gortyna flavago | reverse complement strand
ATACATAAAGCAGCGGGTTAGCGGATCACTTGTTCTCCCAGTAATTTTCTTGTACTAGACCATACCTGGGAACCTTCTGGTTACGTAAGGTGGATGGTATTGAAGGACAGTTTTTTTTTTGCAAAATTTGTTTGTAAATGTAAATAAAAACTTGTGCCTTCTCTTGCATTCACCCAAAAGCAGACTGTTTTCAGTGCGTTACATTGAGCGCAGCCGTGAACAGCGATTTTTCACATCAAAAGTAAAAGTCGTTTTTCCCAGCAATAAGGCGGCACTGCTCAATATCACGAATTGCGCAATATTTTTGACCGTCTTGGGTTAGGGTCGAAGATTGCGCAATGATTGAACAAAAGTTTGAGCGAATTTAATTTGTATAATATAGCACTTTTTTTTTGGCTGTTTAATGGTGATTTTTTTTATTGCGCCGTGTAGGATCAGAATTGGGCAATATTTTTAAGCCTGGCTGGATGGCTCGGAACACTAGGTAAGTCTTGCTCTCGCGAAATGCTTCTTCTTCTTCTTCTTCGTAGCACTCTTGTCAGAGCAGTCGTGGTCCGCATGTAGTTTCTTGTCTAGGGGCTGATGTAATTTGCCTCACGATTTGTCGCCACCTACTCCGATTTCTGGTATGTTTTGTGCACTCATACAAGGGATCGCCCACTGCGGATTTAAATGTGGTCAGTCCATCTCATGGGTGGGCGTCCCCGTAGTCTAGTGCCCTCCACTCTAACCTGCATGACAAAGTGCTCTATAGAGTCTCGCTCACGCCTCGAGACATGTCCGAAGTATTTGAGGATGCGCGTTTGGACCAGAACAAATATACCTACGCTTTTTGATGTTGAGTTCTTGGCGTATAGAGGTGTTGGTGCGAAACTCAATCCACGCTACCCCAAACATTCTTCTCCAGCACCACATTTTCAGAACATCTATCTCCTTTTTCTCAAAGTCACGTAGCGTCCACGTTTCAGCAGCTTATAGGAACATAGAGGAAATCAGTGATTGAACAAGCCGGATCTTGGTGGCTTTTGTAAGATCTCTGTTCCTCCAAACTTTTTTCAGCTTGTCCATCGATGTTTTAGTCTTCGCCATACATCTCTTAATTTCACCTATGCATCCACCCCGTTTGAGATTAGCGCTCCAAGATAAATGTATAACTGGACCACGTCGCAGTTCGCAATTTAGAGACTTCGGGCGAGTTGTACGTAGACGCTTAAATTACGAGCCGTCAATGTTATTGCGCAATATATAGGTAATTGATAGATTGAGTGCAAAGGGTACCTAATTCAATATTGCACAATGCTGTTGTAGGTGCAGGTCCCGCCTAATATTGCTATTAGTTTTATGTGCAGAATGCGTAGATCATCTATGTGATGGATCATTTTAAACCCTGTGTTGTTAGGCTTTGCTTTAGCTTGATGCAACTTTGACAGCTGCTTTTATTTTTTTAATAAATCATTCAGTTGCTCACAATAAAACTTAGTTTCATATTTACCCATGGCGACATGGAAACGGTAATATTACCGTGACATGGATTAGATAAAAAAAAATGGGTACCGCTTGACCCATAGATGTAACCGTTGATGTGAAAGGACAGTTACGTATACTCGCAGCAAGCCTGATGTGATAGATAACTTGCTTCATTTACTTTCGTTAAACTATCCTGTCGTATGAAAGAGTATGAAACAAAATTTGTAAGTATCCTAGCACGTGGCGTTCTGTATTTTTGCCTGCCCCCTCGGAAAATTAAATTAGGCGTAGAATAACACCTGCCTTTGTGACAAAAAAAAAAAACAAAAGTTAATAAATAAATAATTGTTTTATTTCGGAACAAAGAATCCATAGTGTGATAACATACCTAATATTAAAACAACTTTATCTAGTGTTAGTACCAATCACCCTCCGCACATACTACTTTAAAATAATATTGGAGAGTTGAAACTCTCCGCTACAGTTCTCAGGATGCGGTTGCGACTCTCTTACTCTCCTCAGTAGTGAAACTGTTTTCTACCAGTGCAAATATTCAGTAGATAAAATAAGTTAGACAATAAACCACTTTGTACACACTTTTTTACTTCGATAATTATTGAATCAAACTCTCTCTACACCGCTGACACTAGCACCCCACCTCACCCGGTACATGTGACTTAATTCAACGAGGAGTAACACCATCTTATAACTATTTAATGAATGCCTGTTTTGGTACGACAAAGTACCGCTTTGAGCGTGATTATCACGCGAACACTAATCCATTGCCGGTTTTATGCGGAACATAAATACTTAATTTATTATATATCGAGCAATGGACTGCCTCGTTGGTCGCGGTTGGGCGTGGTCGCAAGCTCTACTGCTGAGCTTGAGATCCTAGGTTCGATTCCCAGGTCGGGCAAAGTGTTAAATAGCTCGGAGGCTCTGAATCTGTGCCCGGTTGATGCCAATAGGCTCGTCCCTTGTTGCGTGGCTTGAACATAACTGGTGAAATGTAGGTGTACCTACTATACAACGTGCCGCTAAAATGGCGACATTAATTTAAGACAAACCTAGTGGCTAGTAATCATAAAAAAATATAACAACATAGAATTATTTCTAATTTGAAAACTACCGCGTGGGCCGCTTGCCAATTTAGAACTCTGTCTTTCCCTCAATTCGCCTAATCTTTGCACTTCAATTGATTATCATCTTGATCATAAGGGCAGGCGAATGATAATTGCAATGCTTGTAAAAGGCTGCTAAGTCATAAGTACTAACATAACATAACACCAACATTGTACACTTAGTTCGCAATAAACGTTTTGACTTTGACTTTTTACTTTTGATCTTTGACCCGGCAAATGACGCTACAGTTCTTTATGTTTAACGAAATTAAAATATGTTCATAAAATGAAAACGCGAAACAGTATACGTGTGTTAAATTAATGTCGCCATTAAAGCGCCACGCTGTATACAGGGTTTATTTTCAAGGACCAGCCAAATTTAAGGGTGTGGTGCAGACCATCAAACTGAATAACTTTCTCCATGGGACCAATATATCGTCATCGTGAAAAATGTATCAACTTTCCAATAGAAAACTTCAATACCTACCCTGTGTATATAGATAGGTACTCCTCTGCCTAATCCTTCAGTGAATAAAGGCGTGATATGATATGGCGTTATGTTATATTATTTACCGAGCATTGCTCATTACCACGAGAACGTCGTGTGTGAGGTGTGTTGTCGTGTGTTTACATAGCGTTATTTGTATGAAATACTTATGACATAGGGAGCCGAAACGTGGACACTCACGGTACAGCTATTCTATAAATTCAAGGTCGCTCAGCGAGGTATGTAACGGGCTATGCTTAGAGACTCTCTGAGGGATCGAATCCGCAACGAGGTGATCCCGTAGAGAACCAAAGTTGTCGACATAGCTCACAGAATAAGCAAGCAGAATTATCATTATTAGCCGTAGAACCGATAACCGTTGGAGTAGACGTGTTCTTGAGTGGAAACTGCGAATCGGTAAACGTAAGGTGGGACGCCCTCAGGCTAGGTGGAGCGACCATCTTAGCAGGATGGCTGTTAGCAGCTGGATGACAGTTGCCAAAAATGGAGTTGAATGGCGTGCAATAGGAGAGGCCTATGTCCAGCAGTGGACTGCTATAGGCTGATGATGATCATTTGTATGAAATGGTGATGTTTGATTATAGTACGTGTTTGTTACGCAAGGTATTGTAATTTGATTGATAGTTAATTTTTACTAGTTAAACGTTCCATTTACCCTAGTGACCCCTAGTGGTTATAAAAGCGGTTTTACTTTACTGCTGCTATAAGAATAAAGGCTCCTGCAGAAAGGCGCGACGCGACGGTGCGACGCGATTCTGGTAGAAAAATTTCCACGTACTTTTTATAGAAATTGTTCTACTAGAGTCGAGTCGTACTTATTTGCAGCCGGTGGATTCTGTTAGAATCTCACCGTGAGAAGTTAGATGAAGTGAGCTGTCTATGGAATGACAGCTAATGCTAAGGATTGACACTAATGACAGCTCACTTTAAGCTTACTTCACCCGAGTTATCACGGTGAGATTTTTACAGAATAGCACTACAAACAAAATGAAAACTATTATTACACATACTTGTACATAAACAGTGCATATTTTTATATACACACATCAAAAGTGTCTAGGGATCAAGCATTTTTATGCGGATTTCTTGAGATTGAGATGTGGCTTTGTAATAAATTTATGATTTTATAAATTTATATGGATCCTTTTTGGTGCATTTCATAATTTGAATCAGGAACTGTGAATCAAATTCGAGTAAAAGATGAAAATCAGCTGTCAATATTTTCCCTATAAAAACATACAACGCATTGAAGACATTATTAGTGCTACTGTTTCCCTACTACTGATTAAAACCAACGTTATTATGGAGCGGCGACGTCATTTAAGCAGGGAAGAAATGCTCAGAGCCGTTGGAATGATAGAAGCTGGTTCCCGGCAACGTACTGTGGCTTTAGCTCTGAATACAAGTCAGAGTGTTATCAGTCGACTTTGGACACGTTACCGAAGCACTGGTACCGTGGCTGAGCGCCATGGAGGACGGTATCGCTGCACCACACGGAGACAAGACCGATACATTCAAATCTTAACTCGAAGAGCTCCAACAATAACCGCCATTATGTTAGCCGTGAGGCTTCATCACTCTTCAGGGAACTTAATTAGCGACCAAACAGTCAGAAACCGCTTGCATGAAGTGAACCTTCATTCCCGAAGACCGCTACGGGTACCACCTATAGCAATGCACAATCGTAGGATTCGATATCAATGGGCTCTTGAACACAGAAATTGGGCAGAAGAACAATGGCGTTTCGTGTGCTTTTCTGATGAGTCTCGTTTTGGTATGAGACCGGATACAAGACGTATACGACACTGGAGAAACCCTGGACGCCAACAGCGATTAAAATCCTGCCAGGAAGTCCATCCTTATAGTGGTGGAACCATCATGGTATGGGCGGGTATTTGGATCGGCGGAAGAACTGAGTTGATTTGGATCAGAGGCAACCTCAACGCTCAAATTTATGCTGAGACGATTGTATCAGACGTCATCGTTCCTCTACAAGTGCAAATCGGTCCCTTATTTCAGTTAATGCATGATAATGCACGACCGCACACCGCAAGAGTTGTAAGACAGACTCTCGCCGCAGCTAACATCAATGTCCTGCCCTGGCCTGCTCAGTCGCCAGACTTGAACCCGATTGAGCATGCATGGGATATGCTACAGAGAAGAGCTCTGCCGAATATGGAGGGTATCCAGTCGCAAGAAGACCTTTTTTTGTTGTTGCAACGAACATGGGCGGCCATTCCACAGCGTGATTTGGATGAACTCATTTTGAGTATGCCAAACCGATGTTCTTGTGTTGTTAGTGTTCGCGGTAGAAACACGGATTATTAATTGTTTAAGTTACCCAATAAAATTTTAAAGAAAACTGTTATTTCAGTCTTTTTTTCGAACTTTTGTGTTAGTGGTTCAAATGTCAAAAATCCCTTTATTAGGAAAATGGCAAATTTCCTTATTAATGCAAAGGTGACTTGGTTTATCGTTACTGTGACAAACGAAAACACTTTATTTGATGAATCCTTAAAGAAGAAAATTTTAATTAATATCAATCAGGAGAAAAGTTATTGCAAAACTATATGTTGATCCCTAGACACTTTTGATGTGTGTAGTTCACAAAAAAAATACCCAATCACATTTCGGCAATATGGAACTCTGAACAATTACCTAAGGGAAGTGTATCTAAAAATGTATCTATATATTTATTTGAAATGAAACGTTTCGCTGTGTGTCTCTGGTCGCGCCTCACGAGAACCACTCCAATTTACTTATTTTTTATGTCAACTATTTTATTTTCTTTGACCATGTTCTAACACTGGCTGGCAGGAATGATGCGCAACCTACAAAATTCAATTTTGGATTCAATACATGTTGCTGGACCTCGCCGCTTTTAAATGTTCCAAAAGATATAAAAAAAAATTGCTGTGAATACAAAGGTAGGTCAAAATGTATGGAACAGCATTTTGTTTTTTTTTTTTATAAACGACGTAAAATTTTTACGCTAGGTGGTCGGATGTTTATAGTTTGCGTATCGATCGTGTCTGCCACCCTGTACATTATTTTCTTACGGTACGCAAGTCTAAAAATAGCTAGATTACGACACGAATTTATGAATACCACCTCAGTTACTCATTAACTAACAAAATATTGATTTAAGCTACCGACGCAATATATCATTGCTTATCAGATGACATGCGAAAATAACTTCTATGATACATTCAAATAGAAATGATTACAGGAAGTTACTTCACAATTTTATCTAAAATTTACACAGAGATACCGCAGTAACTTGGCCAAAATAACTTATGCTCTCAGGTGAATTCCCTTGAGGTGAGATCAGAGCTCAAAGTACCCTGGTAATTAATCATTCATCAAGGATTTTGCATCAAAATGAGTCTCTGAAACGCTATATTCTCAGTACTATATTAATACTGAAACCAGCTGTAATTATTATGTAATGAAATGGTTTTTATACATAATAATTACTATATTTGAGAAATAAATATAAAATTATTGATAGTATTGAATAAATCGTAGTAATAACAAAGATGGCTGACGATAATATTCATGTGGTGGACAACACTGGTGCGTATTCTTTTAATTTTTTTTTTTTGTATATTGGCTGAAATATGTATCATTTCAAACTTACATTACAATAATAGATAAGACGGTAGTACTTACAACCACACTGCATAGCAGTAATTTTGAATTTGACAGCGCCTTAAATTTCGTTGCAGATATAGCTGTGCTTCATTACCGCGTTGCGTTGCGATGCGTCGTCGCAGCGTCAACTCGATAATAACTATTAAATAAAGTATGACAATTTAATTATTATTTCAATTAAATTTGTCAATAATGTCTAATTTATTTGCAACTAGCGGCCCAACCCAGCTTCGCACGGGTGCAATTTTTTTTTTCGAACAATTTTTTTTTTCTTTCATGCAAACCTTGTCCTGACAATACCATACACAACAAAAAAAGAATTAGCGAAATCGGTTCAGCTGATATCGAGATTTGCGCTTAGCAACACATTTAGCGATTCATTTTTATATTATAGATAATTGTATTCATAATGAATCAACGCAGGTGTGGCACACAATACAATGCGTTGATCCGTTGCAACGACGCAACGCAACGCACTAATGAGGCATCGCCCTAAGCCGATTTTTTTTTTCATAAAGTGTTATACTGTACCTACCTACTAGGTACTTGATCTTGCTCCATCAAAACCCTAAATCGAAATGCTTTATATGAGCACTCGCTCCCTAGTAATTTTTTTCTGAGCCTGTACTTTTAAATTCGTCCCTAAATCATTCCGATTCAGCCTTTCCCTTGCTGCCCTCTCCCAGCGATGCCCTAAACCGGGGTCCGTACCCCACAGGGGGTGCCCTTAGCGTGTAGTCGCTTAGTTTTTAAGTTTTTAAAGCCCTTGATCCACAGGCAAGTCCGGTTAAACAAACGACAACCTCATAGGTTGAACAGTGAGAAGCCATTTATAAAAAAAAAAACCAGCCAAGTACCACGTGTTGGACCACGCAATGAAGGGTTCCGTAGTTGGAATGAATTTATCCCAAGAACAAACTTAACATTGTGTTGAAAAACATGTTCTCCCATACATTCCAACTGAAAATGTAAGTTTGTACGCAAAATATTGAGAGATTTACCATGTTGTTTCAAGATCATAGACTTCTTATTAATTTTCCTGTAATCTATAGGTATAGAACTATTTTCTGTATTTTTTTCAAAATTTTAGGCTCAGTAGTTTCGGAGATAAGGGGGGGGAATGGTAAATTTCCGTCTATTGTCTTAAATAACTTTAATACAATTTACTTTAAAATTATGAAAATAATATATTTGAGATCCTCACGGTAAGCCCTTTCATTTAATATGTCACACGGTACAGATTGTGAAACTTTTTTTTTTTTAATTGTCTATTTACCCCTCAAAAATGACTCCCATTTTCAAAACTCATTTATTTACGTTACACGTCTGTGTTTGGGTCATAGAGATTCATATGTGTACCAAATTTCAACTTAATCGGTCCATAAGATTCGGAGCAAATTGGCTGTGACAGACGGACAGACAGATAGACAGACAGACACACGAGTGATCCTATAAGGGTTCCGTTTTTTCCTTTTGAGGTACGGAACCCTAAAAACGCTAATGTGTTATTTTTTTATGAAGTTGCGTTGCGTAGTTACATCCACGCGCATAGACGTCGATGAACGAGAATATATAATTATCAGACTGATAATTTGAGTGTAGCTTATGAAAATGTAAACAAATGGACCCGAAAACGTCTCTGAGGATGCAAATTTGTATTGCCACTTACAATTTGAGTGCTTTGATTTGATTATTTGAATACTTAAGAGCGTTTACGCCGTACGGCATTTCATACAAACTTTCAAGCCCTTGTTTTTCGAAATGAATGAACGGATTTTAATGAAACTTTATACGCATAAGCAGGATACAAAGGTCTAAAAAGTTAGCTGAGAACATTTTCTTTTTCATACATTTGGGACAGACCATAGGTTTATGTAATTATTCAAAAAATAATCTTATAAACAGAATTATAAAAATCATCTTCTCATCATCTGCCTAGCCTTTTCCCAACTACGTTGGGGTCGGCTTCTAGTCTAAACGGATGCAGCTGTATACCAGCATTTTATATGGAGCGACTGCCTATCTGAACTCCACAACCCATTTACTGGGTAATACGATACCCCTTGGTAAGACTAGTTATCAGACTTTCGGGCTACTGATGACCCGTAACGACTGTCAAAGATCCATGATTGACAGCCGGGACCAACGGCTAATCGTGCTTTCCGAGACACGGAGGGGTCTTGGTATGTAAAGATGGTCACACATCCATGGACCAACCGCGGCAAACGTAGCTTAACCTGATCGATCGACCCGTGCGGCTGTTATTACTTACCCACAGTCCCTCAAATAGAATTATAAAAATCTCAATTAAATTAATAGTCACCAAAGACATTAAATATTTACCCAACTAACTAAAACAGGAAATATTATCCTGGTAAAGCATGTTAGGGATCAACCGGGTAGACCATCGGTCATAATAATCCCTACTCTATTCCAAATTCACCCTTATGCAAGGGTCAACCTTATTCAAAATTTAGTTGAACATTACGTTATTATAGACCCAGCTTTAGAAAGTAAAGCAGGAGAAGATTATAGGAACTATGTTTATTATCTTTTATGCGTGTTATAAGAGTGAATTTCTTCACTTTTTATAAACGATTTTTAATGTAATCTGGCTTAGCAAAATCAGCCTATAAGTAATGTTCCCACGGCTGGCTGCTATTACCTAATAGCAGCCAGCCGTGGGAACATTACTTATAGGCTAGGAACCTTCCTGGGCTCAAAAATGTATACAGAGTAAAATTAAATTAGCTAGCGAAACTCTGCAGTCGTGATGGGTAACGATATTTATAACCAACACGTCTGTAAAGTTTACACAAAAAAAAAAATATTTTTTAACTGTTTTTTCATGTATATTTGAAGTGTCGCTTTGAGCATAGAGTTTGGCCAACGAAAGCTGACAACGAATTATTTTATAATTTTTTTTCTAAACTTTTAGAATGGAGACATTTTAGGACTGTCAATCCTAATTGTCAATGTCAATATAGCAATAAATTCGCAATGAATAAAAAAAATAGAATAGAATAAATAGTATCAATTGCGTTTACGCAGTGTACAGCCAGGGAAGCTCTTGATTTTTTTTAATTGCCGCCTTTTTTCTTGGTCAGCTTTCGTTGGTCAGAATCTAAAGCGTTTCTTCGACCTTTTTATGTCTTATCCAATATCCATTTTTTCTCGTTGTCTCATTTCACCTTACATCATTACTCGCGGTCGATGACCCTACAAAAAACATTTAATTAATTTGGTTTTTGTTTTTTCATGATTTTGTTCAATTATGGGATTCAATGGAAATAGCAAATGGGACCCATCGTTAATGGGTAAAAAATGGGATTCAAAAGCGGGATCCAACGAAAATAAATCATCGATACCCTGTCTGCGGAGTTTCGTAAGCTAATTTAATTTGACTCTGTAGAAGCAGTTCCAGAGTATCCAACAATACACATTTCTCTCTCTTTATAGAAACCATCATAATTATGTATTCAAGGGGCCCGTGGGTAAATAATAACAGCCGCACAGGTCGATCGGTCTGGTTAAGTTACGCTTGCCGCGGTTGGTCTGTAGATGGGTGTCCATCTTTACATACCGTGACCCCTCCGTGCCTCGGAAAGCACGTTAAGCCGTTAGTCCCGGCTCCGTTCATTCGTGGATCTTTGACAGTCGTTACGGGTAGTCAGAAGCCCGAAAGTCTGACAACCAGTCTTACCAAGGGGTATCGTATTACCCAGTTACTGGGTTGTGGAGGTCAGATAGGTAGTCGCTCCATGTAAAATACTGGTATTCAGCTGCATTCGGTTAGACTGGAAGCCGACCCCAACATAGTTGGGAAAAGGCTAGGCAGATGATGATCATGATATTATGTAGGTGTTCATTTGTTTATCTTATTTGCAGAACCGATAACTCCTATGCAAGAAATCAACAAAGCCTACGAAGTATGTAAATTCGGGAGGTTCCACGTGAAGTTACTGTTTGTGACATTCTTCGGCTGTATCGCCAGTATTCTGGTTACCAACACCACTTCGTACTTATTACCGATCGCAGAGTGCGACCTCAACATGAATCTCAAGCAGAAAGGACTTTTGAATGCTATGCCTTACTTTGGTAAGTGATTTCTAGAATATATTTTGAACCATTCATAAATAATTAGTGAGCAGTGGCCCAGTGGTAACGGTAAACAATTTTAATAATTACGTGTTGTAGGTCGTGGGTTCGGACCCATGCAGGCACTTTACTTTGTGTAAATTAATTCATCACAATCATCACCACTGCTCTCAAAACGGTGAAGGAAAACATCGTGAGGGAACTATCATGTCCAAGAACACAGTGACATCTACATAAAATGTCGCTAGTCCATGACCGGACACATTGTTTATTCAAGGTGCAATTGGCGAACAATTGAAGAGGCCTATGTTGAACATTGAACTGCTGTAGGCTGATGATAAATTACCTATAGTTTAACTGCTTGCATACTCAATTATACATTCTTTTTTATATATTTTTAAAACGAAAAAAGGTTTGTACTATCGCAGCCTTTTCCGCCTGAACACTTAACAAAATTTTCGCCTAAATCCTGCGGAGGCGCCAAGCCAAGCACCCTTAAAATTTTCACATATTGGGCGCGAGCCACACAGAACAGTCGTGAGACGAGGACGGGACGCAGATTCACGTATCTTCATTATTCGCCCAAAATGTACGCGTCGCTTTTCCATCAGTATACCAATGACCGCGTCTACGCCCCGTCCGCGTCTCAGGTCGTTTCTGTGTGGCCCGCGCCTTAGGAAAGCGATAACGCTATTAGTTGCAACCTGCTCTGCGCATCTTAGTGACGCATCACGTGTATTCCTTTTGTGAATTTGTCGGACGAACTATTTGACCTTGGCGCGCTTACTAGCGAGCTCTTCTATTTTTTTAGTGCAAGCAAAAATGAACTTAGTGGTGGTCAGGCGAGAGTGTCCGCGATAGTACCTATCATAATTACACCATTTACTTATAACAAACTCGTGGAGATTGCATACAAGCAACAAGTAAGCAATAGATAATCTCTGCATTACCTATCGACGACTACCGTATTTTGTATGTCCTTTTAATACCTTTTAAAACCTATCTACACTCCGTTTACAATTATTTTACCTCTGACAACAACAACCTTATTGTGACGAGAACAAACATCAGAATGATTTTGACTGACTTGCAAGGTAGAGTAACTGGGAAAGGAATTTAACAACAAAGATTGGTCAGTCATCCAATGACTGACCAATAAAACGCATCCTTATAAACATAACGATAAAGAACAACCGACCTAATCTATATCCTTTTCAGGAATGTTCGTATCAACAGTAATTGCCGGCTTCTTGATAGACACATTTGGGAGGATATATTTCCTTAGAGCTGGTTTTGGAGGCATATTCCTATGCACATTATTCTCGGCCTCCAGTCAGACTTACGTAATGTTGGCAGCTGCAAAGCTCTGCGAAGGTATTATGTGAGTAGACTTTCATTATAAACTCTTTATTTTTATTGGGAGAAGGTTCAAAACGCCACGATCCACAATCATGTTGGATTTAGTCATAATGAAAACTTTACTCAAGCAACAGCCTGAGATCAAGATGCTATAATAGATACTTTCCTTTTCCTTAATTAAATGTCAGTCATTCAGCCATTTAGAAGCACCAACATACCTGAAAACAGAAATAAACATATTTAGAGAGATGGAAAATAGCCCCCTTCTTTAATGCAGATTTTAAACGCAGTTAATTAGTATAAAAAAAATATATGAGTAGGGGTTACATTGCCGTCCTTGAATTAATGAGTTAGGTGTTGTAATTTATAGCTACAACAGTCCACTTACAGGGCAAATGGTTCATAATTATCTACCTCTCTGTTAATCAGTTAATTTGTTTACCCCAAAACGCAACTATTAGGATTACCTTGTCCATCCACATTAAAAGCCTCTGCTGAACCATTAAGTTTAAAGGAGCGTGAAGATAAAATGAGGCTGCGGACTTGACACCCCAGTAGGTACCATAATAATTCCCCCTCTGACGGATTCACCAGACCGTTGCGATAAGCAGTCGACTCAGTATTTTTCTTTCATTCCCACTCTGTTTCTTAAACTGGATTTTTAAGTGGAAAGTTTATTTAACAAACCACTAGCCACGAGTTGAAAGTAAATTTTAAATTTAATGATAAGGAATATCACTTCGAAGCAGTGTTTTTCGTCTCCGTTGAAAAATTACAAGGTTTGTGTACTGCTTGAAATTAAAACTTCCATGCGCTGAAAATGCAAAAATTCAAACTGACGCGAGCGTAACGTTCGTAATTTTTGCAAAAACTCCTGAGAAATACGTGCATTTTCAGCGAGAGATCATGGTTGCGTTAGTAATTAAAATCGGTAATTGGGTCAGCACCAATTTGGCTAATTACTGACTAAGGACTGCATCCAGAATTTTACTAGCCCGTGTGCCCATACATGCCCCAGAATTAACGCACTCCACCAAACACGTAGAATATTATATGCTATAATCATAATACATGCACTGAATTTTTACAATTTTTTTTTATTTTTTACTATTTTTTATTTTTTTAATTTTTTTACTATTATAACTAAACATTGTTTATTTATTAGATTAGTTACACTGATAGTGGGAAAATATTTAGGACACAATACAATACAATTCTACGCACGCACACAGTCGCTCTCGTATAATAAGGGTCTAGCGCAGTAAGTACTCGTCCATTTTGGTTCGTTTTGACTCTACAGCGGAAGTCTGACTGTAGTCTACGTAGTTTTAATTACTTTTTGGATAGAAAGTTGAAAACTGACAGAAATCGATTCAGTTAACGATTCTGAACGAACTACTTTCATCGTGTGCATTACATCAGTGACACATGGTATGATTCCCGTTATTTGAAGAGCTATGCAGACTTACTGGTTCACCAGACACATCTATTATTCTTAACTAAACTTCCAATACAATATCGGTGTTGCTGCTAGCTTCCAAAACTGTAAATAATACAGTATTTGCACAGTACACTTGACTGCATGTTGGTCGCGTGCCCAAAACACTGACAGCATTATTACCTTGGCGTGGGCTATTGTCCTCTATTACATCTAGATGTGATGTTTAGTATTTTTTCAGTTGAAATATTAAGGTTTGTTTGCCAGGTCTTGATTGAGATTTTTGTTCGTCGCAGGTGAGATTGTTCTGACAAATTGTATAAAATTTGTATACCTATAATTTTATTTCAATTTGGGTAGTAAATAATTTAAATAGTTGGTTATTTTTCCTGATTTCTTCTCAAAGTAATGACGAGGCCTCGATTTCAGGATATTTAGCACTGTTTAAAAATTATATTGGATCGATCAAAGCTACAAGCGGTGCCGGTGTTTGCAAATAGCCGCATGAATGTTTTAATTTTAATATGCAAGCGAAGAAAGGCGTGAGTTAATGTTTGTGTGCCAATATTTACTGTTTTTTTGGTAGTAACTATTTTTTTTCTTTAAATTATGTTTTGTTTTTATGGACTTCTATTTATTTACTGTCGTTCATCGATTAGTTTTTTTTTATATCTGCTACTAGGTAGTTGGTTCCAATAATAATGAAACGGTTGCAATCATGGTAATTTTAACAGCGATTTCCATTTTGCCTTGAATAAAGCATTATTTTTTCAGTTGGTACCTTACTCATCTGAATTGTTTGCCATCTTTCTTTAAACTTTGGCTATTTTAAGAATCTAGATATTATCGGCAAAGGATACGAAGTGCACTTGAATTAATTTCGGAACGCTAAGAAAAATCTTTCAAAGTAGACCTTTTTCAATAAATATCCTAGACGGTAGATTTGAAACTGAAGGATGAGGAAATAGCTCCATTAATTTTTTATGTAGACTTTAAGGAAAGCATTCCTATAGATACAAAGTTGTAGTTATAAAATTAATTATATTTATCAGAGAAAATAATTGCCTGAATTGCCCTGGATTTGACGGATCTGGCTTTTGGTGAATTTTAATATAAATTATTGCGTGGCGATAGGTGAAATATGGCTGAGCTTTAATGCATCATAACACCAAAATAAATGTATTTTCTTAAAAAAAAAAAACTACTGTAAGTACAAAGAACGTAACATTCAATAGAACATCATCTGCCTAGCTTTTTCCCAAATGTGTTAGGGTTGGCTTCCCGTCTAACCGGATGCACCTGAATAATCTGACCTCAACAACCCAGTTACTGGGCAATACGATACTCCTTGGTAAGACTGGTTATCAGACTTTCGGGCTTCGGACCACCCGTAACGACTGTCAAAGATCCACAAATGACTGCCGGGACCAACGGCTTAACGTGCTTTCCGAGACACGGAGGGGTCACGGTATGTAAAGATGGTCATCCATCCACAGACCAACATCAGCAAGCGTAGCTTAACCAGATCGATCGACCTGTGAGGCTGTTATTATTTAGTCACGGGCCCCACAGCTCCACATAACATTCAATAGATAAACAGAAACAAAATCAGTGAAAGGGAATATGAATAAAATAAATATTTACACATCTAATAAATAATTAAGTGTGTTGTTTTGTTAATTAACCAACAAAGCTAATGCAGAGAGGAAATGAAAAAAACAACACTAGTGAAACAATTTATTTATATTGTCATCCTAAATTCAATTTTTATATTTTAGATTCGCAACATCCTTACCAGCTATATCATCCCTAACGTCAGAATTCTGCCACACCACAGTGAGAGATCGCGTGATGTTATGTCAATCGTCATACGCTGCTCTTGCACAGATCCTAACCCCAGCCATGGCGTGGGGTATACTTACACAGGACTGGAGGGCTAGCTTCTTTGACGGACGTTTTGGTGAGTAAGGTGGTGTTATCATCTCTTGTTATTTAATGTTTTTGCGTGGAACGGTTTGTATTATAAGTTGATTTGTGAAATTAGTATTAAAGCCTGTTGTAACATCTTATTCTATGGCACTATACATGGAGCTGGTTATTTATGGAACTATCGGATAGATCGCTATACTGCACCGGTTGACGTCATCACGTCAACTGTCGCTGTAAACCAACTCTGTCTCGCATAGGGTCGCAGCATTATGATGTGACGCATATTTTCAAGCGGATCGTTCACTACCTTCTGTAGGACACATTTGACCAGATTTCTAGATCGGTTCTTATGCTTATTGCAACTGGAGGGTCAAATTAAATTAGCTAGCGAAACTCCGCAGACGTGATGGTAAAAAAAACAACAACAATTCTTTTTTTTTATATTGAAATCCATCACGTCTGCGGAGTTTCTCTAGCAAATTTATTTGGCAATGTATACTAGTGTGATTTCAATTTCAGCTTAATAAAATCTATTATCTTAAGTGAATAGTATAATTTCTTCTACTTTAACTTTTTTCTATTTCAGTACTTAACATTTGGAACTTCTACCTTCTTGCTATGTCTCTATGGTCATTGACTGCCTTCCTACTATATTTATTACTGCCAGAAAGTCCCAAATTCCTGGTGACACAGAAAAGATACGTTGAAGCAAGAAATATTTTGATCCAAATATATACTGAAAACAGTGGAAAACCTGCCAACACGTTTCCGGTGAGAATATTGCATATTTTATCAGAATTTTTGATGTTCGAGGCTGATCTGGGAATACAGCTGTCTATTTCTTATTCAAAAACCACTCGACTGGTTACAAACGTTGATAAAATGGCTATTTCGAATGTGTTTTTGCTACGACAGTGAACAGACAATTTTGTTTTTTATACAGCTTCTATCAGAAAGGTGTCATACATAATAAGTGAGTGGCACAGACCATCAATCTGAACAACTTCCTCTATGGGACCAACATCGTGGTCGAGAAATATATCAGCTGTGCCATACATTTGGCTCGAATAGGTATTGAAGTTTTGTTTGGGACAGCTGCTTATTTTTCCGAGATAATGATCTTCCTTTTGCACTATGAACTGTGGACCAAAATAACCACTACTAGGAGCCCTTTTTTTTTTTTTTTTTTTTTTTTTTTAAGGATGGGAAATCATCAAATGACCCCTCCCGCTCTGGGTGGAGCGGAAGGGAGTGTCAGACTCTTACTGACTAAAACCCATCCGTGTTCCTTCCTTAGCCCTTTATATTCCGGGGCAGCGGTAACCCTTTCGGACAATCCCGCTGCCCCGGCAGGCTTCGGCCCTAACGGGCCCCTCCATGTCTGCTGACATCTCTTTGAGGCGCGCGTGGAACACATACGCGCCGTCCGGCACGGGCCTGGTCCTGATCGGACGGCGAGCTACCCATTACTCGCCGTCCGCAGGCCCGCGCCTACGGTGGCCGGGAGTCGTCACGCGGCTCCCGACGCCCGGAGCGTCTACCGCGGCGGCTGGGACGGGCGGCCCTCTCGGCTCTCTCCCTCTCCCATCCCGCCACCTCCTTCGCTAGCATGACTGCTTCGCAGAAGGAGGTGACTGCCTCCCACTCCCTCTCGCCCCGGACCATGGCTTGGACCAGGGCCGGGCGCGAGAGGTCGCCGCCGCTGCCGATCGCCTCTACGAGGACACGGCGGTGCTCTGCCCAAGCGGGACAGACCTCCACCGTGTGCACCACCGTGTCCTCTGGGCGATCCTCGCAGTGGTGACACTCGGGCGTTTCCTCCCGCCTGATTATGTGCAGGAACCTCCCGAAGCATCCGTGTCCGGTGAGGACCTGCGTCAGGCGGTAGGTGAGGGCGCCGTGACGCCTCTCTAGCCACTCCTCAAAGAGGGGCCTTACCGCCGCTATCGCGGCGTGCCCTACTACTAGGAGCCCTGACACAAAAGAACCAGCCAGAAGCGAGCTCAGAGTACGGACCTTCTGAGCCAGAAGGCGTCGCGGGAGACCCCGTAGAAGATGGCGGGACGAGTTGGAGAAAACAAACGACCAGTAGTCCACTTTAGCCCTGGATCGAAAGAGCTAGAAGTCATGGGGAGAGGTCTTTGCCCAGCAGTGGGATGACAGTAACGATTTGTAGAGTTTAATGGTCTATACAACACCCAACATTTATGATGCAGGCTGTATTGCAGAAAAAGTAATTCTTTTTTTTTTCTAGTACCCCAATATATTTGAAAAAGAAATCAAGGAGGTAGATTCACAAAAGGCTGATGATGGTGAAACTAGAGTGAAATTTTGGGACAAAATCAGGGCTGGTCTTAGAAACATGAAACCTTTATTACGAAGACCATTACTGGGCTACGTAGCTTTAATAGGATTAATACAATTCATTACTTTGGGAATGTACGTATATTTCTGTTATTTGTTATTCTTAATTAATTTATATTTAAATTCATCGTTTAATTTTAGATTCAGAGCTTTCTCAATAAATTCTGTCGGTCTAGTCTTTTCCCTAACTATGTTGGGGTCGGCTTCCAGTCCAACCGGATGCAGCTGAATACCAGTATTTTACATGGAGAGACTGCCTATCTGACCTCCGCAACCCAGTTACTGGGTAACACGATACCCCTTGGTAAGATTAGTTGTCAGACTTTTTGGCTTCTGATTACCCGTAACGACCATCAAAGATCTAGAAATGGCAGCTGGGACCAACGGCTTAACGTGCTTTCCGAGGCACGGAGGGGTCTCGGTATGTAATGGATGGCCACCCATTTACGAACTAACCGCGGCAAACTTAGCTTAGCTTAACCGTGCGGCTGTTATCATTTAACCATGAAATCCTAGATAAAAAAAAAAAATATAAACAAGAATTTGTGATTGAGAAGGTAGGGATACAAATTGGTCATGCCAAATCGTATTGTTTTAAATTAATGGGATTATGGCACCCTTTCTCTTCCCAAGGGCGATAAAGAGATAGATTGATGGATGGGAAATTGGATATAAGTTTTATAATAACACCATTATAAATCAATCATTTGATATTAAATAGACACCACCTAAAGATCTTCTATAATAACACCATTATAAATCAATCATTTGATATTAAATAGACACCACCTAAAGATCTTAAGAAGATATTTAAGTAATATTAGATGAATTGGGTGTTTCATTTGGCAGAGTTGATAGAAAAATCCAGATTTTAAAACCATTTAGTCTTTATAGTTTCACTGAAACGTGGATTCAAAGAATTTTACCGTAAAAAGAGGGCATTAACCCCGTTTTTTACTTGGAATTATTTTTTATATTCACTCCAGTTTTTCGCCAGACTCAAAGCGCCTGATTCAACTCATTTGACGTCGTTCGAGTAATTTTTTTTCCGTCTAAGCCTTCGTCAAAGAGTTTAAAGCTCTAAATATCCGTCCGACCCAGTGCGTACTGAAACGCTTTCAACCGTCAAACCACAATCCTTGGTGGCTGAGTTAGATTTCCTGATATTCATAAATTAAAACCCAAGTTTAATTTGTATCTACGAAACGAATGAAACAACTTTATGTTCCAAGGCACAAAGTGCAAAATTGCGTGGTCGCAATCGTAGGGACAATTTCCATACCAAATTACTAGATACAACAGACCAGAGGGGCAATTCTCGTAATTTTAAGAACGTTCACAGTCTGATCTCAGTCGCAATCTGTCAAAAATACATCTAATTTCCCTACATTTTGACAAGTTTTTGACATTTGTTTGTCGCCGAGATGAGACTGCGACTAGATTTTGAACGTTTTAAGTTACTAGAATTGACCTTCAGATCAAATAATATCAGTCTTTTTTTTCAGACACAACGCCATCAGGCTGTGGTTCCCACAATTATCTACAATTGTAGAACATTACAATTTTGATGAAAATCAAAATCTATGTGACCTACTGGACTCCTACACGGGGAGTTTGAAAATCAAGGCTTTAAATGCGTCATCAGAAGTTTGCGTTCCGGTAAGTCGAATTTTAGTCGCATTATTAATATTACGAGATTTTGTTTAGAAGAGACGGCTTAAAAACTTAAAACTCATTAATTCAGGAGTGCGTAAAAGTTACTGTAAATACTGGCATCTTCTTATATATAAAAATGAATCGCTAAATGTGTTGCTAAGCGCAAATCTCGAGAACGGCTGGACCGATTTCCCTAATTCTTTTTTTATAATATTCCTTGAAGTACGAGGATGGTTATAATGGAGAGAAAAAAAAATAGTTCGAAAAAAAAAATTATTGCACCCGTGCGAAGCTGGAGCGGGCCGCTAGTTAATAATAATTATTGTATTGTGCAAAAAGCGAGAAGAAAAATTGGTTCGTACTTGGCTCGCTAGGCTATGTATGTTTCATGATGGACTATGTCTGTGTAGATGTGGTGGGTTTCAAGATACCTAAAAAAAACAGTCAAGTGCGAGTTGGACTCGCACACGAAGGGTTCCGTACCACCATACAATACCTAGTTAACATTACATATAAAATAACGGCAAAAAATCATGTTCGTTGTATGGGAGACCCCTTAAATATTTATTTTAATCTGTTTTTAGTATTTGTTGTTATAGCGGCAACAGAAATACACTTACTGTGAAAATTTCAACTGTCTAGTTATCTATCACGGATTATGAGATACAGCCTGGTGACAGACGGACAGTGGAGTTTTAGTATTAGGGTCCCGTTTTTACCCGTTGGGTACGGAACCTTATAAATCAGTCCAAATAACCAGAAGTGCAAGTAAAATCGAACCCTCAAAACCTAGAGTTATAAGTCAAACCAACTTCCTTAGCTACTGGAAAGAACTAAAAAACCCCAGGTTTCCATATCTTTTGAAACAGCTTGAAACTAAGTAACTTATCTCCAGCGAATATGAAGACAGTGATATATGATTGTAGAAACTTTGACCTGCAGTTTTACCCACTTTGGAATCGATGATGGGGCCCTCTCGAGACCCAAATTGAGTTCCGAGGAAAAATATCCTACTTAGTTCCCCGCCATGATTTATTTTCGTATAATGTTACACTGAAATCGTCCGAAGCGTTTTCGTGAAATTGGGTAACAAACAAACTGTTTTAGATTTGTTATGTGAGGGTGACGGCTGTGTGGTTCTCAATTTCAAGAACCGCCTCATAACTTAAAGGGCTTTTGAAGCGCGAGTGTGAAAATTAGAATGTAACTTACGAGAGCCTACCACTTAGATACTACGTAGTGCGGTATTCTTACTGAAGTTATACGTACATAGTCTACGAATCCATACTTAATACTATAAATTCGAAAGTAACTCTGTCTGTCTGTATGTTACCTTTTCACGCCTAAACCACTGAACGGATTTGGATAAAATTTGGCAATGAGATAGATTGCATCCCGGGGAAGGACATAGGTTAGTTCTTATCGACCTACCTCGCGGGCGAAGCCGCGGGCGGAAGCTAGTGTATTATAAATTCGAAAGTAACTCTGCCTGTCTGTCTGTCTGTCTGTCTGTATGTTACCTTTTCACGCCTAAACCACTGAAAGGATTTCGATAAAATTTGGCAGAGAGATAGATTGCATCCCGAAGAAGGACATAAGATATATTTCATCGACAAACCTCGCGTGAGAAGCTGCGGGCGGAAGCTAGTAAGTAATAAGTAGTTTCACTTGCTTCCGGCCGCGGCTTCGCCCGCGAGGAATGTCGATAAAAACTATCCTATGTCCTTCCCCGGGATGCAATCTATCTCTCTGCCAAATTTTATCGAAATCCGTTTAGTGGTTTAGGCGTGAAAAGGTAACATACAGACAGACAGACAGAGTTACTTTCGAATTTATAATATTAGTATGGATTTTTTGACATCATGTCATGTGAAAAACGGAACTAGACTATGTACGTACCTATAGCTAAAAAGGTTTGCCTAAAGAGTATTTTCCTATAGATCATGTGTCTAAAAAAACGGCCAGGTGCATGTTGGACCACGCACAATGAAGGGTTCCGTAGTTGGGATAAATATATCCCAAAAAAAAAATAACATTGTAGTTGAAACCGTATAACTATTTTCGTCACGATCAATTCTCTAACTGCAAAATGTACTTTACTTCTTCCTTTGTGCTGTGAGAACTTGCTCCTTGCTCATGATTCTAGGTCAACTGGAAGTACCCCATAGGTTTTAATTTATTTGTGGGAATCAAAATAATATGTTGCATAAATGGTCGTATTTCTTTATTGCGTTGGCTTAGAAGTTTGAAATTTTTAGAACTCCAAGGGACTGTAGACGTGGTTGATATTAATTTCAACTTGATACCTTTACATGTTCCTGAGAAAAAGGGTCCTGACAGACTGACAGAGAGACGGACAACAAAGTGATCTTAAAAGGGTTCAGGTTTTCCTTTTGCGGTACGAAAAGAAGTTCTTTAACACCGAAAATTTCCGTGTTACGAAATAATGAGTCTTATTACGCGAATAATTAGTCTGTAATTTATTAAATAATCCGGAAATTTATTTTATTAGCTGTTTTCTTTTCAGTTTGTTCTTTAACACTTATATTGTTGGTTCACATAACAGTTATATTGTTCCTCGAGTCCTCGTTGCAAATTTTTCGTTGTGTATCTTTAATTAACAAAGTAAAACGTAAGTTTTAAGCGAACCCATCCAATTACGGCGAATGTACTTTCACTAAATAGCTTCTCCACAATAATTCGCCGTGGTTTAGTTTGGAACTACACACAACCCTCAGTATTACGGTTTTAGTTCTAAAACCACAACGGTTTCTATTATTTATCATGGTGCCACCATTATTAGTATCAGTTTGAACTATCAAAGGACTCTGGGGCTACTTTGCTATCGATAAAATAAATCATTAACGAGATAATAACGGCGGCAATCAAAAATTTAGCATCAAATTTAATTTTATATATTTTATTGTTGGTAAGTAAGTCGTGTAATTTTTAGGAGGCTTCTAATAAATAATAAAAATAGTTAAAAACGTTCAAATAAAAAATAATAATATAGTTTTCAATAAAAATAGGACTTTTTTTTTACGGATGGGAAATCATCAAATGACCCCTCCCGCTCTGGGTGGAGCAGAAGGGAGTGTCAAACTCTTACTGACTAAAACCCATCCGTGTTCCTTCCTTAGTCCTTTATGTTTCGGGGTAGCGGTAACCCTTTCGGACAATCCCGCTGCCCCGGCACAATCCCGCTGCCCCGGCAATAAAAATAGGACTAAGGTAAGAACAGTTGTATGTTAGAGTTGCAGCCACCTAAGCTATGATAACACAATATCTTGTAATTTTAGGTAACAGCGATTGAGCGCCCACCCTCGTTATCAATATAGCCGATGAAACTAATTTATGCTTCATTTCTTCAAACCAATAAATGATAGAAAACACTGATTTCGTAACCGAAATACTAACATAGGTACCCAGACGTAATATTAATTACTTAAGGGAAAATCTTTGGCCTGACGAATGAACTAATGCCCTGGCTAAACCGGAACGACAGTAATAGTTGCCAGAAGTGTCGTCATTTCCGGCAACGATAAATGATCAGTGATCAACATTGGGGATATCAATGTTCCTGTTACTATTATCATAACCATTTTGATCCTGTCCATTCGAAGGTTGCCTGAAAGAGATCGCCGTAAGCGAAAGGTATCCGTCCGTAAAGGGCCGTCCATTGTATTTTTTTTTTTTTTGTGTCCGATCAATTTCTTTTTACCGATTTCTAAAAAGGAGGAGATTCTCAATTCGGTTTTTTTTAATGTATGATCGGTTCGGGCATAACATACAACATAATATCACGCCTGTACCCTTTAAATGGGTAGGCAGATGTGTTCAATAGCTTCCTGTGAGTGCAGATATTCAATGAATTTTTGTGGGGTAGGTGTACAACAAAAAAGTGAATAAAAAAAACTTTTTCTGACACCTACTTTCGAACTTAAAGTTATTTTTCACTGTGTAGTGTTTTTCTTGGTTTCTTATGTACTTTTGTGATGTACCTACCTATTTAATGCAGAATTAGCTGTTCTTTCAAGCGCCTCTCTTGAGCTGCAGCTGAGGGTCAGGTGGTAATACCCAGTGTTACCAGCTGACAGTAAGTAGACAGCAGGCCCTCTTGGCACGTATTTTATTTGTATATTCTATTTCAATAGTAGCTGTTACCCGCGATTTCGTCCGCGTGGAACTTAACATTTTGTTTTTTCTAAAATAATAGTAGCCTAAGACACTCCTTATTAAATCAGCTATCTGCTAGTGAAAGTCCCGCCAAAATCGGTCCAGCCGTTTCAGAGATTAGCCGGAACAAACAGATAGACAGACAGACAAAAATTGAAAAAATAAAATAGCTGTAGTTATGTACCGTGTCCACATGCGTTTAGTAAAAAGCGGTTATTTTAATATTACAAACAGACACTACAATTTTATTTATTTGTATTGTATTTATTTGTTTAAATAAATTTTCTATAATTTTGTACTTCTTACAGCATGTAAGCGGCGCGGAAACCTACATCAACAGCATAATAATTGGTCTAATATGCCTACTGCCCTACTTCATAAGCGGAGTTGTCGTGAACAGAGTCGGCAAGAAGGTTCTGCTCTTCATCGGCGGCCTGATGTCCACAGCTTCTTTGCTTGGACTGAGATGGTCCAATTCGAAGATCATGATGGTGGCATTATTCTCTGTCAACGTAGCAGTGATGCAGACGATGAAGAGTTTATTTCAGGTTGTGCTGATTGATGTCATTCCGACTACTATGAGGTAAAGAGGTCTTAAATATTGTACCTACTAAGCGATAGATTTATAATCTATATATATACAGACTATCGCGTAAGTCGACGTCAAGCCGGAATCGGGTAATAGGCCAAGCCATATTAGTTATCAGAAAAATATTTAAAAAAATCTAAGTTCTGTATTTTTTTAATTATTGGCATAGGTATATTTGTCAGTTTGTGCCCAACCAAATATTCAAAATTAATACTTTGCCAAACTTTGACTGATTGTACTAAAAAGAAAATGTACTATTGTAGTTTGGCAAGTAATATTAAAAGTTGGCGCATTTAATAAGAATTCCAGAAATAAAAAAAAGAATTAAAAATAAAAATTACAAATTTCCTTTTTTAATATTTTTCTGATAACTATGACTTGGCCTATTACCGGATTCCGGCTTGACGTCGACTTACGGGACACCCTGTATAAATCAAAGTCAAATTAGTTACATCATTTATAACTCAAAAACGGTTGGACCGATTTTTATGATCTTTGATTTGTTGGATTTGTCTCTACCCCGAATAGCAGAATATCTACTAAAATATGGGATTTTCACAAAAAAAAAAATAAGATTATAAATTTTCTTATAAGTACATTAATTTAATTTAATTTTTTATTATGTTTTTCTGTTAGATTATGTCGTGTGGCAATGGGTGTTATATACCTGAAATAAATGAATTTATTATTATTATTTATTAATTGTTAATGATTCTGAGGCGGTACAAAGTTCGCTGGGTCAGCTAGTTATGTATAAATCATGATAGTTCCATCTCTTTCTCTTGCACTGGAACAACAATGGCTCCCCGGGTTTTCAGAAATCTGTTTTTTTTTGCATATGTTTCAATCAATTGTTGCTTAGTTGGCATCCTGCATACCTACAGCCAAAACCTTTACGATAAGGTTTGATTTTATTATTTGGTTAATCAACACTTTGAGATTGTCAACATTTTTGTTTTCATTCTTGGTCTGTTTATTTAATTAGGTTTTTTTTATGTTTATGCTTTGCACGGTGGGCTGCATGAATTGGGTATCCTACCCCAGTTGCTAGATGCTTTCAAGGGGGGTTTTACCCAATTGATGCACCCCACTGTACCTACATCATAAATTATTGTACTTTTTTATTTATTACCAGAGTTTTCATTTATTTCCATTTTTATCTCCAACAGGGCCTTATCTTTATCTCTGGTGATGCTGACGGCTCGTGTGGGTACATTGGTCAGCAACATTGCCTTCCCCATTCTACTGGCCATGGGATGTCCCATTCCCTTCTACACGATGTCTTCAATGATGTCATGTAAGTTTACCAATAGCAGTCAAAATCAAAAACCTAGATATTTTATTTCACACTAGCAGCGCCCCGCGGTTTCACCCGCATAAATTTCCCGTGGGAAAATCGGGATAAAAACTATCCTATGTCCTTTCCCGGGGCTCAAACTATTTCTATACCAAATTTTATCTAAAAAAGAAATTAATCGAAATTTAAATGACAGACAGACAGACACACTTTCGCATTTATAATGTTAGTATGGATACCTAGTATGGATAAACCTAAATGGGCACTTATGAAACGTCACAAGCCAGAACAAACATCCAAACATCTTCACAAACTTTCACATTTATAATATTAGTGGGATGGTATGAGGTATTTTCCATAGATGAAGCCTTTATTAAAAGAAGGAAGAGGTATTTTAATGTTATTATTGTGTAAGTACCTACATCTCTGCCTAACCCTGCTGGGAGAAGAGGCGTGATGTGACGTTTATGTTATCCAAGAAAAATCTGGAGTAAAAATAGACTCAGAAAATCTTATAATCTAAGATTTATTCAAATTCATGTTTCAAATTGATTTTATTTCAAGTTAAATAAATATCAACTTTATAGTAGTGAAAATTAAGTTGATTTCAGAGTGACTAGTACTATTGAAAACGTTATAATGTTTTTTAAAGTTGTAGCGGTAAACAGAACTTTATTGTGTAGGTTTTAAAGTATTCTGTCCAACAACTCATTTTGTTTCAACTCACGGTTGGAAAATAAATGGCAAACGCAGATTATTTTATTAGCTCTTTATTAAGCTTGTAACGGTAGAACTCCAGCAGCTGTCGTAAATGTAAGCTAGTTCTGGACCGTCTAAGTGGTATTTTGCATCATGATATTACGTCACATGTTGCTAAGCTAGAGTACCGCATTTTGGTTAGTAGTCTCTGGCTCCAATTACGTATAAATCTGGATTGGATCACTACGTTTTTTTATATCCACGCAATCACTGTCCATTCCAAGGTTGCCTGGAAGAGATCGCAGAAAGCGATAAGGCCGCCCATTGTGTTTTGTATTAATATTCGTATTTTTTGTTATGTATTTTCTGGTGTGGTGTGTAAATATAAATAAATAAATATACGTTCTCAGCTAAGCTCCTAATTTGGCGGATTGGAAATAGCTAGATTTTATTTGGAATGTTTAGTATTACGTTCAATTCGTATCCACTTAGGTATTCAATATTTTTGGAGTAACGTTTGGAAAATAAGATTTTGGTACTTACAGGTATTTATTTTCCTAGTAGCAAAATTTCCAATATTGTTATATTCCTGTTACATAAATTTTATTTGCAAAATCCATTGTTTCCAATATTCCGATAACGGCATTGAAATATTCTTCGTAAGAATACATACGAGGTAATAATATCCACTTGATCGTTCAATATGCCTTCGGATGTTCATAATACATAATAGATATTCGTAAGAGAACACTGATGCTGAACCGCTTGATATATTTTTTATAATAAAACTAGCTTCCCGTCGATAAAAACTATCCTATGTCTTTCCCCGATGCAATATATCTCTGTGCCAAATTGTATCGAAATCCGTTCAGTGGTTTAGGCGTGAAAAGGTAACATACAGACAGACAGAGTTACTTTCGAATATATAATATTAGTATGGATAGCACAGCATACCAGTTTGGGCGGTGTCCCCCAAATGCTTAGTTAGGGGCAACCCCAACTAAGCAAGGTAAAGGGGGGGGGGGAGTTACGCAAATTAGGGTGCTAGTTCCCAAATATATTATAATACACCTTTTGATTGCGTAACACACTATCGATCTCAATAATGCTAATCAGTTGCATTATATATCGCATCCTTAATGGAATACCTACTGACTTAACTCAAAACAGACGAATTTTGGGAAAGCGCAAAGAAGATATCGCTATGAGGACTAATCCTACTTGTTGAGGCATAAAATTAAAACTGATTGGATTTGATTAGTTAAATTAATCATGAATGCTTGAATTTTGAACGTATTATTAACTATTGATTAGATCTGTGTAAAAAAAAATCCGGAAATAATTCTGACCTATCTACTAATGGGTCACTGTTCCATTAGGCATGCGAATGTTCGAAAAATGTCTGCTCGCCAACGTCACGCAATGAATAAAACCCATTGCTACTGATATGTGTTACGAAATCACCCCGCAGGGTTCCGGATTGTTAGGGATACTAGTTGCAGTTATTGATAATGTTTTTTTTTATTTGTTTCAGTTGTGGTTGTCTTGACAATATTCACGCCAAAGAAGAAAAACTAGAAGAGGTATTTAATAATAGACTTAATAAACTTGACTGTTCTTGTTTACATTTTGTTGTTTTATTTCTCCTTATCGTGTGGCTGTCGCAGCCAACTGGTTAACTTAGCCGTTTAGTTAAAGAAAAACATAGGGACACAGTATATATATATATATATATCCTTCTTATTCAGTTTATGAAATATCTTTTAAATTGGTGTAATATTGGAGGTGGAAATAGGCGAGGGCCAAACCTTGAACTCAGACTTTTTACTTAGGATTTTTCAAAAGTCTCTCCGCCCGCATTTCCTCTTAAAAGTGTGTTTAGTTTATTTTGTGATATTCCGATGCGAGTCCCGATAAATACTTTTTCTTTCTTTATTCATATAAATTAGGCACCGTAGCCATATACCTACATAAAACATATATAGCTCAGAAGCGGTTGCTCAGCTGCATGGCTTTATTAGTCGATTCGCACGAATTTACTCGCCTGAAATTTGTAAATCGTCACTTTATAATAATGTAATTTTTTCTATAGGCGGCTCGCACGAAATTAATTTATTTGTGGACGAGTCGACAACTCCAGAAATATGAATTAATCAATTGGCACATTTTGAATAAAGTAGTTATAGAAAAAGGACACTAGCGCACAGAAGTGGTATTAGAAAACGTGTAGATACTTTTGGGCGAGTAAATTCGTGCGTTTCGACTAATAAGCCGCTGCATCTATTAAATCTTTTTGCACACAAAACATTACACAGGCAGACTTAATGCCATAGGCATTCTCGACCAGCCTACCTTACTATTGTTATCCCTGGAAAACCTATTATCACGATATCAGATTGAATGTCCACTGTTAAACAATGAGAATGCAAAAGGAAGCTGTTCAGGCGATATACACGTAGATATAAATAATGTATTGTGATCGGTTGAATGGATTAAATTGAAACTGGAATAAAAACGACAGCCTCGTCTCAAGCGCTACTACTGAGCATGCACTCACGCCTTCTTCGTATGAGGATAGGCAGATACTACAGAACGCCAGCTGCTACGATCCTTACATATTCATTTTGCGTTGTTGACGTTCATTCATCTGATCATATATGCCGGTTGGAGGTACTACGCAACTGACCTTTCTGAAGAATACCAATAAGGTCACATAAATGTCCTTCTAGGTCGTTACCTCCCAGTGTTTCAACTCACATCTGCCTCATAAATACCTATTTTAGTCGCCATTCGTTCATCCGCTCAACAATAAGAACATAGTCATTTAGAACCCCATCAATAAAAACCAAGTGATCATTGCTCACGGCTCCACTAACTAAATACTTGTCCCCTAACACTTGTCAATGAAAATAAGCCTGTATTTGTATAGAAATACCACTTATGTAATCAGGAAAGCGCTGAATGATTGAGTGGGCGCGGGCATTAGTTTCATGACACGAAACTTGTTGGGTGACTTCGTTGGTGTGGCGTAAGATAATCGTATTTGACCACGGCAACACCTAAATGACGTCATAAAGTGACGTGATCATGTAGAAGATTTTTGGATTGGGTAACGGCTGCGACTTACGAAAGTAGGTCGTAGGTTCGAACCCAGACAGGCGCTTTTTTTTTATTAGCCTTTAATATCGCACTGCTGGGAAAAGGCGTCTCTACGCTCTTTCCACCTCTCTCTGTCCAGAGCTGCCAAAGACCAATCTTTATTAAAGGAGTCCAGGTCATCCCGCCATCTTTGTCTGGGCCTGTCGCGATGTCGTAACAGGCGCTTTACTTTGTATAAATTATTCCATCACCACTGCTCTCAAAACGGTGAAGAAAAACATCGTGAGGAAACCGGCATGTCCTAGAACCAAAAATTCGAAGACATGTGACATCTACCAACCCGCACTGGGCCCGCGTGGTGGATTATGGCCCACTTCCTCTCACCGAGAGGAGGCCAGTGTTGCAGCAGTGGAAACTTTATTACCTAAACATGATGAGTCTTCTTCTTCGTTTCGTATTGACGGTACTTTGGTTGATTATTATTATATTGTTTGAGAAAAGTAGGTGCCAGGTAGGTGGCCACGTTAATTGCGGCATCAGTGCTATTATTTAGGTCTTTAATGGTGCAATTTAAGGGGCACTTAGGACACTCCAGCAAGTGGGTTCTGATCAGAAGCACCGCACCTGCACTTGGTGTTGGATGGGTCAGTAGTTCCCCACTTCGTAAATTGTGTTTGCAGCAGCCTATTTCAGTCAACAGTGTGTAGTAAATATGGAATTAGATTGCACTATGAATAAGGTTTAAAAAAGCTGTAGGTATCCGATGAGGAATTCATATTCAATAGTAGGCATATTACTGCAGCGAGGCATTTTTTTAAGAGGCATTTTGACTTTTCTTAAATAATGCAATTTTCATCTGAATCAATGACGAACAACCACTGACCTCTATAAAAACATTGTTTAAGACAGGTCAGTGCGAACAACAGTTTAATACGCGCCAATATGTTCATTTGTTTCTTTTTTACTTTTTAAACAGCCCTATTTGCAAGCCAGGTTGAAATTTAAATAAAAAATTTGATAAGTTTAGTTACCTCCTTGGTTGCCATGTTTCGAATAAAAATATTTCGTTCCATTTTTTTATTACACGAAAGGATAGATAATTATGAGCTGTCATAGTAATTATTCAGTCCTATTCAGTCGCTAAACACGACGTATATGGATTTTCATACTAACATTGCCGACCGCTGCTCGCATAGTATTTGACCAGTACAGCATTCTCAATTTATCTTGAAGAAGGTTGTCAAAATAATGTTCTAATTTCCAAGAATGTTTGAGATCTTTTTTTCACATAAACCTATATGGGCACTTATGAAACGTCGGATTGGTCGTTTCCTATGGAGCAGAACCGGCAAGAAACTTCAAAGATACTCTTTCAAAGAAAATTGAGATCCGTTGGATACCTCATAAATGACACATCTATTAAATCATCAATGTTACGAGTAAGTGTGGTCTTGACAGTTTATTGAATAATTAATGATTATTGGATAAATGTCGTCATAAAATCCACCCCAGATAAGTGAATCATGGTGTTTTGTTATTGATAACTAAAAATATACCAAATAACACATCCTAAAAAAACCGGTCAAGTGCGAGTTGAACTCGCGTGGAGAGGGTTCCGTACGATGAATATTTTATCTACCTACCATGTTTTTTAAAGAACGTGACACCGACATTCCAACTGAAAATGTAAGTTTGTACGCACAATATTGAGAGATTTACCATGTTGTTTCAAGATCATAGACTTCTTATTAATTTTCCTGTAATCTATAGGTATAGAACTATTTTCTGTATTTTTTTCAAAATTTTAGGCTCAGTAGTTTCGGAGATAAGGGGGGGGAATGGTAAATTTCCGTCTATTGTCTTGAATAACTTTAATACAATTTACTTTAAAATTATGAAAAAAATATATTTGAGATCCTCACAATATTTCACACGGTACAGATTGCGAAACTTTTTTTTAAAATTGTCTATTACCCCTCAAAAATGACTCCCAGTTTCAAAACTCATTTATTTACGTTACACGTCTGTGTTTGGGTCACAGAGATTCATATGTGTACCAAATTTCAATTTAATCGGTCCATAAGATTCGGAGCAAATTGGCTGTGACAGACGGATAGACAGACAGACAGACAGACACACGAGTGATCCTATAAGGGTTCCGTTTTTCCTTTTGAGGTACGGAACCCTAAAAAAAAAAACAAATATGTAGCTAGTTGCCCATTCCAAAGCGTAGGTACCTATGGAGAAGCACGGGCAAGAAACTCCATGGACACATTTTTAAATTATATTTTACAAAAATATTAGGAATTTATAATTATATGTGAGAACGATGGAAAAAAAACGTACGTTAAAAGCGTCCAGAGTTCAGCAAATAGTACTTAACAAGACAACAATCTCCAAAAATAAGCTGAGGCAGCTAAGTGATGGCAAACTGACGGCGCCCGTTCACGAACATGACGCATAGATCAATACCATTCAGCTCAACCATTTTGAAGAGAGCTAAATGATCCAACACACACGCCACCGTCAGCGAGACATTTTAGTGAGCATGACATACTATCAGCCGCCAGGGCACATACAAGTCAATGAAAGACATGTTAAATTACCCGGTAAATGGTAGCACTATAGTACATAGAACTCACATCTGTGCTATGCAATTATAAAACCTGATCACATGCAACCATCCTAAGACAAATACTGACGTAAAAGCCATCATCCACCAGTAGCAAATCAGAAACAGCTAAAATGATAACATTATCTAAAGTTTACTCACTCATTTCGACCAAGTGTCAAGACCTCTCACTCTCTTTACTCCAGAGAAAACTGTCTAAGCTCCGTTCATCAAGAAGGATCAAGATTAATTGGTCGTAGTAACAAGGTCTTTGTCATCTAAGATAAATTACTTTTATTTCGTCACATTAAATCATGCTGAGCCTGAGATGTTATTAAAGCAGCTACCACTGACATGTTACATTAGTGTTATGGGACTATAAGATATATTATTATATATCTATTCTTTTTGGAGATAAAAAGAAATAATAGCTTTAAGAAAATGAGTGATCTGGATTTGCCGGCTTTGGCAGCAAAGGAAAGGGGTGAGTGAAAAGAGTTTTATTATTTACCAAATTTTGCAGTAGTGGTGGCCCAGCTTGTAAGTTCGAATCCAGCAGGCAGGCACTTTATTTTGTGTATTTAATTTCCTGACCACTGCTCTCAAAACGATGAAGGAAAACATCGTGAGAAAACCGGCATGTTAAGACATCTTCGAATTTTTTGTTCTAAGGAACCAAAAATTCGAAGACTTGTGACATACTACCACACACACCCCAACGGACAGTCTAACTCAACAGCAACACACACCCACACAAACACACCCTCACACACACACCCTCACACACACACAAACACTTCCCACAATTAGCTTATAACCCCCTTTAATAAATGTAGGTACCTATGTTAGCATCAGAGTTATTACACAGTGAATATTTTTGTAAAACGTGTCAATCCCTTAAAAGTACACTGCAGTCCTTCAAGATACAGGATTTTCCTAGTTTGAAGGGCAGGGGTCTTCTCAAATGTAATAGCCATACCCATCCCTTATTGAATTAGCACTGATGTTACCTAGGCTGTCTTTTAGTAAAATAAATAATTACTTACTACACAACCCGCACTCTCACAGAGAGGAGGCCTAGGCTGTGTCTCAACAGTGGGAACGTTATACGCTGATTATACTATGCTAATGACTTATACCCAATAGGAACTCTTTAAGTATGAGTTCTTATAAGTTATAGTTTTTAAGTCCACACAACATGCATTGAAAATAAAAAAGAAGAATAGGTATTAAAGAGAAGACAGAAATGAATAAGTTATTTTCTGCGCAACAGTTTTAACTTCTCCATTTTTAATTAGGTTATTGTCTTTTTCCACAGAGCTTAGTCAAACCTACATAAATTGTTTAGCACAAGCATAGCATAATCAGCCTAAAATGTCCACACTGTTGCGACACAGGCCTCCCCTCTTCAAGAGGGATTGGGCTGTAATCCTACGCAGGCCCAGAGCGGGTTGTTAGATGTCACATGTCTTCGATTTTTGGTTCATGGTACATGCCGGTTTCCTGTTGATGTTTTCCTTCGCTGTATTGAGTGCAGTGGTAATGATGAAATTATTTACAGAAAGTAACGTGTCTGAGTGAGTTCGAACCCACGACCTACAAACTCTTCTCTTACGTAAAACACGCGAATAAATAATTATGAAATCTTCACTCATGACTATTTGTTTCTTATCAGTAACCAAACAAACATCTCAGATCTAAAATAGATACACACAAATACTCGTATAAAGGCGAAAGTTTGTCAATGTGTTTGTTACTTCTTCACGCACAAACGGCTGGACCAATTTTGATAAAATTTTCTATGGAGGTAGCTGATACCCTGGATTAACACATATGATTTTTTATGCCGATTTTCCCACGGGATCGAGACTTATAAGGGAAAAACCGCGGGACGCTGCTAGTCAAAAATAAAATCATGATTTCGTTTTCACAAGGTCATTGATTCAACTTGTAGGAGGCATATAATTATAATGTATGTATTATATAATATAATTGTAATGTATTTAATGATAAAAAAGTTTCATTCTGATCTATTTCATTGAATAGTTAGTATTTAAATTTAGTACCTAGGTAACTAGTGTCAATAGTTAGTTAAGAGATTTTGAAAATAAAGTCCAAATAATTTATATTTCGAAATAATTAAATTATATTTTCATTGAACTAATTAAAGGGAAAGTTAGGGTAATTAATGTTTATTTTGAAATTAGTTTCTGCTCTGCTAACAATTTTAATAATCTCGTGTCTATTAAAACTCCACTATCAGGAATGGTCGCCAGAAAAGACCAAAAAAAAAAAAAAATGTTGACCTAGAACTACTCACACTCGGATTTTTTATTATTCAACATGATAAAAAAAGGTCGCAGCTGTCATTTTGGTCTAGCAAATGAAAAAATCAGACTGTAAACAAAGACCTGAACTCAAGACTTTTATAGAATGATGGCCTAAAAGCGTCGATTCTCCTTACATTATTTTTCTTTGTTGCCGCCACAATTTCCAACGGCAACCTATTTTTACTTGTCCAACTTGATTGCTCTTGGAATCGACTCATTTTTTTTACTCACACATAAATATTTTATTAGATTACATAATTCATTTGAATTTTTTGCGAGCGTTTGGTAAATCGTAGGCGCTTGACTTTTATTATATTAGAATAACAGTTCCTTCAATAATATTATGTCAATTAAGGACCCTGGATAAAAATGAGTCCAAGATTCCCACAACGTCGGTCGATTCCAATTTTATTTTCCGTTATTACTTTATTCGATATAATTATCTGGTTTCGTATAAATATTAAAGCGATCCATCCATCGCTTTTCATTAGGAGAGATAGCAGTAGAAACGCTCCCGGCGCCGGCGGAGGGGACCCTAGAAGGCCATACCTTATTGGCTTTGATTGGTTTTGACCTTATTGGTGATATTCTTCAGAAAGGTTAGGTGCGTAGGCTACCGGTGTGCATATATTATATCTACGAAAGTAAACGAAGCAAAAGGAGTATGTAAGGTATGTGGTCGAAGCAGGTGGCGCTCTGTAGAGGATGCTTGCCGCTATATGGGAAGATGGCGTGAGTTTAATGTACGTAAAGTCTATTCAAATTTATGTTTCAAATTGATGTTATTTCAAGTTCAACAAATATCAACTTTATTGTAATGGTAATTAAGTTGATTTTAGAGTGACTAGTACTGTTGAAAAATTCACAGAACAGATAAAAGAGGTTTTATCTGTTCTGTGGAAAAAGTTATAAAAATGTTTGGGTCAGTGTTTCGTCTGGGCGGTTTGAAGTTGTAGCGTAAACTGCACTTTATTGTGGAGGAATTAAAGTTATTTTTCCATGAACTCATATTTGTTTACATATTTGGCAAATACTAAGTCGCAAATGCAGTTCATGGTGTAGATAACAATAAATAGTAACCTGTTATTTTAAAGAACAAGTGAGTTGGTTTAACATAATCACAGCGTTTAATGTTCCCCTCTACTGGGACACAAGCCTCTCCTCTCTGTGGAAGGTAGTAGGCCGTAATCCACCACACGGGCCCAGTACTTAGTTAGGATGTCACACGTTTTCGAGATTATGTTCCTAGGACATGCCGGTTTCCACACGATGCCTTAGTTCATCGTTTTGAGAGCAGTGGTGGCAAAGTAGAAACGGCCGCTGTTTACGAATTGTAGTTCGTAGGTTCGACCCTAGGCACTTTAATTTGTGTAAACTATTTCATCACCACTGCTCTCCGGTGAGTTGGTTTAGCAAAGCATAAACAAAACGACCGCCATTTTGAACTCAACAACGGGTACGACCGTCGACCGGTTTACTATAGAGGATTAGGAATAAAATTCAAAACAAAACATTGGCTTATCTCCTCGCACGTGAGTGGATATTCAAACCAACGAGCAGTGAGGTGACTTTAAATTGGCTACAAGCACAATAATATTAAATAATATATACAGTACACAGTCTATTTGTAACTGGCACTCTGCGAATGTTTGCATTTCAGACTTTTAATACTAGAGGAAGCCATTAGAGTAGTCATCTATACTATATTATAAAATAAAGTCCGCGTGGTGTTTGACCGCGCTGTACAGATTTTGATGCGGTTTTCACAATCATTTAGAGAATTTATTCCGGAAGGTTTATGTTCATGATACATGTTTTATATTTTTGGCATGCATGAAGAAGCCTCCTCGTGTAGCGCAGTTTGTTCCGCCAGTTACTCAACTGAACCGAGCGCTCGGCGCATCCTGGCCAGTCACACCCAACACCTAACGCCCGCCGGACACACCACCGGAGTCCAGCGTCAAGCAGCCTGCTGTATTTTGTCGATGCATGGACTTAGGTATCTTCTGGGCACGTTCGTTCCATTATAGACCTCATCCATCGCTTTACATCAGGCGTGATCGAGGTCAAAGCCCCCATTCAACAATAAAAAAAAAAAAACTATTAAACGTATTAAAATCTACATATTAAATTAAATCAATCTCGATGTTTTGTGAAGTCATAAAAACGGTGCGAGACAGAAGCGGGTCGCTAATGAAAAATAAAAAGAAAGCAACTGTAATACTTCAATTTAAAAAAACGTTTATAAAAAGAAAAATGTCACAAAATAACCTCCCACCTAGAATCTCTCACGGGCGTATAATCTGGCCACTCATCATTTTCGTCAATAACGTTACCTCTTTCATTCAGTCTTGTTTTCATAGCCTTCTGTTTATTTTTTTTTACGTATGCCTTTCTATAAACGCGGCGCCAATCAGTATTTCTCCTGTTTCTCATCTTTGGAAAATCTCTTTTATAAAGTCGAGACCACAAGTTATCTTCTTTTAAAACTTTGTTCAGCTTTTTTGAAGATTTAGCAACATTTAAAATGTCAGTCAGGGACAAACTCAATAGAATATGAAATAACGCGTCATCGGGCAGACCATATAGATTACTGCATGGTTGACTGTGATAGGTTAATATGCTGTTTTTTACGGGGATAACAATTCTCTCTTTTAAAGAAGTTACCAGCTTTTCGAATTGACAGAACGCAGACGGAATACCTAAGCTTGACGTTGTCAGATGTTCATTAATAGGCAGACATAAGGAATGGGTTTCTTTAGTAGCATTGACGATTGCATTGATAAGCATTGTATCATTAAGGGCGCACACGATGATACTAGCAGGTGAATCTTCATAAGGATACAAAACAATATGTATTTCGTAAACTTGACGGCGATCGCTTCTTTTGTTTAATATGTAATCAACAACATCGATTTCTGTATTCCCTTGCTGTACGAAATCATTTTCTTTGATCACAATAAGGAGTGAAGCGAAGAACAAGTCCCGTTTCAAAGTTTCTGGCTTGATTAACGCCTCAATCAATTCCTTCAGTGTTCGGTGGAACTGGGGCGAGATCGCCTTATTCGTGTTCGAAGTTAGACTACACAACCACTCCATTGTTTTGTGCCTTTCAAGTTTTCTGATGTTTTATTTTATTGCCTATTAAAAATTTATTCTTCACTTTTTCGTGATACTACTTTATCCGGATGTCATCTTGACATTTTAAGGTTATTATTCTTATCTTTTTTATCGCTCTGTAGAAAATATTGATTTATGATTCGAGTAAAATAAAAACTTTTTTCATTTTCTTCAGTTTAATAAGTCGTTATTTTTATTACGGTAGTAGGTAATAGACATGAAAATAACTTGTGGTGATGTATGCAACCAGCTTGTACGCCCATGTTTTCACGAATCAGAACTTGATGGCACTTCTAGCTGCCTACTGTCAAGTATTTCCTGGCTTTAAATAATCATTTTAATAATCTTCACTGAAGAACCTCCTCATTTTGTAAAGTAGTATTTTATTATAAAATGCGTAGGCAATGATTTTTAAGATCTAAAACTCTTATACTATTTTATCTCCCGAAGCGAAGCGCTCTTTACTTGTGGTAGCTTGTGAGACAAAAATATTGTAACTTAAATTAAATATTAAATCAGACAAGGAATTTTAATCAAAACTCCTTTGTAAAGTTACACTTTGATTGGAAAGTATTTACATTAAACCTAAGAGAAGATTGTGTACAATGTTTCTTTGTTACAAAAGTGGCTATTTTTCCACTGTGCAATTGTCATTTTGTTTTGATTGTTGTTGTTTTCATGTTGTTTTGTTGTCATATTATTATGCGAGTGTCACGGGCGCATCACGGATTGATTTGTATTCTTAAATGTCAACCTCAAATTGTCAATGTCAAATGAATGTGTGTTGTCTTTGGTCCCTGGCCCTGACATCAAGTAATTGACAAGATTATCAAAATTTTTTATGATTGATTACGAGGCTTTTGACTACGTTTTATGTGTATATTTTATGTTTTTTTTTTTTTTTTGTAATATGCGTTTTGTTTGTTTTTCTTACAATAATTTATCTAAGTTTTTCCTAAGTTAGGAGATCTTTATCTGCGCTCTATAACTCAAGCTGCGAACGTTGGAGAAAAAACAGCCAGGCTGAAGTAGGAGTGAGCCGGACACGTCTCAGGAATGCACCCGGAGCGAAGGGCAAAGATCGTCACTCACTGGACGCCTGAGACAGGACATCGCCGTCGAGGTAGACCAAGGCGAAGGTGGTGTGACGACCTAATATCATTTGCAGGGCCAACATGGCCAGAGATCGCACAAGACAGGGAGGTTTGGAAGAAAAAAGGCCTTTGCCCAGCAGTGGGACACAAAATAGGCTATTAAAAAAAAAGGATCTTTCGTATTTCCCTTCATTTCCTATTACAAGGATTTTCTTCCCAATTATTTTCTTAGCTGTTTCTTATACCTACTTCATCGGAGAAGATACAATCTTTCATAATGTTTTCTGATATTGCCACAAGTATTTCTCGCTGATATTATAGCTTCACGAATGCTTTTATATTTCATATATTCTTGATTTGGTGGTCTTATCGAAATATTGGGAATCAAATAGTCTACTGAATAATATTATTATGCATTGGTTTACTTATTGACTCGAATTATTATACTGGATGTTTTTTTTTACCGTCTCGAAATTTTTACAGGGTGTTGTTCTACCCATGAATATGAACAACTTTTACTATGGGACCAACTTTGAAATCAGGAAAAAAAGATCAGGTGTTTAATACAAAAGTTCAATACCTACTAGACCAAAATGTATGAAACAGCAGATTTTTTTTTCGTGATTTCAAAGTTGGTCCCATAATGAAAGTTGATCATGGGTAGAACATCCTGTAAAAATTTCGAGACGGTAAAAAAAATCATCCGTTATGTAGCGGTATCTACAACGCCACATACGAACAACGCGTCATACTGACTTCACGCAAAACCCGGCATCTCGCAAGCAGAGTTTGCAATTGAAGGAATCATCGGGCAGTTGCCTGCCAGACACAACACCCGTCTGGTAGGAGGATCTTCCCTTTTCTATAGAGGATGAGTGAACTTTGCACTCTGTTCCTCATACCTCTATACTGGTGACCCCGACGTGATAGCTCGGACAGAAAACATACCATAGGACCTACTGTGATGACTTGTCTATAGAGCGTGAGAGTAATTATTGGTCGTTAACCTCTTTGTTTGTGGTATACTGAGTTTTTGGCCCAAGCATTATCATGTACTTGTATATTTTTTAGCGTTTTGTTTGCGTAGTATTAATTTTTTTTTATCTTTCTTGCTTTTTTTTCAATTACATAGGCCACTGGTTTTCCTTTGAACTACTTTATTGAGTACCTAATTAGTTCTATTTTGTATTAAGAACTTTTTTTATAACAACAACTTAATGGTAATAATTATAAAGCAACTAACAGCGCCTCGCGTTTTCACCCGCATTAGTTTCGATCCCGTGGGAATGTAGGGATAAAAAGTAGCCAATGTGTTAATCCAGGGTGTCAGCTACCTCCATAATAAACTTTATCTAAATTGGTCTAGCCGTTTGTGCGTGAAGAAGTAACAAACATACAAAAACATTCACAAAATTTCCTGTAAAATATACTAGCGTGAAGTATACTAGCGTAATATCGTTCGAGGACGAGGTAATTATGTACAAATTAGGGGTTCGATGTTGTGATGTCTATTACAGGCGTATTTGACCTAGAAAGTTTAATTAATTATTGATTAATCGTGATTCTAAAAATGTATTTCACTATTTTTAGCCAAAACCCGCGAAGAATGGAAGACACCGATGAAAGAAATCGACGCAGCTCTTATAGCATGTACTTTTGGGAGGTTTCATATAAAACTACTGTTTATTGCTTTTGTGGGGTTCATGGCAGGAATTATGGCTAGTTCTACAACAGCCTACCTCCTGCCTAGTGCAGAATGCGACTTAAAAATGGATCTATTGCAAAAGGGGCTGCTGAATGCCATGCCGTATGTGGGTAAGTAGAATTACTTGAATTTTCAACAGCTTGAAAACGCAGTAATTGATGAATTTAATACTTGAGCTATTATCTAAAACATGTATCATCATCAGCAGCCTATAACAGTCCACTGCTGGACATAGGCCTCTCCTATTGCACCCCATTCAACTCGATTTTCGGCAACTCTCATCCAATTGCTACCAGCCATCCTGCGAAGATCGTCGCTCCACCTAGCCTGATGGCGTCCCACCTTACGTTTACCGATTCGCGGTCTCCACTCAAGAACACGTCTACTCCAACGGTCATCGGTTCTACGGCTAATATGGTCGGCCCATTGCCATTTCAGCTTGCTTATTCTGTGAGCTATGTCGACAAATTTGGTACAAACATAAACATGTATGATCTAATTGAAATATAGTGTAGGACAAAACTCTAAACAGATATCGTAAACACTTGTATGTTTGCACAACTCGACAAAATGAAGAGACCAGTTGTTGATTTCATGATTTCAGGGTTGGTCCAGGAGTGAAAGTTGTTCATAATGATGAGTAAAATTCACAACTAACAGTAACAACCAATAAACAACTTAACACTAACCGAACAATAACGACAACAACACTCACCACTAACTGATCAAAACCATTAACATAATATAAAATAAACGACTACAATTTCACAATGACTTGAAAATAATTGAGTGCAGAAAATAATCAAATTATTAAAGAAAATATTTCCAATATTACCGAAAACCTTACCGAAGTCGAGGAACAGGGTAAATTTATAGCGCTAAGAGTTATGCTGGCTAATGGAAAAGTAGCACCTGGACGTAAATTTATTGCAAAAGGGACATGGCCCGAGGTCGGACGTAGGAGGAACGGTAGCGAACCGCGGCTAACTATTGCGATCGATTCGAATGCATGATTTATATGAGAGTTGAAGTATCGAGTACTAGCAGGTATAACTTGCATCATAGAGAATTGAAAAAGACTTGAGTGACGAGTTAATTACGTTTCTTTGAAGAATTGTTAATTTTCTGACCGTACTGTTTTGAGTATTTTGTATATGGCCTACACAATATGAAAATGTCCATCGTGTGACGCATCGTTGAGCTTCCTAAAATAGGGTTGAGCTACACGATGACTGATGTATGCATGCCGTCTGTTGGGGCAGGTCAAATCAAAGATGCAATAGCTCTTTCTTTTAGAGGCCCTTCCAGGCATACTTAGACTGACATAAAATCATATAATGTTTGGAATTAATAAAATACCATAACCTCTGTGTTGATTTTGGCATTTCTTCTCAGGGAACATTGAGCTAGGAAATTCCGGCGCCATCTAGTTTAATAACATTTGCATAAGTAAAACTAATATTTTGTTTATATTACTAGCTGTCTCTCCAACGGTCCAGTGTATTTAAGAAATTCTACCCTGACTATAAATCTATTAAGATAAATAAAAATCACATAAATCTGGTAGTTGATTCTCCTGTTACGCAATTACCCCACTGCAGTGGGGTAATTGCGTAACATACTATCAGTAGCAACGGGTTTCATTCTGAGAGTTCAACAACATTCATTGCGTTATTTATTATGTTTTGCAAAAACATTTTTCGAACATATGAAGCAATGGATTAGCAATATTCTTTAAAATGATTCAGATTGAGATTGATAGTGTGTTACGCAATTAGATTGCTACATAAAAATAATTGTTTTCAGCTAAGTCTTACTTGACTTTATGTCGCACTGCAGACGAAACTGATTCCCACAATTGCTCACTGCCTGTAAGTTATTGCAGACTATTAAATCCAGGTTTCTACCTAAAGGTTTCCTGCATCGTAAGATAAACGTAGTAGCTTCTCACTACATTGAAAGAATTGCTAGGTTTAGGACCTACAACCATCGGGTTGTAGTTCCTAAAAGGCGTGTTTCTTTAAATCTTTGGAGGGCACTGCACAAAAAATGTCGTATACAGGGAGATTTTTTTATCACCATTCAAAAGTTTACAGGATGTTCTACTCATGAATATGAACAACTTTCACTATGTGACCAACTCTGAAATCACGAAAAAAAAACTGTTGTTTAATACAAAAGTTAAATACCTACTTGACCAAAATGTATGGAACAGCAGATTTTTTTTTCGTGATTTCAGAGTTGGTCCCATAGTGAAAGTTGTTCGTATTTATGGGTAGAACACCCTGTAAAAATCTCCCTGTATATGTAGACGTGTGACAAATAAACCTATTTTTATTACTTTCTTTTTAAAAAGAAAATATTATCTCCATCATTCTTTAAACAAAAGTGACGGCGAACAGTAAAAGTCGTCAAAGTTATGATTCGTTGTTCTTTTGTGCGATTGAAACCGAGTTAGAGTTGTCCTATTGTTATCTTCACTTTTATGAATGATTTATGATAGACTGCGTCGGTTTTAAGCCGAGCAAGCCGTAATCAATCGTGCTTGAACAAAGAAAATTTTCTTTAAATGATGAAATATCATTTTAAATCTGCGACTCGTTTGTGCCTCATTTCGGCAATCACAATCAGTCATTTTGAAGGATATTGCTAATCCATTGCTTCATATGTTTGTTAAATTTGTCTCCTCAACAATGTTAATAACGCAATGAATGTTGTTTAAATGTCAAAATGAAAGCCATTACAACTGTTAGTTAAGTACTCGTAATTACCCCGCAGGATCCGTGTATTCCCGTTCGTCCCACCGACTTCGTCCCCGTCGTGGGACGAACGGGAATTTACAAAAATAATATTAAATTTGTTCCCGATCGTCCCATTCAGGATTTTAGGTGGACAAATGGCAGGATCGACCTGCCATAAATCATTATAGGCTTATGCTAGAATAATGCAGGAAATTCACGATAAAGAAAATATGTAAAGCCATTAGTAAGTCCTTGCAATGTAACTCTTATATAATTGGAAAGAAGTATACATTAGAATGATTGCCGAAAGTTATATAAAGCTAACGGCATCATTTTAATTTATGTATGAACGGCTTTACGTAAAAAAATAAATACCTGAAATGTGCTCCATGAGTATGAATCTCGTTTTAGAACTGAAGAGCAGGTCTGAGTCAGGGTATATTCAGATACAGGTACTTAATATTCTCTGTCAATGTTGGTAGCAATAACTTAAGGCGCAGATATACGACTTCTAATGATTTTAAATACAACATCACGTCTAATCGACAGGACTGATTTCTTTGAAAAAAATTAATGTTATACTAGACCATTTGCTTCGTAATTTGATATGTGAATATTTGCAATTATATTTTTTTAACATAGTGTAATCAATTTGTAAAGTAATGTCTACCGCGGACATAAAAACGATAATCATGCAAACACTATCGGGTGTATTTTCATAAAACTTTCACCATATAAAAGACAATTTAATTCCCCGAATTTTAGTATACGGTTTTTATTTGTTATGATTGTTTCATATTTTGCAATAAATTACCAGCGTTGTGTCATCGCGCATCTCTTTCTTTTCTATGCAGTCCGATAGTGACAGCGCTTTAGGTCATGCCTTAACTACGAAAGTTACAGCCAATCTGAATAGGCTTTTGGTACGGATATCTGTCAGTTTTGAATAGAGATTCATTCAACACAAAAAAATATAAAAAAAAAACATTTGCATAAAATGTGGAAGTTACAAAAGATGTTACATATAAAATTCAGTGCAAATACACATACTGTCATGTGGCATGGCTTGCAAATATGTAATATACAGCATGTATCAGAAAGATATGCTCATACGAGTATTTAAGGGCGTAGTACCGTCAAACTGAACAAAGAACTGTCCCGTGAAAAACTTCAATACATCCAAATGTTTAAGATGATGTTTATGATGATGTTGATGATGATGTGTTGATGATGATGATGATGATGATTGATTACTCTTTCGCGATTGTGATGTTGATTCCATGGAGGAAGGTGCTCAGCTTGATGGTATGTACCACACCCTTAAATGTGACCACACTTTCGTGATACATGTTGTATAAAGTCTTCACCTAACTATTTCATAGATAAAGTCAATCCTTATTTGCATTTATGTAATTACTAGCTGCGCCCCGCGGTTTCACCTGCATAAGTTTCGATCCCGTGGGAATATCGAGATAAAAGTAGCCTATATATTAATCCAGCTATCTCCATACCAGAGGGGCCCGTGGCTAAATAATAACAGCCGCACAGGTCGATCGATCAGGTCTGTGGATGGGTGACCATCTTTACATAACGAGTCTCCTGCGTGCCTCGGAAAGCACGTTAAGCCGTTGGTCTCGGCTGTCATTCGTAGATCTTTGACAGTCGTTACGGGTTGTCAGAAGCCCGAAAGTCTGACAACCAGTCTTACCAAGGGGTATCGTATTACCCAGTAACTGGGTTGTGAAGGTCAGATAGGCTGTCGCTCCATGTAAAATACTGGTATTCAGCTGCATTCGGTTAGACTGGAAGCCGACCCCAACATAGTTGGGAAAAGGCTAGGCAGAAGATGATCTCCATACCAATTTTTATCAATATTGGTCGAGCCGTTTGAGCGTGAAGAAGTAACAAACATATAAACACACACACACACTCACAAACTTTCGCCTTTATAATATTAGTGTGATTTCAGGCATGCTCTTATCATCTGTAGTAGCTGGTTTCCTAACGGACGCATTTGGAAGAAAAATATTCTTAGGAGTTGGTTTTCTTGGACTGTTCATAATTCAAGTTATTGGAGCTTCCAGTCAGACATTCGAAGTACTTGCTGCTACCAAGTTTTTTGAAGGATTATTGTAAGTACCTTTATTATTTCTTACAGGCAGTAGCTCCATGTAAAATACTGGTATTCAGTTTCATCTGGTTAGACTGGAAGCCGACCCCAACGTAGTTGTTAAAAGACTGACATTCACATATGTATGACAGTTGACATTTGTTACACTAGGCAAAAAGTATTAACATCAAACCGTTAATTATATTTCCATAATAATTATCCATAGAAAACATTGCGAACATAATTAATTCGCATAATCAATAATGTGTTAAAACGTTATCAACAAAAGCACTCATTCGTGATAGGATTATTCAATTTAATTTATAACCCACACATCATTTTGCATCAATATTTAACATACACGGAAACGTGTAGCGTTTAAAATAATATCAACTTAGTTCATTTGGAATGATCTCCACATTTTGCACACTTTTATTGTTCGTTAAAGGTTAACACTGTCATAATTAATTTCAATAAAATTGAATTCAGTATCTCCTACGGCCGCGACTTACGAGTTGTTGGTCGTAGGTACGAACCCAGACAGGCGCTTTACTTTGTGTAAATTATTTCATCACCATTGCTCTCCAAACGGTGAAGGAAAACATCGTGAGGAAACCGGCATGTCCTAGAACCAAAAATTCGAAGACATGTGACATCTACCAACCCGCACTGGGCCCGCGTGGTGGATTACGGCCCATTTCCTCTCACAAAGAGGAGACCTGTGTCCCAGCAGTGGGAACATTATAGGCTGATTATGTTATGTTATGTATATCTCCTACATAAGTATGTACTACATACTTCTTCTTTTCTGTAAGGCCACAGATACACTTGTCTGTCTGCATGAACAAAAGTATTTTATTTTATTTTTCTCGGGAAACTTACACCTAGTTTACACGGGTGTGTAACGATTGATACAATTTAATTTTAAAACTAATTTAATTTTATCTAATTTTATTTAATATAACGATGAAAAAAATGCGAGTGTCAAAATATGCGGCATAAACTCTACAAAAACGGCCGTATATATTTTTCATTGCTTCAAGAGATTGCAGCCCTGAGTATTTTGATAACTCCTCGCATTCCTGAGAAAAATAATCTTGACAGACGGACAGACAGACGGACAACGAATTGATCTTATAAGGGTTCCGTTTTTCCTGTTGAGGTAGGTACGGAACCTTAAACGAGAAAAGAAAGGTTGGAAAAAAACCTATTACATAAATTAAGAAATAAATAGTAGGTATACGATCAAGTAAGAGCGAGAGCTTACTGCCATTGTGCCTTAGTTACTTCTAATTGTTTTTTTTTTTTTTTTTATATGGCATCTCGCAGTTCATCCTTTATGAGGATGGCTACTGCTTAACCGGACTTTCCTGTGGATGCCTCGAATTAAGGCCTCCAGCCAGGGCATACAATAACTTAAAAACTAAGCGACAGCGCTAAGGGTAACCCCCTGCGGGGTTCGGACCTCGGCTCAGGGCGTCGCTGGAAGAGGACAGCAAGGGACAGGCTGGATCGGTATTATTATTGGTGTTTAGGGGCGAATTTAAAACTACAGGCTCAGCTGCGCGGGCTGGCTCGAGCAAGGGTCGGGGGGGGCACGGTGATGGTGCGGGGCGTCGCGACGGGCCTCGGCGGCGAGGACGGAAGGACGGATGTCTGAGCTTGTTTTTGTGTTGTCGACTGAGAGTACTCGTGGCCTTACTGCTCTCCTGGAGGAGGGTAGTGGCGTCGTCGGGGATGGTGAGGGTATGCCTTGGTCGGCGAATCCTACTTATGCGGGAGGGAGTGTATCGGGAGGCCGCCGCAATCAGGGGATTGGGGTGCTTTATGGCAGAGTCGAAGAAGCGCTTGGAAAGGCGTTTCATGAACTGCTGGATGGTGGGGAGTCTGAGATCTAGATGCAGATTCACATTTCGGACATAGAAGGGGGCTCCCGTGACCTTTCGGAGGAAACGGTTCTGGAGGGTTTGCATTTTATGCAGAAATCGCGGCTTGGCGTGTGCGAAGACTACGCAAGCATAGGTCATGATGGGACGGATGACCGCGGTGTAGAGGCGCAATTTGCACTTGAGTGACAATTTGCTGCGGGCAGTTATCATAGAGTGGAGCCTACCGAGAGCGAAAGAGGCGCGCGAACGCGCCGTCTTTATGTGCTCGTTGAAGGTGAGGTTGTGGTCTAGGATGACACCTAAGTATTTGGCTCGCTTTCCCCAGGGGATCGGCTTGCCATACATAGAGATCGGGCGCGGGAGGGGGGGGGGGGTTGTTTGCGCGGTCTCGAGAAGATGACCGCCTGACTCTTATCGGGGTTGACCTCGATTCTCCATTTCCGGAACCAATCGCTCAAGGCGCTTGCGGAGGTTTGGAGGTTTCGAGCTATGGATGACTGGTTGGCACCCGAACAGTAAATGGCAGTGTCGTCGGCGAAGAGCGCCAACTGTGCCTTTTTACTGTTCGGGATGTCACTAGTGAACAGGGTGAAAATGAGGGGAGACAGAACGAACCCTGGGGGACTCCGGCGCGGATGGGGTGAGGGAGAGAGAGAGCGCCCTCGATACGGTAGCGGAAAGTGCGGTCCGACAGAAAATCTCGTAAGATGAGCACGAGACGGTCTGGCACACCTAGCAGGTACAGCTTATATAATAAGCCATTGTGCCAGACCTTGTCGAACGCCTTCGCTATATCGAAGAACAGGACGCCTGTCGAAGCACCTCGCTGAAAAGCAGCGCTAATGTGCTCGACTATGCGGTGGAGCTGGTGGATGCACGAATGCTTCGTGCGAAAACCGAACTGTTCGGGGGGGATGAGGCTCTTTGCTTCGGCATAGTCTTTGAGGCGCTTATAAATAAGCCTCTCGTAGACTTTACCGAAAACATTGAGCAGACTGATGGGGCGGTAGCTGGAGGGCTCAGACTTGGGCTTGCCTGGCTTAGGGATGCCTATGACTGTGGCTTCTTTCCACATTTGGGGGAAGATGTTGTTGCTCAGGGCGCCATTGAAGATGGCGGTCATGAGCAGTATGAGGGGGGCGGGGAGGAGTTTGTACACCCTATTGGTGATACCGTCCGAACCGGGGGCTTTGCGGGTTGCGAGCCCTTTTATGATGTCTTGCACTTCGTCGGGAGTGACGGGAGGCAGAGGATCATCAGGGTCTTCGACTGGCGGGAGGGAGGCTCTCCGTTCGACTTCAGCGTTCACCTCGTCGAGGTGCGCTCTGTCTACTGGTTGAGAGCTGGGAGTGCATTGAGCCTCTAGGCTGTCGGCTAGGCATTCGGCCTTTTCGAGGTTTTCGAAAGCGACCGTTTTGTCGGGGCGTGTGAGGGGAGGAACTGTGGCCTCTTCAGAGGAGCGGAGCTTCCTCTGGAGTTGCCAGAAGGCGTGGTGGGTGGGCTCGAGTTCGCCGATCAACTTATCCCATCCCTCGGAGCGCCACTCCCCTATGCGTTTCTTTACAGCACGCTGTAAATGGCGCATGTGGGATTTGTTCGCGTCGCAGGGAAAGGAGTCGTAGGCACGAATGGCAGCGTTCTTCTCGGTCAACAGTTCACGTACGTCATCGGGTAGTTTCCAGCGATGGTCTTCCATCACTGGGACTTCCCGTGAGCAATCCGTCAGTACGGATTGAACGTGCTCTGTGAACGAGTCGATCGCCCCAGTCGTGTCTGCGACTGAGATAATTTGCTCGGGGATGGAGTCTAGGTGGGGAGACGTGGTGGATTTCAGTCTTTCGCTTACTTTCCTCCAGTCGGTGACTATTTTGGTCGGGGGGGGCTGGTTGGGGTCGTGCGGGGGGCCCGAATAGGGGGCCAGGTGCAAGATGACCGGGCGGTGGTCAGAATTAAGCTCTTGTACCGTCTCGATAGACTGCAAACGGAGGTTTACATTCTTGAGAAGCGCTACATCGAGAACGTCAGGAAGTTGGGCGGGGTCGCCCGGGAAATGAGTGGGATACATCGGAGCGATGATATCGAAATTGAGGGAGTCGCCTAGTTTGAACACGATCCTACCTCTGGTAGAGGTCGTGCTGCTATTCCAAGCGGGATGTTTGGCATTGAGATCCCCCGCCATGATGACGGAGTCACTCATACCGAAGAGGGTAGTGAAATCGGTAGTGAGAGAGATGGGATCCTCCGCACCATTGATGGGCGGGATATAGGCGGAGATGATGGTGATTGCGGGGTGACCGGTCATGCCGAGCCGACAGATTGAGATCTCTAGCTGAGAGATAAGGGCGGGCGGGTCTATCGGGATGAAATGGAGGGACTTCCTATAGTAGATGAGGGTGCCGCCCTTGTGGCAGCGAGACCTGTCATTGCGAACTATCTTGTAGTTGGCAATGTTCGGGTTCCGCAGATGGGGCTTCAGGAAGGTTTCCTGGACTAAGAGGACATCGAGCTGGTGATCGCGGAGGAACGCGGCGATCTCATCGCGTTGATTTATAATGCCGTTTGCATTAAAAAACCCTAGTCTAAGGGATCGGGGTTTGGTAACGCTCATTCTTTGTAAAGCCATTGGAGCTTTTTAGAAGTTGAGGGTTTGCATGACTTGCGTAATCTGAGGATACGCATTGAAAATCTCGGCGATGCGCCGAGGACTGCCGTTACAGGCTTGGATTTCCGCTGCCATGGCATTTGCGGGGGCAATAAAAGCTGCGTAAGCACCGATTATTACCTCCATGCTGCTAGGCTGGGGGCGGGAGGCGGGGGTCGGGGGGGACCTACTGGGACCAGCGGGGGCCCTGGGCGCGGCGGCGGGAAGGGCTACCGGTGGGGCTACTGGGACCGAGGGGCCTACTGATGGCGCGGGGATGACGGTTGCCATCAGCGCTGGGATAGTCGGGGGTGGGGGGGGGCACCGAAGCTGCGGGAGCTTTGAGGTGGTTGAGGTTCGCCCATGGGGAGGGCCTTTGGGGACTGAGCCTATCGGGCATCTGGGAGGAAGGGATCGGGATCCTCACAGAGGGGCTTTCCCTTTGCTGGCGGTCGCTCGCGCGCTTCGTCAGTTTGGGAGAAGTAGACTTGGGAGCCTTGGGGCAGCCTCGGTAGTTAGCCGGGTGCCCGGATTGGCCGCAAAGAACGCAGCTCGGTGGCTCTGTGCACTGAGAGCGGTCTTTGGGGCGAGGACAGTCTGACGTGCCGTGGGCACCTAGACACTTGACGCATCTAGGTGTCGCGTAGCAGTGGGATTGGGAGTGGCCATACAATTGGCACCTGTGGCATTGTCCGATGAGGTTGGACTTTCTGGGTTTCTCGATAGAGATACCCGAGAGGGAGCAGACTGACTTCACCTTGAAGATGGGGTGATGTCCTTCAGTAGGGTCGCAGATGACCAGGACCATGTCGTAGACTAGGCCCTTCCATGCTTTGTGCAAGCGATGGACTGCTGAGACGGGGATGCCTTGTGAAGCAAGGTCTTCTTTGATCTCCTCGGTGGGGATTTCTTTGGGGACGCGCCTGATGATTACGCGGGTGGGGACTTCCTCCGGAAGGGAGTATGTGTGGAAGGAGTAAGCCCTTGTCTGGAGGAGACGGGTAAGGTCCCTGTAGTCCGAGGACGAGGCGACCGTTACCTTTATACCCTGTTGGGTTGAGCGGGCGTTCGTGTAGTTGATCTTTTGATCAACACACGCTTTGGAAATTTCTGTCCATTTGGACTTATCCTGGACATAGATGGGGGGCGGGGGTCGTGGCTTCTTTGCGTTCGAAGCGGGAGGGGTAGCCGAGAGGCTAGACGCGGGATTGGCCTGCGGTGCGGCGGAGGGAGGGGTGGGGGGGCGGGGGTTAGAGGGGATAACCGCGACCGACTTTTTGGCCTTGCTGGCGTGAGAGGAGGCGTTCTTCTTCCTCTTGCCTCCCTTTCCGACGACTATATAGTCGTCTTCCGAGGAGGACGAAGAGTCAGAGAGGGCTTCCTCTGAGTCGGATTGAGATTGGGGTACGGACGTGTCCATACTCTCTGGAGTATCAGCTGCGATAGCGGCTGGCACGGAAGGTGCGGGATCGGGGATTGGCACGGACGGTGCGGGTTTCGGGGCGGACACGGAGGGAGCGGGTGATGGGGCTGGCACAGAGGGTGCGGGTTTTGGGGCGGGCACAGAGGGTGCGGGTTTAGGGGCTGGCACGGAGGGTGCGGGTTTTGGGGCTGGCACGGAGGGTGCGGGTTTTGGGGCTGACACGGGGGGTGCGGGTTTGGGGGCTGGCACGGAGGGTGCGGGTTTGGGGGCTGGCACGGAGGGAGCGGATGATGGGGCTGGCACAGAGGGTGCGGGTTTTGGGGCGGGCACAGAGGGTGCGGGTTTAGGGGCTGGCACGGAGGGTGCGGGTTTTGGGGCTGACACGGGGGGTGCGGGTTTGGGGGCTGGCACGGAGGGTGCGGGTTTGGGGGCTGGCACGGAAGGTGCTGGTTTGGGGGCGGCGGCTGGCACAGAAGGTGCAGGCGAGGGGGCTGGCACGGAGGGTGCGGGAGGGGAGGCGGCGGCGGCCTCGGGGATTTCGCCAGAGTTTGGCGGAAAGAGGGGGCTGACTAGCGCGTCGCTAAAGTCAATGTCGATGACCGAACCGGGAGGGCGTCTAAAATTAATAAGACGGTGGGCATACTGGTTACCGAAAGAGGGGTCCTTGAAGAGGACCTCTTTTACGAACGCCAATATGACCGCGTCTGCCATGATCGGGAAGGGGGGCGGGGAGAGGGAAGAACCATAGGGGGCGTGAATCCCTAACAACCTAGCACCCCGGGTGGATGGGCCCGGGGGTGTGAGATCCTACCCTCCCTGTCGGGTGTGAGACAGGGAGGTGAGTACCTGAAGTGAGCCCTAAGCTTGTGACCCGTCGCCGATCTTATTGTGCGAACGGGGCCCTAACCAGTCTGTGCGATGGGTGTAGAGACACCCTAGACCGGCTTCTAGTACGAAGGGGTTGACACACCCAACCGTACTAGACGCGAGCTGTGGACAAGGGATTAGTTACGAAGCTAGAGCTGACTAGGAGCCACCCCCAAGGCCAAGCTTCTAGCTCCCGATTCCAATTGACTGCCTCGCCCTGATGGGGCTCGGCGGGTGAGATTGGGGCACCACCCCCTTGGCTTCGTTGGCACCGTGAGGTATCCACCAAGGACCACGAAACTGTGGTTTTTACCCGGAAGGGGCCAAAAACCTCGACGACACGTGTGATGACTAGATTAGTCTTCAATCTTAAAGAAACAACTTCTATCAACCACGCCTTGAAAAAGGCGGCTATTGACAGGGTGCGGGCGTAGTCCGGAGACTACTGAGCTCGTTACGGCTAGCGTAGCGAGAACGGGCGGCGGTGGGGCGGCGAGGCGGTGGGGGCATGCAGCGAGCGAGAGCGGGCAGCACGACCGTCCACGGCGAGCGTCGAACGGCGAGAGTGGTTTTTGGTTCTAATTGGTAAATGTCGCAATGATATTATAGTAACATCGTGCCTGTCGGGCAGAGGTGTAGCTATACAGGCTGTTTTTTTTTACCGCTTCCAAAATTTTACAGGTTGTTCTACCCATGAATATGAACAACTTTCACTATGGGACCAACTCTGAAATCACGAAAAACGAATCAGGTGTTTAATACAAAAGTTCAATACCTACCTACTTGAACAAAATGCATGAAACAGCTGATTTTTTTTTCGTGATTTAGAGCTGATCCCTTAGTGAAACTTGTTCATTTTCATGGGCAGAACACCCTGTAAAAATTTGGAACCGCTAACAAAAATCAGCCTGTATAATAGTACCTACTGGTGTACTATTTACATTTCGCCACAAATTTAATTCGATGCCTCCCACGCAGAAGGTCGGAACATTATTTTTAACTAAAATCGTTGTTTGTGCTATTACAACCATCCTAAAATAGTATGACGTATTACTAAAATCCAAATTTTAATATCTTTCATAAATAATGAGTTTTATAACGGATAATGGTCTTAACATTTAAACGCTCCCGCGCATAAAGTCGCGCGGATAGATCCGACGGTATGCTCCGATCGATTGGACCGTGGCCGGCCAATCAAAGCGTAGTACCGACCGCGACGTCAAGTCGTATGTCAATAATGGAGAAGTTTGCTTTTTAAAATAAAATAATTGATTGTGTGTGTATTGTTTAGGTAGTTTTAGGTATACTAGTAATAGTTATAGTAAAATGAGTAACGTACGTGCTTCCAAGATTATGAAACTAGTGTTAAATGAACAAATAAACCAAAATAGTGAAGTAACGGTCGATGATAATTTTGGAAATGGTAAGTTTTACTGCTTTGTCTTATACTATATTATTTATTTTACTTGTTTTTATGTGTGGTATGAATATAATAATTAGTATGTGATAGTGTTTAATAGGTCTCAACAAAAAAAACTGATTCCGACCATTCCGACGCATAACGTCGGAACGTTTATGTTACGACTATATGCGCTGTAATCATACGTTAACAGTGGTCAGTTACGACTTTATACTACACAACAATTTAATTCTAGGAGTCGTAACTTATACTTACGACCATATGTGAGGTTTAAATATAACAATGGTTAAACGAATAAAGACGTATCTTAGACATACGGCTTTTTACTCCGTTAAAAAAATAAGATACGATTCTCTGCTTTTCAATAATAGTTGAAATATCATTAAAATTAACTTTCTAACTGCTTCGTTGGTCTAGTGCCCGCGAGAATGAGTGCCAGCTACAAGGTATCGGGTTCGATTTCCAGGTCGGGCAATATATTATTAGGTTTTTCAATTTCGAAATTCTCATAACACGGAGTCTGGAATAGTGCCTAGTGTTTGACAATAGGCATTACAATGGCACTAATAATTGGCGAAAAGTGGGTGGACTATTATAATGTTCTCCTATCTTTTACCTCTGCCTACCCCTTTGGGGAATAAAAGCCGTGGTTTTATATTTGATTTATGTTAATTTTCTAAGTATCGATATTTGTATTTGCTACTTGTGAAAAGTGTTTAACTAATTGAAAACTTGTATTTTTAGAATCGCCGGTACCACTTGAAGCTGAAGACCAGTGGGATCAGTACAAGACGATGTTCGGGCAATCTTTTATTAATAGTACAACAAGCATTGACAACAGTTTTATACCAAGTATTACAGAGGTAATAAATAATCCAGCCGCAATGTTAACCTCAACTTCATCCCCAATATCAAATAAAAGCCCCACAGAACGTATGGAATCACAGCCATGTGTCGAAGAATTTCCACACGAATCAGCTGATATAATAGAACCTTCACTGGACATAACACCAATGCCCTCCCCAAATAGCGATTTTTTGATGGCCACTTCGACTCCACTATTCAGAAATTTATCGATTTGTGATGCTGAGAATTCATCTAGTAGTGCTAGTAGAGCCAACACACCCCAGCTCAGTAACGCTTCGAGTCAGGACTCTTCTGTCTGCTCGTCAAGTGAAAATACACCGTCGGCTAGAGTCGCAAGAAGACGTCACCGTCGCCGTGATGACTGGAAAGATATTAAACGAAAATGTTTAAAAAATTTAGGAAAAGCGTATTTGAGTAGGAATGGAGTTCACAGAGATGGAAAGATTTTAAAACAACCATGTCCGGTTACTTGTCGTCTTAAATGCTTTCAAAAGTTTGATGCACACCAACGGGAACGTATATTTAGTTCTTTTTGGAAAATTGGAGATCACTGTCGACAGTGGGATTACATCGTCACCCACACCGAAGTAGGCGATACTAAGTATCCTTCTACGACGAAACTTGTGTCTAGACGTAAGAAATCTGTTAGGTATTGCTTGCCCCTTATTGAATCTAATTCTGACTTACCTAATAAAGTGTTCGTTTGCAAAACGATGTTCTTAAATACACTTTCTGTTGGAGAGAGAACTGTTCAAACAGCTCTGGCGAAATGGCGCTCTGGTGGTGGCTCTGTTTCCCCTGATCGACGCGGTGGAACTAGAACTATAGTCTTAGACGAAGAAATAAAACAGGGTGTTTTAAGGCATGTCAATACGTTCCAGCCCGTTGAATCTCATTATGTACGCAAAGATACAAGTAAAATTTACTTAGACGGCGACCTTACATTTACGAAAATGTTTTCTTTGTACAATGAGTGGTGTATAAATGAAAATATTACTAAAAAGGTATCGACAGTTAGACAGTATCGTGATATCATAAATCAAAATTTAAATATATCGTTTCACAAGCCAAAAAAAGATATATGTAACGAGTGCCATATATACAATACAAACAAAAATACAATGACGGAAGAAGAAAAACAAAAACAAGAACTTCATATAAATAACAAGATTAAAGCTAGAGAAATGAAGGCAAATGATAAAAAAGAGGCATTAGAAAGTGGAGGAAAAATAGTTACAGCGTGTTTTGATTTCCAAAAAATATTAAACTGTCCTCATGGCAATGTCGGTTTATTTTATTATAAAAGAAAATTATCCATTTATAATTTTACAATATTCGATCTAGCGAGTCAAGAAGGTTATTGTTACATGTGGCCTGAAATTAATGGGAAACACGGGGCTTGCGAAGTAGCAAGTTGCTTATCCAAATTCATTGACAGTAAAGTTTTAGGCGGCGCCAAAGAATTCAGATTTTGGTCGGACAACTGTGCCGGTCAAAATCGTAACCGTATTGTGTTTGCTTTTTACACATACGCAGTAAAAAAGTATGGTATAGCGATAGTCCATAGGTTTTTAGAGCGAGGGCATACACAAAATGAAGCTGATTCAGTCCATGCTCTCATCGAGAGAAATGCAAAAAATAAGCTTATATATACCCCTGCACAATGGTTTGGCTTAGTCAGATGGTCAAAAGTAAACCCTCCAAATTATAATGTCATCGAAATGAGTATTACAGATTTTTATAACTACAAAATACTACTAGACGGTAGAAACTGGGCTAAAAATACTAAAAAACAAAAAGTATCATGGACCAAAATTAGAGAAGTTCAAGTAGTGTCAAGTGAGCCTTATACTTTGAATTATCGTTATAATTTTGAAGAAGACAATGTCATGAGTTTGATAACAAAAAAAGATTATTCATCAAGAAGAAATAAAAGTATATTGGATACAGAATTTTTGGAACCATGTTACTCTGAAAATTTACCTCTTACATTGGCAAAATTTAATGATTTACTAAGTCTATGTCAAGGACGTATAATACCCCAAGTGTACCATAGTTATTATCAACAGTTATCACACAGTGGTACTGTTGCTGAACAGAATAGTAGTGATTCCTCTGAATAATCATCAATTACTTTATGCATAAATTACTACTAATTACTACAATAATAAAAACAACAATAACAATAATAAACTACAATAATAACAACAACAATAACTACAATAATAACAACAACAATAACTACAATAATAATATTTTTTTTTTGTAATATTAATTACTACTAATTTATGCATTAATTACTTTAGTCATTGATTTGTTATTTTGTCACAAATATTCTAACTTATATTATACTATGTTACGTACAAGAGTGTTCAATACAAGTGATTTTCATTTAATCTAGAAGACAATTATTATTTCATTATAATTTAATTTCCTTTTAAGTTGATTATTTTTATATTATGTCAAAATAATCACGTATTTTTTATTAAGTTTTGAAGAGTCACTGCCAGTTTTAATTGTGTTTGTTTTTTTTTTATAAAAGTTTATAATAACGTGAGATAAGAGTTAAGAAGACTGAAATTATGTTCCTATTATGAAAGTTATTATAATAAAATTGATTTGAGCTGCAATTTTACGGTGGTTTTTATTCATCAAGTACCTTATTACGACCCCCTTTTAGACAGATACGATAGTTTGCACGTCGCATATAGTCGTAATTCAAACTTACGACTTTATTCGTGTTGTTTATATCAAGTTTATGAACGCATACAGTCGTAACAATAAGATACGACCTTTTTGTATTAAGTATAAGGTCGTAAGTAAGTAAAACGAGTTTTTTTCGGTAACTACAATTCCTTATAATATTCAGCGCCTGGGGTTACATTCTTTAACTAATAATTGACAACATAGCGCAAAAACATCTGTTGAAAATCTTTCACAATAAATTTTATCAATAACGTATACAAAAAATGCTCTCCTGAAAAAATGATTTTTTAGCCTTACGACCTTATGCGTGGGAGGCGTCGTTTTAAGTCCAATGTAATAGAGACCGAGCCCATTGCCATCAACCGGGCACAAATCCAGACTTCATGCTACTGAGAAAGTCCAGATAAAAAACCTAATAACACTTTGTCTGACTTGGGAATGGAACCCAGGACATCAACCCAAACCTAGACTCAACACAAACACGACGAAACACGACGCAGACACTTCGTGTATATTAGTGTTAGTTTTTTAGTATAATGTTTTATGTATTTATAGTATTTTTAAGTCACTTATATTTATATTGTATTGTATGTGTTTATAAGGGCCTTGATGCCTGAAATAAATGGATAAATAAACAAATAAAAACTCTTAATAACATACAAGCTACTTGCACACTTATGTGCAAGTTGACTTGTGTGTGAGTGTGTGTGAATTGTGACTTGTGTATTCAATCTGCCCAGTCCTTTTCTCAACTAGATTGGGGTCAGCTTTCTGACGAACCGGACCCTGAATACCAGTGTTTTACATGAAGCAACTGCCTACTGTCTGAAATGAGCATTTTTGTTTTGTCTTATATATATTCTTGACCTCCTTATTAACTAGCCTAAGGCCTAGTATATATTGTTGTTTTTATTTATTTATTTTCCCTATTTTTAGAATTAATATTATCTTTTTGTATGCACGTGTTTTCGTGACAAATAAACCTATTTTTCTTTCTTTCTAAAGATATTTGTTTAGTTTTATTAAGTGAATTGTTTATGATTTTATGTTTTTATTTAGTCTCCTTTACTCTTCCACACGCTGTCTACATCTCTCTATTTATTGTCCTATCGCAGGTATGCTGAAAGAGATTTATTATGAAATAAGCATCACCATTGTACCTATTTTTCTTGTCTCTTCTTTTATTAGTCTCTCTGTTCTGTCAGTTTAATTAATTTATTTTGCCTACCCAAATGTCCTTTTTTGGTATTCTTCGTCGAATCGTTGAGCTCCTTAAGTTTTGAGTTGAGCTGCACGATTTCTGCGTTCAAATGCGTGCACTAACTACACAGGTCCTCTCAATCTGTGTGGTTCTTTCCTCAAAAGGCTATCTCAGACATCGATCAACATGGTCTTCATATAACCTGACCAAGATTTTGTCTGGACTTTAAAAAAGACTGTTAACTCTGAGTTTGTTTCGGCCTTTCTTCTCAGCGTAGACAGACAGAAACCGCCGACCTCATCTAGTTTAAAAAAAAATATGATTGACGTGTAAAAGTGTTTGTGCAATCCTACTTACTAAAATAAAATCATTTATCATTTGTCTGTATATACATGAGTGTGTACATAAACGGGTAAAATAAATAAATAAATAAGGTAGATAAACTTAGTGATTGATTATTTTTCTAATTACTTTTGGTCACAACGCCCTTGAGCAATATTTTGTTCCAAGTTATGAACAGCAAGATGGAACGATTTGATGGATTTCCGCCTACGCTTTTCTGCGATCCTAGTCGTTAACCACAATAATCTTCGTAACCTTTTCCCAACTATCTTGGGGTCCGCTTCTAGTCTAACCTGACGCAGCTGAATACCAGTACTGTACGCCAGTATCTGACCGCCACAACCCTATTAGATACTGGCCACGATACCCCTTGGCAAGACTGGTAGTCAGACTTTCAGCACAATACCCTAAATATTAACTTTCGAGGTTCAAAGATCTAGAAAAGATAGCCGGGACCAACTTTTGTTTCGGTTTATAATTGATGGTCACCCATCCACCGACTGACCTCGGCAAGCGTTGCATAACCTTGAAGATCGACTTGTGTGACTGTTATTATTTTTCCTCTATCTCCTCTAATTTATGATAATAATAATTAACCTTGTAACCCAATTCTATACTCGCGACATAGCTACAAGCTACTTGAAGACTTGTGAAATTTGTATGTGGCATGTGTATTAACATGTTTATATAATCAGCCTATAATGTTCCCACTGCTGGGACAAAGGCCTCCTCTCTGAGTGAGGGAGTGGGCCATAATTTACCACGGGGGCCCAGTGCGGACTGGTGGATGTCACATGTCTTCAAATTTTTTGGTTCTAGGACATGCCGGTTTCCTCACGATGTTTTTGCTAACGTGTTTAATATGGAGAAACTAGCTGACTCGGCGAACTTTATACCGCCTCAGAATAAATAAATGTCGTTATGTTTTATCGTCATTTTTTCCCATATTTTAATAGTTATTCTGTTATTTGGGACGGAGACAAATCCAACAAATCAAAGATCATAAAAATCGGTCCAGCCGTTCTTGAGTTATAAATGGTATAGCCACGGATACTTCCGGACTTTGTTTTATTTATATAGATAGATAGATTAATGAGGGTTTTTGAAAAATGACGTTTACTAGATGGCAGCACTGAGACGTCAGGTCCGGCCACCTGTCACAAGTGTCAAAGCGCCTATAATTTCTTTAGACGTGACTGAATGATGAATGAACGAATGAAATGAATGGTGATTGACATCATATATTTTATATTGGAAGACCTCTTGTCAAAGTGGCGCCAACTGGTGTCGTGAATTTTCATGAAAACCCTCATTAACATTGGACCTAACCAAAACCAGGTTTTCACGCTCTAAAAAGTTTCTTTTGTTATAATAAAATGAATGTCTGGCTAGTTGTCTTCAGACCCGTCTTGGTTTCTCGGACCTTTATTCAGTAATTTTTCTCTGCCTTTTTTGTCTACAAATCGAGACTTTTTAACATTGTTCCGACACAAAAGAATAATGTTTAAAGCTTGCTGTAATTATTATAATTAATTTAAATAAGAATAGAGAATTCTGGATTTCTCAGAACGCGGTTGCTATTTTAGCTGGCTTTGAAATGAGTCTTTTCGTTTGATTGTCTTGTCATTATTTGTACCTACATTTTAAAGAGCTGTTATCATTGTATGTTTTGTAGTGTTAGTTGTATTTTTTGTTATGTATTTTTTGATGTAAAATAAAGATTATAGCTATAAGTAAATAAATAACGAAGAGATTGTTTCATGTCTTGTATAGTGTCTCTTTAGGCGGGTATTACATCTCCGCCGCGAAAATATAATAGCGAAACCGCAGTAGTTCCGCCATAACGTGTTCCTTGTACGACAAGCGACTCTAAGAGGTCCGAAGTAGACCTATACTGTATTTACTAAGTCGAAAACGACGACATTTTGCTCCGATTGCTACAGTTCAACTGATTTTCTTCATGTTCCGCTACTCGAATGGCGACATAATGTAGTAATGCTTCTTATTGGAATTCGATAAGCGATTTCCCATATTATTTTCGCGGCAGAGCTGTGCTAAGGCCCTTATTTAGCAGCCAGTATTAAATGCCCCATATACCATCAGTGCTTTTAAATACCGTCCAAATTAGTATGCTCTATCTTGAAACTGTCAAAATTGTTGTTGTTTATTCTATCAGTGCAATGAAACTTGTATGATCTAAACGGTCAGATTTTGCGGCTTAACGACTTTACAGTTTTAAAATTCTTTTCATTTATTTCAATATTGTTTTCTGCCTTATCAATAGCGCTTATTCAATGTCGTCCTTAGGATTTACAGTGCGGCAGATGAGATAATGCGTTTTTAACACCTGTCAGTTTTCATAAAAACGAATACGTATTTTGCGCATTTGATCTTTATTAGCTACCAGAAATGTCGCACTGACAGGTGTCAGGAACGCATTTGCTCGACGACGACTGGACTTTAATTGAAGATTGTTTTCTTTTTGTTTTTCAGTTTTCTTGTTTTTACATTCTAACTCATCTATTTTATTGTTTCCAGATACGCGACAGCATTCAGTGCCTGTGTGTCGTTAACTGCGGAGTTTTCTTACTCAAGTATCAGAGATCGAATGTTACTATGCCAGTCTTCATTTATAGCTGTATCACACATAGTCATTGCCGCCATGTCGTGGGCGATTCTAACTAATGAGTGGAAATATTCTTTCTTCGGCGGAAAATTCGGTGAGAATATTACTATTATTTTTGGAATATTTATCGTTTGGGAGCCTAATAAACCCAGCAACTTGTAAATAAAGACGGTCTATTATAAGACGATTGTCACGTTTCATATTTAAGTGGATTTGGTTTTGTCGCTATCAGTAGATGTTATTTTCGCCTTTATATACCTAACATACACGTGGCGTCAGATATTTTGGGTCCTGACTATTTTTGTGTATGTTAGATTGTGTAATAATAAAACGCATTCACAATTTCGGAAAACTGAATCTTATAAAATGTTTTAAGTAGAAACGAAAGCCGTGGAGCGATTTGTGATTATTAAGACCAGTATTGTAGAATACACAAGGTGAACTGATGAGTGGTGAAGGCCGCAGGAATCCACTGGATAAGACGAAGAGAGAAGTATAGAATTGGTTGAAGTAGGGGTGCTTGGGGAAAGCCTGTGTCCAGCAGTAGACGTGTTTGACTGAAATGATGATGATTTTAAAATAATGATAATACTTTGTATTTTTTGTACTGGGTCAAAATATCCTATAAAAGTGTGAGGCAAAGGACTTTTTAAGGGAGAAAATAAAAAAAGTCCTACAATGGCCGCTACTGTCGATCGCTACCAATATTAATCCTTTCCCGCTTTTCATTCACACAAAGAAATAGAAGGTATAATCCTACAACGTGTCTCCGAATACGGCACTAAGCCTGAAAGCACCAACACAGCACACTCCAAGTTAAGTTACTAGGCATGTTTACTTAGACTACCGACAATAAATCCCGACAACAAAGGGTACCTGGACTCAAAAAAAGGGATTTCGCTCAATCTTTTGAAACCGTAATTGCTCCACCATTTCTCTTGACATTTCACGTTTCAAGTAAAGGCGTAATTTCACTGTTGCGTTGGATGTCGACGGAAAGTAATATAGTTTGTTCCAAAAATATCATATTTTATTGAGTATAAACAAACCCTGTTCAGGTTAAATTCTTACGCAAAAACTCATAAAAGGGATTTAGTAACACATTCATCAGTATTTAAAAGGTTTCAACTTTATACCTGGGGGCCTAAAAAGGCCGCTTTGGCAGAATCATAAAACAATTCATATCACGCAATTAATCTGTTTGACGGTTTCACACCCATATATCCCTGAAGGGTTAGGCAGAGGTGTACCTATAGCATTTTACGGATCTCCATACAAAACTGTCATACAGATGAAATCGCGTGATTTTTTTTTTTTTTTTTTTTTTAAGGATGGGAAATCATCCAATGACCCCTCCCGCTCTGGGTGGAGCGGAAGGGAGTGTCAGACTCTTACTGACTAAAACCCATCCGTGTTCCTTCCTTAGCCCTTTATGTTCCGGGGCAGCGGTAACCCTTTCGGACAATCCCGCTGCAGGAAATCGCGTGATATGAATTGTTTTATGATTCTGCCAAAGTGGCCTTTTTAGGCCCCCTGATAAGATAAAGCTTTTTCTGGTGGATAAAGTGGTTTGCAGAACATTATTAAGTAAATTGGAATTGAAAAATCATCGACTAAAATTGAGGATATAAAATAAACCTTTTATCCTCAATCAATTTTTTTTTCAAATGGTTTAAAAATTTGAATTTCGGGTATATTTATCTAAATAATGAAATTCAAGCACTCAATTTGTAACTAGGATTACAATGGCATCCACAGGTACGTTTTTTGATCTATTTTTTTTTTGTTACATTTTCATCAGTTAATAATAATAGCTTCCCGATCGATTTCGGTCACGGTGGCTAATCTCAACGGAGGTTAGCCACGTACGCAGGAGATATTATAGAGCATAAGTGTGTGCGTAAACACAGGTGCAGTCTCCGTTCCTTTAATCTCATAGTCCGATGGGACGGCAATCCGACACGACCGGGGAGAGATCAGGCACAGAACCAATGGCTTTACGTGCTTTCCGAGGCACGGGGGTATTAAACCGCCAACTTCCAAAGTCCGGGATGTTACTAAGAAATTCCTAATGGAATACCCAATAACACTTTGCCCGACCTGGGAATCGAACCCAGGACCCCACGCTCAGCAGTCGCGCTTGCAACCACGAGACCAACGAGGTAGTCATCATCATTCTTAAATCATTTATCATATCTCATATCATATACATATCATATCATTTCATCAGATACTTTTGGTACAGATACACGAAGCGTACGAGTGTGTTCACACGTAGCGTAGCCGTGAGGGGTAATGAAACTGCGCCTTAATTCAGACATTTTATTTCAACCTTCCAGTCCTCAACACATGGAATTTTTATCTGTATATCATGTCCTTATGGGCCTTGGGTGCCTTTTTGATGTACGTGTTCTGTCTTCCTGAGAGCCCCAAGTATTTACTGACACAGCAAAAGTATGACGAGGCGAGAGAGATACTTATACAAGTATATAAAGAGAACACGGGGAAACCAGGAGAGACTTATCCGGTAAGAGTTTTTAATTGCCAATTATAATACTTTCTGTTATACTTACTGTTTTTTTTTTAAGGTTGCGCTGAGGCTTTGGCGTTTATCTGTGTCACTGTTAGGACCGGTTTTGGGTAGTTCTACAGGGACATTTTTTTTTAATTGTGTTTGGGTCGCTTATGGCTATAAAATACAGAAGTAGTAGTGAGGTAGTTGACGACAAGCTATTTACAAGACTCCACAGTTAGCAACAGAGTATTGTTGTACACATTTTCAAATTAACTATTACACTAAGAATAACAATATTACTTAACTAATGAAATAAGTACCTGTAGGCAGATGCATGCGCAGCCGCCATTAGAGTGCATCAGAAACAATATTATACTGTTTAGATAAAACAGTAGTGATAGACGCTAACCTGCTTGCAAACAAATCAATTGAAGGGTGTTTATTCACAGTTTGATTATTTGGTTTGGTTTGGTTTTCGATTTCTATGGGTATATTTCTGTAACCAACTAATTGTACAGTTCAACTTTATCCCTTACTGGAACATTATTTTTTTTAATAATTACTGTCTAGCTATGTTCTCGGACATGCCGGTTTCCTCAAGATATTTTCCTTAACTGTTTCGAGAGCAGAGGTGGTGAAATAATTTACACAAAGTAAAGCGTCTGTCGGGGTTCGAAGCTACGACCTACAACTCCCAAGTCTCCCTCCCCCCCGTCCCCCCCGCCCGTGCGAGGCGCGAGTCGTCCTCTCTCTCTCAAGTCGCGGCCCTTACCACTACTCTATTGCCTTGCAGTAACCTACATAATAAATCTTTTAAATTATGATGTATTTTAAATTAGTTACCTAATGGTCGGTCATAGTCATAAGTCACTAGCTCAAACCTAATAAAAAACCAAGACAGAGCATTGAGAACGATACTGTGAAGTATGCCAAAACTACACCTCCGCTCTGTGTATACACGCTCACATGCACACATTTACAATCAAACTACGCCTCACTAAGTGCACACATGTTTACAAAACCGGCTTCATTTTACTGTTGACAGTCCTCTTGGGTTTTTATTTGGTCTTAGTTTTTCATTTGGTCTGAGGTCACTAGGCTCATTTTCCTCCAAAATCTTAGTGTAACTGTGAAATATTCAAGTCTTTCAAAACAATTATAAATTAATTTAAAGATAACAATTTTGCAATAAAATACTTCAATTTGTAAGTGTTCATTTTAAATAAAAGTTGCTTAAACAATTTCAATATCAAAGAGATTTTGATATTAAATTTTAGTGAACGTCAGTATAAATGACGAAAACAGGGTTGTCACCAGTAATTCTATTGCTAGACGTCAACCGAATTGTGAATTTATTGCCACTCAAAATAATGAGAAATTGCATATATTTACGAGATTATTCAGACCTCACTATTTTATGTATTGTTTACAAATCTCTTCTTAACTATTCAAAATATACCAAGATTGAATTTAGAAAATTACATAAGACTGTCCCCCAAAACGCCCGCCATTCACTACTGCCTAGTGCTTTTTTAAAAAGAAAATAATATCATAAAGGATGCATTGGATAGTCTCGAAACCAAAACCGATCTACCCTAAGCAGTTCAAATGGGGTTTGAAGTTTGTATGCAAGCGAAATCACTTGCTCTCGAAGTCTACAACATATTTCTAAAAAGTTTGACATCTGTGGCTGCGGTCAAACGCGGCTGAGCTGTCACAATGACATTTGAACGGACAACCCTAGTCTGATTACTGTACAGACGCCAGCACATCAACCTACTACAATCTGTCAAATTTCTTTAATAGATTTTCAACTTTATCGCTGAAGCATAAGGTTCAAAGTTGATTGGGTAAATTTGACAGATTGTAGTAGGTTGATGTGCTGGCGTCTGTACCTAGGGTTAAAAAAAATACGAGTTAATACATTTAGCACTTTACAAATTATTGTTTATTACAGATTGAAGTTCTGTTTGATCTGGAACTTTTCGTATAAAAGGTGTTTTAAAAATTGTTTAAGATTGCTTTTTGATTTTATTGAAATTGAAAAGTTATTTCGCTCTGGATTTATTGAAAAGATAGCCCATTGGATTTTGTTTTATTGTGAAAGATAAGTGATTGATTCATAGAGTGATAAAAGGATTCGTTATTATAATAAAGTTTATTTAGGTAGATCAATATTTTATGAGATTTATTAATTTATGGGATTTCTTTCTTTTGAAATTTTATTACACCGCAGTAGGAGACGAAATTTTTAAAAATAATTCTGACTGATGTTATACAGGCTGGCAGGGAACATCGACGCATAAAATGTAACCATAAATACTGCACAATCATCATTCTAGACGAAGAAATGTTTTGGCTCACGGTTGACTAACCTAACCCATTTGGTCGCGGTGCCTTGGCTTAGGACGTGGACACGGTATGCCCGCATGATATGGACCGCGAAAGACATATTATTCTGCTCCTGTTACTAAGGCGACGAATGAATTAAAAAAAGCATCAAAGAAAATATTGGGTGAATACGATGCCGTGCCGTCTCCCGGTAGCGGCGTCGCGTCGTGCCGTTACACGGTGGCCGGTGCCGTACCATAGACATGTGTCCACGCCCTTAGTTACTGCGACCAATTCGGCTCTTGCGTGATTGGTTACAGTTCCAACTTATACTATAATATTGAATTTCATTCAGGCTGTTAGTTGAACGGCCACCGTTTAGTTAATAGGCTAGGCGGTGGCTGCGACATTATTGTAAAGAACTCTTGTGGAAAATTTCATGCTTCTAGAACCGCCGGCTTCATTCTTTTATGTATTGTATTGTATCAGTGAATGAATGAGTAAATTTAAGATTTGAGTTAAGTAGATTTGCCTTGTGATCATTCACATCTACGTCCAAACTCGAATTTTCCAATATCCGCAGAAAAAAGAAAAAATCTTTAAATAGAAATTGGAATGTCGTCGTTCTTATATTCTTGGAAATAAAGATCAATCATCATCAAGCAAATGGACAGTTGCAAGAAAATATCAGTTTGCTACGAAAACCTCGTTTTTATTAATACTAGTAAATATTACGGCGGAAATATCCTGCGATTATAACGTAGTGCCACTTATAGAAACTTCAAGAAGGCTCAACCCAAATAACTAAAACTTAACTTTTTGGGGAGAGGCATCTTACAGATCATCCTCGGAGGTTGTCGTCTGCTTAACCGGGCTATCCTGTGGATGCCTTAATAAATGAAAGACTTAGCCGAATCCAGCCAGGGCATAAAGCTTATAAACTAAGCGTCTGCACGCTAAGGACACCAGGGCCCATGTATTATTTATCTTTTGAGCTTTTAATAATAGATTTTTAGTGTACATTTTATAAGTTTATACTAAATAGCTAATAGTTTTAAGTTTTTAATGTTCCTTTTTAGGGTTCCGTAGTCAACAAGAAACCCTTATAGTTTCGCCATGTCCGTATGTCCGTCCGTCCGTTCGCAGCTTAGTTCAAATAATCTTAGTACTAAAAAGCTATAATTTGGCATTGATATACATCTTAGTCACGCCGATAAAGTGGTAAAATAAAATCACGATAAAGAAAATTTTTGGGTACCTCCTGTACACGTAAAATAGGGATGTTTTGTTTACTGCCGACCACCACGAACAGTTGTAGCTACTCAGAGTGAAACTTCTGTACAAATTTGCGTCGCGACTTGCGTGTAATATTGTATCCATTTGTAAAAATTATTCCGCCATTCGCTCGCATCATCAACTTGAGTTATAACATCGATAAATATGTGGAAACTCCTTATTATGACGATATTTCCTGATTTTGTATCGTTGCTATGTCACGGTGACACTGTCCTAGTTTTTTTTGTTGACAGAATTACCGGCGAGGTTATGAAAGTTTTCTTTGAAAACTTGCTTTGAGTATACTGTTGGATTTAAAAACGGAATGAATGAAAACTTGCATGATGTTGTTAGCGGAATTTAAACCCTTCTAAATAGTACGGTTAACAATAATTGCAAGTTGCTTGCAATTAAATGTAACTTTATGGTATGAAAGCCTAAAAGATTTATTTGGAATAAGTAAAACAATGACTCTGAGACCTTTCTATTGTACCTATGTAAGAGTTCTGACGGCTCTCAAAAATGGTGAAGGAAAAAATTATGAGGAAACCGAAAAGTCATAGAACCAAAATTTTGAAGAGGTGTGACATCTACCAATCCAAACTGGACCCTTGTAGTGGATTGCGAGAACATTATGGCTGATTATGCTATGCGTTTCGACTTCGTGAATAATTTGATTTCTCATAACGTAGTACATTTAAGCAGACCTACCGCAGAAAGGCCACAAAATCAGATAAGTGCTGTTAATAATCATAATTGTCTTTCTCCATTCCAGTTCTATAACATTTGGAAGGACAAGAATAAGCACTCTATAGACGAGTCACCTGAACACCACGCACAGACGAACATTCGGCACCAGATAGTGGAAGGTCTTTACAATGTGAAGCCGATGTTTCAGAAGCCGTTGGTCGTGCATCTGGCTATGACGTGCTTCACTAATTTCGTTATTATGGCTATGTAAGTATTTTTTAATTTAAGCGGAAAATGTCATGCAAACGTAGCAGTTATGGCCCAGTGGTAACGGCCCCGACTTACCGAGTTGTAGGTCGTGGGTTCGAACCCAGACAGGCGCTTTACTTTGTGTAAATAATTTCATCACCACTGCTCTCAAAACGGTAAAAGAAAACATCGTGAGGAAACTGGCATGTCCTAGAACCAAAAATTCGGGGACATGTGACATCTACCAACCCGCACTGGGCCCGCGTGATAGATGAAAAGAGGAGACCTTTGTCCCAGCAGTGAGAACATTATAGGCTGTTTATGATAGATTTCGAAAACCCTGTGATAGACGGATAAAAAGTGACCTTCTACAGTTTTTCTTTTGAGGTCAGAATCGCAGTAGAAGTACATTCTTGTATACAGCGTGCCGCTTTAATTGCGACATTCATTTAACACACGTACCTAAATATACCTACGGTTTCGCATTTTCGTTTCATTACTTAACGTATTTCAATGTCATTAAACGTTAATTTTTATTTATTTACAATTTTCTAAAATAGCATACGTGCAAAGAGTACCTAGGCGAATTGAACAAAAGAGAGAGTCCTATGTCGGCGAGCGGCGCAGGCGGTAGTTTTGTAATTACGAAATTATTTTATGTTCTAAAATAGGTATTCGTAGTGTTGTTATATTTTTTATGATTACTGGCCACAAGCTCTCCTTGCGTGTTAAATTAATGTCGCCATTATAGCGGCACGAGCGGCATGTTGTATAGGTATATATGTGTATTTAATTGTGCTTATTTTCTCAACATCACCTAAAGGTTATCGCTCTGTACATTTGTGGTTGAAGTATTAAATACTTAAATAAAGATTATTATATAATTAGGTCTTTTATATAATTATTTACTATTTACTATGAAATTTTACTATTTACTGTGACATTTTAGTTATTGACTACTGGATACTCCTTGACATTGAAAAATTAAAAATAAAATGGTTAAAATGATTTACCAATTTAATAATTTTGTAATATTTAAGCATGCAGCATGGTATTTTGATAGTACCTTGTGTTGTTTTTCTTTGTACCTTGTAATTTATGTGTAAATTTTGCATGCCCAAGTGACGGCTGAGCATGGAGAACCTTATCAAAACATATACAACCACTCACATGACCTTGCGGCCGATCAAAGCTATTTAAATTTACGAAACAAGCTGTGTAATGTACCCTGGTTTGTCCACTTGAAGAAGCAAACATTAGTTTAACAGCGGTCCATAGAATTTTTTTGTGTTCGAGTCCTATATAAGCGGCGAAACAGCGAAAAAAATTTACTAGGATATTTGAAACCGACGTCACGGGGTAGGTGTGGTACGCTGACTGGATTAGCGAAAACTAAATGATTTGATTTGAAATAACCCTAAAACCCAAGTATTTACGAGTACATTAAATCTTTATTTCTTAATTCCAGGTACAACGTCTTAAGGCTCTGGTTCCCGCAAGTGTCAGCCATTGTGGAGCACAACCCGCTGACTGAAGGACAGGATCTGTGCTCTGTTCTAGACACATACACATCCAGCTTGAAACCAGTTATACACAACTCTTCATATATACATGAAGTGTGCGTTCCAGTAAGTATAATACTATCTATTAATTCCTTTCCATAACGTCAATTAGTTCAGTTAAGTGTTTCTATCGAGAGCAGCAGTGCTATTCTATAAAAATTCTCACTGTGAAAACTAAGGTGAAGTGAGCTGTCAATAGTGTCAATCCCTAGCATATGGTGGAATGACAGCTCACTTCACCTTAATTTTCATGGTGATATTTTTACAGAATCGATCGGTAGGTCAGTGGTAACGGCCACGACTAACGAGTTGCAGGTCTTGTTCGAACCCAGGGCAGGCGCTATACTTTGTATAATTTTCACTGCTCTCAAAACGATGAAGGAAACCATCGCGAGAAAACTGGTGGCATTTCCTAGAACCAAAAATTTTAAAACATGACGTGACACGTATTTTGACGACGTATTTAAATTTTAATTTTATAAGTTTGCGATTTTATTTTTAATTTTATTTATTTGGATATTTATCTGAAATAAATAATTTAATTGTGACATCTACCAATCCTTTCTGGTCCCGTGTGGTGGGTTACGGCCCCCTACCTTTCACAGAGAGGAGGCCTGTGTCCCAGCATGCAGCAGTAAGAACATTATAGGCTGATATGTATGTGTATCCTACACAATATTATAAATTAATGTGAAAAGTTGGAAACTCAATCACGCTTCAACACCTGCAGTGCTATTCTGTAAAAATCTCACCGTGATAATTTGGGTGAAGTGAGCTTAAAGTGAGCTGTCATTAGTGTCACTCCCTAGCATCAGTAGTGCTATTCTGTAAAAATCTCACCGTGATAACTCAGGTGAAGTGAGTTTAAAGTGAGCTGTCATTAGTGTCAATCCCTATAGCATCAGCAGTGCGATTCTGCAACCATCTCACCGTGAAAACTTAGGTGAAGTGAGCGTGGAGTGAGCTGTCATTAGTGTCAATCCCTATAGCATCAGATGGAATGACAGCTCACTCCACGCATGTTTTCACGGTGAGATTTTTACAGAATCGACTGGCAGATAGAATGACAGCTCACTTCACCTAACTACTCATGGTGAGATTCTAACAGAATCGACTGGCTGCACAATAATAATAATAATAATAATAAAGGTTCCCCATCGCTGTATCTCTACGTTGACGTCGTGGTGGGGCTTGCGCGCTCCGAACTCTAGGCCTGTGCCGGAAAAGTTTACTTTGCCGGAACGGGTCTAAGGTGAGGAGCCAGACCAAGAGAGATACAGAAATCCGCAGGGCAGCATGTGGCGAGCTGTTGGGCAGTAGCGACCCCACGGACCCTATCTCCCGGGAGAAGTCTTGTACCTCACCTCTGGCTTGCCTTTATTGGCCGGCTGGAGTGAACAATGACGAGGAACAGAGCTCCCAGCTCATTCTTGCCTTTATTGGCTGGCTTGAGTGGAGATTCGCAAGAGCAAACGTGCTCGGAGGAAGGAAGTAATCTAGTAAGATGCTGGTAGGGATCTTGACCGTGCTTCCGGGATTGTCCTGATAGCCGTGGAATACCTCTCCACTTCTCATAAGCACCTCAGGACATGTTGCCCCCTTGTCGCTACGTCACTATGTGCTAGCGACCGTTTCCGGGGGCCCATTATTGAGTGTGCAAGTCACCCCCTGCTATTTTATCCGTGTATATATTAAACATTGATCAGGCAGGGGTCATAGTTCTTCCATAGTTCTTGGCAACCAGTCCACTTAAGCCACCCAAACCCATACTCCAACTTTTTATTTTTCCATATGCTGCAATAGTCCTACACCAACTGGGGGTTGTCCTTGGGTGCACTTGCATAGTGCACACAGGGATAGTCGTCGGTTGGTGTCACATTTCATTAAAATTTCCTAAAGGGCCTCTGCGAGTTGGCTTCGGCCCCTCGTACGCCTTCCAAAGGACCGGGACTCAATGGTCCCGAGATAAAAAGAAAAAATAATAATAATAAGTAATATTTATCGCCGTATCTCTACGTTGACGTCGTGGTGGGGCTTGCGCGCTCCGAACTCTAGGCCCGTGCCGGAAAAGTTTACTTTGCCGGAACGGGTCTGAGGTGAGAAGCCAGACCAAGAGAGATACAGAAATCCGCAGGGCAGCATGTGGCGAGCTGTTGGGCAGTAGCGACCCCACGGACCCTATCTCCCGGGAGAAGTCTTGTACCTCACCTCAGGCTTGCCTTTATTGGCCGGCTGGAGTGAACAATGACGAGGAACAGAGCTCCCACCTCATTCTTGCCTTTATTGGCTGGCTTGAGTGGAGATTCGCAAGAGCAAACGTGCTCGGAGGAAGGAAGTATTCCAGTAAGATGCTGGTAGGGATCTTGACCGTACTTCCGGGATTGTCCTGATAGCCGTGGAATACCTCTCCACTTCTCATAAGCATCTCAAGACATGTTGCCCCCTTGTCGCTACGTCACTATGTGCTAGCGACCGTTTCCGGGGGCCCATTATTGAGTGTGCAAGTCACCCCCTGCTATTTTATCCGAGTATATATTAAACATTGATCAGGCAGGGGTCATAGTTCTTCCATAGTTCTTGGCAACCAGTCCACTTTAGCCACCCAAACCCATAGTCCAACTTTTTATTTTTCCATATGCTGCAATAGTCCTACACCAACTGGGGGTTGTCCTTGGGTGCACTTGCATAGTGCATACAGGGATAATCGTCGGTTGGTGTCACATTTCATTAAAATTTCCTAAGGGGCCTCTGCGAATTGGCTTCGGCCCCTCGTACGCCTTCCAAAGGACCGGGACTCAATGGTCCCGAGGTATAAAAAGAAAATAAAAATAATAATAATAACTTTATTTGGACTCAATAGATTATAGTCTAATACAGTTATATTCCTAAGAACTAAGATACAAATAATGTAAGTGAGTAGACTAAAACTATATGAACTCCTGAATTCCAAACTAGGTAAACCTGTATCTTGGAAATCAGTGCCATTCCGTGGTAAATAAGGTGTTAAACTTACAAATCACACATATTATGACTATTACAATTAAATGACTTAGGAGGTACTTAAGTCTGAAACTTGACGGTTGAGTTATGTATGTGAATAAACGTGTGTGGGTGTGTAGGGTGAATGTAGGGTGTGAATGTGTGTGGTGAGTGAAAAGTAGGTAAAGGATGTGAGTGTGTACTCAAACGTGTAGGGTGTGAATATATGTAGTGAGTGAAGTGTAGGTAAAGGGTGTGAGTGTGTACTCGAACGTGTAGGTGTATTTTCGGTATGTTAATTCTATTTTAAGATATCTAATGTTTTTTCAGTATTGACGTAATCAAGGCTTAATAGCCACTTGGTGACCACTATTTTACATTGTTGTTTAATTAAAGGATATATTTTTAGGATATGATTTATTTTGTTGTACAAATAGCCACCCAAGAAGTTGAAATGTCTCTGTGCAAAACGGGTGTGGCAAGCTTCGTATACGCAGACTGTATGTTTTCTACGTTTTTTTTGAAAAGCTATAGGGTCATACGTCAGTAAGCCATGCATCTTGAGGATAGTCTGAAGAATGAAAAGCTGTCTTACTGTTAATACTTCGCAGGTTTTGTAAAGGTCAGTAGTGGGATGAAAAAATGGGAGGAACGCACTAACTTTAAGCAGAGCTCTTTGAGCGCGCTCAAGTTTCAAAATTATTGTTTTACACGCACCACCCCAGGAAGTTATACAATAGATCAATAGTGACTGACACAAGGCGGAGTAAACAGATTTTAGTACCTTAGGACTAGCTATACGTCTGAGATTTTTAAAAATATATATTAATTTCCGCACCCTCGAAGACACAAGGTCTATGTGAGGAGCAAAATTAAGTCTGCTATCAATTAGGACGCCAAGGTATTTAACGGTGCTCGATTGACTAAGCGAAGGACACTTACAGGGTGTCATACGACTACAACTATGGGAGTGGGCAAAAATTCGTTCTGAATTATCATCCATCGATTTTAGGGTATTTCGGAGAGAAAACTTTACAAATTTTGTTTTGTCAACATTTAATGTTAAGAGGTTACATCTTAGCCACTGGTTAACAGCATCAAAACCACATTGAGCGTACCGAAACGTGCTGGCCCATGAGTTACCTCTAAAAACAAGGGCCGTGTCATCTGCAAAGGCAACAATCTTCCCATTTGGGAGTTCAAGGTCACAAAGGTCATTAATGTAAATGAGAAATAGAGTAGGTCCAAGGACGCTACCTTGAGGAACTCCGTAAGTAATGGGTAGATCGCTGCTTATCCAATCACCAACTCTGACATATTGAAATCTGTTACTAACATAGTCTGTGAAGAGTTTAAGCTGTAACCCCCTAATACCCATCCGCTCAAGTTTGACCAGCAACCTGGGGACAGAGACTGTGTCAAAGGCCTTTGCCAAATCGAGCAAAATTGCCAGAACCTTATTTTTATTGTCAATATTATTGACAACAAAGTCCGTGACTTCATGAACTGCATCACTAGTAGTTTTATTACATCTAAACCCGTATTGAGAAGCAGAAAGTAGTTTGTTTTTCTCTAGGTAGTTTATCAGTCTTTTATTCATAAGTTTTTCCAAAATCTTTGACAAAGTAGGTAATATAGAAATTGGTCTATAATTATTAACACAGTCCCTGTCTCCAGACTTAAATATAGGTAGGATTTGTGAGATTTTGAAGGCTTGCGGGAAAGTTCCAGTTGTAAACGCCAAGTTGCAAATAAAAGTTAGTGGGGAAACCAGTATAGATCTATAACGGGTCAGAAGATTTGCAGAAATATTATCACGTCCAGCAGCACATTTAATTTTTAGATTAAGTACTAAGTTGTTTATCTCATTTTCATCTGTAGAAAACATTACGAAAGAATAAGGACAGGTAGGCCCAAGGGGCATTGAAGAAATTGGCGAAGATTCATGGGATAAATGTTTCTCCGCAAGTGATTTTCCGACATTTGCAAAGAAAGCATTTATATCGTCAACGGATCGCTGAGGGTTACTGGGCGATATCAATTCAGAAGCAACCTCCTTGGATTTTGTAGTGTGAGTAATTGTTTTAATGGCGTCCCATAGCTTTTTAGAATTGTTTCCTGCGTTATCGATTTCCTTCCTTTCATGTTCACTTTTCAGTTTTCCCAATAATCCATTACAAAAATTTCTGTACCTAGTATAGGTTAGTTTGAGAGTCGCATTTTTAGGTGATTTATTTGATTTGAGGTGAAGGTTATCCCTATTTCTCATACATTTCATAAGCCCTGGGGTTATCCATGGCTTTAATATAATTTTACGTCTTGTTATAGTTACAGTATTTGTGCACGATTCCATAGCAGCATTAAGAGAACCAGTAAAAGCAGTTACAGCATCATTTACGTCAGTCATTACGAAAATAGGCGAAAAGTCAATGTTAGGGATAGCCAAGTCGAGGGAGGCATAATCAACTCTCTTAAAGGTTTTCGCATGCTGCTTAGAAGGAAACGACTTATCAATGGTAATAATGACAGTATTATGATCAGTAAGAGAACTTTCAGCTACCAAACATGTTGCAGGAAATTTGCTTTTGAGTATGACATGGTCTATGCATGATTTTAAGTGAGTAGGAATCTGGTGGGCTGGCAGCATGCCATGCGAAGCCATTAGATTTAAGTAGTTGTGTTTTCTTATGTCCAAAGAGTTTTCGGAAATGTCAATATTTATATCACCAGTTAAGATACAGTTTTTATATTTAGACACAACATTATACAGCAAATTATGTAAACTTTCCAAAAAATTATCAACATTCCTAATACTCGGTGAACGGTAAATTGCAAGAATCATTGTATTTTTTTCGAGTGTTATTAATAAACTATTGCAGTCCAAAATGGATGGTTCCTTTACACAAGCATTAATACCTTTTTTAATAAAAACGACTATCCCTTCATTTTGGGTTTTGTTATTAGAAGTTGAATAATAGTTATATCCATCCATAATAGGAGGATTATGAACTCCACGCAACCAGCACTCCGTTAACACTATTATATCCCAGTCAACATTGGACCTACCCAAAAGAGTAAGCATGCCAGCCATGTTGCAATTAATGCTTCTAATGTTTTGTGTAATGACCTTCAAAGTCTTATCAGTAGATGAGATCAGAGATGAGCATTCATCAATGCTGCAGGTAGATGTATCAGCCACGGATATAAGGTCAACATCTGTAGATATATCACTATTTATGTTATCGAATTTAAGAATAGGACAAGTGTAAATCTAAAGGTGTTTGAGGAAAAAAATATTAAATGTATAAATAGAATTATATCGGATGTTGAGTACATTTGAATTTGGGTGTGTGTGTGTAAGTGTAGAAGTGTTATTGATGTGATCGCCAAGTAAGTGCCAAGATGGCGTGAAAGAAGTATATTAATCTGATTGAGCTTAAATTGTAAACAACTTAAATGGCATAATGCCCTAATATTATATAGCAGTATTAAGATTTGATAATGAGTGATACTGCTTCTCAGGCAGTAAAGTCATGCTTGATTGAGTGTCAGAATATCTTCCTCATTATCAACACGTATGGTTGGTTGATCATCACTTTTCTTCATGTAGATTTTGCCATAAGAATGCCAGCAACCCGTGAAATAATTTTTTTTAGCATGTTGACGAGCCATGTAGAACAGTTTCTTAGCATACGGAGTAAGAGACTCAGAGATATAAACAGGTTGAGTTGGACCGTTAATCATTAGGTGTGAACTATTAAGCTTATTCTCTTTGTTGCTCTTATTAAACAACTTGGCCTTTTGAATCATATTTTCTTTTACGGATGTTGTTGCAAATTCAACTATAATTGGAGAGTTAGCATTACTTTTGGTTTTCAATCTGTATGTATCCCGAATATCAGAAAGCTGTATGGGCTGCTGCAGCACATCACCGACTTTGGTTATTATACTTGTGATATTTTCCTTGGTCTCAGTTGACGACTGCGGCACATTTCTCAGCTCAATGGTGGTGGAAATAGCTTTCCTTTCCAAAAAATCGATTCTCTGTTCGAGTAGTTCAACCTTAACTTTATAAGTGGAATTTTCCTTCTGCATTTTACCCAAGGATTCCAATACCTCTTCGTACTTCTCTGACATGAAGTTAACGGATATTTTCAACTCCGCAGTTTCTTGCTTTAACAGTGCCACGGCTTTTGTAAGAGCATCAAATTTAGTAGTTTGTGTCTTAGAGAATTCGTCAAACAGATCCCTTATTTCGGCCATATGTAAGTCACCTTGCTTACGCTTGTTTTTCCGCGAGGCGCAAAAAATTCGGGCCGAATCGCTATCAGAGACGATTCTATCGGATGCAGTATCAGAATCTTGTTGAACATGCAGAGGATCGACATTTGATTTTGACGTTTTTGTTGGAGTACGTGGTACTGACATTTTGTCACACCTGTTTACAGATGATGTAGAATTTAATGAAGGCCGAGTTTATTATAGTTGTGCAGCCGTTCCTTAAGATTTGTAGCAAGTATGTATTAGTTACCTCGCGTAGCCGATGTGGTATGTGAAGATTGTCCCCGTAGCAACTTCGTAGCGGAAACCGGTATCGTAGCAAGTGCTACGGAGTGCGGCAACGTTGGTTGAGTGAAACAGCAATTATGTCAAAGTCAAACCCTCTCCTTTCCCCACGATGTATGAAGCATGCGCTGGCGGCTCCGCACGGCGTGATGAGATGACGTTTCGTCGCGTGAGCAGGACGGCGATTATGGTCGCCGTTTCTTTTCCTCGCGGGGTGCGGGTGAACAGAGGTGCACCTCCGTAATGCAGCGTTAGATTACTTGCGTACGTAAACTTGTTGTGTTAACACTATTATTGCTTGTTATTAAAAAAAAAAAATATTGTGGAGCAACTAGAAACACAACTGCTCTCGGTGCGAGTTCGAACGGAAGGGAAGAAATAATCGCGTAACACACTATCAATCTCAATCTGAATTATTTTGAACGATATTGCTAATCCATTGCTTCCTGTGTTCGAAAATTTGTCTGCTCAACAACGTAAATAACGCAATGAATGTTGTTGAATTGTCAAAATTAAAGCCCTTGCTACTGTTAGTGTGTTAAGCAATTACCCCACTGGATGGACTGGGATGAGTATGTGTGATTAACAACAACGGATACTTTTTATGAGGGTACATTAAAAAGTTAACTTATAACGTGAGTTAACCCGCGGGCAAATATTTTTTTTTTTTTTTGTATTAGGTTCTCAATTCGTTTGTATTTTTTTTTGTTTGTGTCTTCGTAACCTCAGAACTCCGTTATATATATACCTAAAAAAATATGGGACCACCATAGGGTCAAGTTCTGATGTGTGGTTTTTGAGTTAGCTTCAATAATAAGTATTTTTTCCACTTTTTTTTTTATTTATTTATTTATCATTTATTCAAAAGAATACAGGATGATTCAAATTAAATAGTAACCAAAAACCACTAAGGTTTAAACTTGTGCTATCATCAGTCTATCTCAATATCGAACTATACAATGAAGCATTTTATATGACTTAGTATATATTATGTTGATGATGAAATAACTTCCTGTCACTCTTAACTACTTGGCAAGTGAAGGTACATACGAATTTGTGTAGGGTACGCAAACTTCAACGCACAACAACTATAGTGAAAAAAAAAACTTTATTACAAAAAACGAAAATACAAAACCCGATGTCTTTGGTTTTGTAGTACTAAAGTTTTTGTTCCGATATTAAAGTTATTTATCACGTTGCAGTGTTTTTTTGGAAGGCGGTTGTTTTTTTTTTTTTTGTTATGAAGCTTTTCTGTTAAACTCATTTCGTTATAATTATGTACAAGTTTAGTGTGATAAAGGTGGTCTTGGTAACAACCTATTTTTGAACCAATACGATCAACAGAATTTATTATTCATTACGATTTAGATTAAGCGTAACATGAAAATTAGGTCAAGATTTTCGTATTATGTATATTAATTCGTCCCACGTAATTTGGTCGCTGTCACTTCAAGCGTCAATTACTGGGCCAGATTCATTTGTTGAGTCGGAAAAAAGACGGCTGGTAGAGGCAGTTTTTTTTTTATTTGTTTTTATTCGGGAGTCGGATCATGTGCGCATCAAGCAGTGGTAGAGAGTGGTATCGGCCGCGACTTACGAGTCGTAGGTCCTAAATTCTGACCTTGGCAGGCACTTTACTTTGTGTAATTAATTTCATCACAACTGCTCTCAAAACGGTGAAGGAAAACATCGTGAGAAATCATGTCCTAGAACCGAAAAATTCGAAGACATGTGACATCCACCAACCCTAGGCCCGCATGATGGATTATGGCCTACTCCCTCTCACAAAGAGGAGGCCTGTGTCCCAGCAGTGGGAACATTAGGCTGATTATGATTAACAATTTAACATGTAAGTCTAAAATCAAAACGAGATTTATCAAGCAATGAAGTAAGCAACACATTTGGGCAGATCACACAAAATCCTCCTACACCACTTTCGAGCATTTTTTATGAACCACCATACAATATTATACAGACGGGGCATACTGCGCTGTTTTGTGTTGGAATACAATTTGCTGGGGCCCGATGCGGCTATAATGTGCGCTTAGCTTTATTTTTAACACTTCACTAGTTTGACAGCTCCAAATCATCATAGTCTTTTTCTAACCCCACCTTCAAGTAAAATATAGCAATAAATATACCTAAGTTTAGTGATTTTACAACCATATCACCAAACAAGCAGACGCATCGATAAACACAAATGAATGATAGTCTCCTAGGGTGCATAAAATCTGCAAATCTACCCAGTTCATGTGAACCAGGGGTAAAGTGATGTTACGCGTGAATTTGCCAATGTGTGCGCCATCTTAAGGCCCCTGGGACGAGACCTATTTACCTGCGATAATTGAGTAGGGACTACCTACAGTTACTCGTACCGGAGCACTAAGATGGCGCTTCGCTTACTAAATGGAAGACGTAGATCTGAGATTCTATTTGATTAGAAGAAGTTGCAGAGTAATAAGGTTTAATAGACACATATATATACACTAGCTGTGCCCCGCGGTTTCACCCGCGACAAAAGTTTTATACTTAGTCCTTTTTTCGTTGATTCCCTTTACGAATTTCCACACCTTTTTATAAATCCTGAAAGGATAAGTTGGGTGATTAAAACTATTCTATATCCTTCCACATAACTCAAACTATCTCTATACCAAATTTCATCTAAATCGGTTAAGCGGTTTAAGCGTGAAAAGGTAACAGACAGACACACTTTTGCATTTATAATATTAGTATGGATTGTAAAGTCTGAGAAATAATTGTTAAGAAAATTAATTACTAATTTGTCTTAAAAAAGAGTATAACAACCGAATTATAAATAAGTACACAACAAAGGGAATGTCTAGTCCCCACAGGGGATTGAGCGGGACTCTCTTGAGCCACTGAGTTGTGTGCTGCTACATTTAATAGTATATAATATATCATGGGAGTTATCATGGGGTACGAGTGCCCACTTGGTTTATCGAGATATCGCCAAGCGGTTGGTCGACAATTCACGAGACCAGAGGGCTGGCATATTTTTTTTTGCCTAAAGAATCAGCAGCGCCATACAACGTGGCAATACTGCCAGCCTTTTGGGCACTTTTCTCGCTGACAGTGATATGGACGAATTTTGTTGTAGAGGATTGACGAGTGTTGAAAATGGAATCCTTTTTTTTTATCTGTGTTTGAACATCTACTGAAAGTTTATTAGTACCCATTTTAGTACCTCACAGCATCAGTCTACAGCAGTCCACTGCTGGACACATGCCTCTCCAATTGCACGCTATTTAACTCGATTCTCGGCAACTCTCATCCAGCTGCTACCAGCCACCCTGCGAAGATCGTCGCTCCACCTAGCCTGAGGGCGTCCCACCTTACGTTTACCAATTCGCGGTCTCCACTCAAGAATACGTATACCCCAACGGCCATCGGTCCTACGATTACTGTTTACCACAGGTAATTAAAAACCGTGGCCCGAGACACGGGCATCAAAACAAAATTAAACTCTACGCCCTAGAGGGACATGGCGTGACCTTATTAAATATGTTCTTCAAAAAAGTCAGGTACGTAGTACTCGCAACCGGCGTGCGTGTTGACTAGATGTATGAACGTAAACAAAGCAAAAGGAGTATGTATGGATCGGTACTTGCCCGTGGTCCCCCAGTCTAGTCCCCCTCGGGGTACCACGAAGAAATATGTTTGCGATCATAGCAGGTGGGGCGTTCTGTAGTTTCTGAAAGAAGGCAAACTCAAACCCAAACTAATTACTGGCACTTTTGAACTGTCAATGAGTTGGTCAGTCAGAATGATGAAGCGAGTTGCTCATTCCAAAGCGTACTAGGTACCTATGGAGAAAAACGGGCAAAAAAACGTCACGACACTCTTTTAAATCAAAATATGTATAAGGTGTGAATTTGTGTACTTATAAATTCTTAAACAGATTTACGTCTGTCGTGTGATCCGGACTAGGAGCAATACCTACTGTAGGACGAAACCTTGATACATTCTACGAGTATACTTTACTCTGAGTATTCCAACACACGATCCAGTAATAACATTTACTATTTATAACTTACTATCTATTCAAGTTACTAAGCACGCGAATGAACTACAAAGGAACGAGCATTCGAAGCCATGAGTGAAATCGTTCATGGTTCGATTTATCCATTATTTTACTCATGCAATAATAAATATGGTTCGAACAACGAATATTGATTCTGATATTATCATATTTTAGTTTGAACATGATTTGACTCGCAAAAGCAAACAATTCAAGGTCTTCGTTTAAAGGAAACGTGCCTAGCAATAAGTTAGGAGTTGTCTTTGATATAGAAGACTGTTTAACAGTAAATTAATAGTGCTTGTTAGTGATCCTAAGATTTCTACTACATTTTCTGTTTTTAAGAACCTGTAATAGGCTTTATGTCTCATATACAAACTGTTATGCTTCTGTTATAACTGTAGTTCACCTATAAATAAATACCAAAATAAAGAGATCTTGAAAACCATGCGAAGCAATACTGCCCTCGTAATTGCAAATGCAGTAATCGACATTTTAACGATTTTCCATTTTTCTCAAAAATTACAAGCAATACTTAGAATTTATTTTTTGTACTTTTATGTACCTTTTTTGTAACAAAACATATGAGTTTTATATCAGTTTAAGTAGAGATTGAAAAAAAACACTTAAACGCGTTTTTCTCGAAACCGCCATTTTGCTACTAGGTACTGCATTTGCTGTTACGAGGGAAGAATAGCGGATCGCTAGTTTTTCTTATGAATAAAGAAACATCCCGTATCCCGTTCTTAAAAATCCCGTATTAGTGCTAATAATAAATCCAGAAAGTCCAAGTAAAAAATGCTCGGTGCTTGTCATAAACATAAATCCTATTAGCAAATTTTAATGTTTCAGCCTAATATTTCATACCGAGAGAAAAAATAGCCAGAATTATACTTCAATTTCCAAATTCCTTGTGAAGGGTCTTTTCCTTTTAACGGCGGCTTTTTGAAGCAAATTTCTTCGTCCTACAAAAGTTGGAACAATGGAGGCGAAGAGAAAAGGGTTATTTAGGTACCTTTCAAATTATTAAGGAATAATTGAATGGGTCTTGCCACATCCGCCCTCAAATTACGTGGGTGCGAAAGAATCACGGTCGCTTCTAAGGAAACAAGTAATTTAGAAAGTTTTGAAGGTTTTGACAATTAGATCGTGTCCGGTGGCGTTCTGTAATTTCTGGTTATCTCCATAGGAAGACGGCGTGAGTGTTTGTATTAATATGTAAAATAAAAAAAACAAAATAACATTACAACAATAACTAACTTAACAATATAATTTGCATTCGCGACTTAATTGCAAGAAATTTAAACAAATATAAGTTTATGAAAAAGTAACTTTAACTTCTAAAGAATAAAGTGTAGTTTACGCTATCTACAATTTCAAACATTTTTATAACTTTTTCAATAGTCACTCTGAAATCAACTTAATTACCATTACAAAAAAGTTGATATTTGTTTAACTTGAAATAACATAAATTTTAAACATCTAAGTAAAACTTGAATAGATACCGACACAATTTATCACGCCAATATCTGCCTAGCATTTTCTTAAATATGTTGAGGTCGGCTTCCAGTCTAACCGAATGCAGCTGAATACCAGTATTTTGCAATTTATCACGCCAAAGGGCATAGAATCTCTCAATATTCGAATGTACTACAGTCAAGGAGCGAACATGTTTTGCAATTTTCATCACAGTTCAAATCACAGTGACCTTTATTCTCAATCTGCTATGGTTGCTGGGGTTTCTGACTTGCTACCATTGACAAGTCTGTCACAATAATTGTGATCTTTATTCTCCTCACAATAAGGTTGCTGCTGTAGGAGGTAAAATAATTGTGAACGGACTGTTACCTTTTCGAACTGTCATTTTCATTCAAAATGTTGCAATGACGCTGCTGTCGGAAAAATAACGAGATGCAAAATGCGGTCACGTGGTTTCCGGCGTTCATTCGTTCTCTCACATTTCCACACAAATAATTAAATATATATATATATATATATATTTGTACGCCAAAAAACAAAGCATTAGGACATGGTAGTGGATACATTATAGGCGCGGGGCGACTCTAGTAGAACAATTTCTATGACAACTGCATTGAAATTGTTCTACCAGAATCGCGTCTTAGCGACTGTCTGCCGAAGCCGACTTAATTGCAAGAAATTTAAACAAATATAAGTTTATGAAAAAGTAACTTTAACTTCTAAAGAATAAAGTGTAGTTTACGCTATCTACAATTTCAAACATTTTTATAACTTTTTCAATAGTCACTCTGAAATCAACTTAATTACCATTACAAAAAAGTTGATATTTGTTTAACTTGAAATAACATAAATTTTAAACATCTAAGTAAAACTTGAATAGATACCGACACAATTTATCACGCCAATATCTGCCTAGCATTTTCTTAAATATGTTGAGGTCGGCTTCCAGTCTAACCGAATGCAGCTGAATACCAGTATTTTGCAATTTATCACGCCAAAGGGCATAGAATCTCTCAATATTCGAATGTACTACAGTCAAGGAGCGAACATGTTTTGCAATTTTCATCACAGTTCAAATCACAGTGACCTTTATTCTCAATCTGCTATGGTTGCTGGGGTTTCTGACTTGCTACCATTGACAAGTCTGTCACAATAATTGTGATCTTTATTCTCCTCACAATAAGGTTGCTGCTGTAGGAGGTAAAATAATTGTGAACGGACTGTTACCTTTTCGAACTGTCATTTTCATTCAAAATGTTGCAATGACGCTGCTGTCGGAAAAATAACGAGATGCAAAATGCGGTCACGTGGTTTCCGGCGTTCATTCGTTCTCTCACATTTCCACACAAATAATTAAATATATATATATATATATATATTTGTACGCCAAAAAACAAAGCATTAGGACATGGTAGTGGATACATTATAGGCGCGGGGCGACTCTAGTAGAACAATTTCTATGACAACTGCATTGAAATTGTTCTACCAGAATCGCGTCTTAGCGACTGTCTGCCGAAGCCTTACTAAACATCGAAAATAAATTTGGACTAGCATCAATAACCATCCAGGTGCTTAACATATTATTTCCTTAGCTGTACGAATTCGTGTGTAGGGTAGGTAATCTTTGTACAGCGTATATCAAAAATGTGTGGTCATATTGGGTATGATACAGACACTAAAACTGAATAACTCGTCTCCATCCAATCTACCTAGCCTTTCCCAACTATGTTGGGGTCCAGTCTAACCGCATGCAGCCAAATACCAGTATTTTAGATAAAGCGATTACTTATCTGACTTCCATAACCCAGTTACTGGGTAATACGATACCCCTTGTAAGACTGGTTGTCAGACTTTCGGGCTTTTGACGACAAGTAAAGACTGCCAACGATCTACGAATGACAGCCGGCACCATCGGCTTATCGTCGAGGCACGAGGCACGGAGGGGTCTTGATATGTAAAGTTGAACGTGGGGGTCCTGCATTCGACTTCCACGTCAGGCAAAGCGTTATTGGGTTTTTCCATTAGGAATTTATTAGTCACAGCCCGGAGTTCGGAAGTTGGCAGTGTGATACCCCGTGCCTCGGAAAGCACGTTAAGTCGTTGGTCCTGCGCCTGATTCCTCTCCGGTCTAAGAGAGTGAAGGAAGAGAGAGTGCACCTGTGTCTGCGCACATACTTGTGCACTACAATACCTCCCGCACCGGAGGCTAATCTCTGTTGAGATTGGCCGTCATGACTAAATTACGGTTTGGAAGACTATATTAAAAACAATTCTTTCGTCACAAACTAACATCCAATTCTTTTCCAGACAATATCTGGCCACGAGACCTACATAAACAGCATCATACTTGGCGTCGTCTGCGTGATACCCTATTTCATCACTGCTATGCTGGTCAACAAGGTTGGCAAGAAGCCCCTCCTCGTTGCAGCCGGCTTGATCTCCGTGGCCAGTTCCTTAGGCCTTCGCTGGGCAAACAGCAAGACTTTAGTTGTGGCTCTGTTCTCAGTATCTGTGTCCATTTCTCAGTCTATGCTGAGTTTGAATCAAGCCATGACTGTGGAAATGTTTCCGACTACTACAAGGTTTGTTGGTTGAAAATATTTGTTTGTTTGTTTTTGTTTGTTTCTGTTTGTGAGGTTAACGGTTCTCTTTCATGCATCCTTCGAGGTTGCACGATCCAGATTTAGACAGGCCACTTGTTAGTTCAGCAGCAGGTCCAGGAGCAGGTGTGGCCTAGTAGAAATAGCCACGCATTGCGAGTTGTAGGTCGTAGGTTCGAACCCAAACAGACGCCTTACTTTTTTATGTCGTCACCACTGCTCTCTCGAAATGGTGTAGGAAAACATCGCGAGGATACCGGCATGTCCTAGAACCAAAAATTCTAAAACATGTGACATCTACCAACCCGCACTGTCACATTTCTCCAATTTGTCAAAGCTGTGAAAAATAATGAAGCAAAGCGACGACAGGACCTTCTTTAAGTTGACAGGACTTTAAGGTGACATACAATTACAAATAAGAACGATATAAATTAGTAGCAGTACCTACCCATACTTAATTTACAAAAACAGCAAATTAAAACTATAACGATTTATAGTGCCTGATCTTTAATTTTGAACCACGTGTAAACGAACGTAAGTCACGCGCCACGCAACGGGGCGCGGGAAACGGAGCCAAAAGCCCCGCGCGGAAACGTTTTTATTCAAACTCAAAGCATTTATTTTAATTAAACCATATACAGGCACTTTTGAATTGTCAAATAGTCGGTCAGTTAGTCAGAAAGTTGAAGCTAGTTGACCATTCCAAAACGTAGACCTCTATAGAGAAGAACGGGCATGAAACTCCAAGTACCCTCTTGTAAATCAAGTTATTACAAAATCCTGGGTACATTCATAGACTTATAAAAAAAGATGGACTCCGCGTCACGCAAATCGAAAGCGAAGCACCGTGCCGATCTATGTGTGCGTGATCGACGATTGACGCTGTCGTGTCTCGTAATGGCGGCCGGTCGGCATACTATGATGTAAATGTGATCGTGAGGCGTGTAAGTCTATGGGTACATTATTCTTATAGGATCCTATATTGAATTTGTATGTAGAAATCACGCGCGGTCGCGTGGTAGCAATTTCGGCCTTCGTTTCCAATAGGTATTAAAGCAGAAATAGGAATAAAACCTCGCAACCAAAATCTGATGTATCAAACCCAAACATACAAAAAACTCTGAAACACCCACTTATTGCACACAAAAGACGTGAACAGTCTATTTCAGCGCCATTGTCAATCTTGCAAGTATTAAATATAATAGACAATAGGCCCCAGATATCTATTGGTCCATTGTACCGAGGGTAGAGCGAATTCAATAGGCCTCAACTGGCTCAAAATAGGCACAATATGGACCAGATACCATCTGTTCTCTTCTTGTTTAGCAAAACGGTCCCATGCTGTTGTGATAGAAAATTAGATTATCTTTAAACTCGAAATTAATTTTAGCAAAGTTCACGGGTACATTTTAATTATGATCTTAAGTAATTTATTGTTGATTCGTTTAATTTATTGTGTTTATTCACAATGGATTGTTTATGTTTTCAATGATGAAGATAATTTGGGCGTCCATTTTAATTAAATGTTTTGAATTATTGCAGACGGTGTTAAATTGTTTATGCTTGTCTTTTAATTTTTAGTCTTTGATCAGTAGCATCTTATTTATTTAATGTTTTGTATCACATTTATACGTTATCTCTAATCCGTACTAATATTATAATTTCGAAAGTAACTCTGTCTGTCTGTCTGTTACCTTTTCACGCCTAAACTACTGAACGGATTTCGGTAAAATTTGGCAGAGAGATAGATTGCATCCCGGGGAAGGACATAGGATAGTTTTTATCGAGATACCTCGCGGGCGAAGAAGCGGGCGGAAGCTAGTAATAAATAATAAGCAGTCCATTATTGTCCCACTGCACACTGCAGGTTAAATATTTCTTCTCATACAGAGAATATTGATCACCACGCTTGCTCAAGACGGGTTGGCGATTTCAGTCTTATACCTATTTACTTTGTAGTTAACTAGCTGACCCGACGAACTTCGTACCGCCTCTGAATTAAATATTGTGACAAAGTTTAATAAGTAAAAATTAGCAGAAAACCAAAAGTACATTAAAATTTTCATGGTGATCGGTTGAACGATTGTAGCCCATCCACTTCATTTTCAGACACTCTAGAATGCAATTCTCATACCTATACCAATACGGCTAATAACATTATCTGTGTCTCGTTGTTCATCAGTGCGGTTAGCACGTGACGTAGCTCGTCGCACATTTGATTGACTTCTACGACCTAAGTCAGGTCGTCTTCTATTTGACGTTGTAGATACACTAAACTATTTCACTAATACTAAAAAAAAAGGTAAATGGCAGTACTTTCACAAAGGAAAGAAATGAAATAATTTGTTCGTTGTCAAATATTAATAGAGCGTTTAGAAATTTATTTTGTGACTAAACTTAGAATGATATATATCAAGCTACATAAAAAATGACTATCTTGATAATAAACTAAAATATTAATAAAATAAAAGAGTAAAGGACAGACCAAACAATTTATTTCTTATTTAGGTATTTACGCAAATCTTACCTACAGCTACCATTTCAGGAGGCCTACCATGATCTATTTAAAAACGATTCAAAAGCAAGACATTTCAGTTTAGGTTCTTAAACTGCATCGCTCACAGTCGTACCATGACGTCCAATACGCTCAGCGGCATTTGGATCGTTGAAAGTGAATGAGCGTTAAGAGCTCGTGGTAGGTTCAGATGGCACGGCCTAAATTGAATTGTTAAACTGACGTCATGGTACGAATTAGAAGAACAGTTCAGTTCAGGTCCTAAAGTGGATCGCGTTAAGAGCTCTTGGTAGGTATCCTGGTCCGTGCATGTCTCATCCAGGTCTTCTGTAGATCTTCCTACCCATCTGGCTCAGTTCAGTTTAAGTCCTAAAGTGGATCGCGTTAAGAGCTCGTGGTAGGTATCCTGATCAGCGATCCAATGCGATAGACTGGCTTTACATGCTAAATCCTAAATCTACATCCTATAAAATTACATACTATATCCTAAATTTTAACCCACATCTAAATAACATATTGTATATAATGTAAATCAAACTATACAATCTTATAACCTCCGAATTATTTAGGTAATTTCTGAGCGCACAGGGGGTCCTGTTTGACAGGTACGAACAGTTTATACGGGATAATATAATTGTTGCTTTTACTATTTTATTTACAACTTCTTCATATTTTCTCACCTTTTAAACCTTCCTTGGACTTCCGACAAATATTTCAAAACCAAAATTACGACTAGTGATAAAAATAGCGAGTGTTTATTTTTTGAATTTTTAGCTGGTTCGATTCCCGGTTTAGGTAAGCTTGTCGAGAAATCTGTGAATGCAGTTTTGTTTCTCTTTAAAAATAAAGGAATGGTTCCTTTAAGTAAAATAGTCTATCTTAAAGATTTAAAGTGGTTTCCTTTCAAGGCTCATTGATTTTTTCCAACTTTTTTATTAAATTAATATTACACACGAGTCCCCAAAAACACCCACCCTTCACCACTGTCTGGTGCTTTCGCTGGGGAGAAGTGGCACAAGAAACTCCCCATTAATAAACAATTTAAAAAAAATGCACTCTCTGAAGACATTCAGCGGAATAAATATGCATTTGTGTTATAAAAAGTATCGAGTATCGGTTTTTTATCTAATGTAGCAGATGTTTAGCGGTTGAGTTCTCATTGAAAATAAAAATATATTTCACTTGGTCGCTTCACCGTTTCAATGTTGATTTTTAGTGCTCTGTGCAATCATAGTATAACCATCTCGTTATTATTTTATACGTGAGTAAAGTTCCAGTCTTGAGTATTTTAAATTGGTATAACTTTCGGATTTTATCACACTACTGTTGTGAAACTAAAGGCAATATTGTTGCAATAGTGATATTATTCTGTAATTTAGAAAACGATCGCTATTAGCTGTTAAGTTAGACTGGAAGCCAATCCCAACATAGTTTGGAAAAGGCTAGGTAGATGATGAGCAAATTATGGTTTTGATGATTATGATAAATTTTGCTTTTTTCTTCTATGCATAATGCAAGAACTGGCAAGAAACTCTAGATAGCTGAACATTCAAATATAGACTATAGTCTGAACAAGAACATTATAATAGCAAGCTCAAGTTTTTGGACGGTTTGAGATTAGACGCTATTCACCTCGATTAAAATGTCGGAACCTATCAAATGCAGAACTTGCTAGTCACCGCACCATTTTAATTAAAGGAGTATCCGTCCATTTCACCCGAAAATAAATTAAAAATTTATTAACTACGTTTTTGTATATTGCGGTTCTGTTTTGATAAAATAAGCGGTGATTATAGTACAATAATTACTAAATCCGTTTGTACATATCCATATATGTACCTACCCACATATATTACAAACATATTGCAACTTATTAACCAATTAAAATAATTACTTATTTAACCATTTAAATAATTATAAATAAATTGTAATCATCAATCAATGATTATTTCCTGCAAATCAGTTCATTTTGTAAAAATATCACGATATAATGCAGGTTTTCATAAAATGTAAAACAGCGCCACAATCAGGAAAAAACAATTAGGTACATTAATGTGGCTAAATGAGAAGTAAGGGTGATGAAGGTAATAATGTTTTCTTTTTATTTCCAGAACTCTGGCGATATCTTTCATAATGGTAATTGGCCGTATTGGCACCTTGTCGGGCAATATTGCCTTCCCTATACTGTTGAAAATGGGTTGTGCCATCCCATTCTTTAGTATTTCTGGATGTATGGTTTGTAAGTATGCCTTTTAGTATTTTTTTTTATTTCTAGACCCGCGTATTTTATTTTGTTTTTTACCGAGAGTTTGCCCGTGGAGGTTGAAAATTATGACTACGGAAAAGTATTAAGTGGGATAAAAGTATCCGTATGATATGACTTTGGTTAGGATATTCATGGGCTATCCATATGCCAAATATCATCCAACTCCGTACAGCCGTTAAGTCGTGAGTAGGTAACAGACATACTGATAGCCAGAGTAACGCTCGCATTTGTTATATTATAATATGGATTAAATTTCATACAAATAACATACGTAAATTAACCTTTCCAGTTCTACCTTCCTATAATTTTATGCCGAGTTCACACTAATTCATAAAGGTACCTTAAGACCCCGTTCACACGGAGATGATCAGTACGGTTTTTTTCGGTAAAAAGTTTGGATCACACGTCAACATCCGAATGTTCATACAGTTGAAGCCAAATGCAGTATGAAACTGCAATGTGATCCCAAAATTAAACAGTTAAATAACGTACTGATCGTCGCCGTGTGAACGGGGCCTAAGTCTGAGGCCTATTGCAGCTGGTCCCGGCTGTCATTCGTAGATCTTTGACAGTCGATACCAGTCAGAAGCCCAAAAGTCTAACAACCAGTCTTACCATGGGTCGTGTTACCCCGTAACTGGGGTTTGGAAGTCAGATAGGTAGTCGCTCCTTGTGAAACACTGGAATTTCAGCTGTATTCGGTTAGACTGGAAGCTGACCCCAACATAGTTTAGAAAAGGCTTGTCTGATTGATTTTTTAATCTGCAACCGACTATACGTTTGGTGTGAACACGGTCTAAAGAAAAAGGTTACTCGAAGTTACTCGAATACGTATACTGGTTTAAAATACTTAAGATAAAAGGGGTATAAAATAACAAAATCCATTTTCTTTCAGTTGTCACAGCCGTTGCGTTATTCCTACCGAGCAAGAAGCAGTAACCGGACTTAAAATAACTTAATATATAAATATACTAAAAGAAGAAATTATGTAGACATACATCAAATACAAAATAATATTAAATCAAAAAGGAAGTGGAAGGAAAAAAAATACTGTACATAATATTAAAATAAATATGTAAGAAAATATAATAAATTTATTTTATTTTTCTTTACGTAAGACTTGATTTGGAAGTTATTCCAAGAAATCAAAATAAGTGTGGAAACTTTTCCATAGATAATAAGATCCCCACTTGGGGATCTTATTACAGCTTCACACCTATATGTATATCCCTGAAGGGTTAGGCAGAGGTGTACCTTAGTATTTTACAACAAAACTGTCATACAGATGAAATTGCGTGATATGAATTGTTTTAGGATTCTACCAAAGTGGCCTTTTTAGGCCCCCAGATGCAAGAAGGTATTGAGTTCATAATCTAAATAGGTATAATTATTATAAAAAAGAGTCTGTGTTCTTGTGGCCACACGATAGAAGATGAAAACTTATGAATGGAGCCGAGTGTACCCGAATCAGTGTCTCTCCAAGCGAGCGTGAAGGTTCAGTTTCGTTCACTGATCATAAAGGGCGCAAAGTGCAGTTTCTTCAAAAAATCTCATTCCTCCATAATTTTAATATGGCTAAGCTAGTGGTGGTCTAGAGTGAAATACCCTAATTTCTAGTGAAGGTTTATGTACAGACCCCAGCACATCAAGCTATCCGAAACTGTCAAATTTTTCCAATTAACCTTGAACCTTATGCTTTAACGATAAAGTTGAAAATCTATTAAAGAAATTTGACAGATTGTAGTAGCTTGATGTGCTGGCGTCCGTACCTCTGTTCTTTTTAAATAACTAAAATGACGTCAACATTATCCTGCCCCTATCCCAATTTATTTGTGGTCAGTGCAACATGTCTTTTTCTACCATACTTCTCTATTAGTCGTCATTTCGGTAGTCACACCCTTTCTAACCATATCATCATTCACACAGTCCATCCATCGTTTCTTTGGTCTTTCCCTACTCTTATAGCCATCGTCATTCATACTCAAAACATTCCTCACGACATTTTCCTCATTTCTCCGTAACACATTCCCAATTACTCATACCATGAACACCGATTTCTACACAACTTTTCAGTAACCGGTGCCACTTTCAGACTTCCTCATAAGTAGGTACTCAATACTTATTCTATCCACCTAAAAGTATTATATACATTCCTTACAATCTCCATAAAATAAACAACATATAAAAATGGAATAAAACCTATACATATAATGGCAATATCTCTTTTTAACCATCACAAAATGTGAAAACATATTTATTACCTACGCCTAACAATGCTCCTTTATTAGTTAGAAACAATTGTCTTCTGCACAAAGGAGAACAGACTAGTGCTATTTATTTAAATCTGATTATGTTTATCCTGTTTATCTTAATGAAGATCAACAGCGAAATAAAAATAAAAACAGTTACTTGCAAAAGACTTTTCAACACGTAACTCCGGAACTACATATTATCTACTTGGTTTTTGACATACAACATAAACAAAATCGCATCACGCCTGTTTTTCAGAACACCAACATTACCACAGTTATGTTTAAATCTCATTTTTTTGGGACCGACCCAGATTGATGGCTCACAAGTGCAGTTGTTCTAATCAAAGCTGTACACAAGCTAGTAGGTAAGTAGTAGCTGTATATAATACGTTTTAATTGAATAACCAAGTAATTTCATAATTTTTTTTTCTAAGTTAATGTTTGAATATCACTGAACGTCGATAAGGATGAAATCGTTAGGAAGGAAACCTGCAGGGTTAAGCCTTTTACTTTTTAATCCAACAACATTCCTTTTTTTTAATTACGATACCGGCGATTTTTTTTAAACTTTTTATGCAATGAATTAGCGTTTCAAATTGCCAAACCAAACAGAGTTATCGCGGTGAATAATGCTCGTTACTTCTATATATGCGACGAGGCATTTGCCCTGCGGTCGGACAGACCGGTAAAAATAAATGTGACTTTAAAATTTCTCTCCTGAATTCAAAGACAATTGTCGGAGCTAGTTGTTAAAAAGTTTGTCCGGGAAAGTAGGTTGGTATACAGTCATACCTACCTATCTCCGCCGCCAGCGGTGCTTTGGTTAGAAGATGGTCGTCGGTGAAACTATGATCACATAGGATGATTGAACTTCGACTCTAGACTATATGGGCGAAATGTCACGTGTTTCCTAAAAATACTGGGTCGACGCGATGTAAGAGGTTCTCTGTTGTAATAGGTAAGTTGGTGCATTTTTGTTTCTTAGTGAAAAAAAACATTTGACAACAAACGCTTGTAGTTACCTATGTATGACGTAAAGCAAGTTGTGCTTTATCAACGTCTTTGGAATGTGATATTGATGTAACTCAACCCTTTAAACCCACTGCTCTCAAAATGGTGAAGAAAACATCGTGAGGAAACTGGTATATCCTAAAATTGAAAGACATGTGACATCTTCCAACCAGCACCGGGCCCGCGTGGTAGATTACGGCCCACTCCCACTCACCGAGAAGAAGTTTATCCCAGCAGTGGTAACATTATAAGCTGATTAATAACGCTTATGCTAACCCATCAAAAGTCAGTATGTTTCATCTATTAATTAATATTAAACAACCAAAATATCGTGTAACAAAGCTTTATACAACGAATAAAGCCCGTCCCAGTCGACATGACAGCAGCTAAAGGAAAATATCTCAATTATTTCACCAACAATGCGCCATTTTGCTACAGAAACAATTGCATGAAAACAAAAGAAGGCTGTAATGAATAAATAGAATAAATTAATTCAGTGGAGTTTGCACCTGACATGCTAATTAGGTCATGTTGCAGGGATGCCGTGAGTACGAGTATTTTTGTGTTTTAACATTGTTCCTCTTTTATACACACGGCTACACATCAAGCTATAAATGTCCAGTTTTTACTGACCTCGCATTGTATAGGTTTTTCGTACAATCAGAAGTCAGCTTATACTGGTTGTGTATAGCTTGATGTGTAGTCGTGTGTACAAAACATAAAGTGTGGGTTATTTGGAAGCTAGATAATTAAGAACTTTATTTAGTTTGTAAAGTTTCAATCTTTTTTTTAATTGTAATTATAATAACCTTATCGGTAATTATATTTTCAAGCCGTTAGGGGTTCAAACCTTCGGGCTGTGGGGCCCGAGTGCTCATGGCTTGTTCAATGATATCTCCAAACGGCTGGTTGACACTTCCCGTGACCCAAGAACTGGATTTTGTCTTGGCCAGAGGAGGATAGGGAGAGGATAAGTATAACCATACAACTTGGCAATTCCGCCAGTCTCTTGGGTATTTACATTATCAGTCGACAGCGATGCGGTGGAGTATTTCGACGCATAATTTTAATTTATAAGTTAAGACATTCTATTTTTATTTTAATAGTTTGTTGGTTTATTTAGTGTTAGAAGTTTATCCAGTCAGTGTAATTCATAACTAATAAAAAAGTATAAAATCGTTAGTAGTTAAAATTATATTGTAATTTATGAAATATTTATAATTTTGTATGTCTTAATTGGTGGAACATAGTGAACTGTTCATAATGCTCAATATCTAGCATTGTATTTTTATGTAGGTACTGTATTCGGCAATAAAAAATTTTTATTTGATATACTATGAACGCTTAAGCTTTTGCCGTTATCTTCTGGCGTAAATTCTTGTTTACTAGGCAATCACAATAATAAGGATAATAAGACACCAGGGTGAAATGTCATCTACTTAGTACAGAGGCCAGCACATCAAGCTAACCCAATCTGTCAAATTTCTTTGATAGATTTTCAACTTTATTACAAAGGAATAAGGTTCATATTCAATTGGGAAAATTTGACAGATTGGGGTAGCTTAATTTGCTGGCCTCTGTACTTACCACGGGTCCTGCATTCGTTTTAGAACCGTTCAAATCCACCACAATCATGATTGCAACTGACGTCACGACTGACAGTTTTCTGATTAACTTTCTTTAACACCGAACTTATCTAGTTTTAAAACATAATTTATTTTGGACGTACAGAAAAAAGAAATACCAGAGCGCAAACTGTAACCATGAATTCAGTATAGATTCTAAGCGTAGAAATATTTCGTCGATTAAACAAAAAAAGAAATTAGTTGTTAAGGAACAACAACAAAATATTAGTTGTTACTGAACAACTTTTTTTTTTTTTGTTTAATCGACCTTGTAGGTAAGTATTGCTCCGCCCCGACCCTCGCTCGAGCCAGCCTGCGCCACTGAGCCTGTAGTTCTAAATTCGCCCCTAATTAATACCGATCCGGCCTGTCCCTTGCTGTCCTCTTCCAGCGACGCCCTAAGCCGAGGTCCGAACCCCGTGGGGGGGGTGGCCTTAGCGTAGTCGCTTAGTTTTTAAGTTTTATTGTTAGCCCTGGCTGGAAGCCTTAACTAAGGCATTCACAGGAAAGGCTGGTTAAGCAGTAGCCATCCTCATAGAATGAACGGCTAGATGCCATTTATTAAAAAAAAAGTAAGTATTGCTCTTTTTTAAACAACAACTGATTTTTTGAAGTGAAAACTTCTTTAGCGGCGTTGTACACTTTTTTTGTAATGGATAAAAAATGTGAAACTCGCGTCAGGAGACTTTACCTGATCGAAAATTCGTAAGACGGATGGAGAGTAGACTGCCGGCGCGGCGTAGGAGCGGAAGTATCCCCCTCTCTTTCTACGGCGCGTAGAAGTTGATTTTTCTGAGAGATAAACTTTTTAATGTAATATAAATTGTCATGTTTGTATACGATAGCGCAATAAATAAATATTGTATTCTACCACATAAATAATAGTACTTTTATACTGATAATGAAAGCAATTCTTGCAAAATTATTCCCTAACCATTCCAAAATATCAAAAATGCACAACGTTAATATTCAAGTTTTCACTTCTACCGGCACTCCCGGAGTGCAACCCGTCGTTTTTTTTTGATAATCGACGAAAAATTCTTACGCTAGGAGGTCTGAACCCTATGCTGATATTTTGCCCACTGTTAATTAGTTTTTCCTGTATAAAAGTGTTTTTTTTTTTTAATAAATTTTCAGAAATAAATTATTGTAATAATTACAAATGTTTCATTGCCCTTGTTTAAATTTCTTTGGATAACATAATAATTATCATTTATTGAGCGCTGTCTCTAAAATTAAAAGCCTACGGCATTTTAATTCCATACCTAAACAATTATTGCTAGATGTCCACAGACGAAGAAAAAAGCCCATGCTTTGGTAAAAAAGATTTACCATTCAGCAAAATGTGTGCTAGCAAGGTTGACTGATCGGGTGCAAAGCTGGACGTACTTTAATATCTAAGTAGGTAAGTATGTCAAAGACCATTCACCATTTTTTCCTGATACTTAAGTTTTGTAAGTAGCGAGTTAAGCACAGCTTAGCGGTGCTGTTGTGTATTTCAGTGAAGCATGTACCTGAAACAAAAAATAAACCAAAATGTTATAATCTTCTTAATCCTGATTTATACGGTAAAAGCTTTTCCGAGGCTTGGGGACTGAGGCGAACTTTAAAGTGTCGACTAAGATGTTTCATATATATTTAGAGACAAATATTTCCAAAAATACGAGACTTTTATTGACCATCAGACTAAAATGTGGCGTTTCCTAAGTCAAACAAACTAAACATAGCAAAACAAGTATGTTGCAAAAACTTTAGGGACTGTGGAAAGTTTTTTTGTTGTTAGTTAATTATGACTTAATTATTAATATGTTTGCAGCAAATCAATCTATACTAATAATAAAGCTGAAAAATTTGTTTGAACGCACTAATATCTGTTTTTTTTTTGCATTTGATAGCTCAATTCTTGAGAAAGGTTCGTAGGCTTTTCCATCACGCTATTTATTACCCTTAGAAGCCGAGCAGAAACAAAAATAGTTAGTAAGAACGCTCAGCGAGAACGAAGTAATAGCGCGGGCGGGCAATGCGATGCGACGGAGTAGTTCGGAGGAATAAGAAATTTCACGCAGACGAAGCCGCGGGCAGAAACTGGTTTTGAATATGTCTCTTATCAACTAAAGTCCCCGTCGCGAGAAGTTATGATAATAATATCCTTGGACATTTCACACAACGCCATATAGTCCCTAGCTAAGCAACCTAATGCTTGTGTTATGGTAACGAGATGGCTGATAAACTACTTATATATATTTTTTTTTTTGTAAATACATTCATATTATAGATAAAAACACCCAGACCCTTAACAAATACTTGTAGGTTGTACAAATATTTGTTCCGTGCGGGAATCGAACCCACGACATGCAGCGCAGCAGTCAATCGATCAACCACTGCGCCAACGGTGCCGTCAAATATGAATTATAAATTAAACCCATACCTTGATTTAGTAACAAACAATATTTTCACTAAACTCCACGTCCCAGTTTAAAGGCTAAGTTAAGTGACGCGGACGTTTAAACATTTAAAAATGTATTGTAACAGTCGCTAATCACTAATTAACTTTAAGCAACTTTTATGAATAAATGAGTTAACGTTTCGGAATAGAACTATACAAGACCACAAACATTTCAGGAATACTATCCCTAGAATATAATAATATTTATCACGTGAGAAAACGCGTTCGTATGACATACTCGTAACACGTGCAGCGATAAAATATAACAGTTTTATTGTTGATAACCTAATGAGCTAGTCGGTAGGGCTGAGCTTGTTTAGAGTTTTTATAGTTTGAATATTATGATTATCGCTTTACCAGAGCGCAAACTGTAACCATGAATTCAGTATAGATTCTAAGCGTAGAAATATTTCGTCGATTAAACAAAAAAAGAAATTAGTTGTTAAGGAACAACAACAAAATATTAGTTGTTACGGAACAACTTTTTTTTTTTTTGTTTAATCGACCTTGTAGGTAAATATTGCTCCGCTCCGACCCTCGCTCGAGCCAGCCTGCGCCACTGAGCCTGTAGTTCTAAATTCGCCCCTAATTAATACCGATCCGGCCTGTCCCTTGCTGTCCTCTTCCAGCGACGCCCTAAGCCGAGGTCCGAACCCCGTGGGGGGGGTGGCCTTAGCGTAGTCGCTTAGTTTTTAAGTTTTATTGTTAGCCCTGGCTGGAAGCCTTAACTAAGGCATTCACAGGAAAGGCTGGTTAAGCAGTAGCCATCCTCATAGAATGAACGGCTAGATGCCATTTATTAAAAAAAAAGTAAGTATTGCTCTTTTTTAAACAACAACTGATTTTTTGAAGTGAAAACTTCTTTAGCGGCGTTGTACACTTTTTTTGTAATGGATAAAAAATGTGAAACTCGCGTCAGGAGACTTTACCTGATCGAAAATTCGTAAGACGGATGGAGAGTAGACAGCCGGCGCGGCGTAGGAGCGGAAGTATCCCCCTCTCTTTCTACGGCGCGTAGAAGTTGATTTTTCTGAGAGATAAACTTTTTAATGTAATATAAATTGTCATGTTTGTATACGATAGCGCAATAAATAAATATTGTATTCTACCACATAAATAATAGTACTTTTATACTGATAATGAAAGCAATTCTTGCAAAATTATTCCCTAACCATTCCAAAATATCAAAAATGCACAACGTTAATATTCAAGTTTTCACTTCTACCGGCACTCCCGGAGTGCAACCCGTCGTTTTTTTTTGATAATCGACGAAAAATTCTTACGCTAGGAGGTCTGAACCCTATGCTGATATTTTGCCCACTGTTAATTAGTTTTTCCTGTATAAAAGTGTTTTTTTTTTTTAATAAATTTTCAGAAATAAATTATTGTAATAATTACAAATGTTTCATTGCCCTTGTTTAAATTTCTTTGGATAACATAATAATTATCATTTATTGAGCGCTGTCTCTAAAATTAAAAGCCTACGGCATTTTAATTCCATACCTAAACAATTATTGCTAGATGTCCACAGACGAAGAAAAAAGCCCATGCTTTGGTAAAAAAGATTTACCATTCAGCAAAATGTGTGCTAGCAAGGTTGACTGATCGGGTGCAAAGCTGGACGTACTTTAATATCTAAGTAGGTAAGTATGTCAAAGACCATTCACCATTTTTTCCTGATACTTAAGTTTTGTAAGTAGCGAGTTAAGCACAGCTTAGCGGTGCTGTTGTGTATTTCAGTGAAGCATGTACCTGAAACAAAAAATAAACCAAAATGTTATAATCTTCTTAATCCTGATTTATACGGTAAAAGCTTTTCCGAGGCTTGGGGACTGAGGCGAACTTTAAAGTGTCGACTAAGATGTTTCATATATATTTAGAGACAAATATTTCCAAAAATACGAGACTTTTATTGACCATCAGACTAAAATGTGGCGTTTCCTAAGTCAAACAAACTAAACATAGCAAAACAAGTATGTTGCAAAAACTTTAGGGACTGTGGAAAGTTTTTTTGTTGTTAGTTAATTATGACTTAATTATTAATATGTTTGCAGCAAATCAATCTATACTAATAATAAAGCTGAAAAATTTGTTTGAACGCACTAATATCTGTTTTTTTTTTGCATTTGATAGCTCAATTCTTGAGAAAGGTTTGTAGGCTTTTCCATCACGCTATTTATTACCCTTAGAAGCCGAGCAGAAACAAAAATAGTTAGTAAGAACGCTCAGCGAGAACGAAGTAATAGCGCGGGCGGGCAATGCGATGCGACGGAGTAGTTCGGAGGAATAAGAAATTTCACGCAGACGAAGCCGCGGGCAGAAACTGGTTTTGAATATGTCTCTTATCAACTAAAGTCCCCGTCGCGAGAAGTTATGATAATAATATCCTTGGACATTTCACACAACGCCATATAGTCCCTAGCTAAGCAACCTAATGCTTGTGTTATGGTAACGAGATGGCTGATAAACTACTTATATATATTTTTTTTTTTGTAAATACATTCATATTATAGATAAAAACACCCAGACCCTTAACAAATACTTGTAGGTTGTACAAATATTTGTTCCGTGCGGGAATCGAACCCACGACATGCAGCGCAGCAGTCAATCGATCAACCACTGCGCCAACGGTGCCGTCAAATATGAATTATAAATTAAACCCATACCTTGATTTAGTAACAAACAATATTTTCACTAAACTCCACGTCCCAGTTTAAAGGCTAAGTTAAGTGACGCGGACGTTTAAACATTTAAAAATGTATTGTAACAGTCGCTAATCACTAATTAACTTTAAGCAACTTTTATGAATAAATGAGTTAACGTTTCGGAATAGAACTATACAAGACCACAAACATTTCAGGAATACTATCCCTAGAATATAATAATATTTATCACGTGAGAAAACGCGTTCGTATGACATACTCGTAACACGTGCAGCGATAAAATATAACAGTTTTATTGTTGATAACCTAATGAGCTAGTCGGTAGGGCTGAGCTTGTTTAGAGTTTTTATAGTTTGAATATTATGTTTATTTATTTAGTAAAGGGTCTCCAACAAAACATCATCATTATCTGCCTAGCCTTTTCCCATTTTGTCACCATTATGTAGGTGCACTCCTTCACTTACAGCATACCACAGCATGCACAATAAAATTAACAAAAAAGCTAGCAAAGTTAAAATAAGGTAACGTTTAGAAAAGGTACTAAATTATTAAAGGACATGAAAAAAAAATATAAAAGTAGAGATACTTTTAAATTAAATACAATTCAATCAAAGGCAATTTTTTCAATCGACAGATATTTTTTATTCGTGGAATAAAATTGACGTCTGACAGTTTTTAAATGGAAGAACTGCCAACATTAAAAAAATATTTCTCCGATAAAATTATCTGGCTTTGGAAAAAACAGCCATAACTAAATCTATTAAAAAATGATTATCAAATATCGAGACGGTTCACGATTTCGATAATTATAATAGTACCCACCTCAGTTTTTGCACATGACTGAGTACCTATAGCTGTCATGGCAATTGCGGTTATTGACCCACCTACATTTCACAGCATTTTTATTTCAAAAACTGAAATAAAGTTTGTTTACGTCCTGAATAAATATTTCTATTGTGTTCCAAAAAAGTAAAACCATACATAGTTTTTTGTTTTATTTCCTGCGGAGACATATTTGCATTGACCGCTATTGCATTGCTAAAACGCAAAAGTATGGTAGATGCAATTTAATGACAATTTATTATATTTAATGAAAGCGATGAATCCAGCTTGTTAACACAAAATTCAGTTTATGTAGATGAATGTAACTATTTTGAATGACAATTACGACTTTTGTACCTCACGGGTCGTCACAGGTTCCGTTAGTAAGAGGGTGGGTCACTTAAAAATGAACCAAAAGTTCTATGGAAGTCGCCCTTTTAACCACCGTAGCCTGCAGATACATAATTATAGTCCACTTTACCCCTGGATCGAAAAAGCTGGAAGTCATGATGAGAGGCATTTGCCCAGCAGTAGAATGATGAATGATTTTATTTCTGTAAGTAGGTCAAACACAAACACACAAACACTTGACAAACATTTGACACACGTCGCTCACCGAATTCAAAAGGGCCACAAATAAAAAGTCATATATTTTAAACGACGGTCAAAACAAAATCCAGACCCTGTTTTTTTTTAATATTTTATATTTTTCTAATTAATGTTACATGTTAATATTATTAACATGTAATATTATTAACATGTAACATTAACACATAACATTAACAACATTTTATTTGTGGCCCTTTTGTATTCAGTGAGCGACGTGTGTGGGACAAACACTTTTACGTGTCAATCTAAATATAAAAAAAAAAACTAGATGAGGTCGGCGTGATGCAGGCTTTATTGAAACATCTACAATTTATTGTTACTGTAATTTTTAGATGTTTCAATAAAGAAAAACCTAACAATTGCCTACGTCATCATAACCATTTATATGCTCCGCAAAATACCTGGAACAGACCAAACACTGAGACTAATATAAAAAGTATACTTTGTAATAAATTCCTTTGCACAGCGGTAAAATTAAAAAAAAAGAAATGAAAACGAACTGCTATTAAGAGCCACCCCTATTCTCAAAGCGCTCGACTGCTGAATATTCCATATATTGGTTTTGCAAATGTACGACGCGGTACGGCCTGGGTTTATTGCCCAAGCGATTTACGTATCCAATGGTTGTTAGAATAATACCACCTCGATTCTGTATTCTAGAATATTTATAAGACTTTTTTTTCTAGGTTCTCGTGGCTAATTAATAATTGCCGCAAAGGTGACCAACCATTACTTATCAAGACCTCTCCGTGCCTCGGAAAACATGTTATGCCATTGGTCCCGGCTATCATTTGTAGATCTTTGACAGTCGTTACGGGTAGTCAGAAGCCCAAAAGTCTGACAACCAGTCTTACCAATGGGTATTGTGTTACCCAGTAACTTGGTTTTGGGGTCAGATAAGCAGCAGCAGCACCGCAGCTCCGTGTAAAATACTGCTGCATCCGGTTAACCCCAAAATAGTTGGTAAAAGGGTACGTAGATTGTCGTGGTTAGCAACTAGGATAGCGGAAACACTTAGGTAGGTATTTATTTAGCTTATTAAGCGGAGTAATCGATCCATCTTACTGTTCAGAATTCGGAACAAAATATTCCTCAAGGGGATTGGAGCTTATAATAGAAAAATAATCAATCAGTCACTACGGGCCGATTTTTCAATCGACAGATAATTTTGATTTTTAGAACAAAATTGACGTCTGACAGATTTTGTACGGAAGAACTGTCAAAAATTCAAAATTATTCCTCGGGTAACATTATCCGGCGTTGGAAAAATCAGCCCTAAGAAGATCAAGGAAATACATAAGACAAAATAATAATGAACATTTCAGACAATAAGGGCTGAACCATGTACTAGGATCGCATGTTTTTGAAAGACAACTTCTGATGGACGACCTAGAATTATTGATATACGAGCAGCGACTGGTATTACCCACAGTAAACTGAGACAACTTGTGATAGGTACACTCGAGTTGTAACTCAAGTGCAATAAAACTACATTGTTGCTTCGCTACAAAACAGCACAAAGCTGCAATGTCCTTTCAAAAATAGCCTTACATCACACATTGTTCTAAATTTTTATTAGATAATAAATTAGATTAAGTTAACTTTTGTAAGATTAATTAACTAGTTTAGGTGTAAGTTGTTATTTGTAAAAGCACGGTGGAATTGACATCGTCGCTTATGTGTATAAAAATCCCTGAAATAAATGAAAATTTAAAAAAGCAGCTCTAAATTGGAAAGAGTAAAAAAACTATTGTGCACAGGAAGCACAAGCACAGGAAGTTTAGAAACTAAACTAAACACAAGCATCAATATCATCTGAGTGGCGATTTCCCTATATTGGGGTCGGCTTCCAGTGTAACCGGGTGCAGCTAAAATTGCATAACTGACCTCCACAATCCAGTTACTGGGTAATACGTTACCCCTTTGGTAAGACTGGTGGTCAGACTTTCGGGCTTCTGACGCGGACTGTCAAAGATTCACGCACTTTTCGAGGCACGGAGGGGTCTTGGTATGTAAAGATGGTTACCCATCTACGGACCAACCGTGGCAAGCGCAGCTTTACCTGATCTATCGACCAGTATGGCTATTATTAGGTACTTAGCCACAAGTCCCATACTAAACGATTTATTCCGATTTGAACCCTGAGTTCCCCCCTCCACCCCCCCTCCCCCTCCTCGATCTCCTGCTAGTTATTCTAAGCACAATCATAAAAACATAAAAAACAAAATTATATAAAAAATTAAAAACAACGTCTTGACAAATGCGTGCACTGACTGGACAGGTCCTCTCAATTTGTGTGGTTCTTTCCTCAAAAGACCATCTCAGACATCGATCTACATGGTCTTCATATAACCTGACCAAGATTAAGTCTGGAGTCTAAAAGAGACTGTGACCTCTGAGTTTGTATCGGCTTTTCGGCTCATCTAGTTTAAAAAAAATATGAGTGACGTATAAACGGTGTAAAAGTGTTTATGCAACCCTACTTACCAAAATAAAATCATTTATCTTGTACGAGGCCAAAAAGGCTCTTATCTCAGCATGATGCTGCGACATTTGAAAATAAGAGTCACAGCGCTGGTTTTCCGATAGCCGCTGTAAAATGAATTCGAAATTCTAACCAAACTAAAAAATTCAGCGAACTAACTAAGGCATCTTTGGGAACATCAAACTAAGCGTCACAATTCAGAAACTGCCAAAGTGAAGTACCGGAGCCTAAAACTGTTGGGCTGAAGTTAACAAATCGAGTAGCACTATTTATAAATAACTTAATAGCAGCTGTAGGTATGAAATAGAGGACGAAGTTGTGCTCAGAATTGAGAAGTTAGTGTCTAAATTATGTCTAATTTCACTAAATTAGAAGGCACGTAATGCCACTGCATTGCGTGCCTTATTCAAATTGTTAGTAGACTTAGAGTTTTTGAGGAGGTTGAGACTCAGTTATAACAACCTCACGAGTCGATCGATCAGGTTAAGCTACGCTTGCCGCGGTTGGTCCGTGGATGGGTGACCCCTCCGTGCCTCTGAAAGCACGTTAATCCGTTGGTTGGCTGGCTGTCATTCGTGGATCTTTGACAGTCGTTACGGGTCATCAGAAGCCCGAATGTCTGATAACCGGTTTTACCAAGGGGTATCGTATAACCCACTACAGCCGGCGTGCGCGTATGACTAGATTTATGAACGTAAACGAAGCAAAAGGAGTTTCTGCCTATCCCCATTAGAAGAAGGCGCGAGTTTATAGCACAAAACTTCAACCCCTCAGCCATCAAAATGATTACATTTCAATAATTTTAGAGTCTTCTGCGTCCATTTACTCCAGTGGGTTTCTGTTTCCAATATTGTCAACAATGACATTGACTAATGGTCTCTTTGGTCCCCCCATCAATGCTGAATGTCTTGATTAAGAAACGTAAACAATTTCTGGCAAGAGACTGACATTGCTGAGCGGTACGACGATTAAAATCATAGATTAAATTGGTTGGTTGGTTTAATTTGTTGGATTTAAAGGCGCCTAACAAAAGGTGTTTGCAAGGCAGATGTGAGTGAAAATGCCAGGAGAGAACGCTCTAGAAGGACATAATAATATAGTTACCTTTTGGTGAAGTTCTTCAGAAAAGTCAAGTGCGTAGTGTATGACCAGATTTATGAACGCAAACGAGGCAAAAGGAGTATGTAAGCATCGTCGCAGGTGGCGTTCTGTAGTTTCTGCCTATCTTTATGGGAAGAAGGCTTGAATTTATATGTGTGTGAAAAGTATATTCAAACTTATTTCAAATTTAATATAATTTCAAGTTAAACAATTATCAACTTTACTTTAACGGTAATTAAGTTGATTTTAAAGTGACTAGAACTATTAAAATTATAATTTTTTTTTGGATTTGTAGCGTAAACTGAACTTTATTATGTAGGATTTAAAGTTATTTTTCCATAAACTCATAATTTTGTTTACATTTTTGGCAAATAATTTTATTGGTTACATAGATACCCAAAAGGTTTTGTTAGGTACTTTATAACCCGTAAACTCAATTACCTACTTATTGCATGGCCTCCTTCATGGCATCAAGAATGAATATTCGTGAAATGTAAAATTGAAAATTGAAAGGAGATGAAGTGGCAATCAAACTTCCAGCAAACTGGCAAGCATCAATGGGAACTAGTTCATAAAAAGCAAATTGGAGCATGAAAAATCAGTCTGATTGATTCCCTTTTAATGCAACGAGCAAAAAGACTTCATTGATTGAAAAAAGCAACTTTGATTTTTGAAAAGTGACTTGGACACTTGTAGCTGTTATAAATTTCTAGGATTTAAAGAAGCCAATGTCCTCCAGGTCCCAGGCTACCCGTCTGTCAAATTTCATAATGATCGGTTCAGTGGGTTAGACGTAAAAAAGTAACATACAGACAGAGTTACGTTCGCATGTATAATGTTGATATGCATTAACACATTGAAGGACACCGAATGAGACACAATAGAAGTTTTATTGTTATTACGTCGAGGGGCGTTAAGTGTCCCGCAAAGTGTTAAAAGAAGACAGGGGACTATATTGGTATTAACATCTTCATAATTTAACTAGCTTTTGCCTGCACCTTTAATTTATAAAAAATCTCTTTTTTAGGGTTCCGTACCCAAAGGGTAAAACGGGACCCTATTACTAAGACTCGACTGTCCGTCCGTCCGTCTGTCACCAGGCTGTATCTCATGAACCGTGATAACTAGACAGTTGAAATTTTCACAGAATGTGTATTCTGATGCCGTTAGAACAACAAATACTAAAAACAGAATAAAATAAATATTTAAGGGGGCTCCCATACAACAAATGTGATTTTTGCCGTTATTTTATATGTAGTGTTACATATTGTATGCTGGTACGGAACCCTTCGTGTGCGAGTCCAACTCGTCTGTGTCGTCTCCGTGCCTCGGAAAAAACGTTAAGCCGTTGGTCCCGGCTGTCATTCGCGGATCTTTGGCAGTCGTTACGGGTAGTCAGAAGCCCGAAAGTCTGACAACCAGTCTTACTAAGGGGTATCGTATTACCCAGTAACTGGATTGTGGAGTTCAGATAGGCAGTCGCTCCATGTAAAATACTGGTATTCAACTGCATTCGGTTAGACTGGAAGCCGACCCCAACATAATGGGAAAGGGCTAGGCAGATGATCTGTTTATCTGTGTGTACATAAATAATAAAACAAAATTGGCTCTTTTAGACAAAAAAATTCATTAAAACTAGAAATTAAACTACTTACACTATATAAATTACTTTCTAGAATAATGATGGTATTTCTAGGAACAGCAGATAGCAATATAATTAATGCATGAACAAGAGTGGATTGATTTCCATGTTCAACTTTACATAGTACAGTGTTCGCTAACAAGCGTGTGTTCGGTTAGTAGGTGAAGTTAACAGTCGCGTAGTTTGTAAAGCAATGGATATAATTAAGGGTATCTGTTATACCTATAGACCTACCGCTTAACTGAGACGTTGCTTGAGGTAACAGCGCGAAGCGGGAGGGGTGTGGTGACGTGATACGAGAGTTCAGTAATACGTCAACTTATGACAACTAGCACCCCTCTCGCACCGCGCAGCTACCTCAGGCAACGTCTCAGTTAAGCGGTCGGCCTATAGTTGTGTTATAACACCGGGTAAAGCTCGAGGCTAAAATAATAACAGCCGCACGGTCGATCAAAGGTTAAGCTACGCTTGCCGCGGTCGGTTTGTGGATGGGTGACCATTTATTACATATCGAGACCCCCTTTGGTCCCAGCTGTCATTCGTAGATCTTTGACAGTCGTTACGGGTAGTCAGACCCCTAAAAGTCTGACAACGAGTCGGAACAAGGGATATCGTTTTACCCAGTAACTGGGTTGTTGAGGTCAGATAGGTAGTCGCTCTATGTAACATACCTACGTATACTTGTATAGCCATCATTGAATACAAGGACGTTCTACAAACCACCCATTATAATAATATAGCCAACATCGCTAATAGAGCGTCTCGGAGCACCAAACAATGTAAACCTATTACCGACCGCAGTAAACTGAACCGAACCAGGAATTAAAACGAAGTTAAAGTAACTAACGACGGCGTTAACTGCGTTACCTCGCTCAGTTTGTGACGACACCTCGCTAAAGGAATAAAGGGGGAGTCCCCGCTCCTCGCTGCTAATGATAGATAGCCTACAAATATTATAAATGAGAAAGTGTTTGTTTCTTCTTTTTACAAGCAAGCTATAAAGCAATGGTTTAGCGTAAACTGGAGAAATCGTCACGTAATAAAAAAGCTTCATGTGACTTTTTTTCTCTACAATATATAATTTTAACAGATAGAGATAGTGTTCATGGTTTTTGAGGGTGCTAAAGTCGATATTCACATCAAAATGAAAATCCAAGATGGCGACAACATGAGAGCTTCTAAAATATTTTTTTTGAAAAAAATAATTAATAGCAGTAAACTCAAACTCAACTTAAAGCGTTTATTTCAAATAGGGCTGATTTTTCAATCGACAGACAATTATTATTCGCAGAATAAAATTGATGTTTGACAGATTTTGTATGGAAGAACTTACAAAAATTCTAAACTATTTATTCTTCGAATAAAACCATTTTACAGGCACTTTTGAATTTTCAAAGGGTCAGTTATCAAAAAAGTTGAAGCTAGTTGCCCATTTCAAAACGTAAATCTCCATGGAGAAGAACGAGCAAGAGACACCATGTTCAACTAATCAAGATATTACAAAACCCCGGGCACATTGCTTGACTTGAGACATGACGAGGAGCGAACATGGCACTACTTACGATAAATTAATGATATTCTCATATCCACTCCTATACTTAACTCAGCGTTATAAATATTTGTATGACGTACATTATTGGATAGATTGTTTGATTGGGTTTTGATGAAAAACAGTGTAAATAAAATGATTATGAGATTCATTAGAATCACATATTATTGTAGTTCAACATTATTGTCACTTTTTTAATGGGCATTGTTCATATTTTTTTAAATGTTGTAATTGAAAAACCATTTCGAGGAATAGCGTTACTAATCATTATGGACTAATTAATTTACGAAAAATAATAATATTTATTGATATTTTTGATAAAATACGATTGACCTTCTGTGCCCTTCAAATTACGTCACCTGCGACCGTACAGTTTAGTATCGTTACCTCAAAACTAAAATAAAAAGTAAGTGGCAAGTATTGTCTACAATCCGTCAGTGTCAAGTGTAAAATTATAATATGTCAAAAATATATTAAATTTAAACATTCTGACTTGCCTCTTATTCATCTCGTTTATAAATCTGATTACATTGTTTGAACAATCGACAATATTTAATATATCGGAAGAGCTATGGAATACAAAAAAATGGAATGAAATGCTATGGAATGAAAAATTTTAATAGATTGATACTTTGACACTTTGATAGGTGTGGATGACGTTGTGTTGACAGATTGAAATTTTTTATTTCTGTACTAGTGAGGCAATGTACAGCACTTAATCTTTAGTGCCACTGATGACGTAACCTGCCTTAAAATTTTTAAATTATTTAATATTTATAAAAAAATAACTATTGAGCCAATAATCAAAATATTCAAATTAGTTTCTCAAAATGCTATAAATTTAAAAAAAAATAAAATAAAATGTAATGGTTAGAAATTTTGGACAATCCCCATTGTTTTTTGTGTTTTACTGAAACTTGAACTGTGTCCAAATGAACTTATAATTTTTTTCTTTGTGCCCATAAGCAGGCCTAACAAGTAAAAAAAAAATTAAAAAGAAAAAAAAAAAAAAGAATCAACTTAATCAAAAACAGACTAACAGAATTAACGAATAACGATCAACAAAGTCTTGCAAAAAGATATACAGCATTGCTGAAATCAATCTCCCCAGAGAGTCGCAAATTACGTTAACTCCCAAACATAATGAAGTCTTAACTAAGTTACTATCGCTCTTACATCAGCAAGTCAGATCGATACAGAACAAACAATCTTGGGAGGTGCCTAGTTATGTTATCGCATTGTAAGTTTGTCTTATTTTCACGTATTAATGACTCGGCCAATCTTCGAGATGTAAACGTTGAATGAATGAGAGGCTAGATGATATGATATTGATTTCTGGAGAAGAGTCAACTGGGTTCCCGAAAAATTAACTGGATACACCTCCTCTGTGCTCGTGGTTAGATGATAACAGCCACACTCCTGCAGAAGCTGCAGCTACGCTTGCTGCGGTCGGTTGGTGGATGAGACCATCCTTTACATTTCGAGAATCTTCCATAGCTCCCGGTTGCCGTTGGTCCCGGCTGTCAATCGTAGATCTTTGACAGTCTTTAAGTAGTCAGAAGCCTAAAAGTCTGACAACCAGTCTTACCAAAGGGGTATCGTGTTACCCAGTTTGTGGAGGTCAGATAGGGAGTCGTCCTATGTAAAATACTGATATTCAGCTGCATCAGATTAGACTGGAAGCCGATATTGTTGGAAAAGGCGATGAGGTGTAAAGTTCACTCATCCTCTATAGAAAAGGGAGGATCCTCCAACCAGACGGGTGTTGTGTCTCGTGGGCAACAGCCCGACTATATTTTTGATGTCGGGTGGTTGTCTGTAATATGCTAGTTGCGCAGTATAGGCTCTGCTAGCGCGATGCAGAACTTTGCGTGACGTCAGTATGACGCGTAGTTCGCATGTGCATACCGACCTTAAACAGCCCACGGACTAAATTGAATACATAAAACCGCACTTGTTTCGAGTACTGCAATACTGCATCAATTTAAAGGACTCGATATTCACATGAACTCCATTATTTCATGTGATGTAAATTGCGTACCCGATTCACTTAATACGTCATTACGTATTCGTACTGCTGATTCGTACTCAATGCTCAAATGCTCTCGATAATTTCGCTTTGAATTTCCAATGTTCCGTAAACACACTGTGGCATGTTTAATGTGTAGATCCCTCACGTACCTGTCGTAGTAAGTACTTAATGGATTTTGTTCGATTTGTATGTATCATTAATACTTTTAACCGCCGTATCATTATACTGATCCATTGGTCTAGTGGTTGCAAGCATGACTTCTGAGCGTGGAGTCTTGGGTTCGATTCCCAGATCGGGCAAAGTGTTATTGGGTTTTTCGTTAAGAATTTCTTAGTAACAGCCCCTGATTTTGGAAGTTGGCGGTGTGATACCCCCGTGGCTCGGAAAGCACGTTAAGCCGTTGGTCCTGCGCCTGATCTCTCTCCGGTCGGGTTGGGTTGCGTGCCGTCCTATCGGATTAGGAGAGTAAAGGAAGAGAGAGCGCACCTGTATCTGCGCATACACATAATAACTATAATTTATCTCCCGTCGAAGGCTAGTCTCCGTTGAGATTGGCCGCTATAGCTGAAAAGCGGTCTGCAGGACTATCTACTATTACCATGAATACTTAAAAAATAAAATTGGAACAATTTTGTCACAACCGTTGTTACAGATCGCGGCACGTAAGTTGAACCAAAATGGCGGTCGTCCGCGCAGGTACAATTATGGATTGAGACTGATTGACACCCGAAAATGTGTTACAGCTCGCGACTCATAACTTGAACTATGACCTTGAATGCGCAGTAATACATTTTTGGGTCTCAATCGGTCTCAATCCATAATTGTACCTGCGCGGACGACCGCCATTTTGGTTCAACTTACGTGCCGCGATCTGTAACACGTTGACTGCCAGGCAACAAACACAATAGAAAATCTATTTATTGTTCGCGGTCACCGGTGACCGCGGTGGCAGTCAACGTGTTAAGATAATACTTCTTTGCAGTTTTGAGGCTCTTATCTGGTAATTTAAATAATATGCTTGTCTTCTCTTGAGAGCAGTTGTAGCCCAGTGGTTACGGCTTCGACTTAAGACTTGAAGGTCGTGAGTTCGGACCCAAACAGGCGTTCTTCTTCGTGTAATTTATTTTATCATCACCGCTCTGAAATCGGTGAACGAAAACATCGTGAGGAAACGTACAGTACGTACATGCCGGTTTCCATTTCTAGTGAAACGAAATTTCGATGATATGTGCCATCCACCAACCCGCTATAACACGGCAAATTGACGTGGTGTGTCAATTAGATGGACAATTAATTTCCTTAAATTTACGGGGGTATTTCCAACGAGGTAACAACATTATTTACGTTTTTGGCAGATAAATTTTTTTAACATAATGAAGCAGTGAATAAAATTATCAATATCCTTAAAAAATATTTAGATTGTGATTAAAAGTGTGACGCAATTATGGTGCAGTTATGCCTAATTCCTATGTAATAAACATCTCACCATACATAAGCTACTCTCATTCTAAACATATAAATCCCCATCTATTCAATAAAAAATCACTTCAGACAAAATTTAAAAACTATACAGGATACGTTATCTATGATGAAACCATAACAGTGTAATATATAAGTAGTAGATAGGTACAGACGCCAGCACATCAAGCTAGTACAATCTGTCAGATTTCTTTAATAGATTTTCAACTTTATCGCTAAAGCATACGGTTCAAAGTTGATTGGGAAAATTTTACAGTTTCGGGTAGCTTGATGTGCTGGCGTCTGTACGTAAGGTGTTGGATTGTTATCTAAAAGAGTGCCTCTCGCCATCAAACGTAAAAGTTTGGCAAGTTTAGAATTAAATAACACCTCTGTATTATAATATCATTAAATGAAAATAAAAATAAAATGTTTTCTAGAATGTCAATTTTTTTTTTGTAAAAAAAACCTTTTTTTTTTTTTTTGTAAAGAAAAGTCTAAGTAAGTAAGTATTTTAGTGTAATCCTTCTAATGCTGATCCATATAACTGACGAATCCTTGAACCCTGTCATACAGGTGCTCTAGTACAGGGGTCGAGACCGCATTGATGTAACATGTAGGTCTGTACTGAAGTTTTGGAAATAAATCAATAACTACTACTATTAATAAAGGGCCTTTAACGATTATTATTACCAATTATTTTGCGAGACAACAAAAGAGGTAGTGGTCTGTAGTTTCTGCTTACCCCCATGGAAAGAAGACGTGATTTATGTCCAGAAAAAAACTTGAGGCTACTTTTGTTCAATTAAGTAGCTCATACATTTTTCTTTCCCCTATACCGTAACTTAGAACTAAGTTACTGTATGTTTCTGAGTCTTACCTTAGTTAACTTGGCTCAGTTTCCAACAGCTCACATTAACTTAGCAACACAGTCTAATGACACGATAGTGTTTTTTGCACCTCTAATGCTTTCACTTATACAAACTTAATTAAAACTTTAGTAAGACTGCTGAATAGCTCTTAGAATAGATATTTGTTAAGAGTTAGCACAATGGCATCAGGTAATTATTAAAACAATACTCTTCATGTGACCAGAGGACTGGCCTATTTTTAGGCCAAAGAATCAGCAGTGCCATCCAACGTGGCAATGCTGCAAGCCTTTTGAACGTTTTTCCAATTGAAAGCAATGCAGACGAATCTTTTGATGCCCAATGAGATCCTCCCATTTGTTTTAGTGTAAGCTTGTATATTTTATTTAAGATTTATCAAAATAAATTGAACAAAGACAAAAAATATACTTAAAATAAAAACACGGTACAAAATATTGGATATCGTTCTCAATTAAAAGTTTTGTCCCAAGTCTAACTTTTTTCAAGAAATTTCTTTTAAAAAAGAGATCCCTATTTTAATAAAATTCATATTTTATAGGAATTAAACCTAGGTACTCATCATACTTAATTTTATAAAGGCGAAAGTTTGTGAGTGTGTTTGTATGTTTGTTTTCTTTCACGCAAAAACTACTGAAAGGATTTGGATAAAATTTGCCACACAGTTTATAACCAAAATTATCACGATACTTTTTATCCCAATACTCCCACGGGATCGACACTTATGCGGGTGAAACCGGGCGCAGCTTGTTATAAATAAAAGATAACATCACGCTTGCAATCCCTGAAGAGTTAGGCAGTGGTGTACCTATAGTGCACCCACATTACGGCAGTTATGATAAGGTCCCATGTAATAGGGGGCAATCCTTTTGCCATCAACTCTAGTTCTTAGCCTTTGCCTGCTTCTGAGAAAATCCTGATAGAAAAGTCCATTAGCAATTAACCTTTTTTTAGGATGGGAAATCATCAAATGACCCCTCCCGCTCTGGGTGGAGCAGAAGGGAGTGTCAGACTCGTACTGACTAAAACCCATCCGTGTTCCTTCCTTAGCCCTTTATGTTCCGGGGTAGCGGTAACCCTTTCGGACAATCCCGCTGCCCCGTAGCAATTTGCCTGACCTAGGAATCGGACCTCATGCTCGGGAGTAACGCATGCGACCACAACACCAACAAGGCAGTTATAATAAAGACAATCAATAAAAAGAAAAAACGAACGGGGTAATTGCGCAACACACTGTCAGTAGCAAAGGGTTTCATTGACAGTTCAACAACATACATTGTGTTAGTTACGTTGTTGAGCAGACACATTTTTCGAACATATGGAGCAATGGATTAGCAATATCCTTCATAATGATTCAGATTGAGATTGATAGTGTGTTATGCAATAATTAGGGTGCTGTTTATTTTGTTTTTGTTCCTACGTACATTTTACCCCTCTATCTGAAGCCGAAACACACTTGCCTAAAAGACACTTTAATATTTCCAAAATTAATTAACTAATTATTTGCGAACCATACTTAATTATAATGACGCTATATTAAAATATCATTTAACTCTTAAACGGTGTACATCGCAAGGGTTTGCGAACACAATGAGCTGTCATTTTGCAGCTGCAGCATTATTAATAGTGCCGTCAGCAGACTTTAATAACATAAGACTTGAGAACATTTGTCACGGTGGAAAGTTTTGGTCTAGTGATGTAGTTAGATGATGAAGTGGGAATGAATAGTTATCCATCTAGTTAGTTATGGAGATATCTTGATTTGTGTGTTATGTTTTCGTGTCTTTACGAAGTTTGACAAGTTAAATGAGGGTTTCGATTCTGCATAGGTACTTGCTTTATATGAAGATCTAACTGTAATTGTATATACGGGGTTATTGGAAAAACAGCAACAACCTCTTAAGAGGTCGTTGTACTCATTGTTCACTCACGAAAAAAAAAAATCTGCTTTTCCCTACATTTGGACGAGTTAAACTAACATAAATGTAGGGAACAGCTGATTTTTTTTCGTGATTTCAGGTTTGGTCCGATAGTAACAGTTGTTCATAATGATGAGTACAATGACCCTTAAGAGGTTGTTGGTGTTTTTCCAATAACCCTGTATATCAATGAAAAACATAAGCCTTCTATTGGACTCTGCCGCAATCGGGTGAAAATACGCTATGGTGAGACTGGAAGTCGACCGTTAGAACAAATGGAAAAACTATTGGCCAATATTTTTTTTTTTTATTGCTGAATGGGCCCGCTCTTCACCTCGATCACATCACCTAATGGAAAGCAATGGATGAGGTCTATGATAGAACGAGCGTGTCCAGAAGATGCCTAAGGTACTGGAACTCCCACGCATCGACGAAACACAGCAGGCTGTTTGACGCCGGACTCCGGTGGGAGGGTGGTCGCAAACCAGGCGGGCGTTAGCCCTACCACCGCAAGGGAAGAATTGGCCAGTCAAATCCTGGACAGTCACAATAAACACCAGGATGCGCCGAGCGCTAGGTTCAGTTGAGTAACTGGCGGAACACACTGCGCTACACGAGGAGGCTTCTTCATGCATCCTAAACATGATATTACCTGCACGTAAAAAGCTGTGCAATTAATTTCTGTATCAGCAAAGGAACCGAATGTTGACACTGATGTCTTAGATTATGGATACAGACAATAAACCGTTCGTCGTCTAGATAATTTCAGTAAGAATAAAATTAAATAAACTTTGACCGGCGGCGGGGTAATTGCGTACATAACACACTAACATTAGGAATAACTTTCATGTTGACATTTCAACAACATTCCTTGCGTTATTTACATTGTTGAGCAGACAAATGTTTCGAACAAATGAAGCAATGGATTAGCAATATCCTTCAAAATTATTCAGAATGTGATTGATTGTGTGTTACACACTTAGTTACAATAGTCTACAACAGTGTAAAGCTTTGGTAGATATGTTTTAACCAAATAACTAAGTTGGTTTCGATCTTCGTTTAACTGATCGCAACATTTATTTATCTTCCTACAAATATAAGGTCTAGTTGAGTCCTTCACCTGAGAATTTCACTATTGCACAATCGCACAATCAGGTTGCAATCTCACTGACAACAAAATCATAAAGTGTTGTGAATAGAATTTATTAAGACGACATTACGGGATTAACTGGCACTACGGTACTATTTAGAACTACGGGACTTGTGCAATATTTGTTAAGCACTACACTACGGAGACATTCATTGCGTCGGAAACTTTTGTTGAGATGATGAAGTGTGTGTTCGTTCAAAGAGAATTCTATACGTTCCTCAAAGAATGAGTGCTTCGAAAGTACGTACGAGAATTCATATTATATTATATTTATGTGCTACTTCTAGTTATTTGGTAATGCAGTTTTCTTGTACGGAGAAGTAATTAAATAGGAGTTGTAGGTGCCCCAGTTTTATTATTATGTTAATAACTTTATACGAGCAGTGGTGGCTGCGACTTGTAGGTTGTAAAAAAAACCGGCATGTTCTAGAACATCTACCAACCCGCACTGTGCCCACGTGGTGGAATACGGCCCGCTCCCTTTCACGGTCAGGAGGCCTGGGACCCAGAAGTGGGAACATTATAGGCTGATTATGCCAGCAGTGCGTTTTAATCTGTTTTTTTGTTTTGTTAAGTAGATGAAGAAGAGAAGAGAAGTCCGCAACGCACACGCGCGAAGTGCGGACAACATTCAAGTAATCACCTAACTAGTTTTTGAAAAGTGCTCAATTTGAAATTCTGAATTCAGAAATAGGGACAATTCTCGTAATTTTAAGTACATACACAGTCTCAATCTGTCAAAAATGCCTCTAAAATTCCTACATTTTTGACGAGTTTTTGACATTGATTTTCGCTGAGATAAGATTGCGACGAGATTTTGTACGTTTTTGATTACGGGAATTGGCCTTTAAGGTGTTAGATAAGGTTTAGGTTGCTAACGAAACGACAAGGTTTTTCAATGACAAAATTTGCGAAATGTGGGTGTACTATAGATACACCTCTACCTTACCCTTCGTGATATACAGGCGTATGTTATGTTATAGTCTGCGAGGAACTAGTTGGCCGCGCCTTAGGTGGGCACGGGGGTGAGGGCGGCGGGGTTGCTCAGTGTTCGCAACGCACGTACTGAGTAATGACAAAGCGCCCCCGCCCCTCCGTCCCACCGCTCATATACCTAAGGCGCGGCCAACTAGTTCCGCGCGGACTATAGTTCACAGCGTCTATCGAATCTATATAAATAAAACAAATTCGGGTTAGTTACACCATTTATAACTCAAGAACGGCTGGACCGATTTTTATGATCTTTGATTTGTTGGATTTTTCTCCGCCCAGAATAGGAAGAAAAACTATTAAACATGAGAAAAATTCACGAAAAAAAAATCAAGATAATCCTACTAATATTATAAATGCGAAAGTTTGTGAGGATAGATGGATGTTTGTTACTCTTTCACGCAAAAACTAATGAACAGATTTGGATGAAATTTGGCACACACATAGTTTATAACCCGGATTGATACATAGGATACTTTTTATCCCGATATTCCCACGGGATCGAAACTTATGCGGGTGAAACCGCGGGGTCCAGCTAGTTAATTTTCTAATTCATTAGTACTTACTGATTCGGAGGCGGTATGAAGTTCGACGGGTCAACTAGTAGTTAAATAAACATCAATCCAGAACTATACAGAACTCTTAATCAAAATCCAAGAAGCAACATCGGATATAACACGTAAACCAAACGCGACCAACACTAACTTAGTTTGTCACTTGACGCAAAAGCTGAGTTGGACACAGTTTCAACTGTATTCCAGCTTTGATAAATACTGAAACCTATGTAATTCAGTTTCGGAACTTAAAACCGGGGCTCAGACCAAAATTCATGTTCCTTTGACATAAATTATTTAAGGCACTAGTAGTTTTACTTTCATGTATTATTTAGTGGTAGCTCAGATAATATAGGCTGCTTCTGGGCCATATTTTGTGCATGCCTAAGGCACCTGTACTACCGCCAACGATTAACGAGAAGCGAGTAGTGCAACTAAAAACAAGTGGCAGAACAAAAAGCAGCGAGCACGACTCAAGCTTGGTACCATAGACTTATAAAAAAAGATGGACTCCGCGCCACGCATATCGAAAGTGAAGCACTGTAAGTATCGGACCGCTTGTACAAACACGCCTCACGCTCACATTTACATCATAGTATGCCGACCGGCATAGTATGCTGACACGACGCGTCAATCGTCAATCACGCACACATAGCTTCACTTTCGATATGCGTGGCGCGGAGTCCATCTTTTTTTATAAGTCTATGCTTGGTACATATGTATGCATACGAGCGATTACTCGCTAGTATGTGTATGTACCAAGCGTGAGTCTCGCAGCGAATATTCTGCCCGCCAAGCGAGTGTCTATGGTACCTACTCACTCAGCAAGTGAGTAGGTACCATAGATTTCAAAAATATATTTATTTGATGGGTTCTCTCATTGATAGCTCTTGTTGGTGCGACAGACGAGTACTTGTCTGTAGTGTGAACAGTCAGAGATTAACTACTAATATAACTATCTATCTATCTCTTTCACTGACATGGGACCTACAATCTTTTGTACGTTTCATGAGCGAGAAAATCGTTGATAGCTAGCCGCTAGCTCGTTGGCGGCGGGACAAGTGCCTAACGAGAGTGTACCTTAGAGTACCTTTACATATTACACTAGAGATTCCTGAGGTTCTCTGCAACTGCTAAATACAGGGAGCCACAAGGGAGTTTTAGTGAACTAAATTTGCAAATGCCCCGGGTCACAGAGGGTTGGGTCTTTAACAGGGATTCCTGGCATTTTATTGGGTTATAATGATGTAGCTAGAAAAAGCGCTGTTTATTGGAAGACTAGATTCTGCCCGCGTGACATTTCTTGTATGAGCTTAAAATTTATTCTATGATACTCGGCAATACTGTAGCTTCCCATTAGTGAAAGAATTTTCTGGATCGGATCAGTATTTCTGAAGATTACCCCCTACATACAGACTCACAAATTTTACCACTTTATGATATTGAGTATGTGTGTTGGAACCTGCACTATTTTCCACCTTGTTAGCCTTATAATCGCGAAAGCAAGCGTGCAAAATGGAGCTCTGAGACAGTTTCAGTATGCACATAAAATTGCACATTTATTGTTGTTGACGTGGTTGAAGCAAACGGTGTATTCCAGCCCGGTTTGCACTATTTTCACAAGACCAAATAACCGTATTTTTTAAAACATATTTTTTCTAATTATGGCGAGTCTTGGCTCGCCACTTATTGCATGGGACATTAACATTAATTATTGTCTCTGAAACTTTTTTTTTTTCGTGTGGCTTGCACGACTTTATTCTAGATCTCGTTGGCCTACAACTTCGCAATTTCTACGGCGTCATCGGCGGCGGTGCAGAGGTCACTTTGACTGCATGGGACACAGAGGGCAGGATAGTAGATGGAGCATAGTTTGCGACATAGCTCCGTATCCACATTCTGCTGCCGTTCAGTCGAGATGGCTGAGACTGAGATGAGATGCGACTTGAATTAAAACGTTTTTATGTTCAAGAATATGCTACAGATTGCACACACCTAGGAAAATCCTATATTTACCTTATAGGAAATGAAATGCAAACAAACGACCAGTGGTCGACATTAACACTGAACCGCAAGGACTGGAAGTTATGGGGATAGGCCACTACCCAGCGGTGGAATGATACGGGCTAACAGTAAAAGGAGTGCAGCACAACAAAATAAAACAATACCTATTAAAATTATTAAAAACTAAATTGCCTTCGGCCCCTTGTACGCCTTCCAAAGGACCGGGACCCCATAATTCCGAGATATATAAACATAATAATAATAATAAAAAAAGGCCTTTTTATTAACATATTTTTAATTAATATGCAATGTATAAAAAGGGATCTCTTTTTATAAAACCCAAAATTATTATGAACACCAAAAATAGCCTTCACACAAATAACTCCCAAAAACACGAGATACCATTGTAACAGATATGAAGGGTTCCCGGAAAATATATAACATGTAAAAGGACACTGAAGAACCCTTATTAAAGATATATTGGGGTTCCGTATACTGTATGCCACACTCAACTTGATCTATGACCTAGTCACATCTTTACAGATTGCATTTTTGGGATCGCTGGGTTTATGATTCAAGATTTAGCTCAGGTGCGGGGTGGAGAGTTGATTAGATTAGATATCTCGCTTAAGTCATGTTTTTCGTTGAAAAATGTTGGTATTTTCGAAATTTGGGTACGGATTGTCATATCTTGAAAAACCACCTAGTTTAGTATTATATAGAACTAAGTAAATTATTTTATTAGAGATTCAAATATTTACGTAATTTAAAAGCTAACAGTCTTAAAATAATAATATTTACAAGTATATAAAAAGGGCAGGGAAAATAATCAAAAGGCATAAAAAAATTCGTCCCCATCGCTGTGAACAGGAAATGTGCCAAAAAGGCTGGCAGCATTGGCACGTTGCTTGGCAATGCTGACTCTTTGGCCAAAAAATAGGCGAGCCCTCTGGTCACGTGAAGAGTCGACCAACTGTTTGGCGATGTCTCATATTATATTATAGTAGACTGCCCCGTTGGCCTAGTGGTCGCAAGCGGGACTGCTGTGCATGGGATCCTGGGTTCCATTTCCAGGTCGGGCAAAGTGTTATTGGGTTTTTCTATTAGGGATTTCTCATTAGCAGCCCAGAGTTTGAAGTTGATGGTGCGATATCCCTATACCTCGGAAAGCACGTAAAGCCGTTGGTTCTGCGCCTGATCTCTGTCCGGTTGTGTCGGATTGCCGTCCCATCGGACTATCAGAGTAAAGGAACAGAGAGTGCACCTGTGTTTGCGCACACACTTGTGCACTATAATATCTCCTGCGACCTGGCTAATCTTCGTTGAGGTTGGCCACCGTGACCAAAATAGGTCAGGGGATTATTATTTATAATTATTATAATTATTGGATTATATCACCTACCTTAACTTATTGTTGATTTTCTTCAAAAACGTCAGGTGCATAGTACTCGCAACCGGCGTGCGTGTATGACCAGATGTATGAACGTAAACGAGGCAAAAAGAGTAAGGATGCAGGTGGCGTTCTGTAGTTTCCCATGTAAAGAAGCTGTGAATTGATGTACCTCTGTTGTATTAAACAAAAAATAGTAACTACGTTATTTTTTAAAACTGATTTCTTGAGAAGCCTCCTCGTGTAGCGCAGTTTGTTCCGCCAGTTACTCAACTGAACCGAGCATTCGGCGCTTCCTGGACAGTCACACATAACACCTTGTTATCTTCTTTAAACGGGGTTCATACCTATTCCTTTTTCAAACAGGTCATCTGCCTAGCCTTTTCCCAATTATGTTGGGGCCGGCTTCCAGTCTAATCGGATGCAGCTGAATTCCAGTATTTTACATGGAGCGACTGCGTATCTGACCTCCACAACCCAGTTACTGGGTACTACGATACATCTTGGTAAGACTGATTGTCAGACTTTCGGGCTTCTGACTACCCGTAACGACTGTCAAAGATCCACGAATGACTGTCTAAAATCCAAGGATGACAGCCGGGACGGGTTTCCGAGGTACGGAGGGGTCTTAGTATGTAAAGATGGTCACCCATCCACAGACCAACCGCGGTAAGCGTAGCTTAACCTGATCGATCGAACTGTGCGGCAGTTACTATATAGCCATAACAGGTATATGTTTTCTAATTTTAATGATTTATATATAGATATTATTTTAGAATTTCTTTAATATCAGGTTTTCACAAACTTTTACAGATGATGATTTTCACAATCCGTGAGATTTGAAGAATATTTTTAGTCCATTGCTTCATAGGTGTCATAAATTCGTCTGCTCAACAACGTAAATAACGCAATGAACGTGGCTGAACTCTAAAATGAAAGAAAAAGCAAAAAATTGTAATTTTTGTGCGTACGCAATTTAATTACCCCGCTGATAATATTTAGGCGATTCCGAAACTGGAGGCTTCCGACCTCAACAGTCTATCCCCAATGCAGATGACACCTGAATATTAACATTAACGGTAATTAATAAACGTATTATATCAGATGAATAGTTACACACCGATTTCTCTCTTTCAGTCATCAGTAATTTGACTTCCAAAAGAAGAAGACAAAGCATTGTGTAACTATACAGACGCTATACAACATTCATTAGTAAGGGGTTTAGTAGGAAACCGAAATGTTAATATAAATTAATTAACGATTTCCCGGTACCTATCTGTTTGTAGGTTACGCCGCAATGTTGATCGAGGTCGGATTCGAACCCGCAACCTCGCGGTGTTGAGTCAACATATACCCTTTCTGTATTGACACATGAAACATTAAAGACCTTATTGCAAAACAAGGTTTATCTTTAGACCCAGGTTTAAACCATCGTGCCATTTTTAAATTTCGAACTATAATCCGACAAACTTACCTAAAGTTCTTAGTACAAAACTGACGTTAAACCCGAGTCTAAGTCGTCTATTTTGAAATAAGAACTTTACGAATGTCGAAATAAAGTTAAAAATACAATGGTTCGAAGGTTTAGGTTAGGTCTAAAGGTAGAACTTGAGTCCAAAATTAAACCATGCATAGTGCATTCGTGCCTGTTTTTACTACTTTTATTTTAGAAAAGAGACACTATTGTTTTCCGACATTCACGCGAACGAAGTCGCGGGCACAGCTAGTTTAGTATGGATACCTATTATTTAATAGTTAGATTCTTGTAGATCTTTTTATTACCCAAAGAACTAATAAAGTAATTTAATTCTGTAAAATGATTTTGCAACAGTAAAACTTTAATAATTTCGTAAGTTAATGTTAATAAATTAATGTTCAATTTGATCATAAGTTAGGCCAAGGACCAGTTTACCAGTCCATTTAACATGAAAAAAACTTTTCTATTTTCATAAACTTTGATTGAAAATAAAAGTTTTAGATTTTCTTCGCTCAACTAATCAAGCATTTTCTAAATTTTTGTGACAGAATTTCATATGAAGTGACTGCCATCTTGCCTTTCTGACTTTCTTAACTCAATTATAGGGAGATATACTAAGTTTTGGACGTGATTTCATATTTACCTACTATTAATGAGTTGCCTACGTTCTATCAAAATAGGTGCTTGATTTAAGACCACATTTTTTTTCAAATGAAACGATTTATGTCAGAATAAAAAACAAAACAAGATGTACCTAAATTATTTGAAAAAAGAATAATAAAAATAAAGCTACGAAAGAGGTTTTACACTTCTTGTTGGCTATAAGAGCGTTTACGACGAACCGATTTTAATGAAACTTCATACGCATAAGCAAGATATAAAGGTCTAAAAAGTTGGTAAAGAATATTTTCGAAATGTCTTATTTAAAAAGAAAAAGATAACTGGAAATCTCTGTTCCACTCTATGATAACTGCCCGCAGCAAATTGTCACTCAAGTGCAAATTGCGCCTCTACACCGCGGTCATCCGTCCCATCATGACCTATGCTTGCGTAGTCTTCGCACACGCCAAGCCGAGATTTCTGCATAAAATGCAAACCCTCCAGAACCGTTTCCTCCGAAAGGTCACGGGAGCCCCCTTCTATGTCCGAAATGTGAATCTGCATCTAGATCTCAGAATCCCCACCATCCAGCAGTTCATGAAACGCCTCTCCAAGCGCTTCTTTGACTCTGCCATAAAGCACCCCAATCCCCTGATTGCGGCGGCCTCCCAATACACTCCCTCCCGCATAAGTAGGATTCGCCGACCAAGGCATACCCTCACTATCCCCGACGACGCCACTACCCTCCTCCAGGAGAGCAGTAAGGCCACTAGTACTCTCAGACGACATCACAAACACAAGCTCAGACATCCGTCCTTCCGTCCTCGCCGCCGAGGCCCGTCGCGACGTCCCGCACCATCACCGTGCCTGCCCCGACCCTTGCTCGAGCCAGCCGGCGCAGCTGAGCCTGTAGTTTTAAATTCGCCCCTAAACACTAATAATAATACCGATCCAGCCTGTCCCTTGCTGTCCTCTTCCAGCGACGCCCTGAGCCGAGGTCCGAACCCCGCCGGGGTTTACCCTTAGCGCTGTCGCTTAGTTTTTAAGTTATTGTTTGCCCTGGCTGGAGGCCTTAATTCGAGGCATCCACAGGAAAGTCCGGTTAAGCAGTAGCCATCCTCATAAAGGATGAACTGCGAGATGCCATTGTAAAAAAAAAAAAAAAAGGAAATCTCTGTTTCTATGGAAAATTTGGCTGTAACACTATTTTTCTAAAATGTACTTACTTAACTAACTTTTTAGAACTTTGTATCCTGCTTATGCGTAAGAAGTTTCATTAAAATCGGTTCATTCGTTTCGTAAAACAAGGGCTTGAAAGTTTGTATGAAATGCCGTACGTCGTAAACGCTCTTAAAAGAAAAATAAATGAAGTTAAAAAAATATACCTAATAGAAAAGAGTCGAACCACATTCGTGCCCATTGCCTCAAAAGCACATAATGATCTATCTCTATATGGAGATGTTCGCCCGCCTAAAGCCTGACAGCGGATAGGTCCATTAATATTAGTCGGCAAATACAAGCCCGCCTTAGATTCAAATATCTTATCACGAGAATTTATAGCCAATGAACGAGTACGCACCTAGAATCTTGATATCAGTCTGTAGTTTCACTTTGAGACAAAATCCTTGATTCAAAAAAAGCAAGAACGAGTATCGATCAATACCCACATTACAGAACTTTCATAGTCATTTTACCTCAGATTTTTCATCGCTGTCCAAATCAAAATAGTTTTTATTCTCATTCTAATAACTTTGCTATTGGGTTTCTGCCACTGCAGGTCTGTGAAAATCAATGTTATCTTTATTTCTCGTCACAATAAGGTTGCTATTAGGTAGCTGCTGTAACAGGTACAATAACATAGAAGCAATTTTTGTAATTTTTAGAACGTTCACAGCCAGAAGGCCAATTCTCGTAATTTAAAACGTTCAAAATATAGTCGCAGTCTCATCTCGGCGACAAACAAATGTCAAAAATGTGTCATACATAATGTAAGGAAATTAGAGACATTTTTTGACAGATTGAGACTGAGATCAGAAGGCCAATTCTCGTAATTTAAAACGGTCAAAATCTAGTCGCAGTCTCATCTCGGCGACAAACAAAGGTCAAAAACTTGTCAAAATGTAGGGAAATTAGAGGTATTTTTGACAGATTGAGACTGTATGTACTTAAAACTCCGAGAATTGCCCCTATTTCTGAATTCATAATTGAGACTGAGATCAAACTGTGAACGTTCTTGAAATTAAGAGAACTATCCCCCTGACTGTGAACGTTCTTAAAATTACGAGAATTGCCCCTCTGATCGCAGACTCTCTCTGTCAAAAATATTGCTCTAATTTTCCTGTATTTTATACAAGTTTTTGACATTTGTTTGTCACCGTGATGAGACTGCAACTAGATTTTGATCGTTTTCGAGAATTGGCCTTCTGTGTACTGCAACCTAATTGCGAAACACACTATCGATCTCAATCTCAATTTTGAAGGATATTGCTAATGTATTGCTTCATATGTTCGGAAAATTTGTCTGCTCAACAACGTAAACAACGCAATGAATGTTGTAGTTGTCAAAGTGAAAGTCATTGCTACTAAAAATGTGTTTAACTATTGCCCCGGTAACTGTAGTTCATTGCTTATCGATCTTTCACCATTTCGCAAGTCCTACTTACCTCACGATGTTTTTATTTATCCGTCTCCGTCCATCAGTAAAGATTAGACCGGCCATTAAACATTAGATAGACAGTTGTTACTAAGAATCAGAAAAGGTCAACTTACCCGTGTCTGAACTCGGGTTTAGGTCCAGGTTTATTATAATCTTACCCCCTTAGCCCCTCAGATACTAATAAACGTTGTATAGCGTCTGTTTAGTTACACAACGCTTTGTCTTCTTCTTTCGAAAGTTAATTTACTGACGACAGAAAGAATAAAATCGGTGTGTAACTGTACATCTGATATAATACGTTTATTAGTAAGGGTAAATATAATTTTATTGTAAGTTAATGACAAACTTAGAAAATAAGTTTTTATCTAGTAATAAGCCGAAGAGTTTGTTTGAACGCGCTAATCTCAAAATATTTTTGTGAATTGAAGGCTATTTAAGATCACGCTATGTCCCTAAGGTATCGAGCAAAAAGAGAAAAAGGCAAGAAGAACGATAAGCAACGAAGTAATAGCGCCAGCTGGCGACGCGATGCGACGCGGTGGGTCGGTGGAACAAGATATTTCACGCGGACAAAGTCGCGGACAGAAGCTATAATATAGCATAGCATAATTTGAAAAATCTCTTTTGTACTTGCTTGCAACTCAAACAGTACATTAGGTACCTTTAATCTTATTTTATTCATAAGTTTATTTATCAATTATGCCTCAATGCATTGCTCAATCCAAATCGAATTTCATCTTTATCTCACTCAATAGGTTACATTGTAACTATTTGAAGGGCGGAATTTTCCTAACATAAGTAAAATTCTTACTTAAATGGAAATTCCCTAAAGAATATGTAAACGTATTGTAAGTTATTGAAATAAACATTTTATTTTATTTATTTTTAAATAATAAAAATATGATAACAAAATGCATTGTCAAAGCGATATTCCAATCAATCAATCTAGCATTAAAGCGACGATATTTCAATCTATTATTTTATTTGTTGTATCGATCATAATTTCTATCTTTCGAAACTAATGGCTATATGACAGATATAAATTGTGGTTATAGTGAAATTATTTTATACATTTAGAGGTTCTCTTACAGACAACCTTTGTGGGGATAAATATTTAGAGAATGTCAAACACCTGCGTTGATGGATATAATTATTATACTTTATAAAATAAATAATATATGTTTGTAGGTATAATAATTCATGCTTGGTCTTGGTGTAATAATTATAATAATATGCTTCTCGAAATTGTGAAGGATTATGTCTACCTAGGGCAAGTCATCCGGCTCGGTAGACACAAATTTGAGAAAGAGGCCGACAGAATATTCCAGTTGGCTTGGGCAGCATTTTCAAAACTTCGTCAAGTCTTCTCGTCGCCTATCCCGCAGTGTTTGAAGACTAAGGTCTTCAACCAGTGCGTCTTGCTCGTCATGTCATATGGTGCCAGAACGTGGAAGTGACGGTCGGGCTGGCCCACAAATTCAAGGTCGCTCAATGCGCTTTGGAGCGAGCTTTGCTCGGAGTCTCTTTGAAGGATAAAATCAGGAATGAAATTATCCATAAAAGAACCGGAGTTACCGACATAGCTTGCAGAGTAAGCAAACTGAAGTGGCAATGGGCTGGCCATGTTTGTGGTCCGATGGCTGCTGGAGCAGACGAGTCCTGGAGTGGAGACCGCGTATCAGCAAGCGTAGTGTGGGACGCCAGCTAGATGGACGGACGACCTAAAGAAGGTGGCTGGGGTAGACTGGATGCGAAAGGCGGTGGACAGGGTGTTGTAGCGCAGTCTGGGAGAGGTCTATGTCCAGCAGTGGACTGCGATAGGCTGAGTTTTTATTCCTCACAATGTTTTCCTTCACCTTGTGTGAAATGTGAAACGTCCAAGGATATAAAAGCAGTGGTGATGAAATAAATTAGGTACACAAAGTAATGTGCCTGTCTTGGTTCGAACTGACGACCTACGACATATAAGTCGGCACCGTTACCAATGGGCCATTATTGCTCGATGTGTAGTATATAGTGCAAAAGCTAATTCCTCATTCAATGTAGTGACAAACTGCCATTTATTTTAAAAGTATAATAAGTAAGAAAAATGATACCTAAAAAAGCGGGGTAAACCTAAAAAACTAATAAATTCATACACACTCGCCCTTTTAAAGAAATACCTACTTTATCCTTTAAAAATAAATACGAAATATTCGTCCCACACTGCGATAAATGCTGTCCAACACATCTCCCTAGAGGCGGACTTGAAGGTATAATAAAAAACCCGGGCAAGCTCTCGTCACATTTCTGTACCTACTTGTTATATGTTGACAGGGAATCCTGATAAACGCTTTTCCTTAAAGGATAATAGTTTTTTGTTGTGATCGCTGTTTATTTGCTGTTTTACTCTATTAAACTAATGCCTCCTCTCACTGAGAGGAGGCCTGTGTCCTAGCAGTGGGAACGTTGCAAGCTGACAAAAAAAAAACTAATATTATTATCCACGTGCATGTTTGCAATCATGCAATCCTGGAAAATCAGACATTGATTAATCTTTTAATTAACATTTTACTGGATGATTTTTTTACCGTCTCGAAATTTTTACGGGGTGTGTCTACCCATGAATATGAACAAGTTTCATTTATGTTATGGTAATAACTCTGAAATCACAAAAAATAAATCAGCTGTTTAATACATAAGTTCAATAGGTAGGTTCCTACTAGACCCAAATGTATGAGAGCTGATGTTGTGATTTCAGAGTTGGTCCCATAATGAAACTTGTTCATATTCATGGGTAGAACATATTGTAACAATTTCGAGCCAGTAAAAAAAAAACCGGTATACCTAACTAAACTCACGCCTTTTTCCCATGGGGGGATGGCTGAAACCACAGAACACCTCTTTCCATGGTCCTTAAATATTCGTTTTGATTCGTTTACGTTCATACGAGTACATTTGGTCATACTCACACGCCGCCGCGCCGGTTGCGAGTACTATTACGCGCCTGACTTTTCTGAACATATTAAAAAGGAATTCTTAATTCATTGACAAGTTTATTTTCCTGATTTTTTTTCGATTCCTATCGAAGTGGTAATAATTAGTGAAAAAAGGCATTGGAAAACACATATTTTTAAGGCTCAACGAGAAAAATACACATCATTTTTGTGTTCTCCTTGAGTTGAGAGTTGGACAGCTATAACTATTAGGTATCGACAAACAAATCAATTTCTCTTACTGAAAACCGATTCATCAAAAACAAAAAACACAACATCAAAATGGCCGTCACAGCCCTAATAAATAATCCAAACACATAGCCCCCAAACCTAGGTAATACCCTTACTAAGGCCACGTCATAATAATCTTGAAAAATGTTTCGAGGAATGATGTGAAAAAGCGTGTATCTTCAAACAAAATCTCTGAAGGCGGTACACAGAGGAAAAAAAAATGTCAACTTTACTATGTATAGGTCCACAAGTTGAATAAGAAAAATAGGGACAGATGGATAAATAATACATGAATTGTTGTGCCCATTTGTCAGTTTAACCAAGAGTAATATGGGTGTAGAACATAGGTAGGTAGTGTGTGGAAAAATGAGGTCTTACTAAGTAAAAAGCGACCAGTCGTGGTCGCTAAGCAATCATTGGATATTTGATTATTTTGATTGAAGGGTAAGGGTCCGTGGTTAAATAATAACAGCCGCACAGGTCGATCGATCAGGCTAAGCTGCCGCGGTTGGTTTGTGGATCGGTGACCATCTTTACATACCAAGACCCTTCCGTGCCTCGGAAAGCATGTTAAGACGTTGGTCCCGATTGTCATTCGTGGATCTTTGACAGTCGTTACGGGTAGTCAGAAGCCCGAAAGTCTGACAACCAGTCTTACCAAGGGGTATCGTATTACCCAGTAACTGGGTTGTGGAGGTTAGATAGGCAGTCGCTCCATGTAAAATACTGGTACTCTCTGCATCCGGTTGCATCCGGTTAGACTGGAAACCAACCCCAACATAGTTGGGAAAAGCTAAGCAAATGATGAAGGGTAAGAATTTGGGAAGCAAATAGTCCGTATTGATGTTGTTATATTTATGTATGTGCTTATAGCAACATATTAACTTCATCGTTGAGCTTCTTAAGTTCTGAATTCAGCTACATGATTTGTGACAAGTTCGTTCACTAGCTGGACAGGTTCACTCAAATCTATGTGGTTCCTTCCGTAAAATACAACTTCAGGCACTAATTTACACGGTGAGGACCAATATTATGTCGGGACTTTAAAAGAGACTGACCTCTGAGTTTGTTTCTAACTTTCTTCTCAGAGGATATGAAACAGCGACCTCATCTAGTTTTTTTAAAATGTTGTGTTTGTATAAGCCTACGTACAAAATTATTATATCATTTATCATAATCTCATCAGTCACAGGCTCAAATACTTACAGAAATTAATGCAGGCAAGCTTTCAGAACAGGTACTTGCAACTTATTACATATTCTGTTTCTACCTTATTGGGTAAGTAGGTACCTATACTAGCCAAAGAAGATGGCGGACTGTGCGCGATGAAAATAATCAATGGATAACAGAACCTGCAATCTCTGTATAGCCATTTTGTATGGAGATTCGTAAAATGCTATAGGTACACCTCTGCCTAACCCTTCAGGGATATATAGGTGTGAAACTGTCAAACAGATGAATTGCGTGATATGAATTGTTTTATGATTTTGCCAAAGTGGCCTTTTTAGGCCCCCAGATATTTAGCAAGATTTACGTACAAATTAGGTACAGACAGACGCCAGCAAATCAAGCTACTACAATCTGTCACATTTCGTAAATAGATTTTCAACTTTATCGCTAAAGGATTAAAGGTTCAAAGTTGATTGGGAAAATTTGACAGTTTCGGGTAGCTTGATGTGCTGGCGTCTGAACATGACGGATTTGTTTTACAAATTGCTTTTAAACCCATTTACTATCTCAGCCTTGCGTGAAACGTGAAACATTTAGCACTGGTCATTATTCCAAGGACTCCGTTTGACATGAACGACTTACAATGAGTTACGACTATGTGCCACGAGGGACTCCCAGTTATGTTTTAATTTATTTGAAACTGTCACACGCAATTTAATTTTAAGTCCAGTATAAGCATTAATGATTGATGGGTTAATTAATTTGTGAGTGTAGAAAATAATTTAAATATTTTTCTAATTTATTTGGAGCAGTGGAGGGTAGTGGAGGGTTTAGGGAGGTATGATAATGGCGGCGACTTATGAGGTGTAGGTCTGTCTAGTATAGGGTCTTAGCATTATGCTGAGCGATGGCCATCTTACGTGGATGTGACGCGTGTTTTCTCCAAATTATTATTTTGTTTGTTTTTTTTTTTTTTGATGCGTCATATTTGTCGCATATAAACATATTATTTTCTTTATTTTCTTTCTAGGTAGTCGGTTTGAACCCAAGCAAAAACTTTATTTTGTGTAAATTATTTCATCACCACTGATCTCAAGACGGTAAAGAAAAACATCGTGAGGAAACCGGCATGTCCTAGAACTAAAAATTCGAAAACGTGACATCCGCTAACCCGCAGTGGGTCGGCGTGGTGGATTAAAGCCCACTTCCTCTCACAAAGAGGAGGTTTATATACGGATTTTTGATTATGCTAATTAATTTTACCACTTTCGGGTACTAGGAATCACTGAAACATTGTTCGAACTTGTAGATAAGAGATCGTAACGCTTGGAATCCATCCCATCTGCGGTTTGATGTTGATTGGCATCGTTTGCACGGTCTGTTCCAAAAGTATTTGACGAAGTGTAAATAAATGAATCGGAATACATACCTGAGAATGCCAATCAGTAATGCCACTTACAATTTGAGTGCTTTGATTTGATTATTTGAATTCTGAAACCCGAAATTCTAATTTTAAATCATATCACCCTAGGGGTATCCACCTTACTAATAAACGTATTATACAAGTATCAGATGAATAGTTACACACCGATTTTTCTCTTTCAGTCGTCAGTAATTTGACTTTCGAAAGAAGAAGACAAAGCGTTGTGTAACTATACAGATATAAAGTTGAAACGTTCTAATTACAAATGAATATGTTACGAACTCCATTTAGTAAGTCATTAATTAAGAATTTAACTTGAATTGCACTCCAAAACGGGTATAATAGACGTAGGCAAGAAGGCTGCCAGGCTCAAGTGGGATTGGGCCTGTCACCGCTGTGCAAAAGTTTTCACACAATGGGTGCCTGAAGATGGACGGCGCCGCCGAGGTCGGCCCAGAAAGCGGTGGCGAGATGACCTGGACGCGTACCGCGAGGACTGGTTCGAGGTGGCGCGGGAAAGGAGTTCCTGGAAGGACTTGGGGGAGGCCTCTGCCCAGCAGTGGGACAGATATGCTAACAAAAAAAAAATGTTTAGGTACACCTTTATAAAATCTATAGAAGCAATACAGGACTATTAAAACAGCATTTTTTCTATTGCTTCGTTCTCTCGTCCCATCTTCAGCTGAATTTTTAATTGTATTGATTGGTTTCACTTCCTATTCCTTATTTCCACTGTTTTAGTAGTAGTTGTCAAAAAAAAAAACAAAAAAACGTAATCTTTTTCCTATTCAAACATTGATATACTTATTATTTTCGAAGATACGTGACGCGACTTTAAGCACCGAAACTCACACATCTGTGATAACAGTCGCAAACCTACGTTTCCGATAGGACAAGGACAGAGATAGGACCCGACGCTGTCGTGCAAGAGAAATCGCGCTCTCACGCATATCTCTCTCGCTATCACGAACATGGCGAAGCTAACATTCAATATTATCATAATTTTCAACAAATTAACATTTTTGGCTGTATTTACCCGTGGTAAGTAAACCCTTGTGTCTTTTTTTTCTTCCTTGTATTATTAAAACACTGTTTAGCTGCACAAGAAGTCATTTAATGCGTATTTATATAAAAAAAAAACTGAAATGATTGAGCTGTATGATCAACGATGTTCCGTGCGCGACTGAGTGCTTAGTGAGTACAATCACTCACTTTAGTAGGAACAGGCGCTGTGACTGAGTAACGTATCTACATTTATTTAATATTTCAATGTATTCAAACCAGAAATTTTCATGAATACCCTACTCCTCAGTTATATCAAAATCAAAATCAAAAGTCATTTATTCAAACTAGGCTGAGAATCAGCACTTTTCGAACGTCAAAATTACATAAGACAGTCCCCCAAAAACGCCCGCCCTTCACCACTTCCTAGTGCTTTAGCTGGGGAGAAGAAGTGGCGCAACAAACTCCCCAGCAGCACAGCTGTCTGTTCAGTTATAAAATACTCGACTGTATACAAAACTAGACCTGCAAAGTATCTAATTAACATTACAGGACACAGAACATTCAATAAAATTATTTGCCATATGTTAGCTAGCCACGCCAATATACCAACAAATACCATAAAAATCTATACGTACTCAAGCTAAAATAAAAATACTAAATCAAAAGTAATAAAATAATAAAATAAAAATAAAAACTACCTAAATAAAAGCCTCCAGGTATAAAGGGCGTGACAACTTACATATTTATGCAATGCTGGGTTCTGTTCACATAGCTGTCACTTGAAGGCACAAATAATAGACCAGGACCATCAAAGTAAAAATTAATAAACAAGTTAGGTATTACTAATAACAACAATAAAACCATGGTCAGCAAGACGACCAGTCACCACAAGCAGCACCCGTTCACGAGCATAACGCAAAGATCAGCCATTACCCCCCTCGCCATATTTGAGGGAAGGAGGCAACCCGACCCCCAACGCTACCGCAAGCAGTGACATCTAAGGGAGCATGACGAACTTGCTGCCGGTTATTCAGGCAAGAATAAAATGATCAATCATAGAGGTCGCTAGCTAATCACTTATTGCAATCAACTCATTACAAAACATTGAAATGAATTGATTATGTCAATAATAAATTAAAATAAAATTAAACTGAATTTACTTATACAGTCAACAAAAAAAAAAAAAAAGAGAAAAAAAAAAAAAAGAAAAAACAATTACATATCAGCCTCTTACCAACGAAAGCCTCACAGCGTTCCCCCAACTGACATTTGGGCATCCTCCCAAGTTCCCCGACACGTTCAATGACATCGACACAGCGATAGTGATCAAATCACAATAGATTCGCGCTCGATCAAGTATGGGTAGATGTTGTTTTGTTTCCGCTAAAATGTGTTTTTCACAAACAATGTATCTGGCAGCTTGATTGCCATACAATTTCAGGCAATCGTGAGAGGTTTAAAGTTGTTAACAGCGTAGAAAAATGTTATTTATTTCGTAGTAAAATCAAGGAATTTTTGTTTAGCAAAAAGACTGCTATCATAAGTTAATGATCTGTATGTTCAAGTCTGAACTGTCATTCTTTGACAGTTGAATAACACGGACAATTGAAGTAGGGTGTCAATTTCATTGTCAATTAATTTCGCTGTAACAACACACTTGCGAGCAGTAGTGGCCTATTAGTGGTAACGGCCGCGACTTACGAGTTGTAGGTCATAGGTTCGAACCCAGACAGGCGCTTTACTTCGTGTAAATTATTTCATCACCATTGCTCTCCAAACGGTGAAGGAAAACATCGTGAGGAAACCGGCATGTCCTAGAACCAAAAATTCGAAGACATGTGACATCTACCAACCCGCACTGGGCCCGCGTGGTGGATTACGGCCCACTCCCTTTTACGGAAAGGAGGCCTGTGTAGCAGCAGTGGGAACATTATAGGCTGATTATGCCACCTGCCTGCCAATGCCACCTGCTTTTCCAATTCACTTTAGACACTTTCTTAATGGTCGAAGTCGGTTTTGCTTGCTATAATTAAGAAGCAGAATATAATTTCACTGACTGTAATCTATATAAATAAAACAAAGTCGGGTTAGTTACACCCTTTTTAAAAAACAGCTGAACCGATTTTTCTTGATCTTTGATTTGTTGATTTGTCTCCGCCCCGAATAGCAGAATAACTATTCAAACATGGGACAAATTCACAAAAAAAAATTTATGAAGATAATTAATTATCTCATAGGTACGGTCGAACAAGCTATTTGGTATACAGGCAGCTAACTTGCAACTACTTTTAAACAATGATGTGAGTGTGCTGAGTAGTCAATTATTTTACACCACTCTAATAAGGATGCCATAAGCTGAAAAAGTTATAACGCACAAAATAAAACTAAATATTGGCAGTGTAGTGGAAAGATGAATATTTTTGCCTTTATACCAAAAAGCTTGTTCGACTGTACATTCGTTGCTATTGATTCTGAGGAGGCACGAAATTTGCCGTGGAAATAAAAATTGTGTATTTGCACCTTCCAGTAAAATATATGGTTTACAATAAAAATACGCCTAAGGCAAGTAAAGTTGTCTGACAGAGTTGCAGCCAACACCTTAGCTAAGCTTGTAATTATCATCAACACCCACCCTCGTTATCATGATAGCCGATGATCAATCCCTACTTCCATACTAATACTATACTATACTATACTTACTATACTTATATACTTATATATTCGAAAGTAACTCTGTCTGTCTGTCTGTATAAACGCCACGTTCACGCCTAAACCACTGAACAGACTTCGATAAAATTTGGCAGAGAGATAGATTGCATCCTGCGGAAGGACATAGGATAGACATACCTCGCGGGCGAAGCCGCGGGCGGAAGCTAGTACAGTATAAAATAAGAATTACTCTCATATTATTATCTGTAAAAGACAGAAAAGTAATGGAGTTTCTGGCAAGCTAATAATATGGCAATGGTTCTCCGATGTTGGGTTCTTGACCTCGCCACCAGACCGTGATAAATGACTCTAATTGAATCTGATACGATAAGAACCATCGTTATCAACAAAACGGAATCAGCCTAAAAAAAACCTAAACATGAATTTCCACTTAAAGTAGGTAATATAAAATCGAAAATGGGTTACAATATTTGTTGTAGTATTATTCCTACATTATCTAGTTGAATGCTGTAATTACAGAAACAATTAAAAAGCCATTGTGTCTCGCGTAAGTCCACGTTCCGGCCATACGAAGGGTTAAAAACTACCCATTATTGTTTTTCCATTATAATTGAAGGTCACCTGAAAAATAGGTTTTCCTCAATGTACTATGGAGGCGGCGTCTGACAGCATAATTTATCGATACAAAGGTATCGTACAAGGTTACTCTTTATCTTCAGTGAATAGCGGTGTGATAAAGCTTCTGCCCTATAACAAGTGGGGCTGGAGCGGGTAGTTTTGGCAATTAATATTAAACAAGACGTGTAAATTATATCTTACTAGCTTCTCCCCGCGGCTTCGTCCGCGTGAAATTTCCTTTTGCGACTCACCCCGTCGCATCGCATCGCCTGCCCGCGATATACCTACATCGTTTTCGCTCAGCATTGTTTCTGTATTTATTTTTTGTTTTTGTTTGGCTCCTAAAGGTCCTAGCGTGATGCTAAATAGCCTTTCTCAAGAATTGGGCTAACAAATGCAGATTTTTTTTTTGCAAATCCGACTGGTATCTATTAGAGTTCCAGAGCATTCAAAAAAAACAATTTTTCAGACTTGTTAGTAGTAATCCTACTATCCTATCCTACTTTCTACTAATATCCTACTTAATATTATAAACGCGAAAGTTTGTGAGGATGGATGGATGTTTGTTACTCTTTCACGCAAAAACTACTGAACGGATTTGAATGAAATTTGGTATACAGATGGTTTATAACCATAATTAACACATTGGATACTTTTTATTCCAATATTCTTACGGGATCGAAACCGCGGGGCGCAGCTAGTAGATAATAGATTAATGGCTTATTGGTGTCGCGCTTCAGCAAGGATGTATGGAAAAATAAAATAGCTATTGTAAATACTGGTTATCGTTTTGAACTGACAGTTTCATTAAATACATCTTCACTACTGGTTTTAAAAAGTGATTTGTTCTACAAAATAACACTGTGGAACGCTTTTAAATTCAATTGTCAATTTGTCTGCTGTAGTAAGATTAGATTTGACATTTGAAATTTAATTAGCTGGCCACCCATAATACGATTAATTTAACTATACGGAAATCAATTTGATCATCACCATCTTTAGATGGCAGGATGAGCTGGACTCCTTCAACAAGAACTGGTCCTTAGCAGCTTTGAGCAGAGAGAAGTGCAAAGAGAGTCGGAGAGAGGAGGACTGTGTCCCAGCAGTGGGGTAATTATTATGCTGAGCTATGCTACGTCATAACACTATTCTGTCACCCTACAAAGTTGTAACCGCGAAAACAAGGCCCAAATCGATATGCGTTTAGTGTGGCCTCGCTCTTATAAAACCATACATCATATAAACCGCGGTTCCTCTTTTTTATAGCCGCTATAACGCGTTCTATGAGACATAACCCCAAAACACAAATGCCGTCTCGTAAAGAAGTACAGAAGTATTAGTAGATACTTCTCAAGTGATCCAAGTTCAGTCTATAGAAGATGCTGATAACGTGTTTAAGTGATGCGTTAGAGTCTTAATACTTTTAGCCTTTTTGGAATGTTGCCAACTCCTTTGAGAGTGGATCAGAATGAAATAAAGGCACTCTCTTTAGGTGTGGTAAGAGGTGATTATGGGATTTAAATGGAGTAACGGTTTTCATTGAATTTTTTGGCATTTATAACCGCTTTTGAGTACCTGACAGTATAAGTATCTTGGCAGAGGAGTGGAGACTAGCTATTGCCATACCTATACGTTGCAATGCCTTTTTTTATTATTAACCTTCTCCAGCGCGCACACACCAACTTACCAAAGTTTCATCACAATCGTTCGAGCCACTATCGAGTTTTTGCGAGACTAATTGCTTGGCCAGAGTGGCAGCGAAAAGCCCACGCCGCTCACCGCACCCGCGTGCCCACTATGGACACTCAAATTAAGTTCATAATGTTTGAGTTCGCCGCACCGCGCCCGCCCCGCGCCCTCGCTGCCAGTCTGGCCAAACACTAACGCACGGCAATAGTTTTAATTTAATTTTTATAATTATTACATAACATAACTTCACGCCTGTAATCCCTAAAAGGAAAGGCAGAAGTGTACACAAAATTCACAAGAACGTTTTGCTAGTTATGTTTAAGTCTCATGTAATAGGGGGCGAGCCTATTGCCATAAACGGGGCACAAATCCAGACTCCGGGCTGTTACTTTAAAAATTACTGATGGAAAAACCCAGTAACACTGCCCGATCTGGGAATCGAACCCAAAACATCATGCTCAGCAATGACCACAAACCAATAATTATTGATTAGTTTTAAAACGTCTGTGGAAAAGAGGTTAGGTAATCAGTAGCCAGTAGCAATCTCTGAAGGAAATTATGAACTTAATCCGTAGGTACTTAAGACAAGACCAAGACCAAATCCTCTTGCACAAAGCGAGGAGCTTTAAATAAAGAAAACGGAAGATTAAGAAAGAAAAAGACGAAAGTTTAAATTGATGTGAGAATTCTAACATATGGAATTTATCTTTGGAGAAGAAAATTCTCGAAAACAAACGAATAAAAAAAGGCAGGAACCCGAGGTTTCTAGTAAAAATTTAACGAAATTCCACGAAGTTGAGAATTTTATTTTTACATTCGATTACGTTCCCGTAATGGAATAATGGTCGAGAAACTTGTAGGAGAGAGTAATGAATCGTAAAAACGGGATTGGAAAGGTCCTTTTATCAGATATATTATTATTTTGTACCTTAATGTCCGCCGAAGCTTTTAAATTGTACTTTGAACATAGAATTAGTGAAGGAAGACTGTAAGCTTTCTACAGATGTTAATATTCAGCAATTTTACAATGGACAGAGGGCCGTATAGGATACAATGGGCCGTAATGTCACATGTCTTAGAATTTTTGTTTCTACGACATGCCGGTTGCCTCACGATGTTTTCCTTCAACGTTTTGGAGAACAGTGGTGAGTAAATTATTTACACAAAGTAAAATGCCTGTCAGAGTTCGAACCTAGAACCTATGTATTGTCCCAGCAGTGGGAACATTATAGACTGAATATGCACACGAGAGTGTATAATGTACTGTCACGAGCATAAATGTATCACCATGAACAGCTCGGCAATCATATTGGCATGTCTTAGAGCCAAAAATTTGAAGACATTTGTCATTTATCAATCCGCACTGAGCACGCGTGGTGGATTGAGGCCCATTGTCTCTAACAGATAGCAGAAGGAACATTTTAGGTTGATGATTATGCTATGCTATGGAGCCTTCCTACAGCCTTGTAATAACACTAACTAAATATATGTTAAAAAAAATAAAAATAAAAATAAACTGAGAATTTTAGGCCGTCTTCTATCTGGAAAATAATCGTCAGTTTCGTTATCTCTCTTCATTTAACTATTTACAAGCCAACACAACAATTTATAGGAGATGATAAATTTCAGTACCTACGATCAAGTTTGACCAAGCTATCTGACAAATCTGTCACCAAAAAGAATGATTTATTAAACGACATGCTGACATGAGACAATATGAAATACCTAAGACGTCTAGCCCAAGCGAAACAACGTTTGCCCTCATATATTATAAAATATTATAAAATTGCAAACCAATGAAAAATTAACACTTCAATACCGCTTGGATGTTCGCCAAAGTGCCGTTAAACTGTACCTCGTCTGCCAGCCAGGTTCTCAAAGAAAATCCTTTTCACTACCGACAAATGAAATCGGGAACTATAAGTGAAGGGTACAACACTGTGTTGTTTAACCCCGGGATATATTTTGATAGATGAGTATACTTACAGCCTTGTGTCGATCTAGGGAATAAAATAGTAAATATCTTGTGTTTTTGTGGGGATAATGTTTGGGAGAATTGTTGGTATGGCATAAGGCAAAATACATAATCAGTAATACAGTACGGAATGTTTCCCACTGCTGGAATACATGCCTCCTTTCATCGAGTGAGAGTGTATGGATTATAATTATCTACCACTGACAACTGGCGGGCCCAGTTGTCAGATGCCACATGTCTTCCAATTTTTGCTTCTACGACATACCGGTTTCATATCGATGTTTTCTTTTTCCGTATTTTCCTTTACCGTAGTAGTCGTTGAGAAGTCAAGAAAGACTGTGCTGCAGAATATAATAATAAGAGTGTACGGGATATATTTTGATAGATGAGTATCCAGCCTTAAATGTCGATCTGGGCAGGAAAATAGTAAATATCTTGTGTTTTAGTACGGGAATTGTTGGTTCTGTACTTGTTATTAAACTGTTTTAATTAAATAAATAAATAAGGCAACAGTAGTTTGAAGATGTGAGATGTGTGAAAAGATGAGCCATAAGTACTTAGTTGTTGGATTGTATATTATACGCAAGATATTGGTATTCATCTGCATAAGCCGCTAAAAAGGCTAGGCAGATGACTATAGCATCTAGTGCCCAGTGTGGGGCAGAAAATCGGCTGACTGGATAGACCGAACTCAGTGAACGAACCGAACTGGATTTGCAGATTTTTTTTTTTCGAAGATCTAAAATCTTCGCTGGTTTTCAATACTTGAACTAAATAGATACTACATACATTAACCGTTTTTTATATTTTATATATGAGTACTTTATTGGACACCAGAAAATACAATGACAAAAAAAATACATCTTAGAGGTACATAATATACCTAATACATTTTATCTTGCCAAGGGCACATAATTTATCATCCTCTTCCTAAAATCTTCAGACATTTCTCAATATTTCGAACATATTTAATTATGTTTAACGAGACATTCGCCATATAATTAAATATGGCACTTATGAGTAGTTACGTTTCGGTACACGCTTGGTCCCGCGTTAAATTTCGACACAATTTTGAAGCAGATAATTTCTGCTTGCGAATTTATTTTTAATTATGAGAGTTTAAGGACGATTATAAATTGCTATTTCATTTTAAAAGGTGTTGGAAAATTTTGTATTAATAATTATTTTGCGAAAATTCATTGAGAATTTTTTCGGTTAACGTATTTGAGTGGCTGCCTCGTCGGTTTAGTGGTCGCAACCGCTGATGCTGAAACTGAGGTCCTGCGTTCGATCCCCGGGTAGGGTAAAGAGTTATTTGTTTTTTGCCGTCTGGAATCTCTCAGTCGCAGGCCTTGATTTGTGCCCGGTTGACGACAATAGGCTCGCCCCCTATTACAATGGATTTGGGTGGGTCACGTCAGCAGCTTGCGTAGTGACCGCTAGGCAACAGTCTCCACACGGTGCGTGCCTGAGGATGCACGGCGCCGAGGCCAGCCCAGCAAAAGACCTAGACGCGTTCCGCAAGGGTTGGATCGAGGTGGCTCTAGAAAAGAATGCCTGGAAAGATTTGGGGGAGGTCTTTGCCCAGCAGTGGGACAGTCATCATCTGCCTAGCCTTTTCCCAACTATGTTGATGTTGGCTTCCAGCCAAATCGGATGCGGCTGAATACCAGTATTTTACATGGAGCTACTGCCTATTTAACCTCCAAAACCCAGTTACTGGGTAATATTATATGATACCCTTAACGTAGCAGTAGCAATAGCAGTGGGACAGTGAAAGCTACAAAAAAGAAGTCTAAGTTGTATAATAATTTAAATAGGCAGGTACAGTTAGCAAACTGTTTCATAATATTCCCGACGAACGTGATGGATGCGTAATATTCCGCTGAATTATAAACATAACGACCCCGTTTTATGAATGACAGCCACGGAAAAGTACCTACGAAATAAAAACACAAAAGCCAGCTAAAGTTTTTAATATCTTTTTTAAGTACCTACCTAACGTACAAGGTCTAGCAAACTTCAGTAAAGTTTTAAGGCTTTCAGCCTTGAAATTTCAGTGTAAACAACAAGAGATAATTACTTCAGGTCGTTCTAAATTCAGGTGGTCATAAAACATTCTTGTTTTTAAGGTCCGAACCTAACGGGTGCCAACGCGACCCTTTTACTAAAGCACCGCTGTCCGTCCGTCTGTCACAGGGCTGTATCTTTTGAACGGTGAAGATAAAGTTGAATTAAAGGGGATACAAGAAACGTGTTTTATGGCGTTTTTTGCTTGATCTTAATCATCTGCCTAGCCTTTTCCCAACTATGTTGGGGTCGGCTTCCAGTTTAACCAGCTGCAGCTGAATATCAGTATTTTAGATGGAGCGACTGCCTATCTGACCTCTACAACCCAGTTACTGGGTAATACGAAACTCCTTTGGTAAGACTGGTTGTCAGACTTTAGGGTTTCTGACTACCCGTAACGACTGTCAAAGATCTACGAATGACAATCAGGACCAACGGCTTAACGTGCTTTCCGAGGCACGGAAGGGTCTCGGTATGTAAAGATGGTCACCCATCCAAAGACCACCCGCGGCAAGCCTAGCTTAACCTGATCGATCGACCTGTGCGGCTGTTATCATTTAGCCATGTTCCTTAATAATAGCAATAATTTAAAATAATATCTATGGAACTGCGTGTGCGAGTCTGACTCGCACTTGGACGCCTTTTTAAACAATCACGAATATTTCTTTTGTAATCGAAAGGAGAATTTTTGACACTTTTCATGCCTCATATTTCAGCCGTGAAAGGTCATGAAATTCTACGAGGGGGCGTTAACCCTGACAAAGATTAATTACTTTAACAAAATGGTTAATTTTTAGTTTCTTTTGAAGGCAAAATTACTGATGACTGGTATAATATTGAATGGGAAATACTTCAAGAGCTTTTAACGTATTAAGAGCGTTTACGACATAAATAGCATTTCATACAAACTTTCAAGCCCTTGTTTTACGAAATGAATGAACCTATTTTAATGAAACTTTATACGCATAAGCATTAGCAAAGAACATTTTCATTTAAGACAGTTTTTAATAAGTCTGCCTGTACAAAAACAAAATAAAACCTAAAGTACTTAAAATAAAAAAGAAAAACGGAACACACATTAAACGAACTGATATTAAAAAAGAATGGGTAACTATTGCAAAATACACAAAAACATCCTCAAAAATTACTAGATGAACGAACTGTTACAAGGGGCAGCCATTTTAGAACATCCATTTACAACTCTCACATTATCAATTAGTACTCGTAGATACCTACCCAATCCTTTTTTAGAAGAATGCACAAAAATAGATTATAAAGCAAACTGTATGCAGGAGCAAACAGCCGCGATCCATGGGGTCGAAAGCTGATGGAAATCGAATGGAAATATGACTAACACGTTTGCGATGAATGCGACGATTCTCTCAATTAAAATGGCGGCCGCAATATGCTGGTTTAGGGGTGGCAGGGATGAAATACTTTTACAAAATCTCAAAAAAATACTTTTGTACAGTATGAAATAAGATCCTTCACGATGCCGTCATCTATGAATTTTGTAGACAAACTAGGTCACTGTGGAAAACTAATGGCTGGGTAAATATTTTTGGTGCGCAACGTAACAAAATTACTTTTACCATTTGATTAAGAGCTGATTTTTGAATAGGCAGATCATTTTTATTCGTAGAATAAAATTGACGTCTGACAGATTCTGTCAAAAATTTTAAATTATTCCTCTGATAAAATTATCTGACGTTGAAAAATGAGCCCTTTGTTTTTAATTTAGGCTGTAATTTCACTCAGTGGTTACTTTGAGGGTAGGTATTAGTTTATTAAATCGAGTGTACTTATGTGTATGTTTTAATGTAGGTACGGTCAGATTGTTATGTACACAATTTTTTCAATCGTAGAAGAAAACAGAAAGATTAATAATGATGAGAGGATGATTCAAAAAATGTACTTATTAATATAAATAGTTTAATTTTTATTGTTGAATTTTATGTTTAAGTATATCTATAAGATGTACATAGTTTCATAGGTGTGCATAACATCGTCTTGGAAATACTGTAAGATGTTGTATATATTGGTGTAATTAAATAAATAATAATAAAAAAAAGACAAAGTATACCTACACTTGAAATCCTGCGGACCGTATTTCAGCCACGGCGCCCGCGGCCAATCTCAACAGAGACTATAGCCTTCGGCGCAAGAGATATTATAGTGCACAAGTGTGCGCGCAGACACAGGTGCACTCCCTCTTTCCTCACTCTCATAGTCCGATGGGACGGCAATCCGACACGACCGGAGAGAGATCAGGCACAGGACCAACGACCTATCATGCTTTCCGAGGCACGGGGGTATCACACCGCCAACTTCCAAACTCCGCGCTGTTACTAAGAATTTCCTAATGGAAAAACTCAATAACACTTTGCCCGACCTGAGAATCGAACCCAGGACACCACGCTTAGCAGTCGCGCTTGCGACCACGAGACCAACGGGGTAGTTAAACATTTATAACGTAGTCTAAAGCCTCGTACTCAAAATTTACCCAAAATGTAATTCAGTCAAATAATTTAGTCAGAACAGGGGCTTTCAAAAACTTTAGTCCGGCAATGTTCATATAATTTCAGTGGTTATATAAGTATTCTATTTTTTTAACATTAAAACAGCTAAAACTTCGCCTTTATATTTTTAGTAGCAGTAGGTATACCAACAAGTATTTCTTTGAAAGCCATCAACGCTTTCTGTGAAACCATTTTAAATTCTGGTCGCTTTGCATTAAAATGGAAATGAGTGCGAAATTACATTAGTAGGTCATTTTTAATAGGTACCTATCTTTTCCATAAAAGGCAAAATAATATCTACTGTATCTTGCCTAGCATTTTAACTTTGTCGGGGTCGGCTTCCAGTTTAACCAGATCCAGCTGGATACCAGTATTTCACATGGAACGACTGACCGCCACAACCCAGTTACTGGGTAACACGATACCTCTTGGTAAGACTGGTTATCTGACTTTCAGGCTTCTGACTGTCCGTAACGATTGTCAAAGATCTATGAATGTCCGGGCCCAACGACTTAACGTGCTTCCGAGGCATGGAGGGGTCTCGCTACGTGATGCATGATCACCCATCCAAGGACCGACCTCGGCAAGCGTCGCTTAACCATGAAGATCGACCCATGCGGCTGTCATTAATTCAAGCCCCTCCGTTATAAAGTAATACTCCGTTATTACTTGACAAACATAACAAAATACATGAAAATTTTAAACATTACAATAAATCAACAAAAGATTAGGACCTGAAAAATATTCATACAATGATTCTGTATTCAGTTTATTTTACGTTTATTTAAATCAAATGCAAATGGTTTACGTACATAATAATAATATCAGTATCCCTCTAAGAATGGTGTGCTGTTTTTATTTAAAGTGGCATTAATAAAATACTTCAGTCCTAAGTGAATTTTCAACTTTCGTTGCTCAAGTGTTTCAACACTAGTCTTTAGTGTAGAATATTCAACCGCTCGCTTTTAGTTAGGAATTCATTTAAGTGTCGTCCAGTGTAAGGGAAAATAGGCATAAGACATAGGTACATCTTCCATTAAACATTAAATGAACTCTAGCAGCTATTTTTAATGAATGTTCACCACTCTAACAAACATCTTACAAAGCGCGTATTAAAAATGTGTAGTCATATTGAAGGGTATGGACGTGTGGTACACACCATCAAACAGAACAATTTTCTATAAAAATAATCAGCAGTCCAGTACAAAATCTCAATACCTCATCATGTGCCTAGTCTTTTCCCAACTATTTTGGGGTTAGCTTCCAGTCTAACCGGTTGCAGCTGAATACCAATATCTTCAATGGAGCGACTGCCTATCTGACCTCCACAACCCAGTCACTGGGTAATACGATACCCCTTAGTTAAGACTGGTTGTCAGACTTTCGGGCTTCTGATAACCCGTAACGACTGTCAAAGATCCACGAATGGCAGCCGGGACCAACGGCTTAACGTATTTTTTGAGGCACGGAGAGGTCTTGGTACCTATATGAAGATAGTCACCCATTTACGGACCAAACCCGGCAAGCGTAACTTAACCTGATCGATCGATCCTTGTGGCTGTTATTACTTAGCCACAAGCCCCTCTAATAAAACTTTATTACCTTTCGATCCAAATAGGACCGCTAATAATATTTTCGCGATTACGATGTTGGTCCCACGAAGAAAGTTGTTCAGTGTGATGGTCTGTACTTATAAATATTACTATCTACATATTTATGATACCTCCTCATACGTCGTGTTTCTACTAAGTTTCTAGACTTAATCTAATTACAGACTTATTACATTGCAAAAGGAACTTTTACTGTGTTCTAAGACACGCTCCGTATTTTCTTAGCATTAATTAATTTATTGGATCCATGAGCACAAACGAAACTCAGTAAACCTGGAATTCAAGAGAAGCACGCTTTCTTAAAGAAAGCTGATATCAGACGATAAAAGAAACGTTTGTTTGCGAGAGCCAGAATTTAAGTTGGTAACTTGAACTTTATTCGGAGAAAAAGTACTTATAAGGACAAAGTATTGAAAAGGTTTGGAGAAATTACTTGGTTGTACTTAGTTTGAAACGGTGAAGGAAAACATCGTGAGGAAACCAAAATGTCCTAGAACCATTGACATATATAGCTTATGGTAGCCCAGAGGTCCGTATTAGGAATCTGAAAGTGGACTCCTGACCACGGGGCACATAGCAGAAACTTTTCAAATATATACTCGGTCATCTCTCATCATGTTACACCTACTCAGCTATAAACTTTTGACCCTGCATATACTTGCTCAAAAACCCTCTGGGCTCCTCTACCTAAAGAAAAAAAAAATCTAAGGTTTTATAACGAAATTCTTTGATTTCTTTACCAATCACAAAAAGTTACCCAAATCTTATTGAATAAGAAATTTGTAGCAAAAAAGAAATCGATAACAATATTTCCATAATTTCTGGCATACCTACAATTTTTTGCTTGGCAACCCTAAGGCGCGCAATATGGCGGCCATTCCCGGCAGTATCGCATTCAATACGAATCTCTCATTATTATGCATGTTTTTTTTATTGAATCTATTAATTTTTTTGCTTAAATCATAACTAACGAGTCCGTTTTGTTTAAACGTTTCTTGGCTTCTGGAAAAACTTTTTTTTTTGTCTTACCGACTATTAAATATCTTAAAATGATTTTAAACCGACGAAAAAAAGGAGGTTCGCGAGTCGAGGCATACATGTTTTTTTTATTTTATGGTTTAATTTGTTTTGCCTCATATGTAAAGCCAACTGCTCCAGCTGTTGTCATAAATTAAAATAATAAGAAAGCAAAAAACAACTAACACGTAATGAATTATTAAAAATACCAAACTTAAAACTATGTTTACACAAACTAAAGCATAGTAACGAGCAATTCATCCGCATCGCTGTCGATGGTGATGTACAGACGCCAGCACATCAACCTACTACAATCTGTCAATTTTCTTTAATAGATTTTCAACCTTATCGCTACAGCGTAAGGTTCAAGGTTGATTGGGAAACTTTTACAGTTTGGGGTAGCTTGATGTGCTGGCGTCTGTCCCTAAGAGACTGGCGGCATTACCACGCTGTTATGGCAACGCTTAGCCTTTGGCCATGGTAAAAGCCAGCCCTTGTGTCGCTTTTTTATATTCATATTTTCTATTCTTGTCATTTTTAGGGTTCCGTACCCAAAGGGTAAAAATGGGACCCTATTACTAAGACTCCACTGTCCGTCTGTCTGTCTGTCACCAGGCTGTATCTCATAAACCGTGACAGCTAGACAGTTGAAATTTTCACAGAATGTGTATTTTTGTTGCCGCTGTAACAACAAATACTAAAAACAGAATAAAATAAATATTTAAGGGGGCTCCCATACAACAGAGGTAATTTTTTGCCGTTATTTTATATGTAGTGTTAAATATTGTATGGTGGTACAGAACCCTTCGTGTGCGAGTCCAAGTCGCACTTGGCCGGTTTTTTTATAACATAACCTCATGCCTATAATCCCCAAAAGAATAGGCAGAGGTGTACCTAGGTATATAATAGTACCCCCACATTTCGCTGGTAACATTTTTTAGTTCCATATGATGGGGACCAGCCTATTGAAATCAACCAGGCACCAATTTAGACTCCGGGAGAAATCTCTAATGTAAAAACCCAATGTGAAAATGCTACGAGAAATCATTTCTCATAGTATTTTCATGCTTCAATATTCGTTCGATCACCATTGTTGCATAAAACCCCTCAATATCAACAATTGAAAAGAAAAAACAACAACAAACAACACAACTAAACCCAAATAACCGACAACTCCAACTACTAATCTATGTAAAACTAGCTGACCCGGCGAGCTTCGCACCGCCTCAGAATCAGTCAATCCGTTCTCGAGATAACGTCAAAAAACAGTTCCATACAAAAATGTATGAGAAAATTAATCATCTTAATAAATTTTTCGTGAATTGTTCCCATGTTTTAAATAACTATTAAAACATGGGAACAACTCACGAAAAAATTTATTCTGCTATTTGGAGCGAAGACAAATCCAACAAATCATATATCATAAAAATCGGTCCAGCTGTTCTTGAGTTATAAATGGTGTAACTAGGGTTAGTTACACCTTGTTTTATTTATATAGACAGATAGATGTGTAATTTGCAGGAGAGAAAATAAAAAAAAAACCTCGATAATTAATTTCCATAAACAGATCCGCGGGATAAACTAGTTCTTTCATCAAAGGAAATTGACTATAAGCCGTACCTACCCAGCAATGATCCTCAACGTTTTCCGTCTTCGTCAGGTAAAAAGGGCCTTACAGAGATAAATATCTCTGAAAACATCAGAGGAAAGGCTCGAAACAAGAAAATCTCGAGCATAAGCTACAATTGGCAGATAGGCAGGTTCACGTAAACGTAAGTAAGGTAATTGAAAGGGAATTATTTTCACCCTTGTGTCACAGGAAAATGCGAACAGTAGCGTAAGTGAGATTAAGCAGCGAAGTTAACGCAAACATACATACATACACTCGAAAAACATAACCCTCCTTCTGGCGCAGTCGAGTAATAAAGATCAAATTTGCAAAACACGTATTCGTTTTTACGAAACTGACAGGTGTCAAGAATGCATTCTCTTGACGGTCGGACGTTTATAAAGTACGTAATAGATGAAATGCCAAATAAATATTAATAAACTAAATAGACATTCATTTATTTTTAATATTTGATATTCGTCTTAGATAGCAATATTATTATAAATTAAAGTTGCTTGACCGCGTTGTTCTTCTAAACTCTGCAACGTTTTCATCATCAATTATAGGCCGATCGCTAAACTCAGACGTTGCTTGAGGTAGCAGCGGAATGCGGGAGGGGTGATAGTTGTCACAAGTTGACAAATCACTGAGGTCTCGCATCACGCCACACCCCTCACGCACCGCGCTGCTACCTCAGGCAACGTCTCAGTTAAGCGGTCGGCGTATAGAGATTTTATTCCGTAAAGTTTATGTGTTTAGTTCGTTGATGTTCAACTCACATAAAATATGATAAAAAATCTCGTCTGCATCGTTCCATTACAATTTCAGCAGCTTCGATACAATTTCTGACTTTGAGGAACAAAATAAAAAACTAGGTAGAAAAATGAGACAAGTACAAACGTACAAACTTGATGCGCGGCATGTCGGTTGCACGACAGGCAAAACCTTCTCTTAGTCCCTTTTTAACGGCGACGATTTAAAAAAAGATCTAAGTGGATTTAGAGTGCTTGCTCTGATCAAACGTCGGCTATTATTTCAAGGGCATGTCCTAGTTGAGCTACTGTTAAAGCCGTACTGTACTTGTGATTCGTTAAACTTTCTAGGGATAAAAGAGAAGGCTTTTATTTTCAGAGGGAACTCCTGAATCGGGTAAAAATCTATGCATCAAGCTTCCACTGGCGTATAACGTGAAGACTACCCTCTTACTGTCTATTTATCTTACTTCATCATTCGGAATAGCGAAATCATGTTTCGATATTGAAAACGCTCTTTCGTTTTTTTTTTCGGTATTTTCTTTTCATAATTCTATGAGTCTACCGGATCAGATACTTTTGTCAGACACCCAATGGGCAAACTTACTACCTACCCAATGGGTCCCTCTTAATGGCAAGCGACATCGCGGCCGGCCCAGACGGAAATGGCGGGATGAGCTGGACTCCTACAACAAGAACTGGTCCTTAGCAGCGTTAAACAGAGAGAAGTGGAAAGAGAGTAGGCAGGCCTTCACCCTGCAGTGGAACATAACAGGCTTTTATTAATAATAATAATATGAATCTACCTATATGCCTTTGTCCTTCGATATTTCTTTTCATCAAAATCCGATGTTGCAGAAAATGTGGTGCCAATTTAAAAAAAATAACATCATCCTGTTTCTCCTTGAGCTGGCCTACTGTAGTACGGAGTGTCAATAGAATGAGAGGCTAGCTTATAATGGTTTGTTTCCAGTATGTGCGTGCTATTGTCAGCACAACGGGAATGGCTTTTCTCGAAAAAATAAATAATGATCATTGATCGCACACAATCTCGTTCACTGCAAATTGGCGATTTTTGACGGCCTCGTTTGGTCTAGGTGGTCGGAAGCGCGACTGCTGAACATGATATCCTGGGTTCGATTCTCGGGTCGGACAAAATGTTATTGGGTTTTTCCATTTGGAATTTTTCAGTAGCAGCCAGGAGTCTGGATTTGGGCTTGATAGCAACAGGCTTGCCCCATATTCCAATAGGTGCACCTCTGCCTGACCCTTTGGGGAATGTAGGCTTCAACATATTATGTTATTTTAATGTTGACTTGCAGATTTTCCACACAATGATTTCCATAACTCATTTCCTTTCACAATTTGTTTCCCATATATAAAAATAACCCAAGCAGAGGGGATCGTGGCTAAGTAATGACAGCCACACGGGTCGATCGATCAGGTTAAGCTACGCTTGTCGCAGGTGGTCCGTGGATGGGTGACCATCTTTACATACCTCCTAGGAAAGCACGTTATGCTGTTGGTTCCGGCTGTCATTCTTGGATCTTTGACAGTCGTCACGAGTCGTCAGAAGCCCGAAACTCTAAATAGGTAATAGGGTAATACGGGATGGTGTCCCCAACTCCACGTCAATGGGCGTATTTTGCGTACGGGCCCGAATTCTAACAACCAGTCTTACCAAGGGGTATCATGTAGTTGGTAACTGGGTTGTGGAGTTCAGATAGATAGTCGCTCCATGTAAAATACTAGTATTCAGCTGCATCCGGTTAGACTGGAAGCTGACCCCATCATACGTGGGAAAAAGCTAGGCAGACTGAGTAGGCAGACTGATATAAACATAATTCAGCCATATCTTATCTTACACCTACACTAACCCTTTGGTATTTTAGTAAAATATTGACCTCGTTTAGACCTAAAAATAAGTCGAATGCCACAGCAGTATCGATCATACATTTTAGACTAGTTTCTGCCCGTGTGGAATTTCTTGTTCCATCGACCCGCCTCGCATCGCATCACCTTCCCGCGCTTTAATTTCTTGTTCCATCGACCCGCCTCGCATCGCATCACCTGCCCGCGCTATTATATCTTGTTCCATCGACCCGCCTCGCATCGCATCACCTGCCCGCGCTATAATTTCTTGTTCCATCGACCCGCCTCGCATCGCATCACCTGCCCGCGCTATAATTTCTTGTTCCATCGACCCGCCTCGCATCGCAACACCTGTTTCTTTTTTGCTCGTTTTCTATGTTTCCCAGCGTGATGTTAAATAGCCTATAGCCTTCCTCGAGAATTGGGCTATTAAAAGCAAAAAATATTATTCAAATCCGACTGGTAGTTCCAGAGATTACCCTCCACATACATACAAACAAATTTTACCTCTTTAAAATAATATAATATTTACAGTAGATTATAGTAATTAGAATAGGTATTAGTATAGATTGGTTATCTAAACAACGACGGGTTAAACCTGGAGAAGGCTAACACAGAGACGCGGGGATTGGAGCAAGAAAAAAAAAAGTTCTAAACATAGACTTACAAAAAAAGATGGACTCCGCGCCACGCATATCGAAAGTGAAGCACTGTAAGTAAGACCGTTTGTATAAACACGCCTCACGCTTACATTTACATCATAGAATGCCGACCGGCCGCCATTACTTGACACGACAGCGTCAATAGTCAATCACGCACACATAGATCGGTACGATGCTTCACGATATGCGTGGCGCGGAGTCCATCTTTTTTTATAAGTACCCGACTAATTACTGAAAAATAACGCTCTTAAAAATATGAAACAAGAATATATTCTCATCTGAAATTGTTATGTACAAACTATTAAATATTTATCGTCTATTAAATAAACAACGTACACATAATATTATGCTAATGGATGGTCCACTTGAAGTGCGGAAACCAAACCCATAACATAGAACATAAAATATATATTATGCTAATATGTTTAATACGTATTCATAGTTCAGACGGCAGCTGTGTTCTGCTTAGACGCTTCCAACGATACCTCATTTGTCAAACTATGATAAGTAATTTAGAATATTTGAGGAAACAGATAAAAATACATACATACCCACATAATATGTAGGTACAGTCAACAAAAGAGTTAAGTATGCAGGATCTTCGGATATAGTTGAAGTTTAGTAAGAAACCGATGGATATTCTCAAATAAAATTTTGGTTTAATAATAGAAAACAAACAGCTCATTTATCAAATTAAATTGCAGTGGACAACATCCATCGGTTTCTTACTAAACTTAAACTATATCCGACGATCCTGCATACTTATCTCTTTTGTTGACTGTACATACATACATACCGGTCAAAATCATAACCCTCCTTTTTGCTTCTCCGTAGTCGGGTAAAAAGCGACTTATGCCCAGCATTGGGCGAAGTCTTGCTGGTGATGATGATCTTCCCACGGCAGAACCTACAGAAAACCTGCTACGATCCTTACATACTCATTTCGTTTACGATCATATTACATCTGAGAGGCCATTCTTGTAATTTTAAGAACATTGAAATCTATACTACGTTGTGTGTTTTATCTATAATATCTATGTATTAATTATTACAAAAAAAAAAAATATTAAAGTAGTTTTTCAGCCATCTCGTTACCATAACACAAGCATTAAGTTGCTTAGCTTGGGGTTGTGTGAAATGTCCAAGGATATTATTTATTTATTATTATACAAATAATAAATCTGCAGAGCTAGTTTGTTTGTTTAAACGCGCTAATCTCAGAAACTACCAAAACAATATTTTTGCATTTGAAAGTCCATTTCTTGAGTAAGGCTGTATGATATTTAACATCACGCAGGACCCTTAGGATCCGACCAAAAAAAAAAAAAAGAAATTTCATGCGAGCGAAGTAGAAGCTAGCTTAAATACAATGTTCTATCTCAAATATTTTTCATTGCAATTGAAAAATAGAGAGTTCCTACGTACAAACACGTGAGTGTTTTATCGCCTTGCGCAAATGCTAAGAGCCAAGTCAGAGCACCACGCGATAGCCATTAAGTACGTGAACGAGGTTTTATTTTTATTCCTTTACATTATTTATATAACTCGTAGTTTCTGACAAAAAAAAAAATAGTTTCTGAATATTATCATGGTTTAGGCTTACTTTGTACCAGTTTTTAACAGGCGTAACGCTTTTCTGTGAAAAAAGTAGTTAATTTTTACACAGAAAAAGGTGACTTAAGTACGGGTTTAGGTCACACGAGCTGTAAAATTGTATACGATACGTGTGAATTAACTAGTCTGTTTATGCATTTACGTCTAGTTTGTCTAATTTCACGCCGTGCAATAATAGGCTACTTAAGTCACTGTGTCACATGTATTGTAATATACTATTTTATTCATGTGGTTAAAGTTCCCCCTTATGTGGTTTGGTTACTGGTCATCATCATTCGCTTACCTCTCTGCCTTTATCCCAATTTATTATAGCTCGGCGCAACATGTCTTTAGCTTCCATACTTCTCGGTAGTCACCCCCTTTCTAGCCATATCTTTCACACAGTCCATCCTTCGTTTCTTTGGTTCATTCAGCCATCCAATTTCATACACAAAATTCGGTTACTAGTACGCCTTGTGATGGCTTTGTAAAGGCGAGACAAGACTCAGTCTAAAGGGCGCTAATTATTATGTATCAGGGAACAAAGTGTTGTATAATAAAAAAGAAACGGGAAGAAGGGCACAAAAGCGAGGACGCTTTTATTATACTCAGGAGTAGGTGGAACATTTCTTGCAATGATAATCATAATAATAAAAAAAAGGAAGAACTCTACGTTTTATATTTGATTCTTCTGTAATAATAATTGTGCATCGTGGATACAATCACAATTCTTGCACCAAACTCCTTAAGAGCGTTTACGCCGTACGGAATTTCATAGAAACTTTCAAGCCCTTGTTTTTCGAAATGAATAAACCGATTTTAATGAAAAAAAAGCAGGATACAAAGCTCTAAAAAGTTACTAAGAACATTTTCGAAAAATAGTGTTACAGCCAAATTAGATCGATTTAAAATTTTCCAAATAAACAGAGATTTCCAGTTATATATTTTTTTAAAGACATTTAGAAAATGTTCTTTTCTAACTTTTTAGACCTTTGTATCCTGCTTAGGCTTATGAAGTTTCATTAAAATCGGTTCATTTAGTTCGAAAAACAAGGCTTCAAAGTTTGTATGAAATGCCGTACGTCTTAAACGCTCTTAAAATAACCTCCAAAAGTGCAAATGCAACTTGTATTTTACCTACGAGTATCATAGCTCCCGAAACACGAAGATATTTTAAAACTTCACCGAAATTAATGAACGAACACAAAGCCAGAACTTCCGAAATGGATTGGACAAATCTCTAAGCTGCCTTAAATTTTTAACTTATTATTAATCTTCATTAAAATGCTGTAGGTACTCAGGTAGGTACCCGTGATAGATAGGTAGGTACAGAAGGTCGATTAAATTTATTTCTTTATTTATGTTATATAACGTTCGTTCCAAAAACATATACCTGACGCTGGCCGCACAGCTGCTGGACTAAAGTGGAACTGAGCTGGCCTTATCTGTCGCATGTCGGAGCAGCAATACGCAAATTCACCACTCAGTGGATCCCAAATGAGAGGCCCAGAAAGAGATTGCGGGATGAGCTGGACTCCTAGGATTGGCCCACAATCACAGTAGACTGGGAAAAGTGGAAAGAGAGAAGGGAGGATTTTGCCCTTCTGTGGGAAAACAGAGGCTCATAATAATAATAAATAAATAATAATAAATATCGTTAAAATGCATAACATGACGCCTATAATACCTGAAGGTTTAGGCAAAAGTGTACCGATAATACACTCTCATTTAACCAATTATGTCTAAGTCCCATTTGACAGGGAGTGTGCCTATGCAATACAATAAAAAAAAGAAAAATGGGGCCCGAGTGTGCGTCTCCTTTTTAAGGAAATTTCTCGCCGGCTGGTCGACACTTCACGTGACCAGAGGGCTGGCTCGTTCTTTGGCCTAAGAATTAGCATTGCCATTCAACGTGGCAATGCTGCCAGTCTTCTGAGCACGTTTCTGGATGACAGTGGTGCGGACGAGTACTTCGACGCCTAAGTGTCCTTTGTTTTTGTATTTTTTTATATAATAAGTTAGTTTAAAGTCATTTAATTTAGTATTTGCTGTAAATAATTTTAAAATACTTTAAATAATTTTTTCTGTAATTCCGGTTCCGAAAGAGTTTCGGTTTTGAATAAAATATAAAAAATAAAGGTAAAAAACAATCGTACCTATTCTGCGTAGGAATTAGAGGTACATATTACTTCTAAAAATACACACATATAATTATATGCAGTCTTACATTCTTCTCACAAAATTTTATACATTCCGACAGTATTGTCTTCGATTCTTCCAGAAACAAATCCAAATCTGACACACAGAAACACAAGTATCCAGTAACTCAGTCTTGGAATTCAGATTGACAGTCACTCTTTGTCAAATACTAGTGCAATTATTATAAATATTAGTATTCCATCAGATTAGGCTGGTTGCTGAATCAATTATAATTCGGAAAAGGCTAGGCAGATGATAAAGGAACGCGTCTACGCACAGCAAAGAAAATCAAAGGGAAGTGCACTCGCGAGTCGCGACTGTCATTATGTTTGAGATTGTATCTTCGAACGCGTCAAACAGGAAAGCGGTCTCTGTTGGCGCGACCACGCGATCGGGCTCGCCGAACAAAAAGTGACATATGAACGCAACGATCGCCTACTCGAGCGAAGTTCGCGTAAGGGTCCTATTTTCGCCCGCTGTGTAGAGCAGGCTTTCTGTATCTCTTTCTATTCTGCGGTTACCAGGTGGCCGCTTGATTAAAATTGCACGAAGGATAATGAAACAATTTTCGTTTAAATCAAAGTTGATTGAAACTCTTGTGGTAATTTTTTATTGAAAATGTTGATTGTTTATGGATTATTTTAACTGCGGAGTTTTTATTTGAACGAAGTTCTTTAACGCGGCTAGCGGTAAGAAGAGTAAACTGTTAAAAAATGTAACGTAATAAAAAAGCGTTTTGCGCCCTCTGTGCAACTTTTTCTCTCTCTCTATGTTAATACATACACACTTACCACTACACACACTACATACTTTTCCTATTATATAATTATAATAGAAAAAGTCAGAAAGAGAGAGAGGATTTTCATGGTATTCGAGGATGTTTTTTCTCGAGAGAGAGAAAGTCGCATGGATATAACGCTTTTTTGTAACGAGAAGATATCTACAACTTTACTCTTCCTGCAAGCCGCGGTAAAAAACTTAGTTTCGAAAGGGACACCAAAGTTAACCCTAAACAAACATCGTACCTTTTACATTCCTCACCGCTGCTGTCCCCCCATGGCGCCAAATGACACAGAATTTAATGAATGCCTGTCATCCAAACCCTTTCATCTTATATTTGCGTTTCATTTGTTGGGTTGCCTGTCCTTTTGGAAAGCGACCTTGTACGACCGGGCCAAAGGGTGGCCCGATAAACGCGTGATCGTATCTGGGTTGTATTTTTCTCACATATGAAGCATCGTAAACATGCTTGATATTTATTCGTTCAGTGGGGTGTCGGAATTGGCAGGTTGATATATTTAGTACAGTTATGAAGTGAAAACTGCCTGGTAATAACCGCCTGTGTAGTTGCTGTAGATGAGAGGCTCGTGGCTCGTGGCTACACGCACGGATCGATCAAAGTTTAAGTTTAGTTGGTCCGTGAATGTGTGACCATCTTTACATACCAAAACCCTCCGTGCCTCGGTAAGCACATTATGCCGTTGGTCCCGGTTGTCATTTGTATAGATCTTTGACATTCGTTACATAGTCAGTCAAGTGTGGCAACCAGTATTACCATGGGGTACTTATCGTGTTACCCAGTAACTGGGTTGTGCAGACAAATAGTCGCTTTACTAAAATACTGGTATTCAGCTGTATCCAGAGCACAGTCCAAACTAAAGCGAACATGATTGGATTACCCGCTCGACTGGCAAGGACGGTATTTAAAGACAATGAAACATCTGGAATGCTGTTTAGACTCTGCACATAATTATTTGATCTATTCAATGATAATATAAAATACACACACACCCTTAATGTAATATACTTACACAGTTAGACTGGAAGCCGACCCCGACATAGTTGGGAAAAGTGAGGCAGATTGAAAGTAGCTGCTGTAGATATATATACTTATAATAGGTATTTGAATAACTGTTTTAGATATAAGCCGGTCATATACCAGGACAGATTAGAAAAAGTTTAGATATTTTTATGTAAGCCACTAATCATTTTCATGACTAGTAACTTACTAACAACACATATACGTGTTAATTATAGGTGAAAACATAATCAAAGTTGGTAATGTTCTACTCATGTAATGGCAATTTCAGACTGCAAATCTGTTCTAGTTAACGTAAATTTCCCAATAATTTCCTGTGAACGGATAAAGGCGAAATCTCAATAATTACTCTTGTCGAAACGATTGGTGTTTCCAGTTTGTTATTAGCAGACAAGAGATGCTACCCAAATTGAGGTTATCCTGATGTAATATCTCATCACACCCGCAGGGCTGGAAAAGAACAGCATATTCTATACCGTACCGAGTTTCAGGCAGAACAAATGTACACGTTCCATACTGCACCAAACTTATAAGATAATAAAGCCTTTTTTTTAAGGATGGGAAATCATCAAATGACCCCTCCCACTCTGGGTGGAGCTGATGTGAGTGTCAGATTCTTACTGACTAAAACCCATCCGTGGATAATAAAGCCTGACATTTACGTTATGATCATCTAGCTAGGCAAAGCTGCAAACATTCATAAAAAGAAATTATAACAAAGAGGAAAAAGGAACCTACTAAATTAGCAACCACATTCCAACCTTAATAATCTCCAGGAAGACAAAACTAATCTACAATCCCCTTCGTTCGAACAATAAAAGAGCAATTTCTTCAAAATTTAATAGAAACCCAACACCCTCAGACCTCTTGAAATATTCGCAAAGAAAATGTAAGAAATCTCATCAAAATCTGGCTGGGGGCACCGCGTCTAACAACAAAAGAGGAGGAAGCAAGCGAATGAATCTTTTTTTTTTTTATTCTAAAACTCATAACAATTGAAACAAAAGTAAATTATGGGTACCCGCCTGGTCCGGGGAATTATGAAAAATGGTCGTCCTCCTTATTATTTTATTATACATGGTGACGGCAATGGCTAACTCGATTTCGTTCGAAGATTTTTTTTACCCAATTTTATTTTTTAGATTCCCCTTTTTTACCCAGAATTATTTTCTGCAATTGATGGATCGTTTGTGGAGCGAGTTTTAACTATTTTAGTAGATTTTTGTTTTGAATGTTGATAAACGGCGTGACAGAACAAGCTCGGTTATTTTGCGTTAAAATAACGTAGACTTATTTGTCATTCGCGTTTTGATTGACTGTATTGTGAAAGGATGGGTGTGTTTTTTTACTCAACTTATTTATTTGCCTCAATGCCTTATATTTAACAACATTCATTGTGTTATTTACGTTGTTGAGCAGACGAATTTTTCGAACATATGAAGCAATGGATTAGTCGTACGTCCTTCAAAATTATTCAGATTTTGATTGAAAGTACATATGTTGCGCAATGAGGGGAGGGTGCAGGTCACTATGAAGCCTATCCCAAAATGGTTCTGAAATCAAATCAAAACAAAACTAAGTGTTTCTCATCACTTTGCTTTAAACATACTACCTTCTGTATTGTTTATCTTTCTCCTTTTAATCCATCCAGAATTTATCTTAAAAATATCGCGGCCATTGTGTCACCCTACATACAACTAAGTTTATAGATGTCTATAATTTATATGTTGTACTTAATAAAGAGTATTCTATCTATGTCTTTCTGTCGTATTATGTCCGGCCATGTTCGTTTCCTCTAAAACAAGAAATCCGGAAGAATTATAGAGTATTAACGGCTTTTTGTCCAATGTCAGTTGGAACAGTCAGCTGAGCGATGGCTTACTTAGCGAGGATGGGGGCCGAACCCATCCCATAAGGAAAACGGCATTGACCACTCACATACACACACACCCTACACATGTGTTCCATTGATTCAAGGTGCTTTTTACTTTAGAAGTTATGAAATATTTGAGTTATAAATTATATTTAGTACCGGGAAATATCAGATAAGTATACCCACCTAATTTCATATCCATGTGGTTCCAGCATGTTCTAATCGACTTTCATTCATTCCAAGCTTGGTATAAAAAGTGCTCAAAAAAGTACTTTTTTATGGCTTAAGTATTTTCTTTTTGTACATGACCAACAAATCATTTGTGACACAAATTAATAATGAAACTGAGAAGTGTCTGAACAAACCAAAGAGAAAATGTTTGCTGACATTCAAATATTTTTCGCCCTGTCAACTTTCATCTTACGTAAATCAACGTAACTACTATAACATAGCGCTGACGTAATTTTAACGCTGATCAGAATAATTTATATCCCACTATAATTTCGCTCGTCTATGGAAATTTAAAAGCTAGCGCGACAGTGTGACATCCCTAGTACCTACAGATGGAGCGGTCGGGCGCGACGTAAACAGCGATCAATCATACCGCGTCGGTTTAGCGGTTAGGGCTGCCTCGCGGAAGTTTTTTTGTAGGTATTTTTTTATTATTCATGACACATTTTGGTATTTGAAAAATGAAAATAAGTTGCAAAGCCATGGTCGAGATTCTGTGAGACTTTCAAAAGAATTATGTCAAATTTTTGCTGCCGTAATCGTTATGTAAGTTGTCTGTCGGTGTTAGACATTAACCGTATTTATTAAAAAAAAAAACATACGCATAATCAGCCTATAACAGTCCCACTGCAGGGACACAGGCCTCCTTGGTAAGGCTGGTTGTCAAACTTTCGGGCTTCTGACGACGTCAAAGATCCACGAATGGCAGCCGGGTCCAACGGCGCAACGTGCTTACCGAGGCACGGAGGGGTCTTGGTAAGCGAAGATGGCCACCCATCCACGGACCACCTGCGACAAGCATAACCTAACCTGGTCGATCGACCCGTGCGCCTGTTATTACTTAGCCACAAGCCCCTCGAGTACTTCCCCTCAAGTGTTTTCATTTACCATGTTGTAAAATTTAGGCTAAAGGGCTGTTGTGTATAGTTCTGATTATTAACACGTTGACTGCCAGACAACAGAAAATCTAGTGTTCGCGGTCATCGGTGACCGCGGTAGCAGTCGATGATGATTAATAGCCTAAAACAAAATTATATAATTCATGTTACTACCCAAAATGTTAGTTCAGTCTAAACACCAATGTTTAATGCATAAATTAATAACCGATACTGTAATAGTTGCCTATTTTATGAACAACAACATGAACTAACCAGTGAACGAAATGTTTATTTACGTTCACTGGAACTAACCTAAAATTCTAACCCGTATTGCCGCAGGTCTCATAATTATAAATAAATTACTGAATCAGTTTTGGCAGGTGTCAGTGTCAGATTTAATTAGTAGAATTAAATTATATAATAATAATAACATTTTCTTTGAACGGTTTTTAAAGGAAAATTCTTCACTTCGGTGTACAAAATTGTCACTGGTAACTTCATTTTCTTTTGCACTCGTAAGCATGTTTGCCTTATACCAGCCCACTGTTGACATAGGCCTCTTTAATGACAAGTCATTAAGAGCCCTCTTACATCTCGGTACTAAGCGCGCATATTTTTTAGGGTTCCGTACCTCAAAAGGAAAAAACGGAACCCTTATAGGATCACTCGTGTGTCTGTCTGTCTGTCTGTCCGTCTGTCACCAGGCTGTATCTCATGAACCGTGCTAGCTAGGCAGTTGAAATTTTCACAGGATGTGTATTTCTGTTGCCGCTATAACAACAAATACTAAAAACAGAATCGGGGGCTCCCATACAATAAACGTGACTTTTTTGCCGTTATTTTTTAGGTATGTAGTGTTCAATATTGTATGGCGGTACGGAACCCTTCGTGTACGAGCCCAACTTTCAGTCCAGCGTTTGCGCAAGTATTGGAGACTATTTTGTTATAGGTCCTGTACTACGTGACAATGATGTTGAAGTTCTGAGATATTCAGACTTGTTTCTAGTAGAAAATTAAATTAGGTCCAGTCGTTTCTTCTATTATATTATTATAAAAGTATATATTATGATATTTGTGCTCAGAGAAAAATTGTTTTGATAGATTATATGCAACAGAATCTGTAAATTAGAGCTCTCAAATCAGCTCTCCATGAGTTTTAGCCTAAACATGAATAAGAAGAACGACTATTGCTAAATAAATAGATCGATAATAAAAAAAATCACTTTATTATTATTGTTAGAAGAGAAAACAAACTATCTATAACAATTAATGTTGTTTATACCAACCAACAAATAGTAAAACGAGGAAATCATGCATCTATGCGCATTCTTGTAATACTCCACTTAAATCGTTCTTCGCCTATAGCTGTACAAGGATCTTTGTACGCGTGGTCAAAATCGGAACTAACGCAACCATCTTGTTTTTTCAATAAATTTCACAAACTAATTGTCATAACACACGGAGACAAGACCGATACATTCAAATCTTAACTCGAAGAGCTCCAACAATAACCGCCATGATGTTAGCCGTGAGGCTTCATCACTCTTCAGGGAACTTAATTAGCGACCAAACAGTCAGAAACCGCTTGCATGAAGTAAACCTTCATTCCCGAAGACCGCTACGGGTACCACCTATAGCAATGCACAATCGTAGGATTCGATATCAATGGGCTCTTGAACACAGAAATTGGGCAGAAGAACAATGGCGTTTCGTGTGCTTTTCTGATGAGTCTCGTTTTGGTATGAGACCGGATACAAGACGTATACGACACTGGAGAACCCCTGGACGCCAACAGCGATTAAAATCATGCCAGGAAGTCCATCCTTATAGTGGTGGAACCATCATGGTATGGGCGGGTATTTGGATCGGCGGAAGAACTGAGTTGATTTGGATCAGAGGCAACCTCAACGCTCAAATTTATGCTGAGACGATTGTATCAGACGTCATCGTTCCTCTACAAGTGCAAATCGGTCCCTTATTTCAGTTAATGCATGATAATGCACGACCGCACACCGCAAGAGTTGTAAGACAGACTCTCGCCGCAGCTAACATCAATGTCCTGCCCTGGCCTGCTCAGTCGCCAGACTTGAACCCGATTGAGCATGCATGGGATATGCTACAGAGAAGAGCTCTGCCGAATATGGAGGGTATCCAGTCGCAAGAAGACCTTTTTTTGTTGTTGCAACGAACATGGGCGGCCATTCCACAGCGTGATTTGGATGAACTCATTTTGAGTATGCCAAACCGATGTTCTTGTGTTGTTAGTGTTCGCGGTAGAAACACGGATTATTAATTGTTTAAGTTACCCGATAAAATTTTAAAGAAAACTGTTATTTCAGTCTTTTTTTCGAACTTTTGTGTTAGTGGTTCAAATGTCAAAAATCCCTTTATTAGGAAAATGGCAAATTTCTTTATTAATGCAAAGGTGACTTGGTTTATCGTTACTGTGACAAACGAAAACACTTTATTTGATGAATCCTTAAAGAAAATTTTAATTAATATCAATCAGGAGAAAAGTTATTGCAAAAATATATGTTGATCCCTAGACACTTTTGATGTGTGTATTTTAGACGTGTGTAGACATTAACCACGGATTAGGGTCCATCTTTTGCACTCAAAGGTCATCGCGAGAGGGCCCTTAATTACAAAAGGGGCCAGAAAAGTCCTTTGTGACGAAAACTTAAATCAAGAGTTGACACTTTGTGGCGAGAGCCTCGTTGACATTTTCAAAATGTATATGAGTACAATAATTATCTTAATGCATTTTATCCTTTATTGAGGTTACTCTGAATGTCACTGTGTCTAACCCAGATACCCCGCGTCCTTACCAAAATGATCGTTCGCGTGAATACGCTATCATCGCGTTCATAAAGTCACTTTTTGTTCGTAAAACTGGAAGGCGCAATCTGTCAGCGTGACCGCCTTGTCCGCTGAAAAAAATGAACGCGACTATCGCATTGGTTATAAGCGATCGAGCAGTGGTGGCTCCGACTTACGAGTTACAACTCGTCAAACCCAGACAGGCGGTTTACTTTGTGTATTTAATTTCATCACCACTGCTCTCATAACGGGAAAGTGAAACATCGGGAGGAAACCGGGATGTCCTAGAACCAAAAATCCGACATCATGTGACATCCACCAACTCGCCCAAGGCCCGCGTAGTAGATTATGGCCTACTCCCTCTCACAGAAAGGAGTGTGTCCCAGAAGTGGGAACATTTTAGGCTGATTATGCTAAGCGATCGTCACGTCGCCGTGCCGACAGAGGGCGCTTTCCAGTTCTCCGAAAAAATGAGAAACAAATGATGCGCGACGATCGTTTCTATCAGGACCAAAATAATTAATGAATTCATTATTTAATTGGCTTCTGTTGCCAAATAAATGTTATTCTTTCATTCTTTCTTAGGAAACGGCCTTATTCTAATCCAGTTACATTTTCTTGCGTTCAGTAATTATTTGGGACATTGAAGAGCTTTATGATATTAAATTGGTAAGTTTAATTAAATTACAAAGGGTCTACATTGTAGGTTTGAGACTTATAGGTGATGTTGATGAACGTTCGTGTCGAGTGTTAATTTTATATGAAAGGATCAACCAAAATATAAATTATCTGTATCCACCTAGAAAAGTTAATCTAAAAGATTTTTGTTACTTAAAACCTGTGTTTATTAGTAAAAAAATCCAAGCCTATTGTTTAAGACTAACTGCGCCCCGCGGTTTATCTGCATAATAAGTCTTGAACAGTAAGAATATCGGGATAAAATGTATGCTATGTCCTAATCAAGGTTCTGGTCTAGCGATGTGCCAATTTTCATCCAAATCCGTACAGCCGTTTTAGCGTGTAAGCGTAACAAACAAACATACAAAAAATCAAATCTTTTCTCTTTATAATATTAGTTTAGAAGACTGGTCAATATTAACTATTATGTCTTAGACCATAAAACATAAGCTCTAACTATTTCTTTCTTTCTCAAAAAATATTAAAACTACTTTTGTATCGCCTCATAAAAAATATTACCATATTTCAAGGGACGGATGGTAATATCAATAAATAAATTATGAACAATGAAATCGTATGTGTACTTAAAATTAAAATGAATGTGGATTTTACGACTGTTCAGATAAAGTCTTGAATGACATTCGTACGAATTGAGGTTAACTCACATTCTTCTTTCATATCGGAACAATAGGAACAGCCCGTGGTTATCGTTGTTCATATATACGACCAACTGAAACCTAGCTTCTGACATTTCTTTAACAATGTAGGTTTATGTGAAATGAAGTCCTTTGATTTTAATTAAAATGTATAATATAATAAAGAGAAAATATTAGATTTTTTGTATTTTTGTTTGTAACGCTTTCACATTAAAATGGCTGAACGGATTTGGATGAATATAATGGATTGGTACATGGATAGACAATGAAGGAATCCAGGCTTATGCAGGTGAAACCGCGGGGCGCAGCTCGTGGTTAATATAAGAAGATCAAAACAGGCTGACTAAGGCGAAGATGGAGGGTCGAGTTTGACTCTTAGGAAAGGAAAAAGCTCCCATTAAATAGTAGTGCATAAACAAAACTGTTTAAAAAGCAAAAGGGAAGTTAAGGCTAAATTCTAGCCTGTTGTGTTCCATTCAAAAAAAAAAGGTCTCGAGTCAAAGGCATAAGCATTAAAATATAGCCTATGAATCTAAACGATAGTTAGATAGACTATATTCATGCGTATGGTGAATTAGTAAGGTTGACTGTTCAGAGTACCTTATTATTTAAATACAATTAATCAATTACATATCACAATGTTAGTCTATTAGGTTTTGTGTGATACAATGAATGCTCATGAATGTCAAACTGATGAATGTCAAACTGATGAATGTCAAACTGATGAATGTCAAAACTCATGAATGTCAAACTGTCGCTATCAAAGAAAATGTATTTAAAATGAATGTATTCCATCATATAAATGGAGCCATTTATAAAGAAAAGCATTGAATATTTCATATTGTATGTGTTGAGCATGTTTTTATATTCTTGAGACTTGATATTTGCTGAGACATAAACCGTCTTGATTTCGTGAAAACTTTTAAATTGCATATTTGTTAGGAACGTGAATAGACTCGTTTGGTTATAACTTGAAAACAGAATCATGTTTAACACACTTGCGTGCAAAAAAATTGGTCCAACTAGTGCTGTAAATTTTTTTTTTTTGAGAAATTGTGAAGTATTGAATATTTTAATTATTTTATATTGTTAGAAGGTAGATAAGATAAATTTTATTTACATATACCCCATACATTGTTAAAAACAATGTAATATTGACACGATTAACTCAATTCTTCACATGTCCTCATCGCTTAAGTACCTAAGTGTTGAGGTTTGCTCGGAAAAACTGCGTGACCGTTTTTGTATTGAGCATTGAAATAAAAAATGGATCTTCATTCGATTTGTATGTTTGTAAGTACAGTAATCAAAACTGATTTATTGGTCAAATCAGTTTGATAACTCTGTCACTAACGTAATCTAAATAGTTCCAAGAAGGTTTAAGTACTACAATATTTATGAGGTTGTTGTAAAAAAACAATCAAATTGAAGCGCATGGGGTGGGTAATTTTTTTTGCACTAAAGTGTATTCAGCATAGACATCAAGAGGTTAAAACTAAAAGATGTGCCCAGTTAGCGGCTGCAGTAGATTCACGACTGTATTTTCCCGATGTATTTGGCATAACTGTACCTTTAGTCAATCCAAGTTTCGTTAGTTATTAATATACATTGACACAAATCCATACTCCAGGCGGAGAAATTCGTAATGGAAAAATATTATTTATATTAATGGCGGTATAAAATGATGACCTCGCTCGATTATTCGGTTACCATATTTATTTATTTATTTAGATAGGTATATATTTCATACAGGGGTCAAAAGTACAAGTTATTTATTATAGTTCCACAATACCGAAATACATTTTTATCGTATTTCTTTTTTTTTTTTGTCCCGGCTGCTCAGTTTGATAGTAATACCTACGCCTCTCTAGGTTGGAGCCTCTCCCACCACTCTTGTGTAAATTATTTCATTAACACTGCTCTCAAAACGGTGAAGGAAAATATCGTGAGGAAACCGGCATTTCCTAGAACCAAAAAATTCGAAGACATTGTGACATCTGCCAACCCGCACTGGGCCCGCGGAGAGGAGGCCTGTGTCCCAGCAATGGGAATATTATAAGCTGATTTCTTTTAATAGTCTGATAGTCAAACATTTTTTTATTAGTTTGATAGTCAAAAATCCTGGCTTAGAGAGCTTTTAATTTCAGTTTCAATCTGTCAAAAACCCCTAATTTACCTAAATTTTTGACAAGTTTTTGTCCCCGTTTATGGCTGAGATAATATACGAATTCCAACGTTTTTTTTTTATGTACGAGAATAAATTTCGTGACAACTCCAAAAACAAAAACATTCTTAATTCAACCAATAGCTAAGCTTGTCCTAACTTGTTTTGAGATTACCTTTGCAGTCACAACCTTTTGCAGCTTACCCGTAACCGTAAGAACGCATAACGAAGTCTCACTCATCAAAGCAAGTTATCTGCCTGAGACTGCTGAAAAGTCTAAGCTATTTAGCTAAGTTTAAGTTAAACTCAGCTGTATTTGACTGCGCTGGCTGTTGACCCAATAAGTTATTCACCTTATGAACCAATCATAGATCTTAGAATATATTCAGTAATGATTTTCAATATTAATATTTCATGCTTGGGTAGGCAAAACTAATAATGTTTGCAGATAAACTTGAATTTTGCTAATGATGTCTTCATTTAGATAATAATTATTATAGATAACAGCTTCGATCAAGAAGTATTAGGGTCCAATTTAAGATAAGTAAAAGAGAAGGAAAAATAGCGTAAAAAGACATAACATTTTCTGCATTAGAACAAAAAAGGAATAAATGGTTAGCGTTTTTTACGAGTATTTTTGAAGGGTTGCGACAGTGTTGCTGCTTATGGGTCGCTCTCAAAGAGCATAGACAAACAGCGAGGATTTTATTCAATAATTAAATCTTTTCTGCAGCTAGTCTGTCAGTATGATTTGCTAAAACTACCTGCCCAGGGTGCTTCAGATCGCCAATCGCATATAGAGACTGTCTTTGAATGCTTCCCAATAGGCTCCCGTATAGGCACGGGCGTAAAAATGTCACGGCTGGATTTTATTGAGCAGAGTGTTGAGGGTCCAACAGAGAGCATCCCAGCTCGTCCAAAAAACACACAGTTGGATTTTTAACTCTCGGCCGTAAGCAGTGCGATGAAACACCAGTGCGCGATAAATAATCGCCGCGGGAAAAACACGCTCGTGCATACCTTTTTTTCTGTTTTCGGGGGACCATCAAAAGGCACCCGACCTCCCTCCCCCGGTGATCACCATCAGCATATAGGGGTGGTCCCGGTTCCTCTTAAGGCGACTACATGACCTAAAGCGCGGTCACTATCGGGCTGCATAGAAAAGAAAGAGATGCGCGATGACACAACGCTGGTAAATTATTGCAAAATATGAATCAATCATCTATTGTTGATTTATCAAACACCAAATAAATAAAAACCGTATACTAAAATTTGGGGAGTTAAATTGTCTTTTATATGGTGAAAGTTTTATGAAAATACACCTTATAGTGTTTGCGTGATTATCGTTTTTATGTCCGCGGTAGACATTACTTTACAAATTAATTACACTACGTTAAAAAAATGTCATTGCAAATATTCACATATCAAATAACGAAGCAAATGGTCTAGTATCACATTTATTTTTTTCAAAGAAATCAGTCCAGTCGATTAGACGTGATGTTGAATTTAAAATCATTACAAGTCGTATATCTGCGCCTTAAAGGATCAATTCCGGAACCCCGTGCAACGCCTGAAAGGCACATCTCTGCACGCTCGTGCGGACCTACCTGCCGATACCAATATTGTTTTTTTTTTTTTTTATCACACACGAAGTATAGCATATTGTGAGCTCTCACTTACACACAATAGTGATCAGATAAGGGTGGCAAAATAAAAACTCTCTGCCTTAGCGAAGCAAAGTAAATCCTTTTTAAGAACACTTCGCTCCCTCCTTTTCCATGTATGGGGTACTTCACCCTAAAAAAATACATTTTACTCGGGATTCATCTTTGTTTACTAAGAAAACATTCTCATATATAAGATTATTGAATGTGATGGTAGGTTGAAAGAATGTTGTCGGGTGTGAAAGAAAATAATAAATAACTCGAGCGCTAAATTCACCTCGGTTGTTAGAATCTACATAATGGGGTGAAATGGTTTTACATATACAAAATCTGAAAACACGTATCATATTCTTTATTTATTTCTATAGACGTGGAAATTATGATTTTCTCCAGCGTTATTATCGTGTATAATCATTTCCATGATTAGTTTGTACATATATATTGGTTTCAATTTGCTTACAGGAGTGAAATGGTTTTATATGATATCCAACATAATAATGTATTACGCCCCTTATTATCTATTTACATAATGTGAAAATTATTATTTTATTTTGTCCTTTCTCACCGCAAAAATTAAAACTTATAAGAATACTAGTGACCATTTAAACCTGTGATTTAAACCTATATCCACTCACATGACCTAGTATATGAAAACTTTGGAACAACAATAGTATATAATATAATAATATGTCATTCGATTCAGTATGAATGCGGCTATTCGGGTCATCGCTTTAGATTTTGAAATAATATTTTTTAAATTTTTTAATTGGAATCAATGATATTATACTTAGGAGTTAAATTTTGCACTTATAATATAATTGATTGGCGTAATGTAAATAAACATTTATTGAAAAAAATTAAAGTCATTTAAAGTTACGAAACAAGCTGTGTAATGTTCTCAAATGTTCTAGAACTTTTGAAACCGACGTCACGGGGAGGCGTGGTAAGCTGAGTGGATATAAACCTATTATTATACACAGAATCATAGTAAAAATCACACCAAAATCCATTTCGAAGGTTAGAAGAACAACGCGGTCACCTACACAGACACGAAAAGCGACTTTTATTTATCATAATGTACCTGTAGATTAGGTAAATATCGAAAAAAAAAAACTAAAACAAATATTGTAAAATATGGCGTTAGAATTGTAATATATATAACAATTTAGAAACACTTAAAAAGTTATTTATTTTACAACTTAATACATTGATTTAATGGTGTACATAAAAATAAATAGTGTGACCAATAAAATTGCTCGTAAACCTAAAAGGTGGTCACATTGCGTGACCTTCAATAAAGGGCGAATGTTACAAGTGTACCTGGATTGCCTAATCTGAAACTATGTGTCTCGGGGGCCGATTTACATGAAAACTAAAATGGGAAAATTTGTTGTTTTTTTTTTTTTGAAGCGGCTACACACTACTCGGGCTCACATAATTAAGGTTTTTTTTTTTTTATTCTTTAAGTTTTAGGGACTTTTATAACGCACAGCGTATGTCAGTCCCATCGTAACCTAATACAAGTACACATCAAACTAATGAGATTAATATGTCAGGGCCATAAAGTCGAACAACTTTCTCGCATCTTCAGAGCTCGGCTTGGATAGTATTTGATGGAATGTACCTATATCGTTCTTGTTCAACTTCAAAGCCCCGAATAACTTACTCCTATCAGACTCAAAGCGAACACATTCCATCAACAAGTGATGCATGTCCTCTACAATTCCACACACCTCACAGTTGGGAGAGATATTTTTTTTCATCAAGAAAACGAATTTATTGCATGGAATATGTCCAGATCTGAGTCTGTGAGCTGTAACCACTAATTTCCTGCTTAAATTATTATTTATAAACCAGGGTACACGGGGAGGCTGACATTGTATGGTCTTATACCATATTCCTTTTTCTAATGAAATTCTGTCAAAGTATTCCTTCCAAAGATCATAACAAACATTTTTGAATTTAGGCAACATTTCTGAGTAATCAAGGGTAATTATAATTAAGGTTCCGAAACAAACTACACTGAGCACTCTGTGAAACGGTCGATGGTGTGCTGACATTTATATTTTTTTTTATATCTAATTGGGTCCGCTCTTGACCCCGATCACGCCTGATGGAAAGCGATAGATGAGGTCTATGATGGAACGAGCGTGCCCAGAAGATGCCTGTTCACTCTTGATTTGAAGGCAGATTAGATTTTCTTGATTTGAGAATTATTGTATTAAACCTGCGCCAGCTCCTATACTATATATCTTAATGACATAGGGTCAAGTGAAAAAATATCTGAGTGCTGATCATTTTGTTGTCCATTGTATTTTTCCCTAACCATTCAGCTAACGTTTTTTTTATTTGACAAACTCGTTTTTATCGTCCCACTGCTGGGAAAAAATCTCCACACAAAGGTGTCAGAAGATAAACAGCGTCGCCGAGGTCTGCTCAGAAAGCGGTGGTGATGACCTGGACGTGTACCGCGAGGGCTGGTTCGAGGTGACGCGGGAAAAGAGTTCCTGGAAGGATTTGGGGAGGCCTTTGCCCAACAGTGGGACAGCATAGGCTAAAAAAAAACACGTTTTGTATTTTGCCAACCATGCACACTTGGAAATTTTCACCTTGTCTTAGTTTAACGTTAAAAGGTACCCAAAGTCTTCAGTACATTTTTTACAGCGGTAAATGCTAGCATAACTTTATAAGCATTCGCTGAAGAAAACTTTGATGAGAAAGTTTTATTCCGCCATTTACTTAAAGGTTAATTAGTCGGACTAGTGAATGGGAGTCAACGACAATCATTACTATTACCGCAGCCTTTCTTAAGAACTAATGGTTCTGATAAACTGGCGAAAGACTGGAAGACGCACGCTGTCGAGGCGTAAAAAATGAAAGAATGCACAAACAATGCACAATTAGAATCTTTAAATAAAGTGTAGGTATAATTGTTTTTTTTTTTACAGCTTTGCAATACTTTATGATTTTTATTAGAGATTCAAATATTTTACCTAATTGTAGATACAATAAAATGTATACCGTCAATTAAAAATAACGAGTTTTTCGTTTTTTTTTTATGTTAAAACAAATCATCACGTTGGTGATTTTTCTATGGCAAAAATATCAAGCGACTCAAACACTTGCCAGTAAAGAACATACCTATTAATTCACTAGCTTTTGCCTTCGACTTCGTCCGCGTGAAGTTTCTTGTTCCCCTGACCCACCCCGTCACTTCGCCCTGCCTGCTCGCGCAATTATATTGACTTATTTGTTTTTGCTTAGCTGCTAAAAGTCGTAGCGTGATGTTAGGTAGCCTTCTTCAAAAATTAGGCTATCAGAAGCAAAACGATTTTTTTAAATCCGACGTGTAGTTCTAGAGATTATTGCGTTCAAACAAACAAACTCTTCAGTTTTATTATTACTTTTTACGCATACAATTTAATGAATATTTGTAAGTAGTAGATAGAGGTGTATTCCGTGACGGTTTTGCCTATTAGCATTGGGAATTACAGGCTTTAGGGACATATTCGAAGTGTTCTTGAAAGAAGATGCATATTTTTGCCTGTGTACGAAATAGCTTGTAAAGTTGGATAAATTAGCAGTGTAGTGGAAAGATTAATATTTTAACTTGTCTACCAAACTATTTGTTCGACTACGAAAAGCTAAAAAAAAAAAAGCATAAACGTAATCTATATCTATAGTAGACTATAGATATGTATAGATTACGTTACGAAGCTTTTCTTCGAATTCTCAAATGATAATTGTTATTATTAATAACTATCTGTCACAACTATAGCCCTTCAAGCGACACAGACAGTATTTACCTTATAAGTACCTAATATTGAGTAACGTTTGAGAATTCGGCCGTACATGAAATGACAGAGGCTTATCCGCTTACCATGTAACCCTAACAAAGAATTCTATAAAATCAACCCGCTAAACCTATAACCTTTCACAAGAACAGATGATCGCCCCCACTTCATCCCCTCGACGTGTATTATTAGGTAAAGTCGAACAAATAGTTTGGTATACAATTTAAAATATTAATCTTTCCACTACACTGCTAATTTATCTTACTTTATCTAAACAAGCTATTTGGTACACAGGCAAAAATATGCATCTTCTTTCGAGAACACTGTGAATGTGTCAATATAGCCTGTAATTTCCCACTGCTAATAAGCAAAACCGTCACGGCAAAGCAAACACCTCTGTCTACTACTTACAATGTATGCGTAAAAACTTTGTGACAAAAAAACTCGCGCGCTGTTCCTCACCTTAAAAAGAGATAGGTATATACCAACAGTTCACCCTCATTTTGCCAGTTATATTTAAGAGTAAACCAGTCGCGCGCTCGAACTCACTGGTGGTCATGGCTAAAAAGTACGCTGTCTCACCCAGCTTCGTGTCTGACAGAGCTAGTATCAGTGATGGCAGTTAGACGCTAGTCTACATGCGCAACGTCTAGTTCTCACGCAAAGAAACACCGTTTTAAACTGATAGCGCGTAAAAAAATTCTAAAAGTGCTTTGGAAAATCGAGTTTTATGAAAAAACCACTGCATACATCAATTATAAATAAAGTTTATTGAACTCTTTGATAACTGAGCTTTGTCGGTACGGTTTTGGTTTTAAAGCATTTACAGTTCTTTTATTACTTATTTACACCTAAAGTTACGTTAAAAATAGCACGAAAAACGAATCTTTGTTGGCTCATAACATTTTAATGACTTTTTATTTTAATATTCTGTTTCCGTACAGACACAATTAGTAATAAGTCAAAACGATATCATGTTTAACTTTGGATGCATAATGTCAAACAGTGGAGTAATACTCTCCCGAAATTTGTATGGAAAAAATATTGACTAGTGGCGCCTTAAGACCCACATTCAGAGTAAAATTAAATTATCTAGATAAACTCTGCAGACATGATTTGTATCGATTTATTAAAAAAAAAAGATTTTATGTTTTTTTATTTAGGGTTTAACGACCACATGGATGTTTTGTTACTTGAAGTATGAGTTGAGAAAATCTGTGATCTTTAGTTTTGTTGCATTGAGATATTTATTGAGTTTACATAATAAAAAGGTGATTTTAAAACTGTATTTCAAGTGACTATAGCGGTCGGTGACCCTACAAAAAAACGTCAAATTTATACTCATCACGCCCGCGGAGTTTCGCTAGCTAACTTAACCCTGTATCAAAGGGTCTTGCCATCAATTCGGACTGCTACTGAGAAATTCCTGATGGATAAACACATTGTCTGGGAATCTAACCCAGGAAAATTATAAGAGTGATGTAAAAGACTGACTCAGTGTCTCTCAAGATTGTTTAAAAGTATTTTTAAGTTAGCTGCCTGTAAATGTATACATAATCAGCCTATAATGTTCCCACTGCTGGGACACAGGCCTCCTCTCTGTGATAGAGAGACTGTAAATGTATACTAAAACAGTTTGTTTGACTGTACTTTTTTGAAAGGGTGTGGTATAAGATCAGAGTTCGTCGCTCCTATACCTAATATCACATTTCACGTAACCCAAATATTTTCGAGTCCTCTTTGTGCCCTTAATGTGTGAGGGAGGGGGTGATTTATCTACTATTCAAGGTACATTATGTGGTAGTTCAAATAATCTGATATCATGTTACTCACTGATGAAATTCATGGCGTTTTTGCTGTAATAACTTTCACGAGTCAGTTCTGATAACTATGAATTTTCGCGTACCGTTTTCACAAAAAATTTAAGAATATTAAAATAAACCTAAAAGCTACGCACTTCAAAAGAATGCATAATATTTTTCAGATAGGTGCAAATATTGCTTTTGTTTTTATCAGTATCAGGTTATTTTTTATTTATGTCTGTATTTAATTTATGTTCTACAATCCGATTGAACGAGTAATCCTATTGAAAGTCAAAAGGCTTATCTGTCTGGTTTATTATCGTTTCAACCTTATATTTGTAATTCAAATTTTATTTTTGTATTTTTTTCATCTGCCCACAAAATAATTACTGCACAAATTGTAGTTTTTGTAAAAATCTCAACAATAATGACTTATGTTACCTATATTGTTAATATTCTCATAAGTGATTTTTTGTATTGTTAAGAGAATAAAGTTATCTCAAACATCAACTTAACCCTATATTGCTATATTGTCTACTGTATTAATAGGCTTTAAGAGCATCTACGACGCACGGCATTTCATACAAAATTACAAGCCCTTATTTTTCGATATTAATGAACCGATTTTAATGAAACTTCGTACGCATAAGCAGGATACAAAAGTCTAAAAAGTGACTTAAGAACATTTTCTAAATGTCTTATTAAAAAAAAATGCTGATTCTAATGATTATAATTATATAGAGCCATATTTATTACGGTCGCGAATCATTTGTTAATCAACATACAACCTAAAACTGAATTGCAAATTGCAAAAAAACGTAAGTAAATTTGAATTTTACGGGTAACCTTATCGCATCAACTTAAATAATTTCTCCACTGAAGCCAAACTTTGTATTTAACACTGATTTAAAAATAAAGCCTGTCGCATGTTGTTGACTTAATACCGTTGGTGAATAAATGTGGGTGTGTAACATACATTTCTACCTGAAGGTTAAATGAAAAGCGGATGTGTGTTTAATGTAACAATCACCGAGATTCTATTTACGTTATAATTAAGATAAATGTTATTATGACAAGAAAACAAAACAGCTTAATAGCGCGCCCGAAATCAGTTAGAAGCCCATCTTTGTGTGACGTAATCTTAGTAATTGAACGTCAGATTATCATATTTCTCGTACAATGGCAACTTCATATCGACAATATTCTCTTTAATGGCCTTCCTTTGTGCTCTCATGGGGCCTCGCGGAGTTTTATCGCCCAAGTTTTATTACCGAAACCTGTTTTTGTTAGTTATCATTGATTTTGATATCTTTTTTATGTTGTACGATGGAGGTTTTTTTTTCATACTTATCATGGATAAACAGAAATAGTCTATGAAAAATGAAAAAGTAACATCTAACTTGTTGCTTTTAGGTTGTTTTGCTGAATTTTGTTCGAGTTAAGTTATTGGCTAGCTTAGAAACATTCTAGGCACGGAACTGAGCTGAAATGGTCCATTAAGTTTAAGTGTTTTTTTAAGTCTGACACAGAACTGGCGGGCTTTTGGATATAGTACAGCTGTAACTTGATTTACGGCTAGAAATAAAAATTCTATTGTACTGTCCAATTTTCCTCCATTGGATATGAGACTTTATGAAATTGAACTACGTTTGTTATTAAACTGACCTTATTCCACGTAGATCTTTCACAATCATTGATTTTATGTCGCCCTTATTCTTCGTATTTTATAGCCTAATACTGTTTGATAAAGAACAGCAATAAAATAGTATCATAAGCGCCTGAAACATTATTTATCTTGCGGACCAGAACCAACAAGGAAGAAAAAAGACAAAAACAAAAATATACTAAATCACGTGGCAACGGAAGGGTTAAATAAGTTTCGCTAAGTCAGTCGTAGACGCAGCAATTGTAGCCACGTTGCTACGGTAATTTATCGTAGCGCGTAGCCGTCGATTTCACCTACGGCGTAGCTCTTCTACGCACATGTTGCCTAATGTATGTACAGTAGAGAAAGTTTTCTTAGGATAAGTACCTACCTAAGATTATTATGAATGTGTGTATCCCTAATCCGCATAGACCCTTCGTATTTTAGGGTTCCGCATACTAAATTAGCTATGATTTTGCACCACGAAAACGTCACAAAATAGAGAGACATAAAACTGATTGCTACAGACAGAACGTACAGTACAACGGTAGAAATTTTATATAAAAATACACATTCAAAATCCCCAAAGACTTATAGCGAAGTTAGAAAAAGTTACAGGTAGGAACACCCTTACGTAAAGCTAAAGGGCGAGGGTGAATATTTACCGACAATTTTCATCGAATGGGATTCCACTGAATGACTTTTTAAAGAAAGAAATAACATTCAAATATGCCATTACACTCCATAGCTTCAATAAATATAGGGTACTGAAGACTTCTTGGTATGGGAGAATGGGTTTTATGAAATAAATATCGGAAAATGGGTGAAAATTCGATTATAATTTTTGAAGTGTGGTAAGTTCATTTTGTCACTTTGCAAGTAGGAAAATCGCTAACGTGTACAATTTATTGTTACGTTTTACTGTGGAGCAGTTCACACATTTATCTTTTTCTTCTTCTATTATAAGTACAAGGTGGCAGGGACCATGAATTCAGCATAATTATGAAAAAAAAAACCCCAGACCCTGGCGTAGAAATGTTTCGTCGGTTATAAAAAAATCTCCTGTTTCATAGAAAAGTGCACTAAGTTTGTTTGACAAAGTTAAAAGTGCGAAAAGCTGTGCGAACCATTCAGGCGCGAAAAGTTCTGCAAATTCGGATGGGCACACGAATAGAACATGACTTGGGTTAAGGGGATATGTTGAAGAAAATGTGTTTTTTCTATTCCGTGTAACTTGTTAAGTATGTGGAATAGGGATTTAACATTTTGGTATATGTTTTCTGACTCTTTGGTCTAGTATCATGTAAAAGGAATACACGATTCAATTAATTTTTCTCAATACAAAAAAAAATTAACGTTGTATCTATGTTTTTTTTTACTTTTTTCGACATGACGGCGTAACACTTAAAGAGTTATTCAATGTAATTTACTTTAAAACATAGAGAATTATCATATGAAAGTTTCCTCAAAGTGCTTTTAAATTTAATCCATTTATTTTTTTTAAAAAGGAGTAAATTCGTTTTGGCAAATACGTAATTTTATTCCGAGCGCACGCACATTATAGCAATGTCTCTTCTTTTGCGTTTCAAAAGTAATTGCATCACTTTCGCTCGCATAGTAAATATTTTTCGAAGATTTTAGATTTTAGAGGTAGCGCCTTAAGATATAGGATACTTGTTATCCAATCATTAGGACGTTTCCCTGGGATAATTTTCGACCTCATAGGTTGTAGGTTCATTTTTTGTGGAAAATATTGGTCAAATTCAGTTTAATTTAATATTAATATTCTATTTCGCTGTCAACAAAATAAAATGAATGTTTATGAACGTTACGGTTAGCAGTGTGTAAAGGTAAATGTCAAAAACGGGTCAAATCCATTATAATAATCAGCTTATAACCTTCCCAGTGCGAGGATACAAGCCTCCTCTCTGTGAGAGGGAGCGGGGCGTAATCCATGACGCGGGCCCAGTGCGGGCTGGTAGATGACACATGTTTTAGTTTTTTTTTCGCAGTTTCCTTAAGAGCGTTTACGCCATACGGCATTTCAAACAATCTTTCAAGTCCTTATTTTTCGAAATGAATGAACCGATTTTAATGAAACTTCAAACACTATAGCAGCAGATACAAAGGTCTAACAAGTTACTTAAGAACATTTTTGGAATGTCTTATTTAAAAAAAGATAACAGGAAATCTCTGTTTCTGTGGAAACTTTAAAATCGGTCTAATTCGGCTGTAACATTATTTTTCGAAAATATTCTTAACTAACTTTTTAGACCTTTGTATTCTGCTTACGTGTATGAAGTTTCATTAAAATCGGTTCATTCATTTCGAAAAACAAGGGCTTGAAATTTCTATGAAATGCCTTACGGCGTAAACGCTCTTAAGATGTTTTCCTTCACCGTTTTAAGAGCAGTGGTGATGAAGTAGTTTATAAAAAGTAAAGCGCCTGTCAGGGTTCAAACCTACGACCTACAACTCGTAAGTCGCAGTCGTTACCACTGGGCCATCCCTGTTCCTAAATCCATTGTATTTCATGTTGATCCTTTATTTCGGAACTTTAATTTAGATCGCACTCTAGGAGTTTCCACTTTATAATGGTAAATAGGACACAATCCACTATTCTGGGATCCACCCACCCACTCAAAAACAAAACTACGCACACAAAGGTAAACCTTAAGTCAATAAGAAACTTCCAAAAAAACTTTCAGGTATGGGGACTTCGAACCCCACGTGTGGGGGCAAAGGGTTCGCGTCCCCCGTCGAATGGGGGCTTCTCGTTTAGAATGCATAGAATTGTTACGGTGTATTCGCACTATAATTGGCCGTTTGAATAGCTAAAGGCGCTGGGTAATGCCTTCCGTCCGCTCTTTAGCCGCTGAGGCGAAAGGTGCGCTGTTGGGTTAATCGCTGTTTGGTTTGTATTAAAGGTACTTTTTTTAAATTGTTTTTTTTTTTTTTTTTATGATATTGTGAGGATTTCGCATATGGGTTGAAACATTGTCTTCTTGAACCCTTGTGGGCGTTATCAGATTTGTTTTTTTCGAAACGATCATTTAGATCTTTACATAACTTATGTCATCTCAGATTTAGTCACCTGCTTCAGTCAAGGGGGTCATTCTACACGTCATTATAACCAATTTTCGCTAGGATAATCTTACCCGATCCGGTAGTCAATAGGGTATATTGATAAAACAGTAAATTTCACACGGACGAAGTCACAGGCAGAAGCTAGCTTTTACTAACTACAGAGCCCACTGCCTTTAACATACCACTTATGTAAACGATCTCAAGGTTCAAGAGATAAACTTAAAACCTTTTTCGACGTTGATTTATGTACTTCTATGTAGTAGCAGGTACCTGAAGGCTTTACTAAGTATTTTATACAGGTACAAAATATCAACAAAACGTATAGGCTTAGAGCTCCTGTATTTATTAAAAAGTAGATTTATGGTTGAGTGGGTTGCCAGTTTATTTTGTTCTGTTGTAATAAAACTCTTTCACACAGGGTGCGTTGTTGTTCTGTAAAAGTTTTTTGAGAATAATTTCGGAGAATTTTCTCCCAAAGAAGAGCAACTTTACTCACTGGTACTCGTAGGATTCATTTTTGGATTTTTTTGAAAAAATATGAACACAACCTTTCAAGTTGACGAGCATTCTAAATAACAACACACAACATTACATTGTTTACATTTATTAGGAAAAGTCTCTGGAACAGTCTGGATAGTGATAATCTGGATCACAGATGGATCGCAAAAGCAATTACTTCGCGTGCCAAAAATCGCACCAGCTTTATATGTACACATCAAGCTACCCAAAACTGTCAAATTTTCCCAATCAACTTTGAACCTTATGCTTTAGCTATAAAATATATTAAAGAAATTTGACAGATTGTAGTAGCATCAAGCTAAGTGCTGGTGGCTGTACCAAAATCGTAAGCCGCCACTTTCGCGCTCAGTCCTGTGTACTGCTGGCTGGGTGAGCGTGAGCGCTGGCGCTAGGCCCCGGGGTGGAGCGAGACGGGTGCCGCACGTGGGGGCGTCTTTGATTCGATTTGATTTTCACATCACTAAATAGTGCTTGTGACGTCATAGTAGCTAGTAAAAAAATGGCACGCTTGGTTTCCATTTCCATTAAAAAATTACAAAGGTAAAAGGTTTTTTTTTTAATTTATGTTTAATTCTTAACATAATAGATTTCTATATTTATCAGGAAATAAATGGTATACACGATCGACAGACAAATTAAAAATAATTTAGAAGCAAAGAATAACTTTTCCGTAAAGAAACCAACAATGTCCAAATCATGTTCAATACACAGTTTATTAAAACTTGATTACAGGTAACCTTGCTTATCATGTTATGGAGCAAGCACATATACATACATCACATTGTACGGGACAGATTTTCATCTTCTGATATCACGGTCGAGTACATAAGCACGGAGTCGATGATCGCTGACTGCCGCACCAAAGCCTTGCCAAAGGCGAATTATTACGAGTTCCTGGAAGGCATGGGCTTGCGTTCAAAGGACGGTGAAGAAATATGAACGCAACCTTCTGTCAAGTTGATGAACGCGACCCTTTACCTTATTGTTAAAATTAATTTTGTGTTTAGTCTCTCTCCTGTCTGCTTTGGCATACCACGTTTTGCAACGCTAACTTCGCTTTATTATTTGAATCTTTCTCTTACTTAATCTACAAGACAAGACACTAACTGTGAGCGAGACAGAACAAACAATGAAAGGATAGGCACATGGTGAAAGCACGTATCGCGTCATAAATATTGTGTCTTGATTGAATGAGGAGCGTATTAGATAAATTGAGCACCACTCAGTACAGTGCAGTTTAGCTTAATGTTGATTAGTCCTTTAGTGAAATAACTCACAAATGAAGCTTGTCTATTAATACTCTATCGTAATAGGGTTATTACACTCAGCTTCTAACGTCTGCCGGCTTCAATTAGTACTGCAACTCAAAGACCACGGAATCACCGCGCCGGTAGCCTTTAGACACGGCAGTACTAACAAGATTTGTAGCCTATAAAGTGACATAAAAAAAGAAAGAAAAGTTGTTAGATTTGTCACAAAAACACTTGCTTAAAAGAGACAAGATAACTCTAATAAAAATAAAACAAAACAGATTTATACTTACGAACACAGAACATAAATACTCGGCAACCGCACGCCGTGACTGTGACAAGAAGGCTTCCACTAAACATGATGCGGTGCTACGGGGGACCCACAGCACAGCGCTATAGCCTGATGATGATGATGACGAGGACTTTTGTATCTATTATGATAATAGAATCACCTCTGCCTATTCCTTCGGGATTGTAGGCGTGATTATATGTTATGTGTTATGATAAATAGGTTCATTAGCATCAGCTTTGACTAGTCTGTCTGCTAAAATTATTACTACAACTCAAGAACATCACAATATTTCGACAAAAGCACGAGTAATTTCATTATTAATATTTGGTTAGACACACTAGTAGCTTATTAGCTAATGAACCTATTTATCATAAAACATAACATATCAGAGATATTGGAGATATTTAGTCTGTCCAGACGATTCTTGAAGCAGTTCAGTGTGAGAGCTGTCACATCATTTTCCAGGAGCCTATTCCATGCTGTTACAACTCAGTTAGATAAGAATTTGATGTCTCTATTAGTGTTTTAATACTACATGCCATGTCTGCTCACAATTATAATAACGTTCAAACTTTACGAGTGTTGCGTTAAATTTCATTTATTTTGACTAGACTTAATTTATGTATTAATTGTTTTAACTATTATTTTTAATGGACGTAATTGTGGAAAAATTAATAAAATAAACCCCTGTAATTACTTTAAATACATTTTTTTTTTTCATTGAAGGCATCATGGACAAAATCCACCGTGTCTTCCCAGGAAACGTCCGGCGACATTGAGACAGACTCAGGAAAAGATGGCAGGAGGGCCTTGACGATTAAAGATAGGATTGGTCAGCAATAGCTCAAGCCAGAGAGGAGTGGAAGAGAAAGGCAGGCCTATGCCCTGCAGTTTCGACGAAGAATCAATATTCGACGTAAAATAAGAGCAAAAAATACAGTCCAAAGTTTTGTTCGTTTTTGGTGGGCCAAACAAAAGCGTCGGTTTTCTACCTAGTGTTGAAAATATGAAGCGATAAATAAACTCGTTACTAGCTGATAATATTTCATAGGTAACACATAAAAGGGAGAGAACGTATCGCCATATTTTACTGATCTCAATTCTAAACTGCCGGTTTCCACTGAGAATACCTAACATGTGCCGACACTTGTCTTAAGAGTCGTTACTTGGGACTTGTATGCACGTTAATCAACAGTTATAAAGGGGTTCGAACATTTTTCTATGGACGCTGGCACATTTTACCTACAAGAAACAGTACTGTTCCGTTTAAAAGTTCAAATTAAATATTATAAATTTCAATATTAAGGTATGACCTTCCAGTTATTATGAACGTTATTAATTAATAAATGGGCGCGTCGAGTAATGGGTAGCTCGCCGTCCGATCAGGACCAGGCCCGTGCTGGACAGCGCGTATGTGTTCCACGCGCGCCTCAAAGAGATGTCAGCATCAAAGGAGGGGCCCGTTAAGGCCGAAGCCTGCCGGGGGAGCGGGATTGTCCGAAAGGGTTACCGCTACCCCGGAACATAAAGGGCTAAGGAAGGAACATGGATGGGTTTTAGTCAGTAAGAGTCTGACACTCCCTTCCGTTCCACCCAGAGCGGGAGGAGTCATTTGATGATTTCCCATTCTAAAAAAAAAGGGACTTTGAGAGTTCCGGATCCCGGAGCCGACGAAGGTGTCCAATTTACTTCTGGATGAACGTAGAATGTCGAACTCCAAGATCCTCAATTCAAATTTAGTGGAAGACCGATTTCCACTATTGAAAACCGGACTATGGAAAACGACTGGTTCCTAAGGAAATCGTATTAAAATGAAAAAAATATGTGAAGGTATAAAAAAAACCGTCCCGCCTGCGCTATCGCTAAATTTTTTGAAACTGGAGCGGAACCTATCTAGTGCTTCACCAATTTCTGACCGCCAAGTTTCCGCGCTCAGATAAAGAATCGGGAAATGTCTAGTAACATGGTAACCTTTGAGATATCAGGTTAGACTAGCTAGACATTTTCTGTTGGTACTCGTATAAGTGTCCCCCACCCAAATATACTGTAAATTCATAGTGCACTGAAGCTTTGAAAATAAATCAAAATGGCGCGGCGGCGGGTCGGATATGCTACTTAGGTACGAACCCCTTTTGGACCCAAAATATTACGGTATAAAACATTTCATTTTTGGGAGTGTGGAAATTGTGACTACATTGTAGTATTGGGTTTATCTGTAAAAACAAATGTAAGTGGTAACAGTAAATCAATAAATAAATTAAATAAACATAAACCAATAACACTTTCTCGACTTCAAAAACCCAATGACTACTACGAGATATATTAATACTTATTAAAAAAAATGGAAATTCCAAAGTGCACGACTCATAATGACTCATTTGATCATATAAAAGACCATAGATAAGATATTGTATTGTTTACTTTTTTATTCGTAATTAAACTACTTTGAATAAGAGCCATTTTCAATAGGGTTCCTCCAACGGGTGAAAAGAATCTATAAAAAAAAAACTCAATTAATTGTTTTTTGCAAGCTACAATCTTTCAGGTTTCTCACTTGATTGATTGAAATATTTTGATGTATTTTTTCTTTTCTACTGCATTAAATACATTTTTGAATAAGTAGTACAGATTAATCTCCTTTAAATTATCTATACAATGGTTTATAAAATAAGTAGGTTATGTGTACTAGCAGGAGTATAACTATAGAAACAGTTGCAGAAAGGAGGCAACAATTTTTTTTGTATCGTATAGCACTCTCTAATGCTTCACATTATGGGTTGTGCAATTACGTTACTGTAACGCCATACTAATTAACTTTTATTATTGAATAGACTAATGGTGTATCGAACGAAGCCACAAATATTTTATAGGAGCCCCATTTTGTTTGCGTTGTATTACCTACCTACACTTAACTGTCACGGCAAATACGTAGTTATGAGAAGGTTTACTCCCCCGCATTTGGAAAAAGATGACACAAATTTAGGTTGTTTAATCTGGTTTCTGTGGTGAGTAGGTACTGAGTACTCGGGGCTAATATATACTCAGCTGCTGAGCGGTTTAGACACACGGATGCGTTGGATTTCCGCGGTTGGATACGTCTAATGGTTTTGGTGAATCATTTCTAGAAGTTGCCTAGGGACCTTAAAAAGTAATACCTTTCTTACAAGTACTTAAGCCAGTATGTACCAACAACAGGTTACACCCCAATGAATGCCTGGCATAAATGAATGACGTTAGATACGGTCGAACAGTGTCAATGTATGGAAAGGAAAGTTCCTTCGTTTATTTCGATGTTACATACATAAACTCACGCGTTCTTCCCACGGAGGTAGGTAGAATCTATAGAACGCCTCCTGCAACAATCCTTGCTCTAGCCTCGTTTTCGTCCATAATATCTATCTGGTCATACTCGCACGCCCGTTGCGAGTACGCCGGGCACGTCAACGCCGGCTGTCGCTGAAAACCAGCGCTGGGGCTCTGTCTCGTATAGGGTCTTAGCATTATGCTGAGCGATGGCCGTTTTGCGTAGATGTGACGCATGTTTTCTCCCAAATTGTTATTTTTTTATTATTTTTTGGTTTTTCTTTTTTGCGTCATATTTGCCGCAAATAAACGTATTTTCTTTATTTCTTACTTTTCTTCTTTCTTGATTACTAAGCACCTGACTATTCTGAAGAATATTCCCACATGGTCACTATATACCCAGCGTTTTCACTCACATCTATGAGTATATCTTTTGTACATCGCTTTCATTCATCCTCTCACATGACAAAACCATCCAAGCATACTCTTTTTATTTTTTGCCACTATTTTGTTATCTTCTTTTAAAACATCAACGTTGCCTAATCCAATATTCCTCAGCCACACCACACACAAAGAAAAAAAGAAAAATAGGTTTATTTGTCACAGAAACACTTGCATACAAAAAGATAATTAATTCTAATATTATGGAAAAATAAAAACAAAATAGATCCTATAATTACGAGCATAAAGCAGAAAATAGTCGACGGCTGCACATTGCACATGCTTCGTAAAGAACGCATTCCACGGCATTCATTCTAATATACTTAAATGTATATTTTGTCGCACCCAACATTCACTTCTATACAGTTAATGTCTTGATTTTGATGTATTGAGGGATGTAGATCTTCTGCGCCATATCATGCCACGTCATGCTATGATGACGTCACGTTACCGTTGACGCGGACGTTAATATGCGCCCATAAAGTCGTAATGTTAATGTTACTGGCGTCAAACATGGCACGCGCGTTTAGGAAACCACACCATTTATTCACGCTTTTATTAGATGTTTGGATATAGGTAATAAATGTTAAACGGTAGGTGTTCGAATGTAGAGAAACTATGTAACTCCTTTTCAGGGTAAAATAACATACTAAGGCCGGATTTCACCATTGAAACTGAACGCGATCAACACATCTAAGCCGCGTTCAAGAGCTGCCAGTGTCATCGTTGTTGTGGAATATTGACAGTGACAGCGCTTGAACAGATAAATATTCTGATTGCGTTCAGTTTTATCGGTGAAATTTTCATTTATTCATTGACTATATCCACTTACTTACATTTGATTTTACTGGAGGGAACCCAATATAATAATGCAGTAACAATTTCCACTGGTACTTTTCCATTAAGTGGATTAGGATCACCTGAGAAATAACCCAAAGTTCTGAGACAATAGGTAATATTGCAGACGTGACGAGATTTTTTACATAATAGAACATCGAATAACTGGTAGAAATTGGTCGCCACCACCTATCTACAATATGAAGATTGCTGCCGATGCCAAATTTATACTTATAAAATATTAAATTGGAAAGCCTCATTATTTGCTTAATATATCACCAGCACCCAAATCTATCACAAAATGCTTACCCATGCTCTCTAAATAAAAACACAACAAAACCGTTTTACTTTAGAAACAGGTATGTTAGCGTCCAAAGTTGATTTACCTATTTATAATAATCTAAACTGACACAAAATTATTCAATACATTTTATTTCAGCATTTCATAATAATAGGTGCAAGTTCATATTAATTTTACTTGTGTTCCAATTTTTTACCGATTTCCAAAAGGAGGAAGTTAATTATGTTCGACTTTATGTATTTTCTTTTTTTTATAAATCTGTTCACCGATTTCTCCATCTATAGTCGACCTATTTTTTTTTTAATGTGCCATAACTAAGATTAAAAAAAAAAAAGTGTCAAACTATTTGTTTTGCTAAAGCTTTGGTTTTCTAGGAAAGTGGTTCATTATTATACCTGCCGTCATGTACCTGTAATTTTTACCAGTATTTGACATTAAGGTGTCAAAAAACGCATTGTATTTGGACAGCCATAAATGTGACCCAAACCTTACCTGTACCTACTCGTAAACCAAACCTTAACTGTACGGCAGCATTTTTTCGAATGAGAAGCTTTTCCACTAAAGCTCTAAAGTTCAAACATCAACCCAACAATAAATATGCGATATAACCAAACCACGGTGTTATTATCATAATTACGCATCGCGTACATTTTCGCACGTTGCATGGATAATTAGATGAACAGCCGCACAGTTGTGCTGGCCGCCGGAACAAACATGACGGGCTTTTTATGTTATCATTCAATCTTCACGGAGAGAGCTATGCTTGGAGTTTCCCTGCGTTATCAAATCAGAAATGAAGAGATCCGCAGGAGAACCAAGGTAAACGACAAAGCCTGAAGAAATGCCAAACTTTAGTGGGCAAGGGATATTGCTCGCAGAACAGATGGCCAAAAGATTCTGGAGTGGCGGCCACATACCGGAAGACGTAGCGTTGGAACCCCTCAAGGTGGACCGACGACCTTGTGAAAGCCGCAGGAAGCCGTTTGATGCTAGAAGCACAGAACCGGTCGAAGTGGAGGTGCTTTGGGGAGACCTATGTCCTAACATGCCATTTAGTTTGGGTAGTGATCAACGATCGTGACCTATCCATCTATATCTAGAGGCAATTATTGGTAGATATTATAAATTTTCTAACACAAAAAGTATTTGGACTGACTGTTTAGTCAGTTCAATATAGGGCCGGTTGTTCCAAACGGTTGGTTAACGTAACATACGTACGTCAAATACTATATAATAAATTGTCTGCTAAAAGGGATTTTGCTCCAGAAACTATTTATCACAATAACAAATGCTTTACTCTCTGCACGTGATTTTAAACACTACTTACGCATTAAGTTTTGGGACGAAAATCGGCTTACTTAAGTGTGTTTTTGTGTAAATATAGCTGAAATTGAATTTTATAGGCGGCTTTTAACCGCTGAAGTTTTATAGCAAACAGAATCCTTGAACATAATAATATAGGTTTACACTGACTGCTGCCCGCTAGTTCGTCTGCAATCCAGATGAAAAATAGTCTACGGTCTGTGTCTGGTTTGTATGTATGCACGTGTTTCTGTGACAATAAAAAAACATTTTATCTTTTTCAAATGTATTTTTCTTTTTTCTAAGTCTTTCTTGTCTACATATTATTATGTGACAAATTTCATAAAGATCGGTTCAGTGTTTTAAGCGTGAAAAAGTCACAGACAGACGAACGGACAGACGGACGTTACTTTCTCATTTATAATATTAGTGGAGACAGGTTAAATAAATGTTAAATTGGTAAACGTTTTTAAAGGGTATTGCTACCATCATCAATCATAGTTAGAAGTTGTTTATTTTTAAACATAATTTTAGGTCAAAACGGTAGTGGCGATGTATCAATATTTTAAAATTATAAGTACCTCGTACACGATAAACTTTGTAACTACATACACAACGGGTCTTTTAAAGTACCCTAGTCTAATTGATGTACAAATACAAAGCTACGAAGTAACTTTATTAAAACTTCTTTCATATCAATGGTAGGACAACTTATATCGTAAGGCTAGATTTATCCCAGGGCGAGTTTATTTATAGGGAAATATTTATATGAGCCTCTTTTTAAATGTCTGACCTTTTCTCACAGTTGGTCGAAGTAACTAACCTAGGATGCTGACCAAATGGGTTAGGTTAGAACTGTGACGTGTCACAAGCAAGCCGAGCGAGCGAAGCCTACGAAGGCTACATCCAAGTTTATCGCAGTTACTTAGATAATTTAGAACTGTGATCAACCAAGCGCGAGCCAAATTGGTCGCAGTAACTAAGCGAGGACACCCGACCAAATGGATTAGGTTAGGTTAGAACTGTTACAAATCGCGCGCAGGCCGAGCGAGCGAAGCGAGCTGTGCCGCGGCAGCGACCTGCGAGCGCTACATCTAAGTTGGTTGCAGTTACATGACTATTTACTATTTTTAGGACCCCAAAATAGGACCTATTAGAGGATCACAAAAAAGGCGCATTCGTTAAATTAGAGTGTTCAATTATATTTTTAGGACAGCAAAATAGGCACTGTAAGAGGTTGGATACATGTCGTGTTTTTATAGCTTGGGTAAGGTTATACAACACCTATTTCTGTATCTTGGTTGAGGTGGTTTTAATCTCACGTAATAAATCTGATCCTAACACTAATTAGGTATGGCTGGGAACCGTGGCTCGATACCGATATTCTAATATGAGACTAATTATTACTAAATGTTACAGCTAGATACACAGAATAAAGCCCTTGAATTATTTCAAATAAATCTTATTCATGTTTCTTGTAATTTCAAGCACACAATAGCGGTATTTTCAATTTATTTTACTGTTTTGAAAAACAGTATACTTTGGGGGATTCCACATTATCCACAAGCGCGCGAAACAGCTGAACTGACGGATGCCAATATATTTTGGTTTGTTAAAATACAAAAAATAAATAAAAACAATCATGATGTCAGTAGAACAATAATTTTGGAATGTCTGTCAATGAGGGAATAAAGGAGTAAAAAATGCCATATGCATTCATTTTATTTATGTCTTGACAGATAACAGTAACTATAGCGTCCTATATAGTCACAATGCACAGCAAAGGGCTCTTCTCATACAGATAGGAAACAATATGCGTGTACAGTAATGATTGCGATTGAAAAAGTAACTGAAGAAATCATATTGATACTAGGTAAGATCAAACCTACAACCTTGAAAAATGAATTCCTCAGTGCTTAAACACTGAGGTTATCCTCCTGAACACGAGCGGCACGTTGCCAAAAGCAGAGGGAACTACCAAGCGTGAGTCTCCTATTAAGTGTTCTGGCCCCCAAGCGAGCGAATATCACTGAGCGAGTACGTTCTTTAATAGCTTTCGTCGCTGCGACAAACGAGTCCTCGCCGGCGGCGGTAGGAACAGTCAGCGATCAACTACTGATATATGTATCGCTTTTATTTACACGGGGTCTATAATCTTTTGTACGTTTCTTTAGGGAGACAATCGGTGATAAATCTAGTCGCTCCCTCGTCGGAGGTGGAACAGGTGCCTTAGAAACACTCAGTGTGTTCGAGCCCTTAGCTACCGACCCATGACAACATTTCGCGTTCATATCTTATTTCAGGAAATAAATAAACATTGTTTCCATTCGTTGCAATGGGAGTTCTCTCGGGAAACTTTTAATTCAGTTACAATGTCGTATGTTATCTGTTTTGTAATAAATTCACTCTGTCTTTGTTATAAAAGTAAAATGTGGAATCAGATGGTTGGCTGGTTGGTATGCAGTCAGTGTCCGTGTTAAACAATTTGGAGTCAACGTTTATCAGAGTCAGATGAAAAGACAAAGTAAAACTACATAAAATCTTGAAATGGAATGCATTTTATGTGTTTCTATCAGAGACGATTGATGCCACTAAAGTTGTCCGACAGTCGACACATTTTGAGCCATCAACTCCGTTAGTATCCTTACTGGTAAGTTAGTCTTTGTAAAAGATTTTAAGATATCTAACACGTACTTATAATATTAAGTTATCCGACAATGCTTTGCAAACTTATCAACAGACAGTCAGAAGTAATTGAATATTGAGCCACACGTTTTTCGTAAATGTTCACCCTATTATTTATATTTTTGCCCTACAACGCACCATTTTTGAGATATTAGTGAAAAATCCAAAAGTAGAAACATTGTGCCCCCTTCCCCATTCCGGCTCACCTTCTAGAAGTCAGGACTTTGTATGTTCACTCCCTAAGCATCCTAAATAAGTTTCTGAAGGAATCGCTGAGGACCCTGCTCACGGATTCTACACACATTCATACTGGGCCATTCGTTGACTGAACTAGATAGTAAAACATGGCACAATTACGCTTAAAATACCTAATCCACTTTTTCAAACATCAATCTCAAGCTGCAATGAGTCCTGCCGATGACTGACAGCTATATCCTGATAGATTGACTTAGTTAACTATCTATCTAATATTCGCTTGTGTCTACGGAAGCAGCATTTTAAGAAAGTTCAATCTGATCTCAGTCTCAATCTGACAAAAATACCACTAAAATCCCTACATTTTTGACAAGTTTTTGACATTAATTGTCGCTGAGATGAGATTGCGACTAGATTTTGACCGCTTTTAATAACGGGAATTGGCCTTCTGGTGAGCATGCTATCATTCCTTTTTAGCGGTAGTGCGGCATTAGCCCAACTGTCCGTTTCTTAGAGCGCTAGCAAATAGTAAAATGTGTTCGATCGAAACCCATTTCAGTTGACGTGAACACACTAAAGCCTTATTGGTTTTTCAAATCAAAACAAAATAAAATGGGTATAACCCCTGGGTTTTACCAGTATCGACAAAATCACTATTATTTCCTCCCCTGTCCACGTGGAAAAATGACAAGGGAGATACAAGCTTAGTCCGTGTCCACGCTCAGCACGCGATCTCCAGGGGAAACTTTTTAATTCAATTACAATGTCCACTGTTACTCGTGCCCTAACAAATTGCATTTGCTACCGCGGTTATTTGCACGGAGTTTTATATAAAGTTTGTTTGGAAATACTCGCATTTGTTGCGAGTAACATGAGTTTTCGTTTTATGTTTGTTTTTTTAAGTGGAATATTTTTTAGAGATTTTTCCTATCTATTAATGTAAAAGGATTGTTTACTTTCGCGTATACAATAACAGAATGGTACACGCAGTTCAGTAATTTACAATTAATTTAATGCAGCTTTTCCAGGTTAAAATTTATCTGTAGCAGCCAAATCTGTTTATATCCAGACTAGCTTCTGCCCACGATTTGGTCCGCGTGAAATTTCTAATTACCCTGACCCACAACATCGCATTGCATCGCCTGCCCGCACTATTACTTCGTTTTTGTTTAGCGTTCTTTTTCATTTTTTGCTCGGCTGCTTAGGGTCCCAGCGTGACGTTACATATTCTAAAGCCTTCCTCAAGAATTGGGTTATCAAACGCAAAAATATTATGTCGATTCCGACTGGTTCCAGAGTTAAATAAGCGCGTCCTAATAAATATAATGTTCCGCTTTATTTTTAGGCGAGCCTAATTCCGTTATCTATCTATGTATCTATGTAGTTGTGTAGCATATCTATGTGGAGTTTGGAAGTTGGCGGTGTGATACCTCCGTGCCTCGGAAAGGGTCCTGCGCAGTCCTGCGCCAGATCTCTCTCCGGTCGTGTCGGACTGTCGTCCCATCGGACTATGAGAGTGAGGGAAGAGGGAGTGCACCTGTGTCTGCGCGCACACTTGTGCACTATAGTATCCTAGTCTTCGTTGAGATTGATTGTCATGGTCGAAATACGGTCTGGAAGACCTTATTTATTTTATCTAAATGTAGATATATAACGGTATTAGGGTCGCCTCCGGTTACATAGAATAGGACTTAGGGAAGGTTGCTTTAGACATACCAGCGTCTAGGTCGTACTACAGCAATATCTGTTCTCCTGTTCATTATAACTAAGACAAAAACCAGTGAAATGTCGAAAGCTTGTTGACGGACAAGTTTTTTCTACGGCGCGGTTTATACGCCGTACCGTAATGAAACCATGCCGAGGGCTTTACCATTCGCTTATTCATGGTTTCAAAGAATAAAACGTACATGTTCTAATTATATTTCCAAACTCTAAATGTAATAATAAATGTTGAAACAACCACAAAATTACAAAGAATTAACAACAGGAATTTCATCATAAAATACTATATAATACTACATTATAAATTTATAACACAAAGGTTGGAGTTATATATAATTCTCATAACATAATAATAATTAAACCAGCTTCGCCACCTATCACTTGAATCCATCAAGTGGCATCCACTCGACGTTATTCCAGGGGCTAAAGGCTGGTTTACACAAGGAGGTTTCTCGCCTGACAAGGACGACAGGCGAGAATGATCATTCGAGTTTTGTCGGCAAGACATTGCTTAAGCTAGGGTTTCCTAAGGCGGTGGCCGCCACATAGAGTCCACAATTTAGCGTCCGTTTTTTGTGATAGAATTTACGGGGTCAAAAAGAGCGTTTTTTGACCATTTGTCATCATTTTCATGACCACCGTTATTGCGGCCGTTATGTGGTGACCTGCACCGTTGTTCAAGCAACCATAGCTTTGCGAGGCAAGCAAGACCCTTCTTGCCTCTCACATTTAAAAAGCGAAGCACGAAACAAACACTCGCCTACGTTTATGTAACATGAGACTCAACGTCAGGGCAGCGGGATTGTCCGAAAGGGTTACCGCTGCCCCGGAACATAAAGGGCTAAGGAAGGAACACGGATGGGTTTTAGTCAGTAAGAGTCTGACACTCCCTTCCGCTCCACCCAGAGCGGGAGGGGTCATTTGATGATTTCCCATCCAAAAAAAAAAAAAAAAAAAGACAACGTCAGATGATTTTCTGAATCTGTGATTTGACAATACAAAACACGGTTTGGTCTATTGAGTATAAATCTCATCATGAAAACTTAGGTGAAGCAAGCTTGAAATGAGCTGTCATTCCCTAGGGATAGATTACTATTGACGGCTCACTTCATCAAAGTTTTCACGATGCGATTTTTAGAGAATAAATCGGCAGACGTAGATGCGTCCAATCTATAAAGGACGAGGTGATTTACGCCTTTCAACAATGTCCACGAGGTTTTTTTTTTTTAAGTGAAAAATTCTTTAGGCGTTTTGTGCGGTTTTCGGTAGTGGAAAATTTTAACAGAACAGTTCGGTGCCGGAACGACGCGTAACGTTTCAAGTCCCTGCTTAAAAATAGTATTGAAAATATATCGTAATAATAATATGCCTAGTTATGAGTGATGGGTTTTACTGCCTATTTTTTATCATCTGTTTTCAAAGGCGAGAAAATGTCGTCGTATAAACGAGTTTCTATTAACGTACAACACCAGAACACTTTAATATGAGCACCACTTTAAAGTTCTTGCGATAGAAAATAGCGTTGATTTATTATGCAGCTCGAAATAATAAAGTAATTAAATAATAACAAATAATCCTACAAATATTATAATTGTGAAAGTTTGTGAAGATGTTTGGATATTTGTTACTCAATCACTCAAAAACTACTGAACGGATTTAGATGAAATTTGGTACACAGATAGTTTATAACTAGGATTAACACCTATGATACTTTTTTATCCCGATATTTCCACGCGAAATGCTCCTCCTATGAAATCGCGGGGCACTGCTAGTATGTAATAAAATATCATGCCTGTGATCCCTAGATAGTCAGAGGTGTATAATTAACCTACATATTACCTACTAGGTACATTTGTTTTTTTTTTAAATAAGTCGCAATTATTTATCAAATACTACCTGCGGTTTTACTTACATTTTAGGGAAACTGTTTCATGTACAGTTATGGGAATTAATTATTCAGCAATATGACACCTTCATGTCAATTGACGTTCAAAAGTGCCTTTTACGTGCCTATTTGAAATAAATGCTTTGATTTTGCATTTGCTGGATTATACCCACTTGAAACAACTGTCAAAGAATGACAGTTGTGTTTTGAATATACGGACACTAACCTTATAATACCTACCTAATGATTAGCGACTGTTTAACCATATTTATCTACATTTTTGATGTTAAAACGTGTCTTAAACTTAATCATCCATACTAATAATATAAATTCGAAAGTAACTCTGTCTGTCTGTCTGTCTGTATGTTACCTTTTCACGCCCAAACCACAAAACGGATTTCGATAAAATTTGGCAGAGAGATAGATTGCATCCCGGGGAAGGACATAGGATAGTTTTTATCGACATAGGTACCTCGCGGGCGAAGCCGCGGGCGGAAGATAGTCGTTTATAAATAAGAACCCCAAGTTGGTAGTCAATTTGTTTAACAAAAAATTTCCCTGATTTTAACCGGATACAATAATTATTATCCTGTATATTCATCCTTTACCTACCAGTATTAATAGGTATGGGTAGGTACATACCTACAATTTAAACTGGAACTAAAAGAATTCCAACATTACTGAAATGAAATAAAGCGCCCTAATTAACAAATGAAAATCGCGAAAAGTGAGTAAGAGGTAAATGATTAAATATTTAACAGTCGTTAATTACGTTTTAATGAATAAATTTATGGAAATTTATTGCCTGAAAATGTATTACTTGCTTTAACTTAGATGTATTTTCAAAAGAATTCTCCAAACATAAATTGTTGTTCGTAATATTTTAACACCTTTGTTTATTAAATCTTACGAAATAAACATACACAATATTTGTGTGAAAAACAAATAAATGAATTTGAATATTATAATTTTTTGTATGTTTGTTTTGTATATGTGGTTTGCTCCAAAACCCATTGTTCTCATAATTTTAATGTTCATACATTGATTCCACTGCGCTTCAAGAAATGTTGAGTAGAATTAGAAAAAAAAAAAAGCACGAAACAAAAAAAAATGCATCCATACTAATATTATAATTTCGAAAGTAACTCTGTCTGTCTGTATGTTACCTTTTCAGGCCTAAACCACTGAACTTGGATTTTGATAAAATTTGGCAGAGAGATCGATTGCATCCCGGGAAAGGACATATGATAGTTTTGATCGACATACTTCTAACACAGTACAGTCTCGTACAGGGTCATAGCATTATGCTGAGCGATGGCCGTTTTGCGTGGATGTGACGCATGTTTTCTCCCATATTGTTTTTTTTTTTTATATATGTTTTTCTTTTGATGCGTCATGTTTGCCGCAAATAAACGTATTTTCTTTCTTTCTTTCTTTCTTTCTTTCTTTCTTCTTTCTAACATATACATACAAAATATATTCAGATTTATTCAGTCATAATCAGAACGTCACATCTAAAAATATTTTTTTCTTAAGAATAAAAACACTGTATTAAGTTGTACATATTCAGTTAGCTTATTTTATTGCAAATCCAACGACGTAAGTTTTATACATAGCTTTCATACAAAATTTTAGACATTGCCATTTTAATGACCGCGGGCGGGGGCGGCGCGCGCAATTTCGCGCGTTTTGTCATGCAACATCATGCGACACAAGGGCCATAAAGTGCGAAATGGCCTTGAGCATTTTTGACACACGAGATGAATCCACGGTAAAAAAATACTACCGATATTTATATTTGTGTATTACAAACAACTTAATGGTTTGCCTTTTTATGCTGACTCTACTTATTTTATTTTGGAGCGCAGTGGAATGCATTCCTAGAGCGCAGTGGAATAACGCGGAAAAGGCATACAGCCCCGACCCCAAATAAATTGTAATAGGTATTATAACACCTTTGTTTATTTGTTTTGCAATTTTTTTTTTTTTTAAGTATTGAATTAACAATTCAAAAGTAAGCCTGTAAATGGTTTATTTGAAATAAATGCTTTGAGTTTGAGTTTGGTGACAGAAATAGGTACGTATGTAAAATCATATTTGTCTGTTTCAGAGGATATTAGATGATGTGTTTATTTGATAGTGAAACTGGTTCGATATCTCGTTTCTAAACATAATGTTAAGAAAGATGCATTATTACGCCTTCTTTGCATGGAGGTTGGCATGTACTACAGAAAGTCAACTTACATACTCCTTTTGCTTCGTTCACGTTCATATATCTGCTGTGCTATTCTGTAAAAATCTCACCGTGATCATTCGGGTGAAGTGAGCTTAAAGTGAGCTATCATTAGTGTCAATCCTTAGCATCAGATGGAATGACAGCTAACTTCACGTAACTTCTCACGGTGAGAATCTAACAGAATCGACCGGCTGGTCATACACGCAAGCCCGGTTGCGAGCACTACACACCTGACCTTTATGAAAAACATCACCATTAAAGGTTATTATCACAGATATAGATACACCTAGACAACGCAAGAGCAACTACTTCGCGTGCCAAAAGTCGCACCAGCTTTATACGTACAAAAATCGTAAGCTGCCACTTTCTGCTGCTGCTCCGGGAGTGGGGCAAGACGGGTGTCGCACGCGGCGGCGTCTTTGAATCGATTTGATTTTCCCATCTCTAAATAGTTGACGTCATAGTAGGCAGTAAAAAAAATGGCACGCTTAGTAGATGTCATACAGATCGTGATACTTGCGTTATCTAGGTTATATGTGGTCAGTAGAGGTACAATGGTAAGAAAGATATTCGTTTAAAAAAACTTTGTCGCTACAGAATCAACTATAAGACCACACAAAACGACCGTAATCTGAGAAAAAGTTCTACAAACACTTGAAACAACAACACAGCTGTCCAGACACTTATAGGTCAATAACCCCGACCAGTTATATCCGGGTCAAACTTCACTGAAATGTGCCAAAGAGTCGTTGAATTGACAAGGATCATTATTTAGGTGCCTGAAGCAAGGTTCAAAGGTTTTGTTTCACCATTTACAACCTGTCTGCTAAATAAAATAGGATATTGGATGAGGGGTTCTGTAACGGAATTTCTTCTCAAAGTAGTACAATAGAAAAGTCGACCTCATCTACTTCTAAAAATATGATTGACGTGTAAAAGTGTTTGTACGAACCTACATAGAAATTAAATTATTTATCATTTACTTTTGGATTTCGGAAGGCCAATTCCCGTAATTTAAAACATTTAAATCTCATTTCAGCGACAATTAATGTCAAAAACTTGTCAAAAATTTAGGGAAATTAGAGGTATTTTTGACAGATTGAGACTTTGAACGTACTTAAAATTACGAGAATCGCCCCAACATCGCTCCTCTGGTTAGTCCTGATGAAAAGCGTCCTTTAGAAGTTAATATATGCTTTAAAAAGTTAAAGAGAAACATGTAATTCAAAAGTGAAATGATATGCAAAGATAAATAAATAAGAAGATAGAGGAGAGATACTTAATTAAATTCACCATCTTTGCTCTAGTCTTCAATTATTTTATGTTGGTATGCCATGTTTGCGATTGATTGCTATATTATGCGATTCAACTCAGAATAGGAATGCGCTTGCGCCATATTGTGACGTTTTAGCAAAACAGCACCTCGTTTACTCATTTTGGAGTCAGTGAAATATATAGCATAAGCATAATCAGAATCAGCCTATAGTGTTCCCACTGCTGGGACACAAACCTCCTCTCTGTGACAGGGAGTGGGTTGTATGCAATCCACCACGTGGGCCCAGTACGGGTACGTTTTTACATGACTTTTAATTTTTGGTTCTAGGATAAGAGTGAGACATAGCAAAAACCATTTATAAAAACGGATAACAACAAGTTTCATCAAGTTCATTTGATAGATCATTGACGTCCCTTTTCTTAGTTTGATTGCATTGTACCCATCTTCTTAGCACGGTGGGCTGCGCTGGGGTAGCTGCTGCACTTTATTGGGATATATTTGAGCCGTTTGGGTTTAAAATACTACGGCCGTGGGTTCCCAGTGCTCATCAAGTGTTTCGAGATATCGCCAAGCCGTTGGTCGACTCTTCAAGTGATGAATGGGCTGCGCTATTTTTAACCCCGACGAAAAAAGAGAAACAAACAACCAAACAGACGAAGCTTATAGGCACCCTTCGACCAGATGAGGCGCAACGCTTGGATCAAAATATTACCTAGAACTATAATCTTAAAGGGCCAATTATATATTTTATTATTTGAATTTTTAGAGGCTTTTGTTTGTGTCAGGTTTTTTTTTTTACTAATCAGCCTTGCAACGATGCCAGTCTTTTTGGCTCTTTTCCCACCGGCAGCGATACGGACGCATTTTTGCCCAATAAGCGCTTATTTTTTTTGTATATTCGCATAAAATACATTTCATATATTTTAGTGTTAGATTTTATATTTTATTTAAGAGTGAGAGAAAAAATGGCGCATTATTATCAAAATGTAAATAAACTATGAAAAAAATATAATAATATGTTGAATTTGTTAAAATACGAAAAAACTTTTTCTCCGACTTACGAGTATGTTAACATAATAATATTTATTAGGAGCTAAGGTTCCGGAGATTATCCTACACATATACACAAACATGATTTGTCTAAATGAAAAATTTCAACATCTGCGTTGCTACTCGTAGTACAAACAATCAAAGAAGTCTTCCAAAAAAAATCCTGTATGAGTCAAGAACCTCCAAAATCAATATGCAAATAACAGTCATTTATATCTGAAACAGCACACGCCTGAGAAAATACTGAGCTCCATACATTCCACCTTTCAGCGCTAAAACGAAACATCCCCGCTGATTACAGCGACACTCACAGATTACATAGTATAATACCACGCCTTTTTAAAGTTAAATGTTTCAGCTGAATTGCGATGCCGCCAAACAGAATTTGTTTAACTAAATTACACTATTTTGTAAACCATCCTGTGAATTGTTTTGCGAAACGATTTTATTGCTTAAAAGCTGCTTAGATTTCAGTGTGGAATCCCACGTTTTATTGTTCAGATTATTGGATGAGCCTAGATTTCGTTTTTAGCACGATATTTTCATACAGCGGTTTGGATGATGTACCTAGTTAACAAAACTAGAGCTTGGGCCACAATCTCTTAGAAATAACACAACATCAGGCCTGTAAACCCTAAATACTTAAGCAGAAGTGTATGTAGGCACCTAAAGTAAAACCACACTTCGGCAGTTATTGTTTGCTTAAGAGCAGGTATCAACCAAAATAGCCTAACTTCAATATGATTTTTCATGAAATTGATGAGACTTAGGTATAAAATAAAAATAACACGAATAACTACATGATATTTCCAAACTTATTGTGGCAACAAATCACAAAATAGTAAAATTTTCTGTAATAAAAAGCATCACGAAGTTACCTCCAATTTTCACGACTTTTCGATTTGTACTTAATATGCTAATGACTACTAGAATGAAAATTTGATGATTAATTTATTAATATAAAGCGACTTAGATTGTGGAAGGATTTTATTTTATTACTTTTATTTGTGGTTTTATTACGACGATAAGCTTATAGCACTTACGACGTTCTTAGTTCGTGGAAGATATCATCTTCCGTCGCACGTTGCGGGAACTTCAAACATATATATGTTTCACAAATCAGTCGCCCCCGCTCTGTTGAGACGAGAGGACTGCGCTCAAATTTTCGGCTGCGCTGCTATTATTTAATTTACGTAAACAATATTTTCGTAATTTATCACTTTGTAGGAAAGACACTGTGAAACAGAAAACATGGAAAAATAACTAAAACCACTCCCGAAACGATTATTAAAAACAATAAGACTTGATAAACTAAACAAATACCGAGGCAAAACTATAAAATAAAAATATTGAAATAATTCAATGTTGATATTTGAAAAGTCAAGATGACATACATTTTATTTGACAGATTTTTGACTGGTATAGTACCACTAGCGCCATTGTTCTGCATTTCGGTTCATTTTCTTGCGGAGAAAACTTGCAACATAGCCAACTAGCGTTCATTTGAAAGTTCGTGCTGGAGATTTTAGACCTTACGGTGATTAACTCAAAATCCAAATTCGTTTTCTTCCACTTTTCTTGACAAACTCCGTATAAGGTTTTAGTAAGTACTATTCCCTAAATCAAGTTGAAACTCGAAATTCAGCGTAAAGGGTATATTATTATTGGAGCATACAAAAAAAATATCGGAAATTAAATACGTAATGAGTTTATTGTGGACAAAAGTACGAAACGGCACATGAAATATTTCATACAGATAGTGTTCTCATGACTAGCCTTCTTTTTATGGTGAGGATGAGTAAAGGTTGTGACGGATCAACATGTTTGGGATTGTCGGCTTCGCCGATAAAAGAGTTAAGCTCTGAATTAGTGCTAAGTTCTATAGAGTTGAGAGAAAGTCTACAGTTCATATTATAACTTGGCAAGTTGGAAACTTGGAAAGTTTCAACAGTTACAAAAGAGGAACCTAATGAACTTTAGACTTTGGAACCCATTTACATAGATGCCATATTGGTAAATCCGACAAACATGTACTTCTTTTGTTCCGAACTTAGCCTCGTTTTCCACAAATGTTTTCGGTGGGGATTTTTTCCTACTCGCACTTCGCGCAGGAAAGGCTTTTATGACACATGCCGTTTGACGTTGCATAATACAGTGCAAAATCCACCATACGTATATCATTTTTTATTTGGGTATCACTGTTGCTAATTTATTGACTTTGCACGATCCTGCAAAGAAAAATCCACGATATACAAATATAATTTTTTTCTTGGTCAACACTGTTTTTCATCAAGATGTGGTGACGTCCAACTTGTAGGTCCTAAACAAAATTTGGTTACATTGGAATTTGAACTTTGTCACATCAACATTGAGTTTCTAGTTCCAAAAAAATACTAAGACATGATTCTTAGATTCTGAATTCAAACTTAGCGTATAGTAAGTATATGCAAAATAAACGGATGTTTTTACTTACTAAAGAATTGCATTGAAAATAAAGGGAATGAACAATGATCATATTTCGATATTGTAATTTGAGAAACCAATACGAGAAAATTAAATAGGGTTGCTCATCACTGCGGTGCGACAAGTTTTCTAAGATTTTTGATAGATATTTTCAATCATCTTTGTCCTTAATATGACCATTACAACGTCGTCATTCTAAAAAGGCTTGATTATATAACTCAAAATAAAAAATGTGATTACATTGGCCTTTATATTGTTAAAAAAACAAATTAGTTGAGTTTGTTTTCATCATGATTTATGATTAGGAGTATGTAATATAATACTTTGATGGAAGTGCTTTTGCTTTTTAGGGTTTCGTACCTCAAAAGGAAAAATCGAAAACCTTAGATACAGGATAACTTCGTTGTCCATCCGTCTGTCCCTTTTTCTCAGGAATACGTATCAAGTTGAAATTGATATCAAATACTTAGATCTACGGTTTCTTGGAGCTGTAGAAATATCAAGCCTCAAAGACGCTGACTTAGAAGCTAGCATAAATTGCCATTCATGTCGCGTGTTTTGAAATTTAAATCCTTGGGTGTACCTTATACGTTTTAATTATTCCCGTTGACCTAGAATAATGAAAATTGGCAAGAAGCAAGGTCTCACAGCATAAATAGGTACAGGAAAATATCCAAAAATCGTTCATTTGTAATTTCATTCGGAATCGAAAATGTATAGGCATTCAACTCGGTTTGCTCTCTAATATAAGATTTTTTTTTTTACTGTATAGTAAAGTTAGTCCTTCAATCCAGAATTGGAAATTCATAGATAGGCTGTATTACATGTATGTCCGTGAATCTGTTACCAGCATCGGAACAGATTCAGGGACATACAATAATATTGCCCTATCAAGATATCTACTTGCACAGCCTGCTATAATACTTAGGTACATTGAATAGAGCCGTTTCATCTGATTATTTTGAATATACTTATTACAGAAGATGGAAATTCAAACACAAATATATATGATTTATACCGATCTGTTCCCATGAGAACCCCCCCCCCTCCCCCCTCGATCCCCTGCTAGTTATTCTTCTGTTTTAATCTCTGGCTTACATGGCCGGGCGAAAAGTTTCTGCTGGCGGGAAGGGATTGTGTTTTGTTTTTGTCGTGTTTGATGAGAGGGGTAGGCAAGGAAGCGCGGGTGAAATTTGATTTTTTTCTGGCTTTATGCCCCCCCTTAAGTCCCATTTAATATGGAGCGAGCCTATTGCTATAAACCGGACACAAATCCAGACTCCAGTCCATTGGGACAGACTGTTTGCGGAAGGTGGAAGACAGGGTGTTGTGGCGCAGCCTGGGAGAAGCCTATGTCTCATGTCAGCAGTGGATTGCGATAGGCTGAGCTGATTGATCATTAAGATATCATGAAAATTGCTTATTAATTTTAGTTAAGCTTGCTAAGCTAAATTATAATAAGGCTAAGGTGTTCATAAAGAACAAAAGCCATTGAACAATGTTCATTTGTTTTGAAATTCTTCATAACTTTGAATACAGTCTAACATCTTTCGTAGTATTGTTTATTAACTTTCGTTAATAAAAGTAATGTCTAACTTGAATATTAATAAAAATATAGTTTAATACACACATCAAAAGTGTCTAGGGATCAACATATATTTTTGCAATAACTTTTCTCCTGATTGATATTAATTAAAATTTTCTTTAAGGATTCATCAAATAAAGTGTTTTCGTTTGTCACAGTAACGATAAACCAAGTCACCTTTGCATTAATAAAGAAATTTGCCAATAAAGGGATTTTTGACATTTGAAACACTAACACAAAAGTTCGAAAAAAAGACTGAAATAACAGTTTTCTTTAAAATTTTATTGGGTAACTTAAACAATTAATAATCCGTGTTTCTACCGCGAACACTAACAACACAAGAACATCGGTTTGGCATACTCAAAATGAGTTCATCCAAATCACGCTGTGGAATGGCCGCCCATGTTCGTTGCAACAACAAAAAAAGGTCTTCTTGCGACTGGATACCCTCCATATTCGGCAGAGCTCTTCTCTGTAGCATATCCCATGCATGCTCAATCGGGTTCAAGTCTGGCGACTGAGCAGGCCAGGGCAGGACATTGATGTTAGCTGCGGCGAGAGTCTGTCTTACAACTCTTGCGGTGTGCGGTCGTGCATTATCATGCATTAACTGAAATAAGGGACCGATTTGCACTTGTAGAGGAACGATGACGTCTGATACAATCGCACAGTGTTTTGTGAAGACCATTTTTCGGACATTGCTTTTTTATGTTAAAAACTGATAGTTTAAGTTATTTAAAAACAATATTTCGTATCCCCATTTCACTAGCATGTTTAGTTTGTGAGATATAATTTTTTGAAAATCGTCTTTTTTTCAACCGGGTATTTAGAAAAAAAATCATTTCTCTGAAACTAAATATGATACGCAATTGTGACCTGAGAAACATCGATGGCGTTTTTTATGCTGCATATTTTAGAGTAAAAATTAAACTCGGAACTTCGTTAGATTCAGACTTATACGAGGTTTTTAGTTTTTAGTTTTTATTTTTTTTCTCGGTAATTCCGTCGTATTTGGAAAAGTTATTTATACTGAAATTATGCCCTTCATCTTCCCTACCTACCACAAAAATAACACATCCTAATTGCGTGGAATCTAGAAGTTATTCCACATTAACTGTTTTTGCTAGGGTTGTCACTTTCGAATCAGAATTTTGATGACTCAGTTTTTTATTTAATGGGACGTATTGGTTATTAAAAGTTCGACTATTAAACCTAGGAACTTTGTTATATGCAGACTTATACAAGATTTTTAGTTTTTATTTATTTTGTTCTCGATAATTCCGTAGGATTGGGATAAGTTATTTATAATGAAACTAGCACTTTGCCAGCAACTTCGTTCGCGAATGTTTTCATAAAAACTTTAACACCCTTCAAAACTGTATTTTGAGGGTAGTTTTTTGTTACACTTTTTTGTGGTGGTTCTACAACTAAAAAGTACCTTCCATCATCAGATTAGGTCGATGGTACCTTATAGCCAGAGTGCATCTCATGACAATTCTAATTATCCCAAACACGGTTACGTTACATTGATTTATTACAGAGTTCCGATACCTACTTTCCGGGTTCATCATAAGATCAGTTCGATATACCCCCTCTTCCTCCAGTCAGTTATCGACTACACGTATAAACAAAGCAATTTTACTTGTTACGACAGTTGTGCTGTGATCCTATAAGGAGTTCCGTTCCATGTCTTTAAAGTTCATGATCAGATCATAACTATTTTCTATGGGACCAATTTGGAAGAATAACCTTTCAAACAAAAAAATAACTTTCAAAATCGGTCCACAATTGACCGAGAAATCGGTGAACATACATAAAAAACAAAAAATACATCCAGCTGAACATATTATAACCTCCTTCTTTTTGAAGTCGGTTAAAAACGAAACCGTGTGCAAAATTTCATGTTCCTATTCTCTGTAGTTTCGGCTGTGCTTTGGTATGTTAGTCAGTCAATTTCTCCTTTTATTTAAAGAGATAACTTCAGATCCGGATATGAACTAATATAATATAATCGCGCGACAACCCTAACGACGTAGAATACGGATTAAACTTTAAAATGTTGTGGTTTCTAGATTCCACGCAATTAGGACGTGTTATTTTTGTGGTATGTAGGGAAGGTGAAGGGCATAATTTCAGTACAAATAACTTTTCCAAATACGACGGAATTACCGAGAAAAAAAATAAAAACTAAAAACTAAAAACCTCGTATAAGTCTGAATCTAACGAAGTTCAGAGGTTAATTTTTACTCTAAAATATGCAGCATAAAAAACGCCATCGATGTTTCTCAGGTCACAATTGCGTATCATATTTAGTTTCAGAGAAATGATTTTTTTTCTAAATACCCGGTTGAAAAAAAGATGATTTTCAATAATTTTTTTCTCAAAATCAAAACATGCTAGTGAAATGGGGATACGAAATATTGTATTTAAAAAACTAAAACTATCAGTTTTTAACATAAAAAAGCAATGTCCGAAAAATGGTCTTCACAAAACACTGTGAATCGTCTCAGCATAAATTTGAGCGTTGAGGTTGCCTCTGATCCAAATCAACTCAGTTCTTCCGCCGATCCAAATACCCGCCCATACCATGATGGTTCCACCACTATAAGGATGGACTTCCTGGCAGGATTTTAATCGCTGTTGGCGTCCAGGGGTTCTCCAGTGTCGTATACGTCTTGTATCCGGTCTCATACCAAAACTAGACTCATCAGAAAAGCACACGAAACGCCATTGTTCTTCTGCCCAATTTCTGTGTTCAAGAGCCCATTGATATCGAATCCCACGATTGTGCATTGCTATAGGTGGTACCCGTAGCGGTCTTCGGGAATGAAGGTTCACTTCATGCAAGCGGTTTCTGACTGTTTGGTCGCTAATTAAGTTCCCTGAAGAGTGATGAAGCCTCACGGCTAACATCATGGCGGTTATTGTTGGAGCTCTTCGAGTTAAGATTTGAATGTATCGGTCTTGTCTCCGTGTGGTGCAGCGATACCGTCCTCCATGGCGCTCAGCCACGGTACCAGTGCTTCGGTAACGTGTCCAAAGTCGACTGATAACACTCTGACTTGTATTCAGAGCTAAAGCCACAGTACGTTGCCGGGAACCAGCTTCTATCATTCCCACGGCTCTGAGCATTTCTTCCCTGCTTAAATGACGTCGCCGCTCCATAATAACGTTGGTTTTAATCAGTAGTAGGGAAACAGTAGCACTAATAATGTCTTCAATGCGTTGTATGTTTTTATAGGGAAAATATTGACAGCTGATTTTCATCTTTTACTCGAATTTGATTCACAGTTCCTGATTCAAATTATGAAATGCACCAAAAAGGATCCATATAAATTTATAAAATCATAAATTTATTACAAAGCCACATCTCAATCTCAAGAAATCCGCATAAAAATGCTTGATCCCTAGACACTTTTGATGTGTGTATTTAGGTAATGACCTGAGACTCTTACTGATTTATCCCAGCTGTGAACTCTTAACAATGTAGGAAGGTGGTGATGTTTTAAAACCGGGACTATCTTGCACGTGTAGTTTGACAGTTGTGTAACAATGTCAGAAATTATGCTTCGCCAAAGTACGCGCTATGTAACGTTTACAGATCTTGACCTATGAATTCCACGAAGTACGTTACTCATCATCTACCTAGCCTTTTTCCCAACTATGTTGGGGTCGGCTTCCAGTCTATCCGGATGCAGCTGAATACCAGTATTTTACATGGAGCGACTGCCTATCTGACCTCCACAACCCAGTTACTGGGTAATACGATACCCCTTGGTAAGACTGGTTGTCAGACTTTCGGGCTTCTGACTACCCGTAACGACTGTCAAATATCCACGAATGACAGCCGGGACCAACGGCTTAACGTGCTTTCCGATGCACGGAGGGGTCTCGGTATGTAAAGATGGTCACCCATCCACAGACCAACCGCTTCAAGCGTAGCTTAACCTGACCGATCGACCTGTGCGGCTGTTAATATTTAGCCACGGGCCCCTCAGTAACGTAGTACCTTACTGCATAGTTTATATCATAAAGAGATATAAACTATGCTAAATTAAAAAGGCAAACTATGAAAGTTCTGTGCACACCTTTAGTTGAAAAGTTCGCTGTAGTAATTATATAATAAGACTAAATTCTTTGCTAATGTTTTCGTGAATTAGTCGTTGGAGTGCCATAATAAATAAATAGTTTTCTTTAAACAAGGATAATTATCTAGGAAGGTATTAAATGTATATCCCGTAGAAATGTGCACTGTAATGCAGGCTATGATTTAAAGACACCACGATATAAACTAAATTCAGCTTGACCTAATAAAACAGAAATACAAAAGAAAATTAACAAACCATGTTGACAAACAATATTTTTGTAATCCAAACATCTTTAAATGTTTTTCTTAGAAATGTCAAACTATGAAAGTTCTGTGCACACCTTTAGTTGAAAAGTTCGCTGTAGTAATTATATAATAAGACTAAATTCTTTGCTAATGTTTTCGTGAATTAGTCGTTGGAGTGCCATAATAAATAAATAGTTTTCTTTAAACAAGGATAATTATCTAGGAAGGTATTAAATGTATATCCCGTAGAAATGTGCACTGTAATGCAGACCTAACAAACAGAAATACAAAAGAAAATTAACACCTAATAAAACAGAAATACAAAAGAAAATTAACAAACCATGTTGACAAACAATATCTACCTAATAATCTTTAAATGTTTTTCTTACAAATGTTTCAAGTATGTATAGAGGAAAGGAAGGTAATTTGGAATACCATTTTGTTTCAGACCTGCAAATTTTTCCCAAATTAACAACAGTAGGTATTCCACAATACCATTCTTTCCTCTACTGTAACAAAGGAATTACCATTAATAATTAGTTTACTTCTCTCTCTCTGCCTAATCGAATAGAAAATAGCTCTATGTGTGCATTATATTATGTATTTTCCTTGTAAAACCACTTCTGAACTACAATAATCAGCCTAGATTTTTCCCAACTATATTTGGACCGGCTTCCAGTCTAACTGGATACAGGCTGGAGGCTTCTGGATTTACGTGGAGCGACTGCCTATCTGACCTCAACAATCCAGTTACTGGGTAATACGAAACCCCTTGGTAAGACCGGTTGTCAGACTTTCGGGCTACTGACGACCCGTAACGACTGTCAAATATCCACAAATGACAGCCAGGACCAACGGCTTGAGCTTTCCGAGGCACAGAATGTCGTGGTATGTGACGATGGTCACCCATCCACGGACCAAGCGCGGCAAGCGTAGCTTAACCTGATTGATCGACCCGTGCGGCTGTCAAAAACTTTTTTAATATGGAGAAAGAACTCGCAAGCGTAATTTTGTTAGTAAAACGTAAAGTCGAGGTCGGTCAGGATCGTGTCAAGGTCTAATATCTGATTCGTTGTTCATGCAGTTTATATTCCCCTAAGTGTTGGTTTTACCTTTTTTTACCCGTTTTCCTCTTCCTGTGCCGTTTATGTAATGTTATTTAGGTTTTAAAAGCAATTTTCAGATTTATGGAACCGTTAAATTGAGTTTTGTTGTATTTTTTTTAAATCAAGGTTTTTCGGTTTCTTAATAAATAAAATCCATAAAGATGTTTTATTAGCATGGACAATGCGATTTATTTATATTAACGATCTTTATAAAAATATTGCTGCATTCAGGTATACGGGTTTTGTTCTAGAACCTTGCACTAGAAAACATTCGTGTATGCATGCATCGTGCATTCGTGTATTGGAATCGGCACGATTTTAAATAGAAAAACACAATTATCTTTATCCCACATGGTTCTATCAATATTTTATAATATTGATTATTTTTTTTAAATGTTTTAGCTATAAACTGATATATTTATAGAACCGACTAATTCGCCGCTGTGAAAACCTTCCAACCAATTTGTTACACTCGAAAAGTACCGTTTACATTCTTTTGGTCAGGAATTTTAAGGCAAATTCCACTGGAATTCTGAATTACTGGGAAGTATGAGAATTTCAAATAAATTCTTAGCAATTAAAGCGTGCATACAGAAAATGGAATGGAAAAATATAAAATGGGGTGGCAACGGTCCGGCAGCGGTTACGGACCGGAATGGATTTTTATGTTTTTCATGCACTTAACGGTATTTATCCAGTGTGTTGAAAGATATCGGTGGGAACGTGGTGGTGGTTTGTGTAAATATTGGTATAGAGCGTTCTCAACCTTATTTTGCCCACCGGCCCACTTTGAGGATATATTTATTCTAGTCCCCATTTTTTTTTATCACCGTCTGTCGCGAATCTGAAACAGCTACTGCCACGATTATAATTATTGAAACGTGTAATATTATAATATAGTCGTAAGATCATCATCATCAGCCTACAGCAGTCCACTGCTGAACATAGGCCTCTCCTATTGTACGCCATTCAATTAGATTTTTGGCAACTTTCATCCAGCTGCTACCAGCCAGCCTGTGAAGATCGTCGCTCCACCTAGCTTGAGGGCGTCCCACCTTACTTCATTTCTTCATTCAAGAACACGTCTACCCCAACGATCATCATGGCTAATATGGCCCGCCCATTGCCACTTCAGCTTGCTTATTCTGTGAGCTATGTCGACAACTTTGGTTTTCTGTCGGATCGTTCTCTGTCCTAAAATAAAATAATATATAATTTTCTTTGGGTCTTAATCATTATCTGCCTTGCCTTTCCCCAACTGTGTTGGGGTCGGCTTCCAGTCTAACCTGGTGCAGCTGAGTATCAGAATTTTACTTGGAGCGACTGCCTATCTGAGCTCCACAACCTAGTTACTGGGTAATACGAAACCCCTTGGTAAGATTGGTGTCAGACTTGAGCTTCTGACTACCTGCAATGACTGTTAAAGATTTGCAAATGAAAGCCGGGACCAACGACTTAACATGCTCTCCGTGGCACTGAGGAATTTCGATATGACGTAATGGATGGTCACCCATCCACGGACCGACCTTAGTAGGTGTAGCTTAACCTTCGATCGACCTGTGCGGCTGTTATTATTAAGCCACGTGACCGTTCCCTTGATCAAATTAAATACTAATATAAAATTATTACTGCTTTTCCAATATGCAAAACAGAATTTAATAATCCCGTTTTAATAAAGGATATGACGTCAAATCAGCCAAGGGAAATCGTATATACTCGTAGGTGTCACGTCCGACTTGGTTCACGTTGAGTGGAATTACAATTAGATTTGATTACGTTTCTAGACCTTTACCTTTATATGCTTGTATCTATGTACTTAGATAATATTCTCAGTTTGAGAAAGTTTTGGCAGTATGAGGGGAACAAAAACATAGAATTCTATATAAAAAAACATAAATTTAGCGCTCGTATTTCTCAAAGGGCTAAATAATAAGACTTCGTCCCAACTTTCACCGATCCCGACTCAGGTCGATCTATCAGGTTAAGCTACGCTTGCCGCGGTTGGTCTGCGGATGGGTGACCATCTTTACATACCGAGACCCCTCCGTGCCTCGGAAAGCACGTTAAGCCGTTGATCCTAGCTGTCATTAAAATTATTAGTTAAAATAAATGTTTGTCCGCAATCGATAAGAGCGCAGTGGGTTACTTGAATGGCTTTTAACTAAAGGCGCGACGCAGACGCGACTCTAGTAGAACAGTTTCAATGAGAACTTTATGGAAATTGTGTTCTACCAGAATCGCGCAGAATCGCACCGTCACCATTTAGTTAATTGTTTAGTTTTAGTTAATGTAAAGTCTTAAAGGCTTTAAGATAAATTCACAGAATAACACAACAAAACATCATTAAACAAAAAAAGAAGTGCTATTCTGTTAATAATACCGTGCACCACCCCAAGACTTCCATTTTCATAACCCCACAACAAGTTGAAGCAAAGCATAAAAAATATGGTAATTGTATCCTTATTCATTTGCATGAAAAAGGCATGGAGTCATTAAGATTCTAGATCGGAAAATAATCAAAGATAATTCGCTTTCAAAGGGAAAGAAATCAGATAGAAAATATGAAAAAAAAAACAACTCTACAGTCTTGAAATATGCCACTGATAAAGTTTTAGGTATTACGTCATTAGAATCTAGGTCTTCCCTTCACAGGTACAGTAGTTACGTATCATATCTACAAAGTTTATGGTGATTAGCATAATGAATCTATAATTTTGCTGGGACACAGGCCTTCTCTCGGTGAGAGGGAGTGGGCCATAATCCACCGCGCATTCCCAGTGCGGATTGGTAGATGTCACATGTCTTTTAATTTTTGGTTCTAGAACATGTCGGTTTCCTCACGATGTTTTCCTTCACCATTTTGAGAGCAGTGGTGATGAAATAATTTACACAAAGTATAGCGCCTGTCTTTGCTCGAACCTACAACTCGTAAATCGCGGAAGTTAATACTGGCCACCACTGCTCTACTCAAAAACTCAAAAAACTCAAAGCATTTATTTCAATTAAACCATTTACAGGCACTTTTAATTTGTCAATAGGTCAGTCAGAAAATATGAAGCTAGTTGCCCATTCCAAAGCGTAGGTACCTATGGAGAAGAACGGGCAAGAAACTCCATGGACACTCTTTTTAATTATAGTTTACAAAAATATTAGTTACATCATTAATGTTGAATTTATAATTATATGTGAGAACGATGTAAAAAAAAATATACGTACGCGTTAAAGTGTCCAGAGTACAGCAAATAGTACTTAACAAAACAATAATCCAAAAGTAAAATAATTAAAAATAAGCCGAGGCAGCCAAGTGATGACCAGTCCCAACTGACGGCGCCCGTTCACGAACTGATACTGATTGGTGATTTGGAGGTTAACAAAAACTTTTCCGATAGATTTAGGTTACGTTAGTTGGTGTTAAAATGTGCCCCGTAATAGATACGATTAATTATCTCAAATCTAAACTAATCCTACTAATATTATAAATACGAAAGTTTGTGAGGATGGATGTTTGTTACTCTTTCTCTGGATGAAATTTTGCTCACAAATAGTTTATAACCAGTAGGATACTTTTTATCCCGACGTTCCTACGGGATCGAAACTTATGCGGGTGAAACTGCGGGGCGCAGCTAGTATTTAATATAAAGACAAAACATTTGATTTTTTGTATGTTTCTTATGCTTCCACTCTAACACGATTGAAAGGATTTGGATGAAAGTTGGCACATGGATTGACCACGACTTGCGACACAATACTATTACACACACTACTTTTTATCACGAGATTCCTACAGGATTGAGACTTATGCGGGTGAAACCGCAACTAGTTTATTTAATAAAACGTAAATTAATATCATGATAAAATATTAGACTGAATAATCTATGATTGTTAGTTTAACGCGCAGTAAGCCGCTGCTGTAATAAGTGCTCGTTCAGCAAGTTTACCATTGACGAAACTTCTTGGTAAGACTGGTTGTCAGACTTTCAGGTGTCTGACTACCCGTAACGACTGTCAAAGATCCACGAATGACAGCCGGGACCAGCGGCTTAATGTACTTTCCGAGACACGGAGGGTCTTGAAATGTAAAGATGGTCACCCAACCACGAGCCAACCGTGGCAAGATCGACCCGTGCGGCTGTTATAATTACTTAGCCACCAGCCCTTCGTTCGACAAGTTATTATTCAAAATTTCGGTGAACATTGAGATTAATAAAAGCAGTACGAACTAGATATATTTCTATAACATCCCTTTCACTAATCCCTTCTATGTCTTTTCGTACTACATGTGTAGGTTATAAGAGAAAATATACCCAAATTTACTACAAACGGACTCATAACTGTAAGACTTCAGTACAGGGCACTTCATTAACCCTTTCCCCTAACATATACATCAATTTTATCGTCTTTCTACGAATTCCCGACAAAATTAAACACATATTCGTTAGCATGAAGAATTATCCTTCAACAAAAACAAAATAATGAGTCGTGATCCTTGGTTGTAACAAAATAAAATGAGTGTTGACCCTTCTACTCGCTAAATAAAATGAGTTTTGACCCTTGGCTGTCGAATAAAATGAAGTATGTCAGTAGATGTCGAAATTTTATGTTATTGATACTTGGGTTGAAACGGGTGAATTTGCATGCTGATTGGGGTAGGAACCCGTTTTGTTTTTATTTGGTTCTGTCTTGTTAACGTGGAATATAAATTGTAGGATGACAATCAACTGGGTTCTAAAGAGATTAAATAAATATAGGTTATTATAAAGACTAACAAACAAAAATGAAAATTATGATGATTGTTATAAAATAAAATATGTTTTAATGTATGTTAAAACATTTTATTCTAATCTTATTTGTTAGTCCATATGTACAGTAAGTGCTTTATTCCACTAAAATAAATATACATCAAAACAAAAGGGTTCTGCTGGGCGAAGATAAAGTTTCGTAAATTGTATAACAGAGAATCTCTTTTCAGTGCGCAGCCTAGTAGACGGACGTCGTCTGTTTCTCACACAGCTTCTATATTATAACATTCTAGAAGCTGCGCCCTTATTGGATGACCGGATTGTGGCGGGAGCGGTTCGAAATAGGGTCGCGTTATAAAATGTATTTTCAATTTAAACTACCTATGTTCTATGTTCTATGTTATGGGTTTGGTTTCCGCACTTAGTTCTTCAGTGGACCATTGTGCGTGGGCCATGGCGGCCGTTGGTGGTTATTCCAACCAGCCCACCTCCCTCCAGAAGCTGATTAGGTCTCCTGGTCTTTTGAGAACATTTATTTAAACTACCTACTCTACATATATTTTGGTTTTAAACACATTTCAAGTCAAAAAGAAACGGTTTTACCAAACAAACACCTTTAAAGGCCAAAAAAACACCGCGCCTCGCGCTCTTATTGCCAAAAACCGTTAGCCTAATTAAAAGCAATTGTAATATTACGAAAATACACGCAAAATAATAACACCTACACTGAAACTTGCGACGTTTCACCCCTCTTTAACCCTTTCAACCCCTAAGGCACAAAAGTTACTTACAGAAGGTCGGCTCCATAGAACGAGCAAAAACACGCATCATGTACAGGGAGTGCAAGCGTACTCGCGACTGTCATTTGTTTGGAACTGTTTTTGATTTCTCTCCGTTCGTACGTGTAAGTGTGCGTGTGTGTGTTTTGACTCGTTGTATGAAGCTGATCTTCTGTATCTTGCTATTTTGTGTCTCAAGACTGCCGCAATGAAGCGTAAGATATTCAAAGTATTCACACAACTTCCTACACCCCCGGGCACTAAACCTACTCGAAAGATTAGCTTTACAAATGACTTGGGAATAATAGAAGTAGCGTCTAAGAGAGTAGCCAAGATTAATATAATAGTTTTGAAAATTAAACTTGTTTTTTGATCTGATACAGCCAGTCCCTTGCTGCCCTGCCATCAAAATCAATATCAAAATATTTTATTTCACATAAACCTACATGGGTACTTATGAAACGTCAGAAGCTAGGTGCACGGTTCCAATTGATCGTTTCCTATGGAGAAGAACCGGAAAGAAACTCCACGGTTACTCTTTTAAAAATAGTTGGTTTTTACAATGTTTTCAAGTTACAATAGGTATGGGAGGACAGCGTAGGCCTATCAACAAGTACCAGGTACTTGATAATATAAAAAATCATCTACAGATCTAAAGTCTAAAAGACCTACAAAGTCCTCACATTTACAAAATTTGAATCCATCAAAAGGATACAGTAAACCTAATAAACTAAAACCAAGTGATATGATTGCCATTACAACCACTAATAAAGAGGTGAAAAATTAGAAATGTCTGTACAATGTCAAATAATAAAAGTTTAAGTCAAAGAAGTATAATATAAAAAAAATAAACATCGTAATTTGAGAGACCATCGACGCTTTAAGCCGAGGTCCGTAACCCCTTAGCGTGTAGTCGCTTAGTTTTTAAGTTCATTTCCCTGGCTGGAGGTCTTAATTTATAAAGGCATCCGGGCAAAATAGCCCAGTTAAATAGCCGACAACCTCTTAGGCTGACCAGCGAGATGCCACTCACAAAAAAAAAGTTATTTTGTTTCTCACCGTTTTGATACGCAGGTTTTTACCTATTATGTCTTTAAATGCTTAAACAGGTGGAACGCGACTATAGTAGAAACACATCTATAAACACTTCGAGGCAAATGTTCTACAAGAGTCGCGTCGCGCTGTCGCGTGGCTCCTGTCTGCAGGAGGAGTTTTGTATTTGTTTGTGGGTTTATATATGTATGTTTATATATGTATTATTAATAACCATCCAATGTTACGAAGTTTTTGATATGTAATTTTAGATAAAAGGGCTTTTGAGTGACAATTATTTTGTAATGAAAACGTCATGTTTTCTTGTATGAAAAATTGTTCACGTTAGTAGTAAGAACGATATTTAATTTAATTACATGGAAACTTTGTAATAACATTGACGCCCAGTCCACACGCCATATTTTTATTTAATAATATAAACTAGTATTTTTATGACCACTGCAGCATATTTCGCAAATGTTTTTATACTGCAGGACTATTTGTAGCTGCAGGCAAAATGCGAAATAATGAAAGTGTAGATAATTATATACTTATCTGTTTGTAAATAGAGTGTCTCCTTTGAATAGTGTTTATTATCAGCCATTAATTTCCGACTGCTAGGCAAAAGCCTCCCCTACTCTCTTTCAAAATCCTTGACACCAAAGCTGCTAAAGTCCAATCTTTATCAATCTTTATATAAGAGTCCAGCTCATCCCGCTATTTCCATGTGGGCCTACCGCGATGTGATTTGCCATTAAGTAGGACCCACTAAGTCGTAATTTGGCCCATGGATCACCTGACTAGTTATATTTACCACAAAACAAACGACATAATACAACTGTTAATGTCTACTTAATAAAAATCTTAAATTCATTCACTGACAGGCAACGCGACCGTTTGGAATAAAAGTGTTCCAACTAATATTTTTATAAAAATATATTTTTTAACGTAAAAAGATTTCAATGAGACCATAACACCTTTTTTACGTCAAAACATTTTTTTTTTTAAATTTTAGTTAGAACCCTTTTATTCCAAACGGTCGAACGCTCAGCCTAAACTGCTAGTTTGGCTAGATACATGAAAGTTTGCACAAAAGTTCTTTATAATAATATATCGAAAGTGAGCACTAAAGGATTTTTGAAAATTCATCTCTTTAAGGAGCTAAATAGGGGGATGAACGTTTATGGGACACCCGGCTTGTTATTACTAATCTCTGTTTTATTTACACAATCTATTCCATTTGCGCGTTCATGGGTTATCCTAAATAATTCGGAGAAACAGTTAACTCAGGGTTAATCAAATAATTCATCTTGCGACACCAATATTAAGCCACCGATGTGGGAGAGTTAAATCGCTAAGCTCTGGGTTAGTGTTAGTATAAGTCAAAATATACTGACGTTATGAGGTACCGCTAATAACTTATTTTGAATTTAATACTGTTCGACGTTGTATTATGTGAGAACTCGGTGAGAAGGCAATGAGAAGGCAATATATTCATGAACTATATAAAACAAATTAAAGACTTAAAATATATTTTGCTTCCTCTGACGTTTTCGTCAATATATAAAATAAATCTCCACGGAGAATACAAACAATACGATTAAAATAAAATGTCATGTCAATTCAAAGACAAGAAAGTATTACGTATGATCTTAATACAGTATAAAAGAGACGGGTATACTATTTTCGTTCAATGTTCGTTCATTCATGTTTGGTCGGATTACATATCAGGGCACAGAGATTGCAATTCTATTTTATGTTTTGTCGATTGAACTGCAATGTTCTCGACTCAAAAACACTAATAAAACGCTGAGCTTACAAATTCTCCATTTATTCATTTCACCCGACTAACGTGCAAGTGGGCCTAGAGATACAAATAAACGAAAATGTATGTACCTACTCGTATCTTATAAAAACAAAACAAATTGCTTCATATTTCAACACAACTTAATATCCACTAAATCATTAGTGGATACATACATACATGAACTCACGCATTCTTCCCATGGGGATAGGCAGAACCTACCAACCAGAACACCACTACTATAACGATCTTTTTTTTTTTTTTTAAGGATGGGAAATCATCCAATGACCCCTCCCGCTCTGGGTGGAGCGGAAGGGAGTGTCAGACTCTTACTGACTAAAACCCATCCGTGTTCCTTCCTTAGCCCTTTATGTTCCGGGGCAGCGGTAACCCTTTCGGACAATCCCGCTGCCCTCTATAACGATCTTGACATACTCTATTTGCTTCGTCATTAATTCATTTCAAATAAATCATATAATACTTTTATGTGACTCAGAAATACGCCCCCCAAGTAATCAAAATCATAGATTAGGAAACATTTTTATTTCTATGAAGGAACAATATTTACTGACTGCTCATATTATAAGGGAACTTACATATTGGATTATTGCGACCTTGGTAGCAGAAATTGGTTGACAAAAATGGATGTTATAATAATTGTGACGACAGAAATTATTTGAAAAAAATTGATGTTATAATAATGGTGGTGAATAGGTAATAAATAAAATATTAGGTACATTATAATGCTTCTGACTTTATTATTTGGTTTTAATGACTTTTGTTTGATAAAATAATATTACCAATGTTTATATAATATTTTTTGTTACTAGTTTTTACTAATGACTATGTAAAACAAACAGCTTAAAACATAGTAATGAATCACATATATGTCAGTTACCAGGTTCTAAGCTGTTTTTTGTGCTACTAACTTAAATATGGACTGTCTCTTTGGTCAAGAGTGTTTTGGGTTCGATTCCCGGGACTGGCAAAGTGTTATTGGGTTTTTCAATTCAGAATCTCTCAGTAGCAGTCTGGAGTCTGGATTTGTGCTTGGTTGATGGTAATAGGTTTAACCTCTATTAAATGTGGGTGTACACCTCTGCCAAACCCTTTGGGAAATATAGACGTGATGCTTTGTCTCCTATTAAAACTTCACACATCCAACACTCAAATTAATGTTTTGTATTACAATAAAGGTTCAAAGTTTCATACTTACTGATATAATTTATTGAGTTATTTAATACTTAAAGCACATAAATGTACAGAGGCGGACTTCATGCCATTGGCATTATCTACCAGTCAACCTTTGGGTGATGCAGAGACAAACAGTGGTAGGTACAATCATGAAATATGAGGAATAAAAATTTTAAATACAAAAATACGCATTAACCTATTAAACTATAAATATAATATAATAAAATACCCAATTACATTACAAATAAATATACATAAATACATGGATATACTAAAAATAAATAAGATAAACTATAGTTTATCTCATCACAACAGTAATATTTTCTCATATATGAGAAAATATTACTGTTGTGATGATACTGCCAGTCTCTTGCGAATGTGTTGGCGAACCCTAACTTTAAAGGATAATGTGGTCGCAGCCATCTTACGTCGCAATTTAATTGCGACCACAGAAATCTGAATTAATACAGTTCAACTGTCATCCTAACTAATATTATAAATGCGAAAGTAAGTTTGATTGTTTGTTACCTTTTCACGCCTAAACCACTGAACCGATCATCCTGAATGTTTGCATACACGTTGTCAGGTGTACATAAACGGACATATGGTACCTTTTATCCCGAAAAAATTGCTGTTCCCGAGGAAAACAACAATAACTTTATTATGATAATAGATGGCGCCACGTATCTTTTGTCTTGATCGCATGTCAAGTCGCAAGTCGCGGGCAAGTAGTAAGTTTCCCATAGAAATATGACAAAATAACACAACAACACGCCCGTATTTCTCGAAAGGTTAGGCAAAAATGTACCTATAGTACACCCAAATTTCACTAGTTATTTAAGTTGTTTAAGCCCCATGTAATAGGGAGTGAGCCTATTGCCATTAATCGGGCATAAATCCAATCTCCGGGCTGTTACCTACTGAAAATTCCCAAATGTAAAAACCCCAATATAACTCACTTCAAAATATTGTTTTTTCTTATAAAAAGGATGTAAGTACCTACTTAAAAATTTAGTAATTTAATACCTTATATCTTTTGAAGTGTGCTATACAAGTGTCACAGTTATTGATTCAGTTTATCGACATCGGTCATGGTACCCTTTCAGCACCACTTCAATTCTATTACGGTAATTCGATTTATGTGGTCGCGACTGTCGTATCTACGGTCGTGTATACGGCTGTCGCCGTACTGTTATTCCATGAACTTTTAAAATACGGTTACAGCCGTTACAGCCGTTACCGCGCCGGAAGGTGTTGAGATACCTACATAAAGTATTTTCACATTAATTTTAGCTCTGATTTTGCATCACTGTCCAAAACACAGTGATCTTTATTCTCATTTCGATAAGGTTGCTGTTAGGTTGCTGATGTCAGACGTAAAATAACTGTGAACAGTTACTTTATCGACCTTCAAATAAACCTACAAGTCTTTACATATGATAATACGGCTTAAAACCGTGCAGTACTAATGTGATGGGTCCCAGCCAACTCCCAAGCTGTAAGCCAAGTGACTTAGTGTTCATAATTATATTAAGATTGGTGCTTAGTAAGTTCATACCTGTAACTAAGTCCAATGTAACCAGTTTGGTGCTTAATTGTGACTATAACTTCTCGAAGGTTAATGCCCCGTTGTAAGGTTGGGGTTATACTCGTATTGTATATTCGCCTAATTATAATGGAAACATACCTCCAGGGTCAATGGACTCATCAGTAACCGTAACTTTGTGAACTACATCGGTAGTGTCATTGTCTGTTCTGTACAAACATGACCGTGACAACTAAGGTGAAGTGAGCAGTCAATAGTGTCAGTCCCTAGCATCAGGGGGCCTAAAAAGGCCACTTTGGCAGAATCATAAAACAATTCATATCACGCAATTTCATCTGTATGACAGTTTTGTATGGAGATTCGTAAAATACACCGGTACACCTCTGCCTAACCCTTAAGGGTGATACTCTCAAACAGATGAATTACGTGATATGAATTGTTTTATGATTCTGCCAAAGTGGCCTTTTTAGGCCCCCAGGTTGAATGACGGGTCACTTCATCTAAAGTCAATTTAAACGAATGCTTTATATTGATGTTATTTCAAGTTAAACAAATATCAACTTTTTTTAATGGTCATTAAGTTGGTTTCAGACAGACCAGCACTATTGAAAAAGTTATAAAAATGTTTGAAGTTGAAGCCTAAAGTAACTTTATTGTGTAGGAATTTTATTGTGTAGGAATTAAAGTTATTTTTCTATAAACTCATATAAGTACTCCTTTTGCTTTGTTTACGTTCATACATCGGGGGGCAATTCTCGTAATTTTAACAACGTTCACAGTCTGATCTCAATCTGTCAAAAGTAACTCTAATTTCGACAAGTTTTTGACATGGATCGTCGCTGAGATGAGATTGCGACTAGAATTTTAACGTTTTCAAATACGGAACTGTAATGCTATTCTGTAAAAATCTCACCGTGATAATTCAGGTGAAGTGAGCTTAAAGTCAGCTGTCATTAGTGTAAATACCCAGCATTAGATGGAATGACAGCTCATTTCACCTAACTTCTCACGGTGATATTCTAACAGAATCGACCTGCAGGTCATACACGTGCGCCGGTTGAGAGTACCTCACCTGACCTTTTGAACAAACATTACCAATAAGGTCATTATACTCGTACTCGTAGGTACCTAGCGTCCCCTCCCGACGGCGACGCTTCCACTCACTTCTGCTATTTATTACGTTTTGTTAGTCGGTTTTCATTCATCCTCATAACTAAACCACCAGAAGGCCAATTCTCGTAATTTAAAACGTTCAAAATCTAGTTGCAGTCTCATCTCGGCGACAAACAAATGTCAAAAACTTGTCAAAAATGTAGGAAATTAGGGGAATTTTTGACAGATTGAGTCTGAGATCAGACTGTGAACGTTCTTAAAATTACGAGAATTGCCCCTCTGATATAGTCTTGACTAAATCATTACGACACCGAAATCCCTTACGACTAATTCAAATATTGCAACAGTTCGACACACAATAGAAGTTGAATTCTTTCAAAAAAGTTAAATTAGTTAAAAGTTAAACTGCAGTCGTTTCAAAGTTTAAGATTTGGAATACCGTTCCTAATTAAGATCGTCTAGCTAATTAAATGTAAAGTTTTGATTAATTTCTGCTGTTTGCAGATGTTACTCCGGTATTCATTTTAGTTGAGTCAAAGAATGGCGTAAGATTAATCGGCCATGTTGATCAATACTTTTACATAATTATACATACAATAAACTTACGCCTAATGAAAAAAACTACACAACGCCACCTGCCATGATCACGTTACATACTCCTTACTCCTTTTATTTCATATACCTATGTTCACACACCAGTCATACACGCACGTTGGTTGCTAGTACTTCTGACCTTTCATATGTACATGACTAATAAGGTCATTCAATATGTCCTTCTAGGGCGTTCCCTCAAGAATCAAAATACTTTAACTTTTTTTTTTTTTTTAACATTTCTTAGTAGTGAATTCTTTTAAATAAATATCACGAATTTCTAAATGCTGTGCTTTAGAAATTCGTGTTTTCATGTACGTGAACGTTTTTTCTTTGATAAGGGTCAACTTGATATGGTATTTCAGTAAAAGTTAATTCATAAACCAGTTGTTTATCAATATATTTGTTTATTTTTGCAATGTTACTCAATATTTGTTTTTATCTTATTTCAATAAGCATATACACTTCACGTTGCAGTATAAAACTGATTTACATCCGTCACCCCACACAATATCAGGTCCAGTTGAAAACCAGCGTCAGGCACTAGTTGTCTGGCATTTTTGCTAAACTGGGCCTTTTTGGCGCAGCCGTGAGGCACACTTTCCTGCTAATTTCTTACATCGGACATTACACTTTTTTCTTTGATTTTATAATCTGTTTATATCGGATATATGTCTCTGGTGTATTGTGTGTCTTTTAGTGTGAGCTAAAATATATTTATATACTTACAAAAAAACTATACTTATATATATATATTTTTTTTATTTGAACTTATAACAGTTAATACTGAGTTAAAAGGCAATACCTACACGACCAGTAAATTAATTTAAATAGTTGGGCATTCCGAAAACAAGTTCCTGCAGAGGGTTGCGTTCATCTATTGCCATGGCTTATTTGAATTGTTTTCCTTTGGAGAAAGGAGCATGCGTAAAATTATTGTAATTTAAACCAGTAACCTAATTGTGTAAAACACTTTCAGTCAAAATGTAAAGGATTTTGAAGGAAATTGCTAATTCATTGCTTCCTAAGTTCGAAATATTTGTCTGCTCAACAACTTAAATGACGCAATGAATATTGTAGAACTGTCAAAATAAAAGGCATTGTCATTTCATGTCATCATCATCATCTGCCAGCCTTTTCCCAACTATGCCCGGTTAGGCTTCCAGTCTAACCGGATGCAGTTGAATACCAGTATTTTACATGGAGCGACTGCCTATCTGACCTCCACAACCCAGTTACTGGGTAATACGATACCCCTTGGTAAGACTGGTTGTCAGGCTTTCGTACTTCTGACTACCCGTAACGACTGTCAAAGATCCACGAATGACAGCCGGGACCAACGGCTTAACGTGCTTTCCGAGGCACGGATTGTCACTTCATGTGTTATACGCAATTACCCCGCTGTTTAACGCCCTGTATATTCCTTGATAATTAATTGCTTCATGTGTTTGAAAAATTTGTCTACTCAACAACTAACAACGTAAATGACGCAATGCATGTTGTAGAACTGTCAAAATTAATGCCATTGTATGTCTTATACGCAATTACCCGAAGCGGAGGTGGGGGGGGGGGGGGGGATAATTGCGTGTTCTGCTGAATATAGGTAGGTAGGTATGCTCGCGGAACAAACACGAATGTGTCAAGAAAGTTTTAATTAACAAAAGAAACATCAACTAATTATAATGTAACACCCCTCTGTTTTTGTCGGGGCTAAGAACAGCTACCTACGCCTACCTCCAGAGTATTAACGAACAATAAAGTAACGAAACAACCCAAAAATGTTCTACAAATTACAAAGTCGCAAGAACAATTTACGTGGCTTCATATACCAACTAAACAACAAATACCGAAACGAAGGCATTAACTGACAAGGCAAGGCTTCTTTGAATGTAAAATATATTTTTAAGACATAAAGTCTACCCATTCAACTTTTTAATAACTTTTCGGCGACTTATTCTCTCAATTGTCTGTGGACTAAATACGGGCCTGGCCTTGCAATTTAAGATTTTTTATTAGTTGCAACTAAATGGTTGTTTGAGTAGTTTTTTAGCTGATGGTAGTTCAGGAGTGACTGTGTAGGGATAAAATTGGAGACATCGCTAATAGTACTTTCAAAATTAGGATAGTAGGATTGCTTTTACTTATCTTCTTTGTAAATCAGTCAGTGGATGAAATCTAAACTAATATTATAAAGACAAAACCAGACAAAACATTTGATTTTGTATGTTTGTTATGCTTTCACGCTAAAACAGCTAAACGGATTTCGATGAAATTTGACACATCGGAAAATCATGACCTGTTTTAGGAAACAGAATTCTTTTTATCTCAATATTAATACAGGATCGAGACATATGCGGGTATGCTTTATAATTTTACAAAATTAGTGATAATACCATTTCTTACCACTGACTACGCCTGTGAATAATCTGATACTACAAACCAGTAACCGACAATCATGGTGTGGTTTAGCAAACAAATTGAGATACAACTGCGATATACTATTGGCGAAAACCCCTTTCTAGCACACAGCTCAGTTAAATTGGTTCTCAGGAGTACTAGCAAAGTGCAAGATATGTACATCACTCCCTGGAAATCATAAAAATCTTCAAATTCTATAGCTATCTTTTAAGGACGTATTACCATAGATACAAGGACCTTATTACCGCGTCTCCAATTTCCCTCAGCATACTAAAATACCCAAAGAAACTTGTTACTAAGGTCTAAAAACTAGAGCACAGGCTTCCCGAAAAAGGCTTTTAGGTACAGTATCGCACAGCGCACTGCAGTGACTATGCAGATCGGTACTAAAAGATTTATACAGTCTGATACGAGTTGTAACGATGTGAACACGAATTGAGTGTAGCTTTACCTTTACCGGTCTGAAATAGTTCCAGAACAGGGCGAATGGTACGAGTATCTTCACATAGAGAGAAGGAATTGAAATAAAGTCACTCTTGCTTATTATAGGATGGCGAGAGAGATTAAGAGAGATTGGCTGATAATTATTTATAAACATATTATATATTTATTTTTTGTTTATTTATTAATAAATAATCATAATTTGTTTAAGAATAGATTGGATGGTGACCCCAAAACTAGGAATTTGCCTGTATCTCGGGGGTCAGAATTGCGATATTGAATGTAACAATTTTACAGGTGACACAATTGGCGGTCTTACTTTAGATCAATGTAGATCTGCCGGTCAATTCTGTAAAAATCTCACAACGAAAACGTAGGTGAAGTCTTGTGAGCTGTCATTGCCTTATGCTACCGATTGACAGTATTGCTAAGCTCACTAAGTTTTCACGGTGATAATATCCAGAATACATCGGATGTTTCATAGATTTTAACAGTCGTTTCGGTACTTAGAAACTCGAAAGTCTGACTACCAATCTTACAGAGGAGTAGGTATCGTATTATTCAGTAAATGGCTTTTGAGTCACATAGACAGTAGTTCCATACTGGCATTCAGCTCCAGTTAGACTGGCCTAACCCAATATAGTTAGGAAAAGGATCATCATTTCAGCCGAAAGACGTTCACTGCTGGACTTAGGCCACCCCCAAGGGCAGCGGGATTGTCCGAAAGGGTTACCGCTGCCCCGGAACATAAAGGGCTAAGGAAGGAACACGGATGGGTTTTAGTCAGTAAGAGTCTGACACTCCCTTCCGCTCCACCCAGAGCGGGAGGGGCCATTTGATGATTTCCCATCCTTAAAAAAAAAAAAAAAAAGGCCACCCCCAAGCACCTCCACGAAGCACCTCCAATTCTACCAATTCTGTGCTTCTCGCATCCAACGGGAAGCCTTCTAACGCTAGGTCGTAGGAAAAGGAGAGGCAGATGATTTTAATAAAATAGTCGATGTTTCCTCACGATCTTTCCTTCAAAGCACTCATTGATTTATAATTATATTAGCTATAGTTGATTGATTGTTCGTGACAGGCAGTTTTCTATTGATAAATCTGACGGTCGACTAAAAGTAGGCCACTCGAAAAAAGGTAACATTTTTACCAATGACACGATTTCCTTGATAATATTAATTTATATTAAGGTTGAAGCCCTAAACCCGTTATAGTACACTAATCTTTTAATATCCATGAAATCCTCTTTTACGATTAAGGTAATTCCCAAACTGTGTACCTCTAATTTATATGACATTATCGTAAAACTGAAATCCGGTAAGCGCATCGTTTGAAAATACCTGGACCGATTTGGCAATTTTTTTTTTGTTCGTAATAGTCCGTATTAAGTTTTTATTGAAAGTAAAATTGGAATAAAAATCCGGAAACATTTCAAATTCGGGAAAAACTGAACGTAATTTTTTTGTCATTTTTGTTTTAAATTATTGAAAATTGAACAAGACAACCGGTCTGCCCGGTCACCTAGTCACCCACCATAAATAAAAACTACTTACAACTCTATCACCATGGGTTCCGTGTAGGTAAGTAGGTACCTACCTATGTAAATAGTTAATCACGGCTTTTTTTATAATGTTTACTTGTGCTACACGTCATTTTTTTTTTTTTTTTTTTTTAAATGGCATCTCGCAGTTCATCCTTTATGAGGATGGCTACTGCTTAACCGGACTTTCCTGTGGATGCCTCGAATTAAGGCCTCCAGCCAGGGCAAACAATAACTTAAAAACTAAGCGACAGCGCTAAGGGTAACCCCCTGCGGGGTTCGGACCTCGGCTCAGGGCGTCGCTGGAAGAGGACAGCAAGGGACAGGCTGGATCGGTATTATTATTGGTGTTTAGGGGCGAATTTAAAACTACAGGCTCAGCTGCGCGGGCTGGCTCGAGCAAGGGTCGGGGCGGGCACGGTGATGGTGCGGGACGTCGCGACGGGCCTCGGCGGCGAGGACGGAAGGACGGATGTCTGAGCTTGTTTTTGTGTTGTCGACTGAGAGTACTCGTGGCCTTACTGCTCTCCTGGAGGAGGGTAGTGGCATCGTCGGGGATGGTGAGGGTATGCCTTGGTCGGCGAATCCTACTTATGCGGGAGGGAGTGTATCGGGAGGCCGCCGCAATCAGGGGATTGGGGTGCTTTATGGCAGAGTCGAAGAAGCGCTTGGAAAGGCGTTTCATGAACTGCTGGATGGTGGGGAGTCTGAGATCTAGATGCAGATTCAAATTTCGGACATAGAAGGGGGCTCCCGTGACCTTTCGGAGGAAACGGTTCTGGAGGGTTTGCATTTTATGCAGAAATCGCGGCTTGGCGTGTGCGAAGACTACGCAAGCATAGGTCATGATGGGACGGATGACCGCGGTGTAGAGGCGCAATTTGCACTTGAGTGACAATTTGCTGCGGGCAGTTATCATGGAGTGGAGCCTACCGAGAGCGAAAGAGGCGCGCGAACGCGCCGTCTTTATGTGCTCGTTGAAGGTGAGGTTGTGGTCTAGGATGACACCTAAGTATTTGGCTCGCTTTCCCCAGGGGATCGGCTTGCCATACATAGAGATCGGGCGCGGGAGGGGGGGGGGTAGTTTGCGCGGTTTCGAGAAGATGACCGCCTGACTCTTATCGGGGTTGACCTCGATTCTCCATTTCCGGAACCAATCGCTCAAGGCGCTTGCGGAGGTTTGGAGGTTTCGAGCTATGGATGACTGGTTGACACCCGAACAGTATATGGCAGTGTCGTCGGCGAAGAGCGCCAACTGTGCCTTTTTACTGTTCGGGATGTCACTAGTGAACAGGGTGAAAATGAGGGGAGACAGAACGGAACCCTGGGGGACTCCGGCGCGGATGGGGTGAGGGGGAGAGAGAGCGCCCTCGATACGGTAGCGGAAAGTGCGGTCCGACAGAAAATCTCGTAAGATGAGCACGAGACGGTCTGGCACACCTAGCAGGTACAGCTTATATAATAAGCCATTGTGCCAGACCTTGTCGAACGCCTTCGCTATATCGAAGAACAGGACGCCTGTCGAAGCACCTCGCTGAAAAGCAGCGCTAATGTGCTCGACTATGCGGTGGAGCTGGTGGATGCACGAATGCTTCGTGCGAAAACCGAACTGTTCGGGGGGGATGAGGCTCTTTGCTTCGGCATAGTCTTTGAGGCGCTTATAAATAAGCCTCTCGTAGACTTTGCCGAAAACATTGAGCAGACTGATGGGGCGGTAGCTGGAGGGCTCAGACTTGGGCTTGCCTGGCTTAGGGATGCCTATGACTGTGGCTTCTTTCCACATTTGGGGGAAGATGTTGTTGCTCAGGGCGCCATTGAAGATGGCGGTCATGAGCAGTATGAGGGGGGCGGGGAGGAGTTTGTACACCCTATTGGTGATACCGTCCGAACCGGGGGCTTTGCGGGTTGCGAGCCCTTTTATGATGTCTTGCACTTCGTCGGGAGTGACGGGAGGCAGAGGATCATCAGGGTCTTCGACTGGCGGGAGGGAGGCTCTCCGTTCGACTTCAGCGTTCACCTCGTCGAGGTGCGCTCTGTCTACTGGTTGAGAGCTGGGAGTGCATTGAGCCTCTAGGCTGTCGGCTAGGCATTCGGCCTTTTCGAGGTTTTCGAAAGCGACCGTTTTGTCGGGGCGTGTGAGGGGAGGAACTGTGGCCTCTTCAGAGGAGCGGAGCTTCCTCTGGAGTTGCCAGAAGGCGTGGTGGGTGGGCTCGAGTTCGCCGATCAACTTATCCCATCCCTCGGAGCGCCACTCCCCTATGCGTTTCTTTACAGCACGCTGTAAATGGCGCATGTGGGATTTGTTCGCGTCGCAGGGAAAAGAGTCGTAGGCACGAATGGCAGCGTTCTTCTCGGTCACCAGTTCACGTACGTCATCGGGCAGTTTCCAGCGATGGTCTTCCATCACTGGAACTTCCCGTGAGCAATCCGTCAGTACGGATTGAACGTGCTCTGTGAACGAGTCGATCGCCCCAGTCGTGTCTGCGACTGAGATAATTTGCTCGGGGATGGAGTCTAGGTGGGGAGACGTGGTGGATTTCAGTCTTTCGCTTACTTTCCTCCAGTCGGTGACTGTTTTGGTCGGGGAGGGCTGGTTGGGGTCGTGCGGGGGGCCCGAATAGGGGGCCAGGTGCAAGATGACCGGGCGGTGGTCAGAGTTAAGCTCTTGTACCGTCTCGATAGACTGCAAACGGAGGTTTACATTCTTGAGAAGCGCTACATCGAGAACGTCAGGAAGTTGGGCGGGGTCGCCCGGGAAATGAGTGGGATACATCGGAGCGATGATATCGAAATTGAGGGAGTCGCCTAGTTTGAACACGATCCTACCTCTGGTAGAGGTCGTGCTGCTATTCCAAGCGGGATGTTTGGCATTGAGATCCCCCGCCATGATGACGGAGTCACTCATACCGAAGAGGGTAGTGAAATCGGTAGTGAGAGAGATGGGATCCTCCGCACCATTGGTGGGCGGGATATAGGCGGAGATGATGGTGATTGCGGGGTGACCGGTCATGCCGAGCCGACAGATAGAGATCTCTAGCTGAGAGATAAGGGCGGGCGGGTCTATCGGGATGCAATGGAGGGACTTCCTATAGTAGATGAGGGTACCGCCCTTGTGGCAGCGAGCCCTGTCATTGCGAACTATCTTGTAGTTGGCAATGTTCGGGTTCCGCAGATGGGGCTTCAGGAAGGTTTCCTGGACTAAGAGGACATCGAGCTGGTGATCGCGGAGGAACGCGGCGATCTCATCGCGTTGATTTTTAATGCCGTTTGCATTAAAAAACCCTAGTCTAAGGGATCGGGGTTTGGTAACGCTCATTCTTTGTAAAGCCATTGGAGCTTTTTAGAAGTTGAGGGTTTGCATGACTTGCGTAATCTGAGGATACGCATTGAAAATCTCGGCGATGCGCCGAGGATTGCCGTTACAGGCTTGGATTTCCGCTGCCATGGCATTTGCGGGGGCAATAAAAGCTGCGTAAGCACCGATTATTACCTCCATGCTGCTAGGCTGGGGGCGGGAGGCGGGGGTCGGGGGGGACCTACTGGGACCAGCGGGAGCCCTGGGCGCGTCGGCGGGAAGGGCTACCGGTGGGGCTACTGGGACCGAGGGGCCTACTGATGGCGCGGGGATGACAGTTGCCATCAGCGCTGGGATAGTCGGGGGTGGGGGGGGCACCGAAGCTGCGGGAGCTTTGAGGTGGTTGAGGTTCGCCCATGGGGAGGGCCTTTGGGGACTGAGCCTATCGGGCATCTGGGAGGAAGGGATCGGGATCCTCACAGAGGGGCTTTCCCTTTGCTGACGGTCGCTCGCGCGCTTCGTCAGTTTGGGAGAAGAAGACTTGGGAGCCTTGGGGCAGCCACGGTAGTTAGCCGGGTGCCCGGATTGGCCGCAAAGAACGCAGCTCGGTGGCTCTGTGCACTGGGAGCGGTCTTTGGGGCGGGGACAGTCTGACGTGCCGTGGGCACCTAGACACTTGACGCATCTAGGTGTCGCGTAGCAGTGGGATTGGGAATGGCCATACAGTTGACACCTGTGGCATTGTCCGATGAGGTTGGACTTCCTGGGTTTCTCGATAGAGATACCCGAGAGGGAGCAGACTGACTTCACCTTGAAGATGGGGTGATGTCCTTCAGTAGGGTCGCAGATGACCAGGACCATGTCGTAGACTAGGCCCTTCCATGCTTTGTGCAAGCGATGGACTGCTGAGACGGGGATGCCTTGTGAAGCAAGGTCTTCTTTGATCTCCTCGGTGGGGATTTCTTTGGGGACGCGCCTGATGATTACGCGGGTGGGGACTTCCTCCGGAAGGGAGTACGTATGGAAGGAGTAAGCCCTTGTCTGGAGGAGACGGGTAAGGTCCCTGTAGTCCGAGGACGAGGCGACCGTTACCTTAATACCCTGTTGGGTTGAGCGGGCGTTCGTGTAGTTGATCTTTTGATCAACACACGCTTTGGAGATTTCTGTCCATTTGGACTTATCCTGGACATAGATGGGGGGCGGGGGTCGTGGCTTCTTTGCGTTCGAAGCGGGAGGGGTAGCCGAGAGGCTAGACGCGGGATTGGCCTGCGGTGCGGCGGGGGTTGGGGTGGGGGGGCGGGGGTTAGAGGGGATTACCGCGACCGACTTTTTGGCCTTGTTGGCGTGAGAGGAGGCGTTCTTCTTTCTCTTGCCACCCTTTCCGACGACTATATAGTCGTCTTCCGAGGAGGACGAAGAGTCCGAGAGGGCTTCCTCTGAGTCGGATTGAGATTGGGGTACGGACGTGTCCATACTCTCTGGAGTATCTGCTGCGGTAGCGGCTGGCACGGAAGGTGCGGGATCGGGGACTGGCACGGACGGTGCGGGTTTCGGGGCGGACACGGAGGGAGCGGGTGATGGGGCTGGCACAGAGGGTGCGGGTTTTGGGGCGGGCACAGAGGGTGCGGGTTTAGGGGCTGGCACGGATGGTGCGGGTTTTGGGGCTGGCACGGAGGGTGCGGGTTTTGGGGCTGACGCGGGGGGTGCGGGTTTGGGGGCTGGCACAGAGGGTGCGGGTTTGGGGGCTGGCACGGAAGGTGCTGGTTTGGGGGCGGCGGCTGGCACAGAAGGTGCAGGCGAGGGGGCTGGCACGGAGGGTGCGGGAGGGGAGGCGGCGGCGGCCTCGGGGATCTCGCCTGAGTTTGGCGGAAAGAGGGGGCTGACTAGCGCGTCGCTAAAGTCAATGTCGATGACCGAACCGGGAGGGCGTCTAAAATTTATAAGACGTTGGGCATACTGGTTAACGAAAGAGGGGTCCTTGAAGAGGACCTCTTTAACGAACGCCAATATGACCGCGTCTGCCATGATCGGGATGGGGGCGGGGAGAGGGAAGAACCATAGGGGGCGTGAATCCCTAACAACCTAGCACCCCGGGTGGATGGGCCCGGGGGTGTGAGATCCTACCCTCCCTGTCGGGTGTGAGACAGGGAGGTGAGTACCTGAAGTGAGCCCTAAGCTTGTGACCCGTCGCCGATCTTATTGTGCGAACGGGGCCCTAACCAGTCTGTGCGATGGGTGTAGAGACACCCTAGACCGGCTTCTAGTACAAAGGGGTTGACACACCCAACCGTACTAGACGCGAGCTGTGGACAAGGGATTAGTTACGAAGCTAGAGCTGACTAGGAGCCACCCCCAAGGCCAAGCTTCTAGCTCCCGATTCCAATTGACAGCCTCGCCCTGATGGGGCTCGGCGGGTGAGATTGGGGCACCACCCCCTTGGCTTCGTTGGCACCGTGAGGTATCCACCAAGGACCACGAAACTGTGGTTTTTACCCGGAAGGGGCCAAAAACCTCGACGACACGTGTGATGACGAATCTATCTTAAAGAAACAACTTCTATCAACCACGCCTTGAAAAAGGCGGCTATTGACAGGGTGCGGGCGTAGTCCGGAGACTACTGAGCTCGTTACGGCTAGCGTAGCGAGAACGGGCGGCGGCGGGGCGGCGAGGCGGTGGGGGCGTGCAGCGAGCGAGAGCGGGCAGCACGACCGTCCACGGCGAGCGTCGAACGGCGAGTGGTGAAAGAGTGCTACACGTCATTTTTTTTTTTTTTTTTTTAAATGGCATCTCGCAGTTCATCCTTTATGAGGATGGCTACTGCTTAACCGGACTTTCCTGTGGATGCCTCGAATTAAGGCCTCCAGCCAGGGCAAACAATAACTTAAAAACTAAGCGACAGCGCTAAGGGTAACCCCCTGCGGGGTTCGGACCTCGGCTCAGGGCGTCGCTGGAAGAGGACAGCAAGGGACAGGCTGGATCGGTATTATTATTGGTGTTTAGGGGCGAATTTAAAACTACAGGCTCAGCTGCGCGGGCTGGCTCGAGCAAGGGTCGGGGGGGGCACGGTGATGGTGCGGGGCGTCGCGACGGGCCTCGGCGGCGAGGACGGAAGGACGGATGTCTGAGCTTGTGTTTGTATTGACGTCTGAGAGTACTAGTGGCCTTACTGCTCTCCTGGAGGAGGGTAGTGGCGTCGTCGGGGATAGTGAGGGTATGCCTTGGTCGGCGAATCCTACTTATGCGGGAGGGAGTGTATCGGGAGGCCGCCGCAATCAGGGGATTGGGGTGCTTTATGGCAGAGTCAAAGAAGCGCTTGGAGAGGCGTTTCATGAACTGCTGGATGGTGGGGAGTCTGAGATCTAGATGCAGATTCACATTTCGGACATAGAAGGGGGCTCCCGTGACCTTTCGGAGGAAACGGTTCTGAAGGGTTTGCATTTTATGCAGAAAACGCGGCTTGGCGTGTGCGAAGACTACGCAAGCATAGGTCATGATGGGACGGATGACCGCGGTGTAGAGGCGCAATTTGCACTTGAGTGACAATTTGCTGCGGGCAGTTATCATGGAGTGGAGCCTACCGAGAGCGAAAGAGGCGCGCGAACGCGCCGTCTTTATGTGCTCGTTGAAGGTGAGGTTGTGGTCTAGGATGACACCTAAGTATTTGGCTCGCTTTCCCCAGGGGATCGGCTTGCCATACATAGAGATCGGGCGCGGGAGGGGGGGGGGTAGTTTACGCGGTTTCGAGAAGATGACCGCCTGACTCTTATCGGGGTTGACCTCGATTCTCCATTTCCGGAACCAATCGCTCAAGGCGCTTGCGGAGGTTTGGAGGTTTCGAGCTATGGATGACTGGTTGACACCCGAACAGTATATGGCAGTGTCGTCGGCGAAGAGCGCCAACTGTGCCTTTTTACTGTTCGGGATGTCACTAGTGAAGAGGGTGAAAATGAGGGGAGACAGAACGGAACCCTGGGGGACTCCGGCGCGGATGGGGTGAGGGGGAGAGAGAGCGCCCTCGATACGGTAGCGGAAAGTGCGGTCCGACAGAAAATCTCGTAAGATGAGCACGAGACGGTCTGGCACACCTAGCAGGTACAGCTTATATAATAAGCCATTGTGCCAGACCTTGTCGAACGCCTTCGCTATATCGAAGAACAGGACGCCTGTCGAAGCACCTCGCTGAAAGGCAGCGCTAATGTGCTCGACTATGCGGTGGAGCTGGTGGATGCACGAATGCTTCGTGCGAAAACCGAACTGTTCGGGGGGGATGAGGCTCTTTGCTTCGGCATAGTCTTTGAGGCGCTTATAAATAAGCCTCTCGTAGACTTTGCCGAAAACATTGAGCAGACTGATGGGGCGGTAGCTGGAGGGCTCAGACTTGGGCTTGCCTGGCTTAGGGATGCCTATGACTGTGGCTTCTTTCCACATTTGGGGGAAGATGTTGTTGCTCAGGGCGCCATTGAAGATGGCGGTCATGAGCAGTATGAGGGGGGCGGGGAGGAGTTTGTACACCCTATTGGTGATACCGTCCGAACCGGGGGCTTTGCGGGTTGCGAGCCCTTTTATGATGTCTTGCACTTCGTCGGGAGTGACGGGAGGCAGAGGATCATCAGGGTCTTCGACTGGCGGGAGGGAGGCTCTCCGTTCGACTTCAGCGTTCACCTCGTCGAGGTGCGCTCTGTCTACTGGTTGAGAGCTGGGAGTGCATTGAGCCTCTAGGCTGTCGGCTAGGCATTCGGCCTTTTCGAGGTTTTCGAAAGCGACCGATTTGTCGGGGCGTGTGAGGGGAGGAACTGTGGCCTCTTCAGAGGAGCGGAGCTTCCTCTGGAGTTGCCAGAAGGCGTGGTGGGTGGGCTCGAGTTCGCCGATCAACTTATCCCATCCCTCGGAGCGCCACTCCCCTATGCGTTTCTTTACAGCACGCTGTAAATGGCGCATGTGGGATTTGTTCGCGTCGCAGGGAAAAGAGTCGTAGGCACGAATGGCAGCGTTCTTCTCGGTCACCAGTTCACGTACGTCATCGGGCAGTTTCCAGCGATGGTCTTCCATCACTGGAACTTCCCGTGAGCAATCCGTCAGTACGGATTGAACGTGCTCTGTGAACGAGTCGATCGCCCCAGTCGTGTCTGCGACTGAGATAATTTGCTCGGGGATGGAGTCTAGGTGGGGAGACGTGGTGGATTTCGGCTACACGTCAACGGGTGTATATGTATATATATAAGTTTTGATTCCGGAACATAAACGCCCGTATGTTTTTTTGCGTTGACTTAGAAGTTTGATTTTTTCACTGCTTCAAGGGGTTGTACCCCTCAGTATTTGATATTAATTTCAATTTGATAACTCTAAGCGTGCCTGAGAACAAGGGTCTTGAACGACGGACAGACTGACGGACAACGAAATGATCTTATAAAAGTTCCGTTTTCCCTTTTGAGGTACGGAACCCTAAAAAAGAAGCTCTATAAAAATATTCTACTGTATTCTATCCCTTCATCCAATAAAAACTAAACTAAATAAAAGAAAACAAAACTCTAACACATTCTTGCTTATCATACAATCCTTAACAACACCACCAGCCTATGAATATTACAAAATCCAATGAATATTTATTCGTAATAATTTCACTGTGAAATGGTAATTGCTCGGGTCCTAAGTAAACATATTCCTATTTTGATTACACGACTGTTTCAGCAAATAACCACAGATAACGAAATGTTTTGCTGGATTTTTGGCTTTACTTTAGAAGGTAGCTAATGTAATTTATATATTTTACTGTGTACACACGGCTACACATCAAGCTATACATAACCAGTATAAGCTGACTTCTGATTGTACGACAAACCTATACAATGCGAGGTCAACTCAAACTGGAAATGCATAGCTTGATTTGTAGCCGTGTGTACCTACATAAATAATTAAATAAATAGATAAAAAAATTACTTATTGAAATAAAAACAGTGGTCAGGTCCATTCTAATCTGTGTGGTTCTTTCCTCAAAAGACCATTTCAGGTACCAAAGAAAAAAAGAATATAAAGCACAGACAAAAAAGCACAGAATATACTATACGTACATCAGATAAAAACAAATAAAAAAGTCAAAAGTCCGAAGTAAGAAATGAACAGGAAACTGTGCCCATCAATCTTCATGGTTCACTTATGATCTGACCAAGATTATGTCTGGACTTTTAAACAGACTGTAACCTCTCAGTTTGTTTCGGCCTTTCTTCTCAGAGTAATTGGACAGAAAACGCCGACCACATCTAGTTTTACAATATGGTTGACGTGTAAAAGTGTTTGTTCACAAACCTACATAGAAATAAAATCATTTATCATTCATTGATCATTTATCATTCCAGAGGGCGTAATTTGAAATGTCTCGTTGGTCTAAATATAGATTGAATAACTGATGAGAATGGGTTACAGACAAACGTTAAAAATAATAAAACCAGCCTATAAACAATCCCACTGCAGGGCAAAGGCCTATTCTAATACAGAGAAGACCAGAATTGATCACCACTCTAGCTCAAGACAGGTTGGCGGTTTCAGACTTATATAGAGCTAATTTAGCTCAGCCTCGGCGAACTTCATACCGCTTTCGAAATCAGTCAATCCGTTCTTGAGATATCATAAAAAAGCCGTTCCATACAAAGTGCATGAGAAAATGTTTTTTTTTTTTTTTTGTGAATTTGTCCTGTGTTTTAATAGTTATTCTGCTATCCAACGAATCAAAGATCATAAAAATCGGTCCAGCCGTTCTTTAGGTATAAATGGTGTAACTAACCCGACTTTGTTTTATTTATACACAAGATAATAGATATAAGTTCAAGTTCCGTCACAATGTTTTCCTTCACCAATGTCAGGCATGTCCAAGATAAACTCATTATTCTTCAATTCAAATATTCTTAAACATCTATAATTCATTAATTAATTATTAATTGACAGACAACGCACCGCCTACACCGCTGAGTCTAGAAGCATGAGATTTTGCTCAAGAGTTCCTTCAATACCGAAAGTGAGAAAAAAATCTGCTGTTTAATACAAAAGCTCAATACCTACTTGACCAAAATGTATGAAACAGCTGACTTTTTTTTCGTGATTTCAGAGTCGGTCCCATAGTGAAAGTTGTTCATATTCATGGGTAGTACACCCTGTAAAAATTTTGAACCGGTAAATAAAATAAACCTGTTATTATGTAGGTTAATTACAACCTGACCACCAAAATTTATAACTCGACTCTATTACAATTTTGAGTTCATTTCCATTAGTTTGATAACAAAATAATTACCTACATGAAATAATTGATATGGTGCCTATAATAATTATTGGTATTGAATTGTTTTGAAAACAGTTCTAACACAGAAATTTTAGGTTACCTACAAATTAAGAAACAACAATGGTAGCTATTAAATTTATACAGGGTTATTGGAATAACACCAAAAATCTCTTAACAGGTCATTGTACTCATCATTATGAACAACTTTTACTATGGGACCAAACCTGAAATCGCGAAAAAAATCAGCTGTTCCCTACATTTTGACGAGTTATACGAACATAAATGTAGGGAACAGCTCATTTTTTATTCGTTTTAGTTCGACCGACCGATTCGGTCGGGTCGGTTAGGTTAAGTTAAAACTGGTCTAACAACGTCTACAACAACATTTAAGTTGGTCGCACTTGGTTATTTAGTACTCCAAAAAAATGGGATACCAGAATGGGAATTATTTGAAGTTCACTGAAAGTTTTATTCAATATTTTTTTTAGGAAAGCAGAATGGGAATTATTAGATGTTTGATTAATACAAATACCAGCCTATTATTTTAATACCATATTACTGGTTCGAGAGCCACAGGTCATAAAATAGCGATTTTAGAACTGCGTAATTAGTCTACCGTCATGCGATTGTTTAGTCATTACCTAGTTACCTGACGAATAGATCATAGAATCACATGATTTAGAGAATACCGCTTAAGGCGGAGATTTCTTAAAAATGGTCAAAAAGTTGGTTTTTAAAGCAGTGTATCTCTTGAACCGTAAATAATTTTGACCAAAAAAAAAGTCATATTTACAAGTCTTATTTAAAAAAAAAAGTGATGGAATTCAAATCACAATTAAACGCACATAAATGCATCAAAAAAAAAACTTCAAATACACCTCTGACATTTCTTTAAAAGCAGTTTATCCCTTCATTAACAATTTTAATTATAATTAAAAATATAGATACCATTAAATTGCTAATGCCAAACTGCATTCAGTGATGGATTATTATTTTATTATTAAGAAGTTTGTAAATAGAATTGTTTCATATTTTGCAATAAATTACCAGCGTTGTGTCATCGCGCTTCTCTTTCTATTCTATGCAGTCCGATAGTGACCGCGCTTTAGGTCATGTAGTCGCCTTAATACTCTCATTTCTAAACCTTTTAGTTCAACAATTTCGTAGCTCCAGTATAAAATCCTTGCAAAAAACGCGCCATACACAAGTTGCCCCTCCTTTAATCTCGGTCTCTAGTCCTGAGACAAACAGCCCATTCTTTGGAGAGTATAATGAGAGCGCCTAAGAGATTATGCTGCTCGAAAGCAGCTAGTTCGCTAGACGTAGACTTCAATACTAAAGCTAACCCTTACAGCTATAGGTAGATAGATTACTCTTTATTATGTAAGTACATCCAAGAGGAAAAGAGAGCGCGGAAATTAATCGTTTATACCTACATGCAGAAAAGCGTTTTTTTTAGGGTTAAGTATCCAAAGTGTTAAAACGGGACCCTATTACTAAGACTCCACTGTCCGTCTGTCTGTCTGTCTGTCACCAAGCTGTACCTCATGAACCGTGACAGCTAGAAAGTTGAAATTTTCACAGAATGTGTATTTCTGTTGCCGCTAAAAACAGAATAAAATGAATAAGTATTTAAGGGGGGCTCCCATACAAAAAAAGTATTTTTTTACTGTTATTTTATATGTAGTGTTAAATATTGTATGGTGGTACGGAACCCTTCGTGTGCGAGTCCAACTCGCACTTAGCCGGTTTATTTAGTTTGGGGACCACTTTTCAAATAACCATGATAATTAATCTATTTTCAGCAAGTATATATGCTTATGTATACATACATAAACTCGCAGGCTCCCTTGAGGACTACAGATCGCCACCTACTACGATACTTTTTTTTTTTGGGTGGAAAATTATCAAATAACTTCTCCCGCTCTGGGCGGAGCTGAGGGTATGTCAGATTTTTACTGACTAAAAGCCACCCGTGTTCCTTCAGTTGCCTGTGCCAGGGCCACTGTAACTCTTCTCGAACAACCCGCGACCCTGGCAGGACCTGCTACGATCCTTACATACTCCTTTTGCCTCGTTTACGTTCATACTGGTCATTCATCATAAATATGAAAAATGTATGTGTGTCTCGTTATTATCAGCCATAGTTTAATTACTGTGGGCGTACTATGGGTAGTGTTGGTTATTGTGCAATAGTAAAACCGTTTGCAGTTCAAATCAGATTATAATATCACGAACAAATTGATCACACCAGCGAATCATACACTGTGTACAACACGACACAACCAGATACGGAACGCGGGACAGTTTCTGAGCACATGCTGTTCGCACGATGTCCAATGTCCAAGAGAGCTGTCGTCGACCCCCCACGAACTCTAGGCTAGACTCTGTCAGCGCCACCAGATGGCGCTCGCGTTTCGAATAGTCAAAGAAACGACCTGATGCGACAAATTTATTATTATAAGTATTTTTATGAAATAGTTTGTAACAATGGGGCTCATGGCTAAAAAGATAACAGCGTTACGGGTCGGTCGAAAGTTAAGCTACGCTTGCCGCGGTCAGTCCCATCCATTAGGTACATTTCAAGACCTCTCCGTGCATCGGAAAGCACGTTAAACAATTGGTCCCGGTTGTCAGAAGCCCGAAAGACTGAATACCAGTCTTACTAAGGGGTATTACCCAGTAACTGGGTTGTGAAGATCAGATATCTGTAAAATACTGGTAATCAGCTGCATCCGGTTAGACGGAAAGCCGACCACAACATAGTTGGCAAATATGATGATACAGTTAAAACAGAACAGGGGGTCTAAAAAGACCACTTTGGCAGAATCATAAAACAATTCCTAACACGCAATTTCATCTGTATGACAGTTTTGTATGGAGATTCGTAAAATGCTATAGGTACACCTCTGCCTAATCCTTCAGGAATATGTGTGTAACTGTCAAACAGATGCAATTGCGTGATATGAATTGTTTTATGATTCTGCCAAAGTGGCCTTTTAGGCAATCTTCGTGTTTTCCAATAAAGTAGTAAAAAACATGGCGCCACACAGAAACCCCCCATAGAGGTAAACCACAGCTATTACAAAGCGCGCTAGTACCAAACTTTGTAAGTTCAGTACTCCCACACTTACATTATTACGCTGCTCGTATCATTGCGCGTTTTTATTACACTTTCTCTCTGGTGGGTTTCCTACTCTGGTCACACAAAAGTTTTTTGGTATTGCATAGAGTTGTTGTTACCAAAATTATACAAAATACGTAAGGAATTTTGTGGTAGTACTAGCTCTATAGTAGATTTCGCGCGTTTGTAATACCGAAGCTATACACTTCAGAAAAATCTGTACAATATATTCTTACTTATTATTACAAGACTCGACAATTTTTTGTCCGTGTGCTTCTAACTCGTGAAATATCCGATTTACGATTTTTTTCCAAAGATCCTGTGACTACATTCTATAGATATTAGGTACTCCGCAACTAAAGCCTTGAGTAGGTAACTAGAGTATAAATCTGTTTTATATCGCTACAAAAGTATAATGGGCACTACCAAAACGAAATGGCTTAAATATGCGATAGTATTACTAAGTAAGGGAAAATTGTATTCACCAACTCATGTAGTCATGCGAAAAAATTGTTACCATATACCTAAAGACTTGAGCCCTAAAGTATATGGGCCATTGGTAATAAAGTAAAGGCAAATATGCGTACGCCATGAGCATGAATATCTTACACTTACGCAAGTTTCAAAAGCGATTTTCTCCTAAAGTCATCATCTGCCTTTTCACCGTTTCCCCAACTATTTTGAGATCGGCTTTTGGTCTAACTGGACGCAGCTGAATACCTCCACAACCCAGTTACTGGGTAATACGATACCCCTTGGTAAGACTGGTTGACAGACTTTCGGGCTTCTAACTACCCGTAACCCTGTCAAAGATCTACGAATGACAGCCGGGACCAATGCTTTACGTGCTTTCCGAGGCAAAGAGGGGTTTCGATAAGTAATGGATGGTTACCCATCCACATACCGACCGCGGCAAGCGCACCTTAACCTACGATCGACCCATGCGGCTGTTATTATTTACGCACGAGATCCTCGATTTTCTTGTATTGGTAGAAATATTATAGTGTTACCAACATAATTATAATATTTGCAAACCATATTAATATGAAATAGGTCTTTTCATGAAGTTACAATTGTAATTTCACGAGAAAATTGCGTAAACGTTTGGTATTTATGCTCGTGAGGGTAACTACAGAAACCACACAAACCTTTGAATTCATATACCCAATAACACATGAATTACTTCCTTACTAATAAACGTATTTTATCAGATGAATAGTTACACACCGATTTCTCTCTTTCAGTCGCCAGTAATTTGACTTTCGATAGAAGAACACAAAGCGTTGTGTAACTATACAGACGCTATACAACGTCTATTAGTAAGGGGGTGAATAAGACCTAACAACTTTTAAGAACTATTTTACGAGCTGCCTTTTTACTAGTCTATGAACTGAATTCGAGTACGTAATAACTGGGATTTTAGTACTAAATGTTCAACGGTTAAACCGTGGCCTAACAAGTGAGAGGTCATGAGTTCGATCTCCAGCCGTGTGGTACTATTGGCACGAGCATAGCATAGTAATTGTTAGCAAGAACAGTAGTAATGAGCAACGGACGCGTAGTAAAATTTTAACTACGAAAATCGCCTTATTGCCACCAAATAATGGCGCTGTCCATAGGGTTGCCAAACCTTCTATATAATTTAGAATCCTACCATATTTAAAAAAAAACATATAGTACTATATTTTCATATCAATACAAAATGGCGAAATAAGCGTAATAGGGCTGGCCCTAGATTAATACTTAGATAACTTATACTTAGATTAATACTGGTATTAATCTCATAAAAGCTGAATTATTGGTATTTTGTAATAATACATGAGTGACGTGAACATGAATACGTGAGTGTAATGATACTTTAAAAAAAAGTTAAAGAAGTAAAAAATAATGCATTAAAAAAATGTAAACCAACCTATTATTTATATTTTATATTTTTTCTACTATTGTTTTACAGGCGGCTTCGAAAATACTATAAATGATATTTAAAAAAAATGTTGGCTGCCCAAGCTACACGCAGTTGTCTGTGCCAGCTTCGTTAGTAAAAATATTTCTAAAAAAACTTTAAGTTCCTAAATTACCTGACCCGTTTGTGCCTAACACCTATATCTCACGTCAATTTGAAGCTATGATTTTACGATGGTAAATCAACATAAGAAAGTCATGATTTACTGTTCATAAATTACTCACTCTGTCTTCAAAACGCTACGTTTTTAGAAACAGTACCTACTTTGTAGAATTAGGCCTGTTTACCTATGATAAAGTCTCCTTAACTTACTTGGTAAGATTATGTTCATAATAAATTCTGTAATTTTTTTTTATTTGTGGTATCTATTCGGACGTCGTAAAACAAACCATTAATCAATACATTACAAATTAAAGTGTTTTTTGTGATTATCTGCGTAACTACGTTGTTCTTATAAACTACGCAACGGATTTTGATGCCGTTTCACCATAATTTAGATAATTTATTTCATAAAGTATATGTGCACTGTAACGATTGTCCGCTAAAGTCGACCTTATGTAGTGCAGGCTCGTAATAAAATAACTCTGGTTGCATCCGATAACTCAAGCGAATTTAGAATGAGGTGTCAAATATTTTGTATGGAAGGTTTTTGTTTGGAAGAAAACAGTGACAAGTTAGCTGCAGTAGTGTTTAGTCGAACATTGGGAATAAATGTAAAGAAATCATAATCGTTGTTTGATTTCTTATACGTACTTATTAGTGCTTGTAGTAACTATATTAATATTAAACTAAGATGTTTTATATGTTAGTTTAGCGGACAATGGTTACAGTACCTACACATAAACCTTCTGAAATAAATTATCTAAATTATGTTGAAAAAGCATCAAAATCCGTTGCGTCCATAAATTCGAAGACATCTACCAACCCGCATTGGGCCTGCGTGGTCTGAAATGTTACAAAGACAAAAAATTACCTAAACTAAGAAATATTGATGTTTGTTCAAGTCGTTAAAACCATGTGAAGCAGGGAGATTCGCTAGTGTTACAATAAAATGAACTAATTCCCTTCAAATGCACAATAATTCCAACCCTCTTCCTAGTCTTCGGCTAAGACATGCTGTTTGAAAGCTATGCTTCGCTCACGACGGCCCGATCTTTGCCCTAATCTCACTGCAATAGTTAGCTTTAAGCTCTGACGTAGTTTAAATGTCGTTAGCAAAGTTCGCTTCAAGACGCTGAAGGACTTATAAAGACTGAAATCTGTGATAGATTCTATACATTTAGCCTTTTGAAAGGCCAAGAGTCTATTTCGCAATTCTTTTATGAATTGAGTACTTGAAAAAGTAAAGTATTTTTCTTTTACTTCTAACCTATTATGTACCTAAAAGATGTTTAAATATAATATTCTTAAAGATACGATTCCTTTAGCCGTGTTATCCCATATAAATAATCTTAATCACAATCCCCTTTTTGAGTTCGTCATATTCGAATAAAAAAACTACCTTTTCCTTAAGAGAACTTTGAAAATTTTCCTTAACGTATTCGAGCAAAATGTTCAAAGTTCTCTAAGGAAAAGGTACTTTTTTCAGCGACTAAAAATATATCATAAAAATAAAATTATTTCTTCATTTCAATACCTTTTTATTCGTCTACGCTTTTTCCGCAAAGTAATTTTCTCGAGAACAATCACCGTCACTGCATCAAATCAGAATCGTACTGTCGAAAATAAATAACAATCGTGACTGAACTGAATCGAACGCAGAGATTTTGACACTGTAATGTGAATCGTCAGAGAGACAATTGGAGAACTGTTGTACGAGCCAAGAAGCGCAGTTTTCATGATAGAATTGGTACTTAGGTCACACAACCCAGGTTTGGGTTTAAAAGGAAAATACTCGTGAATAGATAGGTAATATTTATAACACTAGAGTGGCAAAAAATAACGTTCTCAAGTTTAAAGTGTGAATTGGTAAAAAATATTACACGTATAAATTAAATTATTCCACTAATGAAACCATAAATATACTCTCAAAAATTATGATGCAATATGATTATCATAACTTAAAAAGAAAAAAAAAACAAAACATTGTTTTAAGAATAATAGCGAGAAAAAATCTCCATAATTTTATGAAACAACATCAATCCTTATCTCTTGATCTCTTGATCTTCGCAAAATTTTCAAACTTGCTAAATTAATTAAAGGGTTTCAGAGAATCGTAAAAGAAAATTTTCGTCCATAAAAACGTTAAGCGCTGCCATTAACTAATCATACTTATCATTAAAAAGTATCCATACCATTTTTCCGAACCATCAAACAGGCTTATCGGCAACCACGTAACTACTGTTATCCAACACACACATCATTTGAGTACTACACCAAATTATTCACACATTCGTTACGAACTATGACACCAAATAAACCACATACACCGAAAAATTAACAGTACAGGCTACGAGACGTAGCCGCTACGTGGACTACGCGCGGCCGGTGCTACGAAACTGCCGCTACGGCGGTACGAAGTTAGCCGAAGGTCGTCGGAAAGAGCCGAGCCAGCGCAGGGGGAGCCGAGGCGAATTTCGCTCAGTCTTTCATATTTTATATCGGTCGGGACGAAGCGGAATTACAGAGTTTGCTCGGGTAGGTTTTTATAGCGTAACGGAACCATAGCGGCTGCCTGCCATTCTACTTCGTAGGTACTTTTTCGACTTGTGAGCTGTACGCGAATTTTTCTACATTGTTTGCGTTGCCCTTAGACAACTTGTGATTTTAATAGTGTGACGAAGCACAAAGCTCCATTGAAGCTAATATGAATTGGCGTGTTTGATGGTATTGCAACGACTGTGAATTATTGTACGCTGGAAGGTATTCAACTTTAATGATCTTTTTGCTCGAGTTACATGGTGCCTTGCGTGTCATAGATTTGCGATTTCGTTATGAATTGCATTCTTAGTTAAAACACGGATCCTTTGAAGTTTGGGGCTTAAGAGGAAATGCGGTCGGAGAGACTTTTGAAAAATCCCTAGTAAGAAGGTAAGGTAAGGTAAAGGTAAGGTTGACTGTTAGAAAATGCCTATGGTATTAAGTCCGCCTCTGTACATTTTTGTGCTTGAAGTAATAAATAAATAAAAAGTCGTAATTCGAAGTTTGGCTTTCGCCTATTTCCTCCTCAGATATTGGACCAATTTAAAAGATATTTCATAAACTGAATAAGAAGGACATACTTAATATACTGTGTCCCGATATTTTTCTTTTTTCATTAATAGTTGTAAAATCTATACACTACGCCTCTGTTGACAGCGGCTTAAATCGACATTTGTTGAAGGTTCTAGTGCTTATAAAAATAATGTGTTATCAAAAAGTAAAACATTCACAAGTTACTATTTATTATTCTGTAAAATAATATTGCTTTATGATCATTAACCAGAACTAAAACAGGTGAGAGCGTTTCTATGGAGAAACGACCACCCCCGCATTTCGTGTTAAGTTCAGATTAAATTATTTATGGTAATCTGTTCGTACATGTGTTGTAAACGTGAGGTTCTCCCATGGATTATTCGGTAGTTGAAATGCCTCCGGGAAAATGCCGCCATGGCCTTTACGTGTCGTGTGAATTGGTGTTCACATTATGTTTCATTTTTCAATACATATTTCTACCAAGGGGTATCGTGTTAGCCAGTTATTGTATTGTGGAGGTCAGATAGGTGGTCACTCCATGCAAAATATGTTATTCTTATTTAGATGCATACATATATGTTATTTATTTCCTGCTCCATAGGACAATCTAAAGTCAGCACAAGATCAAACTGGTGGCTAATTTAATTGTAAATTTATTCTTTTTTTTATTTACATTGTTTTACATTCTGTAGTTGCTCTGACTCAAACCCCGATTTATTACTTGTTAAAAAAAAATTACATATTTTTTTAAATGAAAATGTAACGTTTTACCATATTTGTAAATATGTGAGCACCATGTATCTATCAGATAATTAATTTATATGTCATGGTTTCATTTTTAATTCTTTTACCTATTGTGGTATAGTAATTTTATGTTAGGTGCATCGTCTTCACATATTATTTATTATATAATTAATGTACTTATGCAAAATATTGTAAAACATTTTAAAAGAGTAACGGTGGAGTTTCTTGCCCATTCTTCTCCATACGAAAACTACCTTTTGGAAGGGGCGACTAGAATCAATAATATTTCATAATAATTTTTGACGTTCAAAGGTGCCTTTTATGTGCCTATTTGAAATAAATGCTTTGACTTTGACTTTAAGTTCTTTTCAGAAATAGGCCACACACCCACATGACCTAAAGCGCGGTCACTGTCGGACTGCATTGAAAAAAAGAAGAAGCGCGATGACACAACGCTGGTAATGTATTGCAAAATATGAAGCAATTATCTATTTACAAAAAATATATTAATTAGAATAAAAAATTAAAACACTAGTGCTTTAGTATGTTGCTTGTAGAATAATCTGACAAAAAATTAGAATGATTGTATGTATATATAATCAGTAAGTATGGTTTTTATTGTAAAAAGAAAGTTTATAGAGGTATCTTCATGTATTATATTTTCAACAGACTATCGACCTAGCATGTATTCTGAAGAATATCATGTAATTTTCTGAATTTGTTTACTGTAGTCGATCATATACTTTTAGGCATTATAAAACTTGCGTTTTTTGCGTTTAGGTCCTGTAATCCCCTTAAACCTGAACCTAAAATACTGGTATTCAGCTGCATCTGGTTAGATTGGAAGCCGACCTCAACATAGTTGGGAAAAGGCTAGGCAGACAGACATATTAAACGTTGTGTCACCAGTTATGTATGCTTTGGCCTTGACTTCAATAAATACAACCACATACATATTTTTGTCAAGGGCTCGAAATATTTATAATGCCTGCCTATCAAGTTGATTCTAGGATCCATTCGATATTGAGCTAATAAAAATTTCTTATTCTTATTCTGATAGGTTACTAATGACTAAAACAATTATATGACGGTAGACTAATTATACAGTTCTAAAATCGCTATTAAAGCCCGTTCTGTGGCTCTCAAAACAACAATGGTACTAAAATTGCGGTCTGGCATTTATTTTGAAACAGCATGAATATAATCGAATCTCTAATCATTTGTAGTTTTATGCGGAATCGAAAATTTTAGGCAGTATCTTGAACTTAGTTTATTCCACTCGTTTTATTCTTCAATCCAGCAAAACATTATTTTATTGCAGAGTAAAGTTTGTCCTTCAATCCGGAATTAGAAATGCATAGGCTGTATTAATTTAATAATTTCCATTCTGCTTTTATAAAAATAATATTGAACGCTGTAATATAATAATTGCGTCTCTTTTTGTGAACCACAAATAATTCCTATTTTAAGGTCTTAAAAAATACTTTTAAGAGTCATGTAACTGCGTCCGGCTTGGCTTTCTTTTTTTTTCGGCTCAGTCGTGGTTGGTCACAGTTACAACCTAATCTTACCCATTTGGTTGGGGGCCTAGCTTAGAGACTGCGATAAACTGTGAGAATAGGCCAGAAAGTTAAAAAGAGGCACAAATATTTAAAAAAGTATGTGTCATTAGAAGCGCAAAAAATTTTTAGAGGTGCATTAATTTAAAATTGGTTACCTTGAAAAGTCGGTTTACGGACGATAATTTTACGTGATAACGTCGTAAGAGATAGATGCGTCACAAGTCGAACGCTTAGGTCGATCGTGTCTCTCCATCGCTTGTACCGCGCTCTCGCTTGCACGCTCGGCTCAGGCGGAACGTGACTATGAGTCATGCTTTTTCGTGCGTGCAGCCGGCGTTCATCGATTTATAAGACGTTATCACGTCAAAAAGTGTTCATCATTAAAAGATCAATAGGTTTTTAGGAAATTAGTTAAATACTTATTTCTATATCGAAATTATTAATGGTATTTTCGAAAGCCCATCAAGGACAGACATTACAGAAAACTACGACTGTTAAGCAAAGTAATCAGGCCAACATTCAAACCGGATTTGAGTAAGAAGTCTCTAAGTAAGTTCAAGTCTAAATAGTTTCTCAAACAATCGGGACTAAAGACTAGAATCGATTCAACAAAGTGATTCAAGTGATTTGATTGGATTCAAATTGATAGCTATTTAGGGATAGTGATTTTCAGATATTTGGAAATAATTGGGATTTTGTATTCTCACATTGAACGATTGATTAGGGAAGCGGCAATGATCGGTTTGTATTGAAACTGGCGTGTTTTATTTTAATAGTTTAGTTATTAAATATTTGATAAAGGTAAATCACTTTTCTTCTGAAAAGTACACATGTTGTTTTATCATGGGATTCAACGGAAATAGTAAATGGGACCCATCGTTAATACCTAAAAAATGGGATTTAAAAGCGGGATCCAACGAAAATAAATCTTTTCTTGTATTGCAATAATCTCTATGTACTCTAAAAATGTATCGCAATTCCGACCCCTAAGATACCGGCAAATGCGGGGGTCACCGTCCAATCTATTCTTTTAGAAAATCATTATCTCACCAAAACATTTTCATATAAAATGTCGCCAAGACGAGATCACATATGGCTCGCACTGTCAAAAAGTTATCAGATCTTATGTAAAGCCAAGCTTCTAACTCTACAAACCCTAACTTCACAAACTCTACACCTTAGTCAAAATATGAGGCTTGGAAGTTATACCTTTTATTAATTATATCATAATCAGCCTATAAAGTTCCCACTGCTGGAACACAGGCCTCCTCTCTGAGAGAGGAAGTGGACCGTAATCTACCACGCGGCCCCATGCGGGTTGGTAGATGTCACATGTCTTCGAATTTTTGGTTCTAGAACATGCTGGTTTCCTCACGATGCTTTATAATGTTAAAAAAATTGTCTTCTCGAAAACGCAAATAATGTTGTTAAACACTCAAAATCAAAGCAATTCCTACAGTTGGTGATGACCCCGCAGAAGGTTTTCAAATTAAATAATAAGTCATTCACCCTAAATTTAATATGAGATAACAGATTTTAACTTCTGTAACAATATTGACAAAATATTCGGCTGATAACGTTTCCACCCTCTCCTCGGATAATGATTTATGTGTGTTATATGATATGGAACTAAGAATGGGACACCCCATATCGTTCATGGGATCGGTACCGGAAATTAAGGGACGGTATCTACACCATGGGCTCCATTTCACGAACCTTTACTTTGCCATCCCCATAATTATTAGAAAATTCTTGCGCTACTTGTCGTTTTACTTAATTTTTACAATAATAGTAATTAATTCATCATCATCGTCATCTATATTGGGGTCGGCTTCCAGTCTAACCAGATACAGCTGAATACCAAAATACTGGATCTGGACTGTAAAATACTGGATCTTTGGCAGTCGTTACGTGTTTTCAGAAGCCGGAAAGTCTAACGAACGGTTTTAACAAGAGGTATCGTTTTACCCAGTAACTGGGTTTTTAAGGTCAGATAGGCAGTCGCTCCATGTAAACTCAAACTCAAACTCAAAGCATTTATTTCAATTAAACCATTTACAGGCACTTTTGAATTGTCAAGAAGTCGGTCAGTCAGAAAATATGAAGCTAGTTGCCCATTCCAAAGCGTAGGTACCTATGGAGAAGAACGGGCAAGAAACTCCATGGACACTCTTTTAAATTATATTTTTACAAAAATATTAGTTACATCATTAATGTTGAATTTATAATTATATGTGAGAACGATGTAATAAAATAAAAAAGACGTACGTGTTAAGAGCGTCCAGAGTACAGCAAATAGTACTTAACAAAACAAAAAAAAAAAAAAAAAAATAAGCCGAGGCAGCCAATTGATGACCAGCCCCAATTGACGGCGCCCGTTCACGAACATGACGCATAGATCAGCACCATTCAGCTCAACCATTTTGAAGGGAGCTAAATGATCCAACACACACGCCACCGTCAGCGAGACATTTTAGTGAGCATGACATACTATCAGCCGCCAGGGCACATTCAAGTCAATGAAAGACATATTATTACCCGGTAAATGGTAGCTCACATAGAACTCACATCTGTGCTATGAAATTATACAATACAAAGGAAATTGAGTTTATACAATGCAAATATAGTCCCACAATCTTCAGCAGTTCCAACAGTATGTTCAAGTGTTAATCAATTAGTTGTGGTTGTGGAGCAGGACCAGCATTGATCCAGGCATCTTGCATTCAGGCATATTTGCCTGAATGCATAGTGTGCGTTTTATACAAGACTTGAATTTTGTCTCATTCAGTTGAAGAATGTGGGGAGGTATTTTATTATAATATTTTAAACAGTACCCCATAAAAGATGAGTCTACTTTAGCCAATCTGAAACCTGGTTGAACTAGTAGGTCCCTATTTCTAGTACTATAATTATGTCTGTCACCTCTTTTACTAAAAAGATGTAAATTTTTCCTTACATACATGATGTTTTCGTAGATATATTGACAAGGCACCGTCATGATGTTAATATCCTTAAACAGTTCCCTTAGAGAATCGCGCCTGCGGAGATTATATATGGCTCTGATGGCTCTTTTCTGCAGAATAAAAATAGAATCGATGTCTGCAGCCCGTCCCCAAAGTAAAATACCGTAAAACCGTAAAACACTGGTATTCAGCTGCATCCAGTTAGACTGGAAGCTGACCCCAACATGGTTGGAAAAAGGCCTAGGCACTCTAGGCAGATGATGTTAATTTTACTAAGAGCTGATTTTTCTTTAACTTACTTTTAACTGTGGAATAAAATTGACGTCTGATAGTTTTTGTTTGGACAAAATTATTTGGCGTTGGAAAAATCAGCCTTAAGAGTAAACTAGTCACGACCTCGAACTCACTGGTGGTCATGGCTAAAAAGCACGCTGTCTCACCTAGCTTCGTGTCTGACAGAGCTAGTATCAGTGATGAGCAGTTAGACGATAGTCTACATGCACAAAGTCTAGTTCTCGTAAAAACGATAATCGAGTTTTATGAAAAAATCACTTCATAAATCAATTACAAATAAAGTTTATTGAACTCTTCGATTATTGAGCTTTGTCGGTACGGTTTTGGTCTTGAAGATTTTACAGTTCTTTTATTACTTATTGACACCCAAAGTCACGGTAAAACTAGCAAGAAAAACGAATCTTTGTTGGCTCATAACTTTTTAATGTCTTTTTATTTTACTATTCTGTTTCCATACATACACAATAACTTTAGATGCATAATGTCAAACAGTGGAGTAATACTCTCCCGAAATTTGTATGGAAAAAATATCGACTAGTGGCGCCTTAAGGTTACTCATTAGACCACTGGACATAGTGTTACTCCAAGAATCGGCACGATAACCGGTGCTGTACCAATTGGTTAAAATAATGAAGATGAGGATGACTGGCGTTTGTTTTTCTTGTGTGTACTATCATAAATATTAAGGGATGAAGAGAAAACAATTTATCTTTTTCTTCGAAAATATTACGGGGAAAACACAACGAAACATTATGCCCTGAAGTGTTATGCAGAGAAGAACCTAAATTATACCCATATTTTGCCAGTTATATTTACATCTTATGTAATAGCGAGCAAGCCTAATTGCCATCAACTAGGCTCAAGTCTAGACTAAGCTACTAAGAAAATCTAGATGAAAATGATTATTCCACTATGCCCCACCGGCCGCCCCACTGGTGGGACAAAGTGGAATGCTTAAAATTTTGCAGTGGAATCTGCCCCACTAAATCGAAGTAGTGTGGCGGATTCCACTACTTTAAAATGTTGTTGGATTCTGCCCCACTAGTACCCAACAACATTTTACACAGCCGGGAATCAAACCCAGGACTAAATGCTCAACAGTAGCGTTTGTGACTACTAAATCAAAGATGGATGAAAAATTCCTCTATGATTATGAATGCAAATGTTAATTCTTTCTTCATGTCGCACTAAAGTAATGTTGAGCTTCAGTGTGTCGCACAAGCATGCTTTCGAACTGTGATGAGTCGCAGTACAGTTTTGTCGCACAAGCGTTAATCGCACATCCATTTGTCGAGCTCACGTAGTACGCTCTCTATTGCTAAGGAGTCACTTGAAGAATATAGATACAATAGAAACTACATACTTCAAGTTGGCCTTTGGAAATGGTAGCATTTTTTACATATTATGCAGCGCAAGTTTAAATTAGCTACCGAAACTCTGCAGACGTGATGAGTTTCGATAAATGTAACACGATAAAAAATAAAAGTAAATGTTTTCTTTTTAAGGGGTCATCGACCGCTGTTAGTGGTGATTTGAAATACGAGTAGACAAAACTTTTTAACAAAAAAAACAACCGACTTCCAACAAAACACTACAAAGTGAAAAATAACTTTAATTTCAGAAGTCGGTGTCGTTGGTTCTGCATTTTCGTTTTTTGACACCGACTTCTGAAATTAAAGTTATTTTTCACTTTGTAGTGTTTTGTTGGAAGTCGGTTGTTTTTTTTGTTAAAAAGTTTTTATTTTTCACTTTTGAGTTGTGGTACCTACCCCACACCAATTCGTATACCACTACTTGCTAAATATATAACAGTGACAGGAAGTTGTACAGAATGAGCTGTGATCGACCTTGGTAAAAAAAACTTTGCAAAAGGGCAAATATACGTCGCGCTAAGTCGTGTCAGAAGTTTGGAAGGTATCGTTTTGTCAGATTTGGATGCCAACAAATTATTAAAGCGACCACACGACGACAGATCATTGACGGAAATAATGAGGCTACGAAATCTGTCTTCTGACAATCAAAGCCACACTTAATGTACCTACGACTCAAGGGCGAAGATCTCTTTGGCGTCTTATAAAACAGTCTTCAGCGGTTTCATTTTCGAGCAGTAGCCTTCGAAATAGCTTCTCGTATCACATCTCCTGTATCATGTGGTTCGCATTTACTCGATAAGCCCAAACACGGCTAGAATACATTGTTTTATTACGATGCTCCGGTACCTACCTTCCAGCTTCATAAGATCGGTTTGATGGTACCAGTTTCGTCAGAACTATTTATTTAAATTTGCTTCGTCATAGTCGCTTAACTATCTTAATCGAGATATCTTATCTCCACCCATGAAATACTTATAATCATTGAAGAGTTCCTGTGGCTATCTGTAGTCTCCTTCATCAGTTCCACTTCACCAAATTATACTTTCTGAATGATAATGCTTGAGTTGTCGATGAAAATACCAGAATTGCTATATGTATGCCTATAATATTTGAGGAGTTCCCTTAATTCCTTATGGATCCCATCATCAGAACTGGATTTTGACAAAAATGGGACCAATCTGGAAGTATACCCTTTTAAATAAAAAAAAAAAATTCTAAATCGGTTTTGTAACATCATCTGAAATTGTCGTCTTGTTGTTTTTTCGCGGCCATCAACCAAACCTTGTTTTTCTAGTACAGAGTAGTGTAACAAATAAAACTAATTTGACATGCATATCTCTAAATGCAGTCCGAAATGAGTTATTAAGTAGTGTTATTTTACTGCAGCTAATTAAAAGTCGGAGTATAGGTAAGTGATGACTCTCGGACTCAAACACTTGAATCATCAATAGGTTTCATTTGATTTGAGAGAGTTCAACTAACACACTGTACATGCCTACCAAAGAGGATTTTCCTCGACTTTCATGGGATCCCTTCATCAGACTCTGACTTGGTGACAATGGGACCACCTCAAGAGCATACCGTTTCAAACCCTAATGTCAACTGCTCATCACCTGTTACAAAATATTGCTTTTCCCGATGCTGGGACGTTAATTGTTGAGGAGTTCTCTTGGTAAGAACCAGGAGAACTTGAGCTGATGGTGAAGTCACCATCAGCTCCACTTTACCATGCGCATTGTGACGATCATAAATTGCTTAGCAACTATATTAAAGCAATCGAATCGCTACCCGTGAAATATTTTTCATTGAGTAGTTTCGATGGCCATTTGTGGTCTTCATCATCAGTTCCACTTCCCCAAATTATACTTTCTGAATGCAAATGCTTGAGTTGTTAATGAAAATACCAAAATTGCTATATGTATGCCTATAATATTTGAGGAGTTCCCTCAATTCCTCATGGATCCCATCATCAGAACTGGAGTTTGACAAAAATGGGACCAATCTGGACGTATGTCCTTTCAAATAAAAAAATATTTTTTTAAATCGGTTCATAAATGACGGCGTACTGAGGTAACAAACATAAAAAATAAAAAAAAAATAAAAAAAACATACAACCGAATTGAGAACCTCCTCCTTTTTTTGAAGTCGGTTAAAAATAGTTTTGTCTTGTTTAGATATCTATGCTAATCAGCTCTGTGAAGCTTATTTTTTTTTATACTGATATTTCAAGTGAATGCACTACCAGCTGAGATCGATGACCCAACAAAAAAAAAATCGTTTCATCATGTTTGAATACAAATACACATCACGTCTGCGGAGTTTTACTTTCTAATTTAATTTGACCCTGTATATTCACTTCTACTTACCCCTTTTGAGAATACAGAGCTGACGTTATGCTACATTAGAAAATTAAATTCCCTGAACCCCTTTCCATAGTATTAACTGAGCTCTCACTCTCTTTGTAGAATTGAGATCACTAGAACACGCTAACAAGACAAATAGCGAGAAATAATGAAATATGATTACTTGCTCGCTTTCATACATTAACAGACATGTAATATTGTGTATAAATTCTCGACAGAATACAAGGTAAATTTAAATTACCTAACGAAACTAAACAGACTCAATACATAATTATGTCGCAGATGGATTGTAGAATCAGCTGTTTTACAAAACCGCTGGTTGTTTTACAAAACAGCTCCGTTATGTAAGACAACTGAACAACGATCAGCTGGATTGTCATTGCGCTACGTTTTACAAAACTACTACCGACGTGTCGACGTAATGCAGAATGACTTATCTGCAGTCACAAAGAGCGTCTTTCGTAAAACTCTTATAACTGTAATTTAATATTGTACTTTAAAATCACTGTTTTGACTTGCGTTAAGGTAATTTTTACTCGTATCAGTCGTTTTATTTATTTTTGTTTCGGACACACAGAGCCCCAAGCGACAAAATTTAGAACTAAAATCTGACGTTTAGTTTCACGCTTATTTAAAAAAACCACTAATCGGTGACCCGCTACATTGATAAATGCAAAACGTTCATGCAATCTTGCGTGTTCAAGTTCAGTAATTATAGAAAACCATTGAACGTTGTTCAGAGGGGCAATTCTCGTAATTTTAAGAACGTTCACAGTCTGATCTCAGTCTCAATCTGTCAAAAAATGCCTATAATTTCCCTACATTTTGACAAGTTTTTGACATTTCTTTGTCGCTGAGATGAGACTGCGACTAGATTTTGAATGTTTTAAATTACGAGAATTGGCCTTCAGTTGTTTTACAAAACGGAGCTCTTTTGTAAAACTACTAGCGGTTTTGTAAAACAGCGGATTCTACAATCCATCTGCAACACATACCTACATAGATTGTCGCCATCTTCTCAAAGGTCAAGGTAAAAATTACAGAATGCCACCTCGTTCTGTTGCTTCGTTTACGTTCATACATCTGGTCATACACGCACACCGGTTAAGTATTATGCATCTGACCGTTCTGAGGAATATCACCAATAAGGTTACTGTGTCTGTGTTCTAGGGCGTTTTTCTTCCGACTTTTTCACTCACATCTGCCTTGTTAGTTGTCTTTTGTTAGTCATCTTTCACTTATCCTCTCATCATAACCAAACCAGAAAAAAAATACAAAGATATTCTAAACTCATAAATTCAAGTGCAAATACCTCATCTGCCTAGCCTTTTCCCAACTATGTTGGGGTCGGCTTCCAGTCTAACCGGATGCAGCTGAATACCAGTATTTTACATGAAGCGACTGCCTATCTGACCTCCACAACCCAGTTACTGGGTAATACGATACCCCTTGGTAAGACTGGTTGTCAGACTTTCGGGCTTCTGACTACCCGTAACGACTGTCAAAGATCCACGAATGACAGCCGGGACCAACGGCTTAACGTGCTTTCCGAGGCACGGAGGGGTCTCGATATGTAAAGATGGTCACCCATCCACAAACCAACCGCGGCAAGCGTAGCTTAACCTGATCGATCGACCTGTGCGGCTGTTATTATTTAGCCACGGACCCCTCAATTTCAAGTGCAAATACCTAACGGTTAATTACGGGGTCAACGACCGCTAGTATAGTTTATTACTTGAAATTATGAGTTCAGTTTTTTTTTAATTGTCATTATGTATCATGTCTGTTAAGTTTTCCTAGCTAATTATTTTATACCCTGTTCTTATACTTTCTCGCTTACATATTATTATAATGTAGTTTCAAATTTTCCCTATCCTTGGTAGCACCGTCCCGCTTCATGCAAGTCACTATACACTACCTGTCAGTATCTGTTTTATCATAATTCCAAAACGGATATAAGTTTCAGACGTGGCTCCCCAGCCCTATGAGTTTCGTGGAAGGTTTCCAATACGCGGTGCCAGTCGGTAGAAGGCATTTTTGGCATATTATTAAGTACTTACTAAAACAGTCATGGAAGAGCCCTATCTTCGATAGCTAGTTTCTACCAGTAAGTCAAATCGGAAGAATATAATAAGAACTTACACCCTTAGAAATTGCGAAGGCTAAAATATAATTCGTATAATTATAAAAACTATAGCCAAGTCAGACCTTAGGCTTCAATACATTATCCTAAGTTATAAGAAGAAATGATATTTGAGTTGTTATAAAATATTTTATGTTTTTATAAATAAATTTCAGGACTGACCGTTGAACTTGGCACCCGTTTAGATCTCGTTGTCCCGTAGATTACTGGATGTTATTGGATTATTCATTTAATATACGAAATAAATTTTGTGTAACATAATCCACGGTAAAAATTCGTTAAACGTAACATGAAATGACAAGCATAAACATAATCTGCCTATAATATAATCAGCCTGTAATATAATCAGCCTATAATGTAATCAGCCTATAATGTAATCAGCCTATAATGTACCCACTGCTAGGACACAGAACTTCTCTCTTCGAGAAGGAGTGGGCTGTAACGCTAGTAATATATATGTCGCAGCCAACTGGTTAAATTAGCCGTTCAGTTAACCGCCTAGCCTTTCAACTAAACGGCGGCCGTTAGTTGAACGGCCGCCGTTTAGTTGAAAGGCTAGGCGTGAATGATATTCAATTACAGTTTAGGTTGGAAGTCTGTAACCAATCACGAGTGAGCCGAATTGGTCGCAGTAATTAAGGCATTGCACCCCAACCAAGTGGGTTAGGTTAGAACTGTGATAAAAGAATGTGTGAAAAGCGTGCGAGCCGAGGGAGGAAGCGAGGCGAGCACTACTTATAAAGGCCAGGCAGTTAACTGAACGGCTAATTTAACCAGTTGGCTGCGACATATATATTATGTCAATGGCTATTTTTGGTTCCTTCTTGGACATACCGGTTTCCTCACGATGTTTTCTTTCACCGTCACTGTAATTTCCTTCACCGAAATATGAAAAATTTAACCTAAAATAGTTATTTACAACTTGTAAACAAAATACAGATAAATGATTTATTTTCCGTAAGTAGGTTTGCACAACCACTTTTACACGTCAATCATATTTTTTTATAAAACAAGATGAGGTCGGTTTCATATTAAAACAGAAGAAGAACTAGCAGGGGATCGAGGAGGGGGGGTGGAGGGGGTTCAGGGGATCTCCTATTTGACTACTCTGAGAAGAAAGGCTGAAACAAACTCAGAGGTCACAGTCTCTTTTAGAGTTCAGACATAATTTTGGTCAGATCATTTGAGGATTATTGTTCATTGATGTCTGAGATGGTCTTTTGAGGAAAGAACCACAAAGATTGTGTGGACCTGTCCAGTCAGTGCACGCATTTGACAAAAATCGTGCAGCTCAACTCAGAACTTGAGGAGCTCAACGATTCAACGAACAATCCAAAGAACCATACCAAAGAAAGGACATTTGGGTAGGCCTCGGAAATTACTGAAACTAACATATTTCATTTCATTTTCATGATCAAACACCGACACATTTTCAAATTACTACTATAAATGAACTCCCCCGTTGGTCTCGTGGTCGCAAGCGCGACTGCTGAGCGTGGGGTCCTGGGTTCTATTCCCCGGTCGGGCAAAGGGTTTTTGAATTTTTCCATTAGGAATTGCTTAGTATCAGCCCAGAGTTTGGAAGTTGGCGATGTGATAACCCCGTGACTCGAAAAGCACGTTAAGCATTTGGTAGTGCGCCTGATCTCTCTCCGGTCGTGTCGGAATGCCGTCCCATCATATGAGAGTGAGGGAAGAGGTAGTGCACGTGTGTCTGCGCGCACACTTGTGCACTATAATATCTCCCGCGCCGAAGGTTGGCCTCCATTGAAATACGGTCTAGAGGACTTTTACTGCAATGAATTTAATAGTGAGATAACGCTTCCATTCAAAATGATGCATACTTGTTTATTATGCTACAACCACAATAAACCTTCGACCTCTATTGTCTCCAACTATGTAATTAACTCGATATACAACTGCATAAATCAACTAAATATCTATACTAATAATAAAGTTGAAGTGTTTGTTTGTTTGAACGGGCTAATCTCTGCTGCAACTACTAATTGGATTTGATATTTGATAGCCTAATTCTTGGAGAAGGCTATAAGGCTATTCAATACCATGCTATTAATTATAGGAACTGAGCAAAAACAAACAGTCAGAAAGAAAACAAGGTAGATGATGCGATGCGATGGGTTGTGTCTAGTTACATTAAGTACATAAATATCTAATATATAAAATTCTCGTGTCACAGTTTTCGTTGCCATACTCCTCCGAAACGGCTTGACCGATTTTGATGAAATTTTTTGTGCTTATCCGGTATCTATGAGAATCGGCCAACATCTATTTTTCATCCCCCTAAATCGAAACTTACGCGGGTGAAACCGCGGGGCGCAGCTAGTATTATATAAAATTTATATTACACATTAAAGTCGTCTTTCTGTGTGACCGCGTTGATCTTCTAAACTACGCAACGGATTTTACCATAATTTAGAGAATGGTGCCGATTATATGTACATATATTTTTACATATCAGAATATTAAAAATATATATAAGGTGTATTTTAAATGATGTTGGACCTGAAAAGAGGCCATTGTACTCAAACTCAAAGCATTTATTTCAATTAAACCATATACAGGCACTTTTGAATTGTCAAAATTAAATAGTCGGTCAGTTAGTCAGAAAGTTGAAGCTAGTTGCCCATTCTAAAACGTAGAAGAACGGGCAAGAAACTCCATGGACACTCACTTTTAAATCAAGATATTACAAAATCCTGGGTACATTATTCTCATCATTATGAATAACGTATACTATGAGACCGACCCTGAAATCGCGGAAAAAAATCAGCTGTTCCCTACGTTTTGACGAGTTATGCGAACATAAAAGTAGGGAACGGCCGATTTTTTTTTTTTGCGATTTCATGTTTGGTCCCATAGTAAAGTTGTTCAATGATGAATACAATAGCCTCCTCAGGTCCAAAACCATTTAAATTACACCTTGTATATTTTTATATGTTTTTATATTTTTTTAATTCTAATATATAAAAATATAACTGATGTGAATAATGAAATAAAGGAAATAATCCCAAAAATAAATAAGGGAAGGGATAATAAGGGATAATAATTTAATAAGGGAATAATCCTATTTTTCTGTTCTGTTTTTTCTTGTCTGTTTAATATGTGTGTACATAAATGGTAAAATAAATAAATAAATAAATAAATAAAAATATATAAAGAAGAAACATGTTTTTTCCAACGTTTTCTTTTCTGCATCAGAAAAAAAAAAACGAGAGCCGTAGAAAGTTTTAAACATGCTAAAGTATCGCTATTATGTGTTTCCAGCTATAAAAAGCTAATCACCAGGTTAACGATACCATACAACAACAAAATGAAAATAATTAAATAGAAATGCTTACACAGTTTCAGCACTACCAATAAATTATCATGCAGTGTTTGTGGTTGCATTATACGCTAGTGTTTTACTCGAGCATGTTACATGTCTAATTAAGTGAAAGGTCAGGAACTCGGGAGCTGTGGGCGGGACTGGAAGTACGTCTTCTGCAACTTGATGCATCTTTCAACAATGGAATTTAATTGGTACCTAGGGTTGATTTTACCAAAGTCAGATGTGTTTATCCGTGGAATAAAAATGTCGTCTGACAGTTCTAGTACGAAGTTGAAATTAATATCAAATATTCAGAAAAAAAAAATCTGTGAAAATATCAATCTTGTAAGTCAATGCAATCAGAAGATACAGGCGTTTATGTTCCGTTTATGCCGCATACTTTGACATTCGCATGGGAATCAGAACCTATAGGGTACTTTCTGCTGACCTAGAATCATGAAATTTGACAAGAGCTAATGTCATGTAGCAACAAGTAAAGGAAAACATCGAAAAACGGTAAATTTGTAGCTGTAAACCTACGTACGGAGCCCTCGGTGCGCGAGTCCGACTCGCACTTATCCGGTTTATTTTTAATGACAGCTGCTTTGTAAAACCCACGGCTAAAATCTACAACAAATTCAAAACAATAATTCACAATTTCTAAACCCGTATACCACAAACTCGACACACAGATAAACACAGTAATAGTTCTCCAAATTACAGTTAGAATATAAGAGGCATGGCGGCTTGCTCAATTAAAAACTTGTTATTTTATAATTACGCCCCGTAAATATTGTAAATAAAATAGTGGAGTTTATTCCGCGACGCTTGCTATGATGTGAAATAACATTTCGAAATTAAATATGTTAAAGAGATGTGATATTCTGAAAAAGAATTTTGTTTAAATACGACTGTAGGTAATTGGTTGGTTGGTTTTCGCTAGGAGGGCAAGTTATGTCATTTGATTATTTAGATTGTAGGTGGTTTTCAGCTTATTTTGAAAGTAGACTTTACAGTGGTTTTCAGAAATTAACACATTTAATTTTCGTCTTTCATTTGATGTTTTCAGAATGACTTTCTCTATTAGCTCGGGCCTTGTGGCTAAGTTATAATTGCCGCACGGGACGATCGATTAGGTTAAACTACGCTTGCCGAGTTTTTGTCCGTGGATGGGTGACCATCTTTACATACCAAGACCCCTTCGTGCTTTGGAAAGCACGTTATGCCGTTGGTCCCGGCTGTCATTCGTGGATCTTTGACAGTCATTGTCAGTCTGACAACGAGTCTTACCAAGGGGTATCGTATTACCCAGAAACTGGGTTGTGGAGGTCAGATAGGCAGTCGCTCCATGTAAAATACTGGTATTCAGCTGCATTCGGTAAGACTAGAAGCCGACCCTAACATAGTTGGGAAAAGGCTAGGCAAATGATGATGAGATTGAGCCCGCTGACAGACAGACGGACAGCGGCTCTTTAGTAATATTGTTCCGTTGGGACCCTTTGGGTACTGAACTCTTATAAATGACAAAATGACACTGCTGCTGTCCAGCAAGAACAGTTTCTTAGAAAAGCTTTAAAATTAATCAGCGTTAAATATCAATAATCATTACGATCACCTTGGAGTATGGCAGAAGCCTAACTGCGACTTCGTTTGCGTGAAATTTCTTGTTTCAACATAAAATATACCCTACGACATTTGGGAATACTGCAGAACTAGCAGGGGATCGAGGAGGGGGGCGTGGAGGGGGGTTCTGGGAAACAGACCGGAATAACTCGCTTGTCATTAGTGAAATAATTTTCGAAATCAAAGCAGTAGTTCCGAAGATTACCACCTACGTAAAAATCCACACATTTTAACGCTTTAAAATATCATTTACATATTTATTAAAACTTTGTGTACAAGTAAAAAAATACAGCATAAAAGTGGAATTAATAGCTGAGGCATTTTCTACCAGTCAACCTTAGGGTGATGCAGAGACAAAACAAATATATTAGCACAGACTAAGCCCTAAACTAGACGGCAAATGAGTGATAATATATAAGAACTAATATTATAGTACAGATACCAACAGATAATAAAAAAATAAAATGTATATTTTTTAATAAGGAAAATCATAAAACCGCTTTTCCTCTCTCCTACTTATTTAAATTTTTGCAGTGCCCGACAGGGTCCATAATTGTTTATGTATTTGCAGAATATGGTTTGCAAAAAAATTTACTGAATTTAATTGAATTGAATACCAAAAACAGTTTGCCAAAATATTCTTTGAGCTTAGATCTCCTAAGCTCAAAGAATATTTTGGCAAACTGTTTTTGGTACTCAATTCGCTAATAAATCGATACTATCGCACTGCAGCTGAGGCCGTGTGACCCAGGTGAAAATAAACCTGTCAATACCGTCCAGTGACATCGTCTGGAACAGGCGTCACCGCAATGGCCGCGGTAGGCAGCAGTGTCGGGTTGCCGATGGAATTTGAATAAATCTTTGGTCATTTGAAGGCTGAAGGTTTGAGAAATGAACTCACTTTACCTCAATATAATTAGATAATACCTTATTTGTTGATGAACAGATGTTGTCGCTCGTCGAGCTAGAACTGTGGATGGTCACCCATCCACGAAACGACCGTGGCAAGCGTAGCTTAATCTGTACGATTGTTATACTTGACCCACGAGCCCCACTTACTATCATAATGTAATTGAACACAAAATAATATTATAATTCCCTTATCACTATAACTTGATTCTTATCTCTAATGCCCAGGTTCTTCTGCAAGGCGTGACCCATTTTCTTCAATTGGCGCACAATTTGCATAACAATGATAACAGTTAACACGCTTTCAGTATTACGTGGTTCTCAATGAGCTTGAAAATTGCTGGTTTTTGCACGGGAATTAGGGAGGTGATAGAAGTGTAAATGATCCTTGGTTGGCGTTGTGTGGATGGGCAGATTAACTTACAGTATAGGCATTTATTTTATCTATTGATGAATATGAGTCAATAGACTAGCTCTGCAGTGATCGCGCGGATTACAAAAGTAAACAGCTGTTGCGAAATTGAGTATTCCCGAAAACTACTGATGCTAGATTCCCATCTAGTAGATGTCAATCAGAAATATTGTGTGTTGTGTTGTTTTAATGCTTTTATGATTGTACTAAGTACATCAGTTCTTTTAATATATGAAAAAATTGGTCTTTTGGCATTCCTAGCAAGTGAACTAAAGGGCAATAGGCCGCGTGCAGTTGTCTCCAGGAGCTCTATGAAGTTTGTAAATTATTATTGTAATCCGCTCGACGCATTACGGGACTGTTTTTCAGAACAAAGTAAGTATTGTTTTTTTTTTGTTTTTGTATTTTTCCCTAATTATCTACCTATACATTTATAATAAAAGTAGTAAGTAACGCAGAATTTTTGTCCGTTTGTCTGCTTTGCCAGTATTTTACATGGAGTGACTGTCTATCTGACCTCCACAATCCAGTTACTTGGTAATACTATACCCCTTGGTAAGTAGGCATGGTATATGTAGTCTAAATATAGGTCATCCCATCTTTTGTTCCCACTATATAGCTTAATATTTAGTACATACTACGACATATCAAGCTAGTTATTTCCAGTTTTACCTGACCTCGCATTGTAAAGGCTTTTCGTACAATGAGAACTCAGCTTATACCGGAAATGTATGGCTTGATAATATGTCGTCGTGCATACAAACTAATCAAAATTTAACTATTTTTCTAGATAGGTACTGATATTTTGGTCCTATTTAATAGTCAGCATTCATCATTATATTTTTTTATACATATAGATATATGTATGACTATAGGTACAGCTCTGGCTTGCGCTTAGGGGATTTTCTCAACTTTGTTGGGGTCGGTTTCCAGTCCAATCAAATGCAGCTGATTTTACATGGAGCGATTGCTATTCTGACCCTTACAACCCATTTACTGGGTAACACCGAGGTTGTCAGCTTCTAACCCGTAACGACTGTTAAGGATCTACAAATAGGTAATTGCCGGGACCAACGGTTTCACGTGCTTTCCGATCGAGGCATGAAGAGGTCTTGATATGTAATGAATAGTCCCCCATCCACGGACCAACCTTGGCAAGAGCGACCCGTGCACCTGTTATTATTTAGCCACAGTCCTTATTAGTCAGGAGTCAGTCCGTATATTTATTCAAATTAAACCCTTTACATAGTCATTCTACCCCAATACAATTCATAAGAATTTATTCTTGTTACCATGTACCGCAAATAAAATATTCAGCTGGTATATTAATAGTGTTGACGTAAAATATACATACGAGTAATATCAACACTTTAATACTCATGAAATATCAATGATGAGAGCGAAACGAGTTTGAGAATGTGTTACGTCTGATTGTTTGTGCAATACCAATATTGGAGTCCGGTTAACGATATGACGGTAGTCGTGAATATTTGGGGATGTCCGACTTTCGTATTTTCGTATTTTGGGTCACCAAAGTTGGGTGGAACACGTGCTCTGCAATGTTTGTACAGTGTTGTTTTGTACAGTTATGAAGATAAGATACTTTTTTTTTTACTCTTAATAAAAGGATTAACTATAATCGTAATCGTTTGTTTGTAAAAAGGATATATTTTACAAAACATACATCAAAAATTAAAATAGAGCACAGTTGCTAATTTTCATGAACGAGGTTGAAACTATTAAAAAAGGTACCATTTCCATAATAATGTTACAGCTAGAAATATTAATACCTAGTTAAGTTACAAAATGTCAAACATAATCACTTAATCAGCCTATAAAGTTCCACTACTGAGACACAGGCCTCCTTTTCAGTTCTCCTCAATTTTTTGTTTTAGGATATGCTGACATATAGAACGAGTTGATGAATTACTCGGTTTCCTTCACCGTTTTAAGAGCAATGGTGATGAAATAATTTATGCAAAGTAAAGCGCCTGTCTGGGTTTGAATCTACGACATAAAACTTACTGACAATGTAAATTTTCGCTGAGCCGCCACTGTTCACAAAATCTCTATATCTAGAAAAATCCTCTTGTATGATTTAAAATCTTATATTTTTTCAGCTTACCCAGTACTGACCAAAACCCTTCCAAGTTTCGCCAAGTTAACATCACTTCAAAGCTTACACCTTTCCTTTAAAAACTATAATAATCTTACACCGCTATTTAACACTCGAATATAAAGCTCGTCACTCACTGAAGCTCTCACAAAGTTTAGCCAAAACAAGGATAAGAAATTCACGAAGACCCTGCAAAAACTACGCCATCTAAGCTGATAGCACTCACCACAAAACAAGCAAGTTTTACTGCATTAACTTTTCAAAAAAGGTATTTGTTCCCACCCCCACTTTTCCCCTGCTTTTCTTTACGCATAACTAAGTTTGAAGAATATGAAAGTTTCGAGCCCCTTAAATTTTTCTTTGGTACAATTTTGAAAATGTTATGGACAAAGCTGGATGCAAAAAATTGTTGTGCTTTTCTTCTTAAATAGCTGGACTTGGTTGATAACTTCAAGAAGTTTTGCTGAATTGGACTCTGGACTCGTTGTAACTGTGATTGCAGTGCATCTTTTGTAGTGTAAAAAGAATCTTGAACTCCTACATCATAACAAAAACTTGATGTTTACTGTAAACATCAGCATGGGGGCTTAATCCGGCTCGAAGGACCATTTTATTGCTTTTAATTCGAGAATAAAATATTTTTTAATAAAATTACAGACTTACTAATTATGTTGTCTGCATGGTATTTAGCTATGTTAGGCAACATAAAAATAAGCAGTAAATCAAGTAGGAATAAAGTTAGCCGCGCAGCCACAGTTAGTTTTCGTATAACTACTACCCACATGAGAGCGTAAAAATAAATTATTTTCAGCACTCAAAAATCACGATATTCCATAAAACAATATCCCAGTTCAACACTATTAAAAAATATAACAGAGAACTTTAATATTTATGCGCAGTTTTCGCGAATAAAACCTATTTTTTGCGGGATGCATTGAAACAGAATGTAATCTCTATGGGCAGTTGGAAACTCGCTGGCCTCCGCATTTCAGGTCATTGGTTTTATATAAAACGGCTCCTTCTCATATTTGTGGAAAATTCATGAAAATATCATAAAGGATGGTAGGGAAAACATTTTGCATGGCTTCCGTCTCGAATAAGCTATTCCTTAAGCTAAGCTAGCCATTTTAACGGACTTCAATATGGAAGAGTTTAAGTTATGAAATGTACTCGTATACTTCTAGGAATTTTGTGTACAGGATTTTACGGATTTGAATAATAAGTATTTTGAATATGGGATGTTTGGGATGGTCCTATATTTTTGTCATATTTTGTTTTTGTGCAGTTACGTGTTTGTAGATATCTCGGTCCATAGGAAGCACTGTTGACAGAGATCTCTGTTCATAGATAGCACTTCTTGCTGTAAACTTTGTCCATAGAAACCACTGTTTCCAGATACCTTGGTTCACAGAAAGTGCAACTTAGTATGCAAGAGCGAGCGAAGGGCACCCCGGGATTAGGTTTGGTCAGGTTACTACCCTTTACACAGAAATAGGAGCCCCGCAAAGCGGGGCTTCGTCGACATACGATGCAAGAGCGAGCGAATGGGAATACGACTTACTTATAAATAATTTTCTAATTGGTTTCCGTGAACAAAAGGCGCTAACAGTGGTTTCTATGAACAAAATTTATAGCAAGAAGTGCTATCTATGAACAGAGATCTCTGTCAACAGTGCTTCCTATGGACCGAGATATCTACAAACAATGTTTTCTATCAACAAAGTTTTCGGCGAAACGTGATGTCTAGGAATAGAGATTTCTATTAGCTGTGCTTTCTGTATGTAGCACATTCACTATAGCTATATCCGACGAGCCTGATTATTTATCTCCTTTGGTGAGCGTACACTAAACTGGACTTAGATTATTAACCCTCTGATATGGATCTACTAACTAGATTAATTAATGACCTCTGCAACAATCAGTCATAAATGATTCATCGCTCAATAATGCTCTAGTAATTACTGTTTAGCCATGCTAATCATTTTAATGAGCTGGATACCTAAGGTACCTGGAAAGGTACATGTGATGATTTTAAAGATGTTAAGGGTTTTTTTTTTAAGGATGGGAAATCATCAAATGACCCCTCCCGCTCTGGGTGGAGCGGAAGGGAGTGTCAGACTCTTACTGACTAAAACCCATCCGTGTTTCTTCCTTAGCCCTTTATGTTCCGGGGTAGCGGTAACCCTTTCGGACAATCCCGCTGCCCCGGCAGGCTTCGGCCCTGACGGGCCCCTCCTTTGATGCTGACATCTCTTTGAGGCGCGCGTGGAACACATACGCGCCGTCCGGCACGGGCCTGGTCCTGATCGGACGGCGAGCTACCCATTACTCGCCGTCCGCAGGCCCGCGCCTACGGTGGCCGGGAGTCGTCACGCGGCTCCCGACGCCCGGGGCGTCTTCCGCGGCGGCTGGGACGGGCGGCTCTCTCGACTCTCTCCCTCGCCCATCCCGCCACCTCCTTCGCTAGCATGACTGCTTCGCTGAAGGAGGTGACTGCATCCCACTCCATAAGGGGTTAAGGCTGCGTTTCCACCAGAGATGAGCGAGGATGCGTAGCAAGGAATGTGTGTAAAACTAACCAATAACAACGCTAACTTAGTTCAAGCTGAAGCTTCAAATGAAGCGATGTTATTTGTTTGTTTCACACACATCCCTCGCTACGCATCCTCGCACATCTCTGGTGGAAACGCAGACTTACGTGGTTCATCATTGTTTGTTCAGGGTAAAAATGCCATGTTCTCTCTTCACTTGGGTATCGCAAATTCTACTTGTCAGTAATATACAGTGGCCTCTAAAAGTTACTTGACATTTTTCCAATTAAGCTTTGACACACCACATTATGATTTAATATTCTGGTGATCTGTTTGAACTGCTATAACGTTTTTATTGTCTAATTCAACCACCTTTGACTTATCATAAATAATAATCATGTACAGACGCCAGCACATCAACCTACCCGAAACTGTCAAATTTTCCCAATCAACCTTGAACCTTTTGTGTGTGTGGAAAATCTATTGAAGAAATTTGACAGATTGTAGTAGCTTGATGTGCTGGCGTCTGTACACTCACAGCTGAAATGGAATAATGTCAACCAACTTTTGGATGCCACTGTAGGTAGTGATGGCTTTTTATTTACTAACGCGCTGCGCCCCGCGGTTTACCCGCATATGGGAATATCGGGATAAAAGTAGATCCAGGGTGTCAGTTACCTCCATACAAAATTTCATCTAAATTGGTCCAGCCGTGAAGAAGTAACAAACATACACACACACACACTCACAAACTTTCTTATATTGCCTTTATAATATTAGTGTGATTTTTAACTTGAAAATTTCGCGTGAAAATTCTTGTTTTGTCATAAAATATATCCTATGATACTCGGATACACTGCAGCTTCTGTACGGCAGATGGCGCTTGAGAAGCATCATGAAGTTGACGACTGTGAAGATAGCAACGGGCGGGCTGCGCGCCTAGCTGGCATAGTGCACCGAGGCGTTCGTCCCTTTCTCATCGCGGCCACCGACGGCTTAACATCTACTTCATTTTGTCCTACTACATAAATGTGTATTTTTAATTAAATATTTTATAAATCTTCATCTTGTTTTTCTGAGCTCTTACACTTCCTTTTGTCCTTTCCTTCCCAATATTGAAACTGAACGCAATCTGCACATCTAAATCGCGTTCAAGAGTTGTCAGTGTCACCATTGTTGTGGAATATTGACACTTTTAAACGCAGCTTAAAAGGGCCTACCTACTTTCCCGGAGCTACCTACTGCATCAGAGTTCTTCAATAAGAGTTTTTAATCAACTACTAAAAACTTGTCTTGTCTCTCTGACCGCTGTCCAGATCCGGACAGCGGTCCGGTCCGGTCTAGATACGGTAGGTCCAGAGATTAGCGCATTTAAAACAAAAAAATAACTATAAACATTTGAGCTTTATGGGATTTATTTATAAACGATGATTAAGTAAAGTTAAGTGACGTTCAAAAGTCAAAAATGTATGGTTAAATAGTCACTAATCACTATTGAACTTTAAGCAACGTTTATGAATAAAAAGGTATATAGTTAGAATACATTATGTTTTATACAAGCTTAGCACTAAACTTGTTTGGCATTAATGTGTTGTGTAGGGGAGTTTAAATCTTACCACAATCACCACTTCATTCTACGCCAACATTCCATTTAAGTAGAACAATGAACAGAAAATAAAATATGGCTACAACACCACTTGCATTGCAAGAAAAATGGCCTTAATATGGGTCGAGAAATAAGGTCGCTGGGTTGCCAGCATCGGCACCGAGTAACGGTCTATCACAATTTACAAACTATCGTTCTAGAAGTCAATTCCAATTCTGCTACCAAAAATTCTTTGCAATTCGGCAGTAAGACAGTTGTCGCTTCTTTTCAAAAGTGTACCGACTGGATTTTACTGCGAAATGGTCTTGTTACTTTAAAGTCCATTTGAGTTCTGGAATACTGTCGTATTTATGAAGAGAAGGTTCTTCAAAGTTGATGTCTTTTGTGCTGATGTTACTCAATAAATTTTTGTTTTTGTTACCTTATGATTGTGTTAAATGAGGGGCTCGTGGCTAAATCGATCGAAGGGTGGGTAAACTACGTTTGCCGCGGTCGGTTTGTGGATGGGTGACAATTCGTGAGGATGACTCTCGATTTATTAACTAGATGATAATCATTTAATCACATTATCGCATTGGGTGTGAACCTGTAAGGATAGTGTAAGATTGTTTAAATAAATAAATTACATATTGAGAACTTTCCGTGTACGGGACCACACGGAAAGTTCTCAATATGTAATTAATTCGTAGGTAGATGCTGTCTTTGACAGTCGTTACGGGTAGTCAGAAGCTCATAATTATAACAACCAGTCTTACCAAGGGGTATCGTGTTACCCATGTAGAGGTCAGATAGGCAGTCGCTCCATGTAAAATATACTGGTATTCATCTGCATCTGAGTAGACTCGAAGCTGACCCGAACATAGTTGGGAAAAGGCTAGGCAGATTGATTGTGCTAATTAGGTCAAACATTTTAAGGAATTATTTTATGAGTAAGTGGGTGTTTGGTTTTTACAATTGTTACTGATAATTCTTCTCAAATCTCACAAAGATTAAATGGCGAATTATCATCATCATCAATAATTCACCGCAATCGCCTCTTACTTATATGTATTTGTCAATTTAAATGGAATAATAATGCTGCTTCATCCATTAAAATAGCCCCTAGTTGCAAATACATACCTTCAAAATACGTCTTGTACTCACCCTCTCAAAGATAACAAGAACAACGTCACATAAATTCCTTAAGCAACCATTATAAATTCCGTAAGTACACACACAAAGTTGAAAGTGCCGTAAAGACATTGCCCATATTATGGTACAAACATAAACTAATGAATTTTAACATTAATATCTCGTATCTATGTTAACTATAAACAAGAGGCATAAATCAGGAAGTACCTTGAGGCACATTAGCCGGATAATTCGCATAAATTACTATTCAACATGGCGGGACAAAATTGCAATTACCCTTTTGGCTATGGGAATTTCAATAGATGGTTAGATGTGATCGGTTAGAGGTGCAATTTTTGACTTGATAGACAGGCGCTTTACTTTGTGTAAATTATTTCATCACCAATGCTCTCAAAACGGTGAAGGACAACATCGCGAGGAAACCGACATGTCCTAGAACCAAAAACTCGGAAACATGTGACATCTACCAACCCACACTGGGCCCACGTGGTAAATCACAGCTCAATTCCTCTCAAAGAGATGAGGCCTGTGTCCCACCAGTTGAACATTGGAGGCTGATTACGCAAGCGTTTGCTAGGCAAGTAGAAATCTACAGGACAATTCACGTACTTAAAAAACTTTCATATTAGAATAGGTTTTTTTTCATCTCTTTTCACGATTTCAAAACTTGTCAAATCTGTAAGTAAGAGGTATTTTTGACAGGTTGAGACCGAAACTGGATGCGTTTTTAATTATACGGTATTTAGGTACTCCTCTGATTTAATATCGGGTGCAGTGCAGATTGTCAATTATTTCTTTGGCTCGCTATTTAAAAATTTCAGCTCAATCGGTTGAAGATATTTATCTATTTATTTAATACTTCAAGCACAAAAATGTACAGAGGCGGACTTAATGCCATAGGCATTTTCTACCAGTCAACCTTTGGGTGATGCAGAGACAAACAATTGTAGGTGCAATCATGAAATTGGAGGAATAAATATTTTTTATATAAAGATACGCATAAACCTATTAAAACTATGAATATAATATATACCTAATTACATATAAAAAAAAGATAAGATAAGATAAAAGAAGAAGATTTTGCGTCTGCTTAAGCATACGTTTTTGACGTTTAAACATCTATGTGATTCTGTACTTTTATTTTAAAGATAGCGCAGAAATAATAGTATAAATATATGTCACATTAGATGCAAGTAAACATAATATTGTTTTCTTGCTATATCTATTTAGGTAAATCTCGAATAGGGAGTAACCAATGAAAGCAGCTCGCTGTCCTCACATCAAAGACAAAATTTATATTTCATTCGGTAACTACGATAATGTTGCCCACAATGAATCTCACTGATCTTAAACCCTAATCACCCAAAGCATACCGAAACGTTGAAAAATCTTTTCCGATAATATTTAACGAGCTTTCAAAGCAGATAACTCCCTATTTGATCCTCCAACTTACAAGCAACGCTTCTGCAGTTTTTATCACGGGAATATAGTCTTGAGAGCCATTTATTTTATTATTAAATCCTCCTTTGTTAAAGGAATTAACAAGGAATTTAATAATGCCGAGTTGAATACTTGATAGTTGATCGTGTTTTCTTTAGAAACCTTTTGCAACGTTATGCGTACCAGGATTAAAGAGTACGTGGTGTTTTTATTTATTTTGTTTGTATAGAGAAGAATGTTTTTAACTATCTACACAGTATTAGCGTTCCGTTTAACGCAATGTTATCAGAAGCAGGTGGTGTTTTTATTAACAATACCTAGCTTTCTTTTTTCATTCTCACTTGGTATATTTATTTTTCATGAAGAAAAACTATAAAAATAAATATGACATTTGCACTGACGTTTACTTGTAGTTTGTTTTCTCAAATTATAAAAAAAAAATTGTTTATTCATCATCCATGGATAATCTCACAGCTACTTATCCAATGTACCAAATACATAGTTTTTTTTTTACATCGTCGGTCATATTCAATCCTAGTGAGAATAGTTATAATAGTTTCCATGTACCGTTTTGCATAAGGTTATTTAAAAGATAAGATGTACCTACAGACGCCAGCACATCAAGCTATATAATCTGTCAAAATTTCTTCGATAGATTTTCAACTTTATTGGTAAAGCATAAGGTTCAAAGTTGATTGGGAAAATTTTACAGTTTCGGATAGCTTTATGTGCTGGCGTCTATACAACGTAAGAGCAGTGGTGGCCCAGTGGAAATGGCTACGACTTACGAGTTGTACATCGTAGGTGTAAATTATTTCATCACCACAGCTCTCAAATGACAAATCAATGAATGAAAACATAATGAGGAAACCGACATGTCCTACAATCAAAAATTGAAAGTCAAGTGACTTCCACCAACCCGCACTGGAACCGCGTGGTGGCCCACTTCCTCTCACAGAGTGTCGGCCTGTGTCTCAGCCGTGGGATCATTATATGCTGACTATGGTGATGTACAGCTGTACATTTATAAGCCCACGACAAACCAGCAGCTTCAAGTGATCATTCGAGCTGAAATACAGTTGCTAACTCCTCATGTTTTAAGGAAAATAATGAGATAAACAAAGACATTCTCTCGAAAAGATAAAGATTTATATTGAAAGCCTATCTGTGTAGATTAAATACTTTAGGCTTAGCAGTCAACCCATGTCGTACTTAAAGGAATTACAAATATATACTAGCTGTTGCCTGCGATTTTGTCTGCGATCCAGGATGAAAAGTAGCCGACCTAGTACGAGTAGTATGTCCTTTTCTAGGTCATCGTCTACCCATGTGCCAAATTTCATCCAAATCGGTACAGCCAATTTAGTGTGAAAGCGTAACAAAGAAACATACAAAAAATTAAAACTTTTCTCTTTAGTTTAGAATTACGTTATTTTTTCCCATTAAACTCGTGCAGACCCGTCTTTGTGAGACTGCAAATGGCGGCTATCCGTATCACCAAACCCAACCACAAAAACAAAATAAAGTTGCCCAAAAAAAAAAAATATTACCAACAATATTAAGGTATTTTACGCCGTATTTTCACGGGTATTAGAAACAATTCATAATATATTTTTTCCACAAGCCAAAGTTACCGCGAAAAGTTATTCTACGTAACCCAAGCCACTGGAATTCGCTAATGAAATAATTTCAACTCGATTAAAGTGTACGAGTATTTTTTGGGAAACCAATTGTTTTTTGGTTAGTTTGAGGTCATTAATGTGCGTAGCCTTTTCCCAACTATGTTGGGGTCGGCTTCCAGTCTAACCGGATGCAGCTGAATACCAGTATTTTACATGGAGCGACTGCCTATGTGACCTCCACATCCCAGTTACTGGGTAATACGGCACTTCTGGTAAGACTGGTTGTCAGACTTTCGGGCTTCTGATGACCCGTAACGACTGTCAAAGAGCTACAAATGACAGCCGGGACCAACGGCTTAACGTGCTTTCCGAGGCACGGAGGAGTCTTGGTATGTTAAGATTGACATCCGTCCACGGACCAACCTCGGCAAGCGTAGCTTGACTTGATCGATCGACCCGTGCGGCTGTTATTACTTAGCCATAAGCCCCTCTAGAATGTTAATGTCCATAAAAATGTTGTATTGATGTCTATAACAGAGAGATGAGATCTTCCAGTCATCATGATCAGTATCATCCACAGCGCGACTTCGCTCACTGCTGAACTTAAGCTTCTCTTTTACAAGACTACGGAGGGCAAGTATATTATTATTTTAACAGGTATGTATGTATGTTCATCTGTTCCATCATAACTTATACTTATAATAATTTGATAAATGAGGTATCGCTAGAAGCGTCTTGACCGTTCGCTGGTGAATAGAGTTTGAGTTTGTGATGTCACACTAAATTCAATATCGCGCCCTCTAGAGGTCATAAAATAATGAATTTAAAAATAAATATTTTAGGATGGTGCCTTGTTGGGTATCAAATGAAAGGGCCTAATTAGCACATTTCAAAAATATAAATATTACTGAAATAAGCCCTCAAAATAAAATCATAAAAAATAAGTAAAACAAACTAGACTTTTAAAACTTATTTTTTTTTTATGCCAATCTCCACGCTCCTGTGCCAGCCTCATCCAGATTTTACCCACGGTGGCAACTATATCGACCGCCCATCTCGCCGTCGGACGACCGACACTTCGTCTTTCAGTCCTTGGAGGCTTCCAGTAGGTTGCAATCATTCACCGGTAGCATTTTGTCGGTTTCCGAATTGATAAAGCTTTTTTCCCATGCGGGCCAACACGTTTATGAACTTGGACGGAAGGTACCAAGGCATGTAAAGTTAATATCCGCACTGCTCCACACCTCTATCGTATTTCAATTTAAACAAATATAAATTTTATTTCAATCATTATTAAGTTGATTTCAGAGTGACTAGCACTATTGACAAAGTTAAAAATGTTTGATGTTGTAGCGTATACTGAACTTTATTGTGTAGGAATTAATGTTATTTTTCCATTAATTCATATTTGTTTACATTTAATGCACGGTAGGTAAGGATCACAGCTAATGCAGGTGGCGTTCTGCTGTTTCTGTCTACCCCCAATTGATTAATGACAACAAAAAAGAAAATCTCAAAATTATGACAAAGTAAACAAAAGTTTTTTTTTTTTTTTCATCTAATAAATTAAGTATGCTACAGTTTCCTAGAGGAGCGGTGGCCATGAAAATGATGGCACAGGGGTTTGTAATCACGGCACGGTGTCAAAAAAAGTTTTTTTTTAAAACACAAACTTACTTATTTTAGTGGTTGTAATGGCAATCATAATCACTTGGTTTTAATAGGTTTTTCTTCGTCTCAACTGATCCCTAGTCCCAACTAGCCCGGTCCGTAAGGTACCTACATGTACCTATAGCTGGAAGGCGCAAAAGTACTGATGGTTAAAAAAGCGCTTGTATGATTTGTATTTATTCTTATTCAGTCATCACAAATCACAGTTTTTACAATAATAAAAAATAAAAAAATTTAAACTATCGCAAATGAAAATTACAGTTTGTGCCCTCATTAAATTCTGTGCTAAAAATCAGTCTGTGAATGAAATATTTAATACAAAATTATTAATTACCTACTTATTTGCACGGAATCTAAGTAGGAAGTGAGAATCAAAATTTATAGGTGATTAGTATTTATTTTTCCGACAAACTGTACCCTTTCAGCTAATAGGCATATAAAAAAGCGGGCGAGTTGGGACTAGGGATCAGTTGGGACGAAGCCTTCTTATTTTGTAAATGTGAGGACTTTGTAGGCCTTGTAGATTTTAGATCTGTAGACCATTGTTTATTTTATCAAATACCTGGTATTTTTTAACTGGCCTACGCTGTCCTCCCATACCTACTGTAATTTGAAAACATTGTAAAGACCAATTAGTTTTAAAAGCGTAACCGTGGAGTTTCTTGCCGGTTCATCTCCATAGGAAACGACGAATATAAAAAAATACCTCACGTTTCAAATTCATAAATACCTAAAGTTTCCGTGACGTCATTCGCCGTCAATTTGTGGACGCTATGTGGCATGGCAGTCACCGCTCTTTTAGGAAACGGTAGCTGAAGTAGGTTCACGAAAATCTAACAATTATTTTCTATGTTATTATGTATGTTATGGGTTTGGTTTCTGCACTTAGTCCTTCAATAGACCATTGTGCGTGAATCTAACGATTATTAATCACTAAGTTTACTCACGCTATCGTTGAGCTCCTTTTAAGAGGTTGAGCTTGCTGAAAAATGCGTGTTCTGACTCGACAGGTCCACTCAATCTGTGTGGCTTTTTCCTTAGGACCGGCGCTCATCTGGCGAAGCGCAACGCAACGCGGTCATCACTGCCATACAAATAACCTTAATAAGAACCTTGCAAGAGTTAAAATAAAGTTGAGATTAAGTTCCATTAGCTCGAGAGCGTATCTAAGCGGAAAAGGGTGCGCGTCTCATGATATTTATTTTCGACTTTATTTTAACGCCCGCAATGTTGATTTTTGTTTGACACTGACAACCGCGCTGCGCTGCTTCTCGCCAGATGTGCGTCGGCCCTTAAAAGACCATTTCAGACATCAATCTACATAGTCCTTAAATGATCTGACCAAGATTATGTCTGGATTTTAAAAGAGACTCTGACCTCTGAGTTTATTTTAGCCTTTCTTCTCAAAGTAGTCAGATAGGAAACGCCGACCTCATCTAGCTTTAAAATACAATTACGTTTAAAAGTGTTTGTACCTACTTAACCTACTTACAGAAATAAAATCATTTATTACTAGCGTTTAGTCTATTTTATCAAGATTTTCCTTTACCATAATATTTAAGTGAAATATATATTAACTAAGTTCAAGTTACGGTTAACATTTATAAATATTCCTTTCACTGAAAATAATTCCAAACATTAGAATTAGAATTTTCGACGAACGGCGAAGTTAGCAGTCATTTCATACCTTAATACTACTACTAAACATCTTCAAAGTGAAGGATAATGTACAGTCGGCAAAATAGATCAAAATATCTATATAGGTATATAAAATTCAAAGTCCTGACTGACTGATATATCAACGCACAGCCTAAACCGCTGTGTGTCCTAGAGGGTGTGTTCTTTGTGAAGAGTAGGTATCAACTAAGAAAGGGTTTTTCAAAATTCCACCTCTTTCCACCCCCTTTCCCCTTTCCTCTTTCCCCTAAGAGAGTAAATGGGGGGAGGGTGAAATTTCACGCGGATGAAGTCGCGGGCAGAAGCTAAGTAAAGAAATTATCAACTTTGCACTTCTCGGTAAAAATTACCAATTTAAGAGTTTGGTACAGTGTAGAGTGTCGGTAGGTATTTGAAAAATATAAGTCCGCAGACTGGTAATTGAGACTGTTGCCAGTTGATGTTTCACATATGATGGGTCGTTGACCTCCGGGCAATGTGATAGGCGCAAACTTTAGACTTGGGTTAGACATGCAGATCTTCAGTTCTTCATCATTTTCTTGGTCTTGAGCGAGTTGGTTGTAGTCGATCGTGGAATGTGACAAGTTGATTTCTCCGATGCGTGATAAGGCGTCCGCTGCTTCGTTCTTATCACCGTGAATGTATTGGATTTTCGCACAGAACTGACTAATGTAGTGTAGCTGGCGTTCTCTTCGTGGCGTATCGCTACTACTCGGTGTTCTTGTCAGCGCGTAAGTTAGAGGTTTGTGATCGATGAATATTATTAGGTCACTGCCCTCTATCAGTCGTCGTAGGTGTTGCACTGCGGTGTACATTGCTAATAATTCGCGATCGTACACGCTGTAGCGTCGCTGCGTCTCACTCATAGTTTTTGAGTAGAATGCCAGTGGTCTCCATATGTTGTCCTCTTCTGTCTTTTTGTTGTAGGACAGCGCCGATGCTAGTATTCGATGCGTCGGTAAACAAACATAGCGGCGCGTTAGGAATCGGGTGAGTCAGTGTCGTTGCCTCGAGTATGCTTTGTCAGCATTTCTCAAAGGCTTGTTCTGCTACTTGAGACCATTGTATCGGTGTTTTATCGTTTTTTTTGCTATTGTGTAGGCGCGAAGAAATCTGACGGTATTCTCTGTGTCGATCCGTAGGTCATCAGGGCTGGGCTGACTTGTGTGTCTTCACGAAGCGCTGTACGTAGTCCAAGCAGCACGGTCGGTAATTCCTCGCTCCAGTGTATGCCGGCGCCTCTCGCCATGAGCGCGGCCTTCAAGGTTCGATGCCAGCGTTCGACTTGACAATTTGCTTGCGGGTGGTATGCAGTAGTTCGGATCCTGGTGATGCCAAATTTCTTCATCAGTGAGTTGAATAACGATGATTCGATTTGCCTTCCTTGATCCGTCGTTACACGTAACGGACAGCCAAATCGCGATAACCATCACCGCACGCAACAAATCGCCTTAGCAACAGTGTCGGCGGTGACGTCACAGATAGGTATTGCCTCCGGCCATTTAGTGCAGCGGTCGATCATTGTTACTAGATGTCTGTAGTCGTTAGATGGCGGCAGTGGACCCACGGTGTCAACGTGAACTTGTTCGAACCGTGTTGATTTTTGAAACTCGCCGAGTGGACTGATAACGTGTCGTTGAACTTTCCCGCGCTGGCAACCGATGCATGATTTCGCCCACAAACCAACTTCTCTGTTCATACTTGGCCAAAAGAACTTTGTAGACATTATTCTTCTTGTTGTTCGCACACCAGGGTGACTTAGTTCGTGTTGCGCTTTGAATGCTACTATACGATAAGTCGCTGGTAGGTATGGACGAACGTACATAGAAGCTGTTGGTGCACCTTAATAAATAAATAAAGTTGAAAAATAAAATAAAATTACTAGTAGGTAGTAGGTTCTTGCAATAGAATAAAGACGTGTGCAGTTGGGGGATTCCCGTCAGCACAAACACGCGTATATAATAAAAAGAGATAGAGAGCGAGAGACAGAAAGTGAGAATTTAATACGCGATTTTAATACAGAGCCATCAAGTATAAGATTTTAGAAGCTCTCATGAAGTTGTCGCCATTTTGGATTTTCATTAGCCCACACTATCGGGTTTAGCATCATCGAAAACCATGAAAACGACACCTATCATGACAAATTATAAATTTTTCGCAGCCGCCAACTAGGATTTTTATTTTCAAAATCTTGAAAACTATCTCTCTCTCGAAAAAAAAAGAAAGTTGCATAACGCTTTTCGTTACGTGACGATTATTACCAAATTACTACTTTTTTTTTTAACGTAGAGAAATGCTCACGCATTCTGCACTACCACGGGGAGATAGTGCAGTTATGTGGGACTCTAATCCACTACAACTCCACGGTGTCCTCCTCTGCCGCTTACGGCGGCGGGAACAGGCACATCACAGAAAATCGTGACTTAAGTGCGAGTTTAAGTCACACAATGCTATAAAAGTAGTTAAACTCGGTTGCCTTGTTACCAGTCTGTTTCGTCGACTGTACATTCTAAATAAACTAAACCGTATTAAGAAGAGCTTTACTTCAATACTTCAATGCAAAGTCAAAGACCTTTCAGAACGTTTCGTGCGTTTCAGCAGTTCATTGCCGTTAAACTGTCGACAATGCTATCCATGCTTATTCAGTATCAATTGTTATTTTATATGTTTTCATTAAAGTTCAATTTGAACGGGTTTCGATTGTAATCCACTTTACTTGCCTGTATTTATCTCTCTGTGGGGAAATAGCCTTTACTCATAGTTAAAGCAATGTTTATTTCGAGATTTTACCGTCAGTCAAGTGACTTTCTTCTTGTGTTAGAGCAGTGGTGATCCAGTGGTAATGTCCGCCATTTACGAGTTGTAGGTCGTGGGTTCGAACCCAGACAGGCGCTTTACTTTGTGTAAATTATTTCAACACCACTGCGGCTCTCAAAAATGGTGCAGGAAAACATCGTGAGGAAATCGGCATGCCCTAGAACCAAAACTGCGAAGACATGTGACATCTACCAATCCGCACTGGGCCCGCGTGGTGGATTACGGCTCACTTGCTCTCACTGAGAGAAGGCTTGTGTCCCAGCAGTAGGAACATTATAGGCAGATTATGCTTAACGACTTCCTGAAAAATAATACAAAGTGAAAATAGCTTTAATTTCAGAAGTCGGTGGCAAAAAACGAAAACAGAAAACCAAAGCCTCCGACTTCCGACATTTAAGTTAAGTTTCACTTCGTAGTGTTTTTTTAGGAAGTCAGTTTCTTTTATTGTAAGAAAGTTTTCTTTTTCTCGTTTTAGTTGTGGTCCCTACGCCACAAAAATTTTTTTTAAGTTTTTTTTCCCTAACCTAACACTACTTGCTATATAAATAACTTTGACAGGAAGTTATTATAACATCATTAATACACACAAAGTGAAAAAAATACGTATCAAAAACTACGCAAGCTAAGTTATTATGTTATATATGGAACACTTAGCCAGGTTCTTTAACCAAATGAAAAATCACATAAGTAAATTGGGTTGGTAATGACCTGTGGTAATGACTGTGAAATCCTTACACGCACGATGACATATCTATACTAATATTATAAAGAGGTATTTGTTTGTTTGTATGACACTAGACCCCTTACTAATAAACGTATTATATCAGATGAATAGTTACACACCGATTTCTCTCATTCAGTCTTCAGTAATTTGAGTTTGGTAAGAAGAAGACAAAGCGTTGTGTTACTATACAGACGCTATACAACGGTTATTAGTAAGGGGGTAAAATATAAAGGCGAAAGTTTGTTAAGTGTTTGAGTTTGTGATATTTCTGTGCGAGACCCAATAAATACTTTTTCTTTCGTTATGACAAAAAAAGTCCAATGCATAACCTCCTCCTTATTTGGAAGTACTAAACACTTTTAAGAAAAAAAAATGACTGATTCGAGGTGACGCGGGAAAAGAGTTCCTGGAAGGATTTGGGAGAGGCCTTTAGCAAGCAGTGACAATTTTTTTTCTTTACTTGTGCTACCTGACCTTGTTTCTTGCCAAATTTCATGATTCTAGGTCATCGGGAAGTACCTTATACATTTTGAATCCCTTGAGAGTGACGAATTATACGTTTTTTGCGGCATAAACCGCCGTATCTTTTTTGTACGTTAACTTAGAAATTTGATTTTTTCGCAGCTACAAGGGACCGAAGACCTGAGTTTTAATTTCGACTCGATAACTCGACGCGTTTTCGAGATAAAGGGTCTTGACAGACAGATGGACGGGCGGACTGACAACAAAGTGATCCTATAGGGTTCCGGGGTTCCGTTTTTTCCTTTAGGGTAGAGTTACAGAAACCTAAAAAAAAGGCGGCTTTACCCAGTAGTGGGACAGTAGGTATAGGCTAAAGAAAAAAAGTCAACTAAATATCCCTGATTGACAAACCATTCAGAGATGACAGTACCTATTTTGTCAGCTTTCGAAACAACATTGTTTCTGACAGGATTAAATTGCAATATCCAAAGTTGATTGGAATCCTTTTACCTAGTCAATATTAACATAGGTAATACGAACAAAATCAAAATTATAGAGGTATGACGAACAGGGTGTAAAGTTCACTCATCCTCTATAGAAAAGGGAAGATCCTCCGACCAGACGGGTGTTGTGTCTAGCGGACAAATGCCCGATGATTCATTTCGGGCCGTTGTATCTATGTTAGTTGTGCGGTTAACTCTGCTTGCGAGATGCAGGATTTTGCGTGACGTTAGTATGACGCGTTGTTCGCATGTGGCGTTGTAGATACTGCTACAAAATAATCCATTTTCCCACAAAAGGCTGGCAGTGTCGAACGATTTTTTATATTTTGTAAAAAGAATCTTTTTTTACTTTTTTTTTGTTACAACTGACTGACGGTTTCTATTCAGGCTGTGCGCTTTTAAAAACCGACAGGTTTGCACATTCAAGGGAAGTCCGAACTCAAAAATATCGTGAACACGGTTAGATTGATGGCTTTATAATCGACGATACGGGGACGACACGACGGACAAGTAAACTAGTTATAATTTGACTAGCTTCATCCGCGTAAAATTTCTGCCCTGACACACCCCGACGCATCGCATCGTCTGCCCGCGCTATTACTTAGTTTTCGCTCAGCGTTCTTTCTGACTTTTTTTTTTGTTTTTGTCCTGATTCTAAGTGTCGTAGCGTGATGTTGTAGTCTGAAACCTTCCTAAAGAATTGGTCTATTAAAAATCTTTTTTCAAATCCCATTGCTAATTCTAGAGTAAACAAAAAAATTAACACACTCTTCAGCTTTATTATTAGTATTTATACTTAGATTAGTTCTTAGCTATCTAAATTATCATCATCACCATCTGCCTAGTCTTTTCTCAACTATGTTGGGGTCGGCATCCAGTCTAACCGCAGCTGAATAACAGAATTTTACATGGAACGACTGCCTATCTGACCTCCATAACCCAGAAGGTCAGTTCTCGTAATTTAAAACGTTCAAAATCTAGTCGCAGTCTCATTTCGGCGACAAACAAATGTCAAAAACTTGTCAAAATGTAGGGAAATTACAGGTGTCTTTTGACAGATTGACACTGAGATCAGACTGTGAACGTTTTTAAAATTACGAGATTTGCCCCTCAGTTATGGGGTAATATGATACTCCCCGGTAAGACTGTAGGTATTTATAATTGCATAAATAACTTTCGTAAACGATAAAGCTGGTGCATGAATGGCTAATGAAGACGATGAAAAATGGCAAGTTGCCAGGCCATTTAGCCTGGTGCTTGAGTATCTTAAAAATAAGCCTTCTAATAGTCAGTTTGTCGAAGGACCGATGGCCGGTGGAGCAGACGAGTGTTGGAGTGGAGACCGCGTATCGGCAAGCGTAGTGTGGGATGCCTCCCAGCTAGAAGGACGGACGACCTAAAGAAGGTGGCTGGGACAGACTGGATGCGGAAGATCGGGGACAGGTGTTGTGGCGCAGCCTATGTCCAGCAATGGACTGCAATAGGCTGAGTTGATCGATTGAAGCCTTCTAATTTGACCACGTTAATATTTTTTTATTATTTTTCTATCGTCTTTAGATAGTACCTACATAATGAAAACTAGTATTTTACAGTACTGCCCTGTGCTATGTGATGCTCCCATCATGATCTATGCTTGCGTAGTCTTCGCACACGCCAAGCCGCGATTTCTGCATAAAATGCAAACCCTCCAGAACCGTTTCCTCCGAAAGGTCACGGGAGCCCCCTTCTATGTCCGAAATGTGAATCTGCATCTAGATCTCAGACTCCCCACCATCCAGCAGTTCATGAAACGCCTTTCCAAGCACTTCTTTGACTCTGCCATAAAGCACCCCAATCCCCTGATTGCGGCGGCCTCCCGATACACTCCCTCCCGCATAAGTAGGATTCGCCGACCAAGGCATACCCTCACTGTCCCCGAAGACGCCACTACCCTCCTCCAGGAGAGCAGTAAGGCCACTAGTACTCTCAGACGACAACACAATCACAAGCTCAGACATCCGTCCTTCCGTCCTCGCCGCCGAGGCCCGTCGCGACGTCCCGCACCATCACCGTGCCCCCCCCGACCCTTGCTCGAGCCAGCCCGCGCAGCTGAGCCTGTAGTTTTAAATTCGCCCCTAAACACTAATAATAATACCGATCCAGCCTGTCCCTTGCTGTCCTCTTCCAGCGACGCCCTGAGCCGAGGTCCGAACCCCGCAGGGGGTTACCCTTAGCGCTGTCGCTTAGTTTTTAAGTTATTGTATGCCCTGGCTGGAGGCCTTAATTCGAGGCATCCACAGGAAAGTCCGGTTAAGCAGTAGCCATCCTCATAAAGGATGAACTGCGAGATGCCATTTAATTAAAAAAAAAAAAAAAAAAAGCTATGTGATGTGGTGACGGCAGCGATTTTAAAAATGAAAAATAAAATTATCAAATTTTAATAAAATATTTAAGCTTATTTAATTTAATCTATGTAATTTTATTGATACCACTACGAAATGATCCGGCAGAGAACAAAAGTTGTCGACATAGCTCACAGAATAAGCAAGCTGAAGTGGCGTAGTGGACCGCGATGTGGCACTCAGGCTAGGTGGAGCGACGATCTTCGCAGGATGGCTGGTAGCAGCTGGATGAAAGTTACCGAAAATCGAGTTGAATGGCGTGCAATAGCCTAATAATGGCGTGCAATGGCCTATGTCCAGCAGTGGACTGCTGTAGGCTGGTGATGAATTTTATTGTAATCAGTTATTCAAGCTATTTATTAATTAATTTGTTTGTTATCTGCCGATAATGTAGTGCATGCTGTTCTTTTCCAAAGTAATGAGGTGTTAGACTTAAGTTTGCAAAGTAATACTTTAGTACTCATTGTTGAAAATCCTAATAAATTAATTTTTATAATTAAATTGACTTCATACACAAAATACGTTTAGTTTACTCCTAAAAATAAACCTGAAAAGAAATATCCACAAGCCAGATTGTCCGAAAAAAAAATCCTCACAAAAAAATCGTCACCCGTAAAAGCAGCGTCAGTTATTTTCTCTTTTATATTTTTTATATCTATCGCCAGAATACTGTTTTTCATTCACCGCACTTGCATTTTATCGGTTGCCCTTTTTGTGCGTTGGCCTGATTCTCCCGATACCTCACAGTCGATAGATTGATAGCCAATTAGGACTGGATTGAAAGCTGGAGGAAATTGCGAGATGCTGCGGCTAAGAGTCTCCATGTAGTGTATTATATTATGCTTGTTATGAAATGGTTGGGACTTTGTGATGTCATTAGGGTACAAAATCTAAATAGATTTTCCAAAGAAGTAAGGGACTTAAACTGCAATATTGAATGTTGATGATGCTAAAATCCCTTGCGTAGTTTAGAAGCACAACGCGGTCACCTACATGAACAGTGACTAAAATTATAATGTGTAGAGAGGAATTTTGGCAGAAAGGTGTCGTATATCGACGTTTCCGAGGACGTTTACGCGACATCACGCAGCGAAACACGACGCCGACAAAGTAACGTGTATAGTCACAGTTTTAAGGTTTTTAATATGACTTATTAATTTATTATGGTATCAGATTATTATGTGTATTTTATCTATGGGCCATAGTTGCCTGATAATAAAATGATTATGATTATAGGCATAAGGTTATGCTTATGCAAGAATTCTTAGACAACATTGTCTCACGAATGAAACCGACAGTAAGCATGTTGAATAATACTCATTCCTTTTGTGCACGAGACTTTTGCCACGCAATGTCACAATTTACAGTCCATTTTCCTACAAAAAAGGACCTCTAAAACACCTCTACATATCCATTCCACAGGAACTCCACAAACAACCGGGCTTGGACACCATTAACATAAAGTTAGCAACGCTTCATTGCATTTAGTTAAAGACACCACCGCTTAAACTTTCAGATCGTTAGGGCGTTGAGTTGTGAAATTTATGAATATTATCGGTTTTTCATGTTTAGGAGAATTTCTACAGTTGGTTATTTATGAAAATTATGCTTTAGGGATGTTAAGAATGAAGTTAGCGAAACTTTAAATGAACGAACGATTGAACTTTTGTTTTCTATAGAAAATAGTGCTGCAAGTGTATTAAAAATAACTATTTATTTAGGTACCTGGAAGTGACAGAAGTTAAAAAATTTAGGTACAGACAGACGCCAGCACATCAAGCTATTACAATCTGTAAAATTTCTTAAATTTTAACTTTTTCGCTAAAGAATAAGGTTCAAAGTTGATTGAGAAAACATTACAGTTCCGGGTACCATGATGTGTTGGCGTCTGTGATACAAAACTGATAGAAATTATGCTGTCTTGAATATCTACTTATCATGACATAACCTACTTTAAAATACTTAATTATGTATGTACTAGTTGACCCGGCGAACTTCATACCGCCTCCGAATCAATAAGAACTAATGTATCAGAAAAAAAACGAATGAACGAAACGAACGAATGTATGATTATCATATTATTTTTTTTGTAAAGTTCCATTTTTTAATAGTTATTCTGCTATTCGCGGCGTAGACAAATCCAATAAATTAATAATAACCTTACTTAATATAACTGGCGAAATGTAGCGGTACTTAATGTACATTAATTGTCCAGTTATGTTTAACTAGCCTCCGCCCGCGGCTTTGCCCGCGAGGTATTTCGATAAAAACTATCATATGTTCTTCCCCGGGATGCAATCTATCTCTCTGCCAAATTTTATCGAAATCCGTTCAGTGGTTTAGACGTGAAACGGTAACATACAGACAGACAGACAGAGTTACTTTCGAATTTATAATATTAGTAATTGAATGGAAGATGTCAGCATAGAGGACGAGCCTATTGCCATCCACCTGATTTTTTTCTCTGATCGACCTTACTCCGGGCTCCTACTAGAAAAATTCCTAATAGAAAAACCCAATTATCCTCTTCTCACCCTGCAAATCGCACCCAGGATCTCAGTCTTGCAGACGACCGACGATACTAATTTCTACGAAAAATCCTTTTTTGTGTTTGAGTTTCCAATATTCAAATCAGTAAGTAACCAGCAAATCCAACATAGAAATGAAAAACTAATAAACACGGTACAGTATAAAGTACTTATTCTACGAAGTGATAATTAAAATCAGCCTGAAATCCAATTAAAACAAAAAACTTGATAAAAAATAAACGTTAATTGACTTCAATTAACGACAACTGTTATGATGCTTGGTAGTCGAAAAATGGAGAGGTGTGTTCTAAAACAATGAATTAAATACTCTATTAATTATCTACTAATTGCTAACCCCATTACTAATAAACGTTGTATAGCGTCTGTATAGTTACACAACGCTTTGTATTCTTCTTTCGAAAGTCAAATTACTGACGACTGAAAGAGAGAAATCGGTGTGTGTGTAACTATTCACCTGATATAATACGTGTTAATTAATGCTTCTTTGAACTGAAACTTCTCACTTTTACAAATGTAATCGGTTTATTGAAGTCTGAGAATATATTTACGTATCTACTTAGGATTTCGTACCTCAAAAGGAAAAACGGATCCCTTAAGGATGAGCGCTCTTCCTCCTCTCTCCTACCACACTGTGCCAGGGTCCTTAATTGTTTCAATTATTTTAAGCCTACAAACCGTTTTATTAACATTATTGAATGCAATAAAGAATTGAGAATTGAATTGAGGATCACTTCGGTAGCCGACCGTCTCGTCTGTCAATACTTTTTTTTCTAAATATCAAATGAAGGTATGAAATTAATATAAATGTAGGTTTACGATCCCTTGGAGTAAAAAGAAACCTTGTAAAACATTTTAAAAGAGTGACGGTGGGGTTTCTTGCCCATTCTTCTCCATACGAACACTACCTATTGGAAGGGGCGACTAGAATCAATTCTATTTTATCGTAATTTTTGACGTTCAAAAGTGCCTTTAGTGTGCCTATTTGAAATAAATGATTTGACTTTGACTTTGAAGCTCAAAAAAGAATATTTATGTGACATATTTAGATATTCGCAAATAAATCAAACGATGAGTACAACAACCCCCTGAGGGGTTTTCAGCCATTTCAATTAACCTTATAGATAGGTATAGATGATATGGTGCGAGCCTCAACATCTGCCTAGCCTTTTCCTAACTATGTTGGGTTCGGCTTCAAGTCTAACCGGATGCAGCTGAATACCAGTATTTTACATGGAGCGACTGCCTATCTGACCTCCACAACCCAGTTACTGGGTAATACGATACCTCTTGGTAAGACTGTCAAAGATCCACGAATGACAGCCGGGACCAACGGGTCTCGGTATGTAAACATGGTCACCCATCCACAGACCAACCACGGCAAGCGTAGCTTAACCTGACCGATCGACCTGTGCGGCTGTTATTATTTAGCCACGGGCCCCTCCCGTTATAGTGCGAGCCTATACCAGGAAAACGTTTACATATTATTTTAGCAATAACGTAAATAATTTATGTAAAATATTTTATGAAGACAATCAAATTGCCACATAACATGTACGCAGTCACATTTAACTCACATTACGGCCTTATGTCCGTTGTAATTGAAAATGTATTATTTCGATTCCCATCACAATTGGTTGGCAATTGAGTATTCGAAGTGGCTTTTTGTTGTTTTCCCTAGATAGGTCGTTATAGGACGTTGCGAGCTTGTTGCGTACTCAACGATACCTGCTGGGAATTTGTTGCTCAGTCGATGGGCATGTACCCAAAAGGTATCTCTGACTTAAACTTTTATTTGTTTTGATGAATTGATTGGCTTTTTGTGATGATGTTGCTAGGAGGTTTAATGACGGTGTTTTATTTTATCTTGAATGGAAGAAGGAAGGAAAGGACTATGGACACAATGCTGTTGTATGTTGTACACAATTGTAAAATAAAACGTGAATTGCATGAAACAAAACTTTTGTACGCCTGTGCACATACAGCAATGGTTACTTTTAAAGTGTAAATAGAGTTCGTCACTTAATATAAGGAGAGCAGTGGTGGCCGAGTGAAACAGCTGCGGCTTACGAGATGCAGGTCGTAGGTTCGAACACAGTCAGGCAATTTCATTTGTGTAAATTATTTCTTCGGCACTGCTCTCAAAAACGGAGAAGGAAAACACCGTGAGTAAACCGGCATGTCCTAAAACCAAAAATTCGAACGTGACTTCTACTAATAAAAAGTAGATTACGGCCCAGTCCCTCTCACAGAGAGAAGCCTTTGTCCCAGCAGTGGTAACGTTATAGGCTGATTATGCTCCTTTTACAAAGCCTGTATGTAGTCCGCAAAGTTTGCATTCGACGTGAACATGAGCCAAATCAACACTTCGATAAACAAATGAAGTGTAAGTACTACCCATGGCGAGTTAATTCCATAAGGCTGGTTACATACTAAATAACAACCGGCCGCCCGCCGCGTCGCCCTCGCTTCGTTAGTGAAGTCCGCTCGTAAACCGCCTACATTCCTATTCGACGGAATATTGCCATTGTTGCCAAATGGCATTGTTAATAAATGCCCTGTTTTAGCTGTAATTGTATTATAGTTTGGTACTTATCTTGTTATTAAGTGAAAATACGGATTATTTGTATTGAAGTAGTGGTGACGGGTTACCTATGACATTTTTAGGATAATAGGTTACTGTTGTTGAGATCTGTTATTTAATGTAACTGATAATATTCTAAAAGAGGAGAGATTTGATTTTTTTTATGACTTGTTTGTTACGCTTTCACACTAAAACGACAGAACAGATTTGGATGAAGTTTAACACAAGGGTAGACCATGAACTGGATTATGACAAAGAATATTATGATCCATGACTTGAATTAGGGCATAGGATACTTTTATCTCGATATTCCCACGGGATCGAGACATATGCGGGTGACACCATGGGGCACAGCTAGTTTAATATAAATCTGATTTTTTTTTAATACAAACTTGACATTTTATTTTATTGTTATTTATAAGAAAGAAACGGTATGAAAGTAAAACTTGTATAAAAGGATATTTTGGTGCTTTGAAAAAAACAGAAATAAAGCTGCCATCTTGTTTCATTAATACATTTCACAAATGTTTACCATCCGCGTCTCCCTGTCAACGTCTTTCGAGTGCCGAAAGATCCTTGAAGCACTATATATTATCGGATTGTCAGATTGACGCCTGTCACCTGTCTTTTTTTTTTTTTTTTTTTTTTTTTTTTTATGGCATCTCGCAGTTCATCCTTTATGAGGATGGCTACTGCTTAACCGGACTTTCCTGTGGATGCCTCGAATTAAGGCCTCCAGCCAGGGCATACAATAACTTAAAAACTAAGCGACAGCGCTAAGGGTAACCCCCTGCGGGGTTCGGACCTCGGCTCAGGGCGTCGCTGGAAGAGGACAGCAAGGGACAGGCTGGATCGGTATTATTATTAGTGTTTAGGGGCGAATTTAAAACTACAGGCTCAGCTGCGCGGGCTGGCTCGAGCAAGGGTCGGGGCGGGCACGGTGATGGTGCGGGACGTCGCGACGGGCCTCGGCGGCGAGGACGGAAGGACGGATGTCTGAGCTTGTGTTTGTGTTGTCGACTGAGAGTACTCGTGGCCTTACTGCTCTCCTGGAGGAGGGTAGTGGCGTCGTCGGGGATAGTGAGGGTATGCCTTGGTCGGCGAATCCTACTTATGCGGGAGGGAGTGTATCGGGAGGCCGCCGCAATCAGGGGATTGGGGTGCTTTATGGCAGAGTCGAAGAAGCGCTTGGAGAGGCGTTTCATGAACTGCTGGATGGTGGGGAGTCTGAGATCTAGATGCAGATTCACATTTCGGACATAGAAGGGGGCTCCCGTGACCTTTCGGAGGAAACGGTTCTGGAGGGTTTGCATTTTATGCAGAAATCGCGGCTTGGCGTGTGCGAAGACTACGCAAGCATAGGTCATGATGGGACGGATGACCGCGGTGTAGAGGCGCAATTTGCACTTGAGTGACAATTTGCTGCGGGCAGTTATCATGGAGTGGAGCCTACCGAGAGCGAAAGAGGCGCGCGAACGCGCCGTCTTTATGTGCTCGTTGAAGGTGAGGTTGTGGTCTAGGATGACACCTAAGTATTTGGCTCGCTTTCCCCAGGGGATCGGCTTGCCATACATAGAGATCGGGCGCGGGAGGGGGGGGGGTAGTTTGCGCGGTTTCGAGAAGATGACCGCCTGACTCTTATCGGGGTTGACCTCGATTCTCCATTTCCGGAACCAATCGCTCAAGGCGCTTGCGGAGGTTTGGAGGTTTCGAGCTATGGATGACTGGTTGACACCCGAACAGTATATGGCAGTGTCGTCGGCGAAGAGCGCCAACTGTGCCTTTTTACTGTTCGGGATGTCACTAGTGAACAGGGTGAAAATGAGGGGAGACAGAACGGAACCCTGGGGGACTCCGGCGCGGATGGGGTGAGGGGGAGAGAGAGCGCCCTCGATACGGTAGCGGAAAGTGCGGTCCGACAGAAAATCTCGTAAGATGAGCACGAGACGGTCTGGCACACCTAGCAGGTACAGCTTATATAATAAGCCATTGTGCCAGACCTTGTCGAACGCCTTCGCTATATCGAAGAACAGGACGCCTGTCGAAGCACCTCGCTGAAAAGCAGCGCTAATGTGCTCGACTATGCGGTGGAGCTGGTGGATGCACGAATGCTTCGTGCGAAAACCGAACTGTTCGGGGGGGATGAGGCTCTTTGCTTCGGCATAGTCTTTGAGGCGCTTATAAATAAGCCTCTCGTAGACTTTACCGAAAACATTGAGCAGACTGATGGGGCGGTAGCTGGAGGGCTCAGACTTGGGCTTGCCTGGCTTTGGGATGCCTATGACTGTGGCTTCTTTCCACATTTGGGGGAAGATGTTGTTGCTCAGGGCGCCATTGAAGATGGCGGTCATGAGCAGTATGAGGGGGGCGGGGAGGAGTTTGTACACCCTGTTGGTGATACCGTCCGAACCGGGGGCTTTGCGGGTTGCGAGTCCTTTTATGATGTCTTGCACTTCGTCGGGAGTGACGGGAGGCAGAGGATCATCAGGGTCTTCGACTGGCGGGAGGGAGGCTCTCCGTTCGACTTCAGCGTTCACCTCGTCGAGGTGCGCTCTGTCTACTGGTTGAGAGCTGGGAGTGCATTGAGCCTCTAGGCTGTCGGCTAGGCATTCGGCCTTTTCGAGGTTTTCGAAAGCGACCGTTTTGTCGGGGCGTGCCTGTCACCTGTCGCCTGCCGTTTTTATTAAATAGGCCCCTCCTGATTCGCTTCATGTCAAATACTGGTATTCAGCTGCATCCGGTTAGACTGGAAGCCGACATAAATATGGTGAGAAAAGGCTAGGCAGATGATACTGTTTAAGACATTTATTTCTCAAAAAGAATACAATTCACTTAATATGAGAAATACAAGGTAATTTTAAAACTAAATAAGAATTACTTATGACGAAGGTGGTATTCGTAAATAAATTAGCTATTAGACACACATTTTTTACAGTGTTGCAGGTAAAAGGAAAAAGTTGGTTTACCATTACATATCGATTCGTGAAGGCAAGGCAATAGCAATTTTTACACATTAAACTATTTATATGTACTGTAATGTTTTAGAAATACATGGTAGGTATTCTAGTTCTCTTAATACTTTGCAGATTAGCAAATAATAATAATTTATGAGGATGTAAATTTGATAATTTGATAGTAAATTAATAATTTTTAAACTGTTTAAATTAGCTACAATGGCTACCAAATTCGTACCTACAGTTTTTTTCTTGAGTTATAAGCATACTGGGGTAACAAACTAATAGACCGGTGTTCGCGGTTTCGTCCGCAATCTGTCCGTGCCGGTGTGACTGCTCCCTGAGTGAAATAGTGCATACTTAGTTGGTAGTTTTTAAGATAAGTTTTTAGTATATTATGTGTATGTAACAGGCGCTTCTCGCCAAACTCGAACGTTTGGCAAGTAAAATTGCAAAAACAACAAAATAATGTGTTTTTGAGAATAATAAAAAAAACCGGCCAAGTACGAGTTGGACTCGCACACGAAGGGTTCCGTACCATCATACAATATTTAACACTACTTAGAGAATAACGGCAAAAAAATCACGTTTGTTGAATGGGAGCCCCCTTAAATATTTATTTTGTTCTGTTTTTAGTATTTGTTGTTATAGCGGCAACAGAAATACACATTCTGTGAAGTTTTCGTGTAAATTATTTCATCACCACTGCTCTCAAAACGGTGAAGGGAAACATCGTGAGGAAACCGGCATGTCCTGGAACCTTGAGGCTCATTAGCAGGATAATTCGCTTAAATTACTCTTCAACATGGCGGGACAAAATAGCAATTACCCTTTTAGCTATGGGAATTTCAATAGGTGGTTAGATGTGATCGGTTAGAGGTGCAATTGTTGATGCTATGTATGTATTTTTCATGAAAGTTTAAATGTTTATACAAACACAAGCTGCATATACATCGTTCGATCGGTAGGTCACTAAAGATCGATGCTTTTAACTGATTATTTCGTTCAATCACTTAATGATAGTGTCTCCTCCTGACTGATGATCTGTCTCGACATTTTTATCCCCACAGTTCAAAATAAACTCTATAGTTCTAGAAACAGAGTGGTATTTTGAGTGGTGTTTCAGATTGTACTTTTATTGTAATCACAAGCTAATTCAAGTCGTGTTGTTTTATTTATAAAGTTCAGAATAAGGTTTCCGTGGGAGTGTTGTGTTGCTATGTTTTTTTTTTGTTTTACTCCAGTTAAGACGGCGTCGACCAAACGCCGAGCGCGCAGTGGCGCCCTCATCGTTAGTTTGGTTATTTCTTTTAATTTAGAATAATAATACAGAAAATAAGCACGTTAGATTATTCGTTAATCCATACTTAATATTATAAATTCGAAAGTAACTCTGTCTGTCTGTCTGACGCCTAAACCACTGAACGGATTTCGATAAAATTTGGCAGAGAGATAGATTGCATCCCGGGGAAGGACATAAGATAGTTTTTATCGACATACATCGCGGGCGAAACCGTGGGCGGATGCTAGTATTATCATAAACGGTAATTTTACATTGTTTTGTTGTATTTTAATCATAAAAAAAGAAAATAGTGGCCACTATTATCCGTAATAATAAATAATAACATCCGCATGGAGCGATCGATCAGAGGGGCAATTCTCGTAATTTTAAGAACGTTCAGTCTGATCTCATTCTCAAACTGTCAAAAAATACTTCTAATTTCCCTACATTTTGACAAGTTTTTGAAATTTTTTTGTTGGCGAGATGAGACTGCAAATATATTTTGAACGTTTTAAATTACGAGTATTGGCCTTCAGGTTAAGCTACGCTTGCCGCGGTTGGTCCGTGGATTGCGGACCATTTTTAAATACCAGGACCCCTCCGTGCCTCGGAAACCACGTCAAGCCGTTAGTCCCGGCTGCCGTCGTATATATCTACGAATGACAGCCGGTCCGTCAAACACCACATTTGTTATTCTCAACATTCTGAGCCTCGATTCAATGACTTGCTCTTCTAATATTCATGAGTTCCTCAACTTTCTGTACTAGTGACACTTACTTAGTCCGAAATACGACCGAATTTGTTCTTCGACCCTACTCAATGAAAAACAACCTTTCAAAAAGCGCCTCAATATTTAACGCATTGTATATTTTATTCAAACTACAATTAGTTCTCTTTTTATTACTTTCATATTAACATATTATTGAACACTCTAATATATTAAGAGCAGTGACGGCTCAGTAGAGCATGCACTTTACTTTGTGTAAATTATTTCATCACTACTGCTCTCAAAACGGTGAAGGAAAACATCGTGAGGAAACCGGCATGTCTTAGAACCAACATTTGGAAGTTATGTGACTGGTGGCCTACGTGGTGGATAATGACCCATTCCCTCTCACAGAGAGGAGGCCTGTGTCCCAGCAGTGGGAACATTATAGGCTAATATAATGATTGCGCCTTTTTGTGAACCTCAATTAATTACTATTTTGGGGTCCTAGAAACACTAAATAGTCATGTAACTGCGACCAACTTGGATGTGTCGTCGCCCGCTGCCGGTACACCTACCTTAACTGCCCTGGCTTCGTTACTGCGGCCTATTCCACACGCGCGTGGTTGGTCACTGAACCCAACCCGTTTGGGCGGGGTACCATAGCTTAGTTCGGTGTGAGAAAAGGCCAAAATTTAAGAATTGGCTTAATTGGCGACATTTATTTTTTAAATGCATGAAGTGGTGACATTTATTTTTTAAATGCATGAAGTGGCGACATTTATTTTTTAAATTTCGCAGCATCATGCTGAGATAGGAGCCTTTTGGCCTCGTATAGGACTTTCTGTTTCATTTTTCTTTTTGTTACTTTTTTTTTATATAACTTGTTTTAATATTTTTTTTTTTTTTTGTGTTTAGTTTGGTTTGTGATCTACCTGTACGAGTCGCAGTAAATACTTTTTCTTTCTAATTATTTTAAAAAGTAAGTAGGTTGCGAGGTAAGCAAGTAGGTAAGCAAGTCTGCGAGGCTGAAGTGGGACTGGGCGGGTCACACTTATAGGATGCATCCAGACAGATGGGCCAAAGTAGTCACACAGTGTCCAGACAGACGGAGAAAGCACAGCTTAAGTAAATGTGTAAGAAAATGGGGGAGGCCTTTGCTGTTCAGCAGTGGGACAGTACAGGATAGCGGAAAAAAAAGAAACGTAGGTATGCATCATAGAAAGCCCAAAAAGTTTCAGAGGTTCATTAATTTAAAAAGTGTCCATCATTAGACGGTCAATAAGTTTATAAAGGATCAGTTAAATATTTCCCAGAATTTATAAATACGGAAACGTTTATTATGAACCGATAAAACCTTTAGGCGACTATTTTACTGCTGGATACCCGCCTAATACATTATAGAAGGGCTTTATAAATTTATAGGGGTCCACTAGGGATCGCAATTAAAGTGATTAGGCCGATCTACAACCCGACATGAATAATGCAACAATGGTTCGATAATTCGATTTGTCGATAATAAAAGTACATGGTGTTTGATGGTGGGACGTCACTATTTAGGGTATTAATTGGTTGAGCTGCAAACTTTAATTGATCGATGTACCTGTTTATTGAGGCGGAGAAATAAAAATAACAAAGAAAGAAAATGTATTTAGGTAAGACTAGAAGTGGCGCAATAAGTAGGTAAATCAAAAATAACCTAAAAACAAAAACCGTCTAATAAATAAGTGTGCATAAACTGATTAAGAGCGTTTACGACGTACGGCATTTCATACAAACTTTCAAGCCCTTGTTTTTCAAAATTAATTAACCGATTTTAATGAAACTTCATACGCATAAGCAGGATACAAAGGTCCAAAAAGTTATAATAATAATAATAAGTTTATTAATCAAAAAGTAAAAATACAATGTGACGGAATCGGTGAGCCACAAACTGAGCATCGCTTGTATCTTGTGGCTCTGGAGTGAAATTTTACAATGTTAATGATTACAATACAGTTTGAGGACGTTGGATAGTTACAAAAGATAAGAGTTAAAATAAAATAAAATAAAACAAAACAAAACATTTGTGCGATTCTGATCACAAAATAAAATAGTATTTGTTTACCATAAGGCTAATCACAAAATAAAATAGTATTTGTTTAAAGGCTTGTACTATGATGTGTGTATGTGTGTGTGTGTGTGTTTGTCTGTGTGTGTGCATGCTTGTATGTGTGTGTGTGTGACGGGGTGCGTGTATGTGTGTATAGGTGCTATATCAAAGCTTCGGTGGCTTCGTATGATAATTTCAAAAGAGCTGAAGTTAGGATTTTCTTACAGGTGGTGGATGAGCAGTCTCTTAGGTCGCAGATTTTGCTAACTTTATTGTAAGTATTGGGATGGGAAAAATGGGTACAGCGTCTAGCTAGTTCGGATTTGGAATTTGGTATGGGTACTCTGAAGACGCGCTTGTTTATTATGTCCCTGTAATCAGGCCGATTTTTTATTGTTGCATGATATTTAAGCGTTGCTTGCAGTACAAATATTTGTCTTACCCTGAGAACTTGAAATTCATGGTAGACAAGGTCTGTAGGGAACCTGAAAGGTTTTTTTAGTGCGACTTTGATCAGTGCCCGTTGCGCCCTTTCTAGCGTTATAAATGTGCTCTTTCCAGCGCGTCCCCAAATGCAAATACAGTACTTTATGATTGACTGACAGAGTGCGAAGTAGACCATTTTCAAAATATCGATAGGGGTGCAGTTCCTGAGTTTTTTCAAGACGTGTATTAGTTTTCGTACTCTGGAGGAAAGGGCGAAAATGTGGGCTTTATACGTTAAGTTGTTATCTATGGTTATTCCGAGGTATTTTATTGTGTCGGTACGTTCAAGGTCTTTACATGCGCAGGGGTGGTGTGGCAGTTGTGAGGAAATAATGTGTTTCTGTGGACAGGTATGTATTTTTAAAGACATAGAATGAGAGGCACTGGAGGAGCCAGTTTTGGAGAAGGCAATATATTTACTTTTACTGACGTTAAGTGTCAGTAGGTTAGAGTCTAGGGATTGCCCTATCTGAGAGAGGCCTTGTTCCGCTAGTCGATAAACTCGGTCCCATGACGTGTCGCAGAAAACGATGGCTGTGTCGTCAGCGTAGGAGATCACTTCAGCGTTTCTAAGAGGGAGATTTACTACGTTATTAATATACAGCGTGAACAACGTCGGGCCAAGGGTACTGCCCTGCGGAACTCCAAACGTGATAGGGAGCAACCTGCTTTGGTGACTGTCTATTTTACAATATTAATACCGTGATGTTAAGTAGCTGTGAAACCATTTTAGAGGAGTACCTCTTATACCTATTGCCTCAAGTTTCTTCAATAGCAGTCCAGGAGACACGGTGTCGAATGCTTTTGCCAAATCAAGAAAGACACCAATACAGCGTTCTCCATTTTCTATGTGATGAGAGACTTGGTTTGTCAGAAGTGACACCGCGTCTTCGGTGGATCTTCCCCGACGAAATCCAAACTGCCTGACTGAAACAATGTTGTGCTTCTCTACAAAATTTACCAGTCGCTTGTTTACAATTTTTTCTAAAATTTTAGAGACTATACTCAACAGGGCGATAGGCCTATAATTTTCTGGCATGTCTTTGGGACCACTTTTGTAAATTGGGGACACTGCAGCAATTTTCCAGGAATCGGGAAAGACACCTGATTCTAAACTTAAATTAAAGATGTGCGTAAGTGGCTTGATTATACTCTCTCGGCAATTTAAGAGTAATGGAACTTTTACTTGATCTGGCCCTGGTGCGCTGTCTATTTTTAAGTTGCGTATTATATTGGAGACTTCTTCTTCGTCGGTCGGATGCAGAAAGAAAGATTGTGAGTTAGAATTTGGAGCTATGTGTGAATCTACTAGTGAGTGGTGAGTGGTTGAGAGTTTGTTTAAGATCTTGGCTGCGTGTTTTTCCCCGACAGAAACGAAATACTGATTGCAATTGTCAAGTGATGATGTTGGGGAAATACTGGATGCAAGTAGGTGAGATGATAAATTATGGCAAGTATTAGTCCCACAAATGTCTTTTATAGCCGTCCATAGTTTTTTTGGATTTTTCTGGTTCCCTTCGATTTCTTGTCTGTTGTGTAAGTTTCTAAGTTTCCGAAGTAGTGTGCACAGGTAATTCCTGTATCTGGTGTAAATTAAGTGTTTTGTTTCATCGTCAGGGTAGGCTTTGCATTCAAGGTGAAGCTTGTCGCGCTGCCTCATGCACCTAATTAAACCAGGAGTGACCCAGGGTTGGATGCTAAGCATTTTACGACAAATTTTAACATTTTTTGAGTGTTTGTCAGTGGCACGTGAGATAACGTCGTTGAAGTACTTTAAAGTAGTTAGTTAAGAACATTTTTTTTACATTGTTCTCACACATAGAAGCAACAAGAATAATGTACTTACGCACGATTTTGTAATATCTTGATTTAAGAGAGTGTGGAGGTGTGGAGTGTGTGGTGTGTGTGTGTGTGTGTGTGGTGTGTGGTGTGTGGAGTTTCTTGCCCGTTCTTCTATATACAGATCTACGTTTTGGAATGGTGAACTAGCTTCAACTTTATGACTAACTGACCGACTATTTAATTTTGGCAATTCAAAAGTACCTGTAAATGCTTTATTTGAAATAGGTGCTTTGAGTTTGATAATGACATCATTATATTGTGATATAATTATGTCATGTGTGATGTGCCACACCATTATTTTATTATTCAAAAGACATAATGTCACTATAGACAAAGTTTCCAATAAATAGCCATAAAGTAAAGTCATTACAGTTTTAATGCTACAACCTCGCCTCCCACAATTAGTGTGAACAGCCCCTAAATCACTAAGGATGTGCCTATCGAATATCGATAATTTCGAAATTACGGTTTCAGTTTTTTGTTAAAAGTCGACTTTATTTACTTAGTTGTACAGAAATAAGGGTATTCTTATAAGGGATAAGCTGGGTTTCTGAAACCGTAAATGGTTTATTCTTTTGTGTTATTTCTATTTGTTTAAAATATTTTAATAATAATATTAGTTGAACGACCTTTGCTAACCTTAAGAAAATCTAGTTTAGCCGTTTTATTTTTCGGTTTGTTCACCTCTTTAGGTAATTATTTATATTTTTAACATTAATAGAGCTTACGTGGGTGGCCATCTTTTTATATCAAACCCCTCCGTGCTTTGGAAAGCCGAAAGCTACCCGTTGGTGCCGGCTGTCCTTCGTGGATGTTTGAAAGTCGTTATAGGTAGTCACAAACCCGAAAGTCTGACACTAGTCTTACAAAACTATTGTATAACCTAATAACTGGTTTGTGGAGGTCAGATACAAAATCTTGACGACGTGAATAACTCTATTCTTCAGGTCCAAGATTGGTTTACGGTAAATAATTTGGTACTAAATGAAAAGAAAACCAAATGCATTAGATTTAAATTGCCTAATGTTAGAAGTAGCGAATGTGACATCATACTGAATGGAGAAAAACTGGAATTTGTTGATCAAACGGTTTTTCTGGGATTCACGCTAGACGAGAAATTACAATGGGGACCTCACATAACATCTCTTGCGGGGCGGCTTAGCTCGGCCGCTTATGCTGTTAGAAAGATAAGACAGTTAACAGATGTAGAAACTACGCGTTTAGTCTATTTTAGCTACTTTCACAGCATTATGTCGTACGGCATTTTACTATGGGGTCGAGCTGCTGACATTGAATCCATATTTATTTTGCAAAAGAGAGCTGTCAGAGCCATTTATAATCTACGTCGCCGCGAATCTCTCAGGGAAATTTTTAAAGGGATTAATATTATGACGGTACCTTGGCAATTCATTTATGAAAATATTATGTATGTAAGAAAAAATCTACATCTTTTTAATAAAATAAGCGATAGACATAATTTTAATACTAGAAATAAAGATAAAATACATCAACCATTTTTCAGGTTAGCCAAAGTACATACATCTTTTATATAATAAAATACCTTGTGATATATTGCAATTAACTGAAAGAAAATTTAAAACTTGCATTAAACGTACACTTAGTAAACAAGCATACTATAAATTAGAAGATTATATCCAGGATAAGAACGCTTGGAACATACTGGTCCTGCTCCATAGGACAATTTAGAGTGTAGACAAAATCAAACTGGTTGCTAATTTAATTGTAAATTTATTCATTTTTTTTTACTTTGTTAACATTCTGTAATTACTCTTAACTCACACCCTTTTTTTTTTTTTAAGGATGGGAAATCATCGTATGACCCCTCCCGCTCTGGGTGGAGCGGAAGGGAGTGTCAGACTCTTACTGACTAAAACCCATCCGTGTTCCTTCTTTAGCCCTTTATGTTCCGGGGCAGCGGTAACCCTTTCGGACAATCCCGCTGCATAACTCACACACCCTGACTGATTACTTGTTAAAATTGTTTTTTTTTTTTTAATGAAAATCGTTTTACCTATTGTTGTACAGTAATTTTATTTTAGATGCATCGTCTTCACATATTATTTTATTATATAATTAATGTATGCAAAATATTGTAAAACATTTTAAAAGAGTAACGGTGGAGTTTCTTGCTCATTCTTCTCCATACGAAAACTAACATTTGGAAGGGGCGACTAGAATCAATTCTATTTCATTGTAATTTTTGACGTTCAAAAGTGCCTTTTATGTGCCTATTTGAAATAAATGCTTTGACTTTGACTTTGATAGGCAGTCGCTTCATGTAAAATACTGGTATTCAGCTCCATCTGGTTAGACTGGAAGCCTACTCCAACATGGGAAAAGGCTAGGCAGATAATGACACAGATTATCGATAGTAAGATGATTATGATGATTATTTATAAAGGATGAAACCTATCAATATCAAGTGACCGTTATTTTGAAAAAAGATCGAAATGGCGCGGATCTTCAAAGCCCTTCCTTATTTATTTATTTGTTATTTTAACGTAAAGTATAAACCTTGCTATCCATACTAATATTATAAATACGAAAGTAACTAACTCTGTCTGTCTGTCTGTATGTTAGCTTTTCACACCTAAACCACTAAACAAATTTCGATAAAATTTGGCAGAGAGATAGATTGCATCCCGGCGAAGGACACAGGATAGTTTTTATCGACATATCTCGCGGGCGAAGCCGCGGGCGGAAGCTAGTAAGTTATATTTTGACATGCCGTGCCCTAACAGGGTCATGTACTCTAAAGTTAAGAAGCTTTGTCATTGCCTGTGACTGTGTTTACATTGTGAAAATAAATTGAACTAATATTACAAAGGTGAAAGTTTGTGAGTGTGTTTGTATGTTTGTTACTTCTTCACGCACAAACAGAGGGACCAATTTTGATAAAAATTTGATATGGAGGTAGCTGCCACCCTTGATTAACACATAGGATACTTTTATCCCGATATTTCCACGGGATCGACACTTATGCGGGTTAAACCGTGGCGCGCTGTTAGTCATAAATAAATGAAAAACAAAGCCAGACTGCGGGATGCTACTGAGAAACTGGCGGGCTCTAACACTGTAAATAAAAATATCACTTCAAAAAGCATTTTAAAAGCGCAGAGAAATTCTAGCAATCAACTTTAACGATTTCGGTTTAGAAGATCTCTTGCTTGTTACTAAAGTTTCCATATCCGGATAGCCGGCAGAATAACCGGATGACCGTCACATGGGCCGGATCAATGCCGTTTGTATGCCTAATGGGATAAGTTTGCTAGTATTTCCAAGTTATTAGTAAGTTTTTGCAGTAACCGTCTGCGACTCGTTCCGGTTCGAAATCATTGCGTGGTTAGATGGTGTTTGTTGACAGCTTGTTTGTTTCTTGAAAATGTACCTACTTGTAGATTATTGGTGTTAAAGTGATTTTCGATAAATGCCGTTTTTGTGGGCCTAACTTAGGTGGCAATAGGGAAATTTATTGTTGTTGTTGAAATTTATTAAATTCGTAACCTATATCAATTTACCGTGTGACAGCCATTAAATTGGTAAAGGGGCAAGAGAAGTTCTCTGTTAGTTTTAATGTTGATCTAGCAGTTTGAGCAGATACTTTATGCGGTTTACCCAAATGTCCTTTCTTTGAACAATAGTTGGCCGAGTCATTGAGCTTCTCAAGTTCACAGTTGAGCTACACGATTACTGACCTTCGCTCTTTCCTCAAAATACCATTTCAGTCACTAATCTACATTGTTTTCACATGATCTGACCAAGATTATGTCTGGACTTTAAAAAAGACTTTTACCCTTGTATTTGCTTCGCCATTTCTTCTCAGGGGTAGTCGTTTGGGAAACGTCGACTCAATTTAGCTTTAATATTTTTTATAATATGACGTGTAAAAGTGATAAAATCTAGCAGGGGATCCAGGAGGGGTGGGGGTTCATGGGATCAGACCGGAATAAATCCTATTAACAGAATAAACAATCTCATTTCAACTGTCGGAATTCATCATATCATAATCAGCCTATAATGTTCCCACTGCTGGGACACAAGCCTCCTCTCGGTTAGAGGGAGTGGGCCGTAATCCACTACGCGGACCCAGTGCGGGTTGGCAAATGTCACATGTCTTCGAATTTTTGGTTCTAGAACATCCCACGATGTTTTCTTTCACCGTTTTGAGAGCAGTGGTGATGAAATAATTTACACAAAGTAAAGCGCCTGTCTGGGATGGAACCTACGACCTACAACTCATAAGTTACGGCCATTACCACTTGGCCACCACTACTCTGACGAAATTGTTGTAAGTAGTCAATTTGCCTAACTACATTTTCTTAACTTTAATTTTCTTGAAAATAATAAAGGGCGTATTAAAAACGATGTTGCAATTTGCAGCACATTGCACCAAGTTAAGTAGATAGCTTCATATACCTAAAGCAGTTAAATTCTTTGGGATGTGCTTGCAACTGACCTAATTATTGTATTGTTAAGTTTTACTCTTTTATATAAAAATCTTGCATTTACGTTTTCCCAACATTTTTACATTGTTCATCCTTTAGTACAGACGCAGCATATCAACCTACTACAATCTGTCAAATTTCTTTAATAGATTTTCAACTTTTTCACTAAAACATAAGTTTCAAGGTTGATTGGGAAAATTTGACAGTTTCGGGTAGCTTGATGTGCTGGCGTCAATAGGGACAAGATTGAGGTTTTTAAACAGAGACGAGTACTAGTGGCCCAGGTGGTAACGGCTGCGGCTTACCAAGTTGAAAGTCGTAGGTCGTAGGTTCGAACCAAGTTAGACGCTTTACTTTCTATAAACTAATTCATCACCACTGCTCTCAAAATGGTGAATGAAAACATCGTGATAAAACCGGTATGTATACTAGAACCAAAAATTAGAAAACATGTGAAATCCGTCAACCTGCACTGGGCCCGCGTGGTGGATTACTGCCCACTCCCTCTCACAAAGAGGAGGCCTGTGTCCCAGCAGTGGGAATATTATAGGCTGCTTATGTTATACTACGAGTATATTCACAGAGAGAAGTAACCGTTCATAAAATATGAAGACTCTTAATAGTTTTTCATTCGAAAACATTTCAATCCCAGAAATTTCCAGAAAACAAACACTTCCACCGGTCTCCTCCCCTTCACCTCGCAGTAACCACATGTGTTTCACACAGAACTTCACGAATTTTCATAATAAAGTTTAAATACTTAAACATCTTTGTCCTGAAAGTTCAGAAAGTCGAGACTGTAGAATGTTTGTCATTTTTAATTAAGTAGATATGAGAAATTCTTTCCCAAACTTTCAGGGTTTTGAACAATTGGAAGGCTGTTCGCTATAGCTATATCCTTTGACTTACTTTTTGAACGTTTGAATAGTTACATAAAACATTACAGAACATACTATCACGCCTGTATCCCAAAGGCTAAGGCAGAAGTGATGTATCTATACACCCATATTACGCCAGTTATGTTTAAGTCCCATGTAATAGGGGGCGAGCCTATTGCCATCAACCGGGCACACATTCAGACTATTGGCTGCCGAGGAACCGAGGATTTCATGCTCAGCAATAGCGCTCGACCAACGAGAGAGTCAGTGTGCAAAATATGATAGGTAATGTAGATATTTTATTTTTTTAAAGTGTATAATGTTCGTAACTTATTTTATCTACACCCACGCTGTAAATCACACTAATATTATAAAGGCGAAAGTTTGTGAGTGTATGTTTATATATTTGTTACCTCTTCACGCTCAAACGGCTGGACCAATTTTGATAAAATTGTGTAGGTAGAGAGGTAGCTGATACCCTGTATTAACATATATACTACTTTTTATCCTGATATTCTCACGAGATCGACATTTATGCGAGCCGCGGGGCGCAGCTAGTCCTCTATAAAAGTGTCTGAAACAGTTAGCTTATTGCCAACATTAAAACAACCAGTGTCATAGTAACCATAATATCATCCAAGCGAGTGTTAAAAAAAGAACATTGTCATGCACGCGCGTTTCACTGCCACAGCGCCGTAATAAAAAATAAAAAAAACTTGTAGGTTATTCGAATTCACGTCGTATCCCGCCATTTTTGTTCGTACTTATTGCAAAAATTTATTACTTTGTTGTTTACAAAAATGAGTGATACAAGCTTTGATAATACACCACCAGATATTTCTAATGCAGCAATAAATAATTCTATTATTACCTATACACAGTTTGTTTGAATTAAATACTCAGCAATTAAACTTTCCATGAATTTACATAGTTCTTACAACACTGCACAACATCCTATGGTTTCAGAAACTTATAAAGAGGATTCATGTCATGTGTGTAGATAATCAATTGTAAATAATTAGGTATTAAAACACTCATGTCATACTATAAAACCACATTCCTGTTTTAATACCCCTTATTATACACCAATTGCATAAATAACTCTTGTAGCATGGAATTAAAAATGAAAGATATTTTTTATTGCACAAGAGAATAATCCACCTGTTTGACGAATCTACCTAATCATTTAGTCATCTATCCCCTGATAGACTACCACTAATTTAAACTAATTATAAATGGAATAGCTAATATTCTCAATTAAAATTCAATACAATTTACCTTCAGGCAATGCTCACCCCTCCTGCATTTTAAACAGCTGTATATCTAATACAATATTTCGTCACCCTGTAATGAAAAAAATCAACCAACCGTAGAACTAAGTTACGACAAACTGATTGCCTAACGGTGGTATCACGATTCTTTTGCTTAAAAGTTTATCAAGAAGTTTTAAGTTCTTGCCATAGAACAATAAAATCCTACAGGCACGAAACTTTTTTTAATTCTATTGTATCGTTAGCGAAACGGATTGCTTATTAAATTTACTATCTACTTACCCCCTTACTAATAAACGTATTACATCAGATAAATAGTTACACACCGATTTCTCTCTTTCAGTCGTCAGTAATTTGACTTTCGAAAGAAGAAGACAAAGCGTTGTGTAAACTATACAGACGCTATACAACGTTTATTAGTAAGGGGTTTAATATCTTTACAATGTTTAACAAAACTAACTATTTACACTAGGTACTAAATTAAATAACTAACTTTACAAAAAAACAAACAAAAGGAGACTTAGGCGTCGAAGTACTCGTCCGCATCGTTATCATCTAGAAACGTGCCCAGAAGACTGGCAGTATTGCCACGTTGAATGACAATGCTAATTCTTTGGCCAAAAAACGAGCCAGCCATCAAAAGGCCAATTCCCGTTATTAAAAACGTTCAAAATCTAGTCGCAGTCTCTTAACAGCGACAAAAAAAAAATCAAAAACTTTTCAAAATGTAGGGAAATTAGAGGTACCTATTTTTGACAGATAAACAGGTTTTGCTGAGACTTAGTTGTTTTGTTCTGTTGTTTTCGTTATTTTTTATTTTTGTTTTGTAAATTATAATGTATTCGATTACTAGTTATTTGTTTATATATAAGTATAAAAAGTATGTATTAGATATGTTGAAACTGTGTGTACTCCCCGTCACTTTTCCCTAAAGGTTCATTACAAAACCAGCGTCAGACAGCATCTGTCTGGCATTAATGCTGAAATGAACCTTTTTGGCGCAGCCGTGAGACACACATTATTGTTGTTTGAAACATTTTTTTTATTTTGTAATTTTGGATATTGTGTTTCATGAACTGTGTCCAAATAAACTTTATTCTTTCTTTCTTTTCTTTAGATCAGACTGCGAACGTTCTTAAAATTAATTTGAGAATTGCCCCTCTGGACCGTGTGGGTAGTGAAGTGTTAGCTATCAACTTTGTAGGTATACTCAAATCACACCTGTCATTCTTATTCAATAGTACCTACTCATGAAATTGCTAATTTGCTATAACACGGCTTTACGTAGACGTGTGTCAATTTTATCACAACTGCTCCCAAAACGGTGAAGATAAACACCGTGAGGAAACCGGCATGTCCTAGAACCAAAAATTCGATTACATGTGGCATCCACCAACCCGCACTGGGCCTGGGTGAAGGCGTAAGCAATCGATTTCTCTGCTTGCACGTGCGGTCATAGTGATGAAAACATCACTTACCAGCCGGTAGGAGATTTTTTCGTAGCTAAAACCCGCGCTGACTCAAACCTAACTGAAGGGTTGTCAATGTCCATGTTTCAGTGCCTCACAAAAACTTAATTAATTATTCCTGTCGGAATATTAATCGGTCAAGGCCCGCTAATGAGACACAATTGATTTTCTATTGTCACGTGTCACATGCAGTACGGGCCGTGCTTGACCGGTTAAAACATTGGTAGTTTTAAATTAACGACTTTTTTATTTAATAAAACAAACCCTACAAAAATAATATTTAAGCCTTTTCTCAACTACTCTGGGGTCAGCTTCAAGTCTAACCGGATGACGCTGCACATCTTTCCAAAGAATAATTCCTTAATCCATGCCTTAAATTGACCTCGTCACTCTTTTAGTACCAATAAAGTCGGTGTTATACTCGAAAATATGACAACCTGTGCCCTTTGGTAAAAAGTTCGAACAATAAAGTTTATTTTTTAATGCACCCATGACAAAGCACTTTCACTGCGATGAGCAAATTTTTGCGTTTTTTATGTAAATTAATGTTTATTTAATGTTGCTAGGTGAAGTTTTTTTTTTTTGTGATGTTATATTATAACCCCCTTCATAATAAACATAATTATATCAGATGAATAGTCACACCGATTTCTCTCTTTCAGTCGTCAGTAATTTGACTTTCGAAAGAAGAAGACAAAGCGTTGTGTAACTACGCTATACAACGTTTATTAGTAAGGAGGTATAACAGTAAACAGGCTAACTACAGCAGGTAACTAAATGCTATTCAAATGATCGAATCTCCTGTTCAGAACTGCATGATCAAGTCACATAACTCTGCGTATGTTTATGTACACAAATACATAATTCACAAGCTCAAACGGTCAATGTATCGCTGACAAAGGACTACACACAAATGCAGTTCACGCGGTTAAATGGTCTCTTAGGGTCTGTACAGACGTGCTGAAACCACACCACACCGCAGCGGTGAAATACATAAATGAGTGTGGTTGCGATGTACTCGTAGTTATAGTGACAAAGCATAACTGAATTTGAAGAGGTAGTGCGAATTTTCTGTTTCTCGGCCCACCTGTGAGGGTGTCACCGCCTCCTTTTTATTTATCAATAAAAAAAGAGTCAAAAATATAGGTATTTACCTATAAATAAAAAATAAACATATATATTCCTCGTAAAACTTAGTAGGCACGTACTGCTAGATAAAGATATATAAGATACTTCTCACAAAATGTCGTACATTCTGAGACTACGATACTTTCCAGTTTTGTCAGTCCATTGTTCCAGAAATAAATAAAAATATAGGGACATCTGCAAACTCAAGAGGCATCGCAACTGTGGATTAGTTACCATCCCACAGACAAACCTAAAATGTCTTATATGCCTGAAACCACATATAGGTATGGGCACACAAATACCCTTTAAAGAGGAACTTGTCGTGCGTGTCGTGTAATCTCACAGCTTTAAATCATATTGTCGAGCTACATTACTGCTACTGTGGCGTGGTTGTAACTGTGGCACGTCTGAACAGACCCTTAGCATCAGAACTACTCGGCTATAAACTCGCAGACTGAACACAAACAGAGTTACAATGGATCGATCATTTACAACTTCAGTATTATGATTGATTCGATCTCTCTATCACGTTTGAATAATCATGATTTATGTCACCTTGAGGACTCGATGTGTCTGTTAATTTAAATCTTGTAGATGGAAATGGGTTTCTTTTTTATTTCAAAGATAAAAAGCGATAAAGATAGAAAGCGTCTCCCGAGGGACACGATTCGTCTCGCCCCACTCCCTTGGCCTAGCACCAGCGCTCACGCTCACCCAGCCAGCAGCACTCAGGACTGAACGCGAAAGTGGTGGCTTACGATTTTTGTACGTAAGCTGGGCACGCGAAGTAGTTGCTCTTGCGTTATCTAGGTGTATCTAATCTGTGCTACTTACACATATAAAAATGATTGGTTTTTGAATGGCCTTTTGCTTTTTTATAAGACATTTATTAAAGTTAGTATCCATTAGTTACCAGGCACTGTAACTGGCGTGATAGACATCTATTATCTAAAGTCGGCAAAGCAAAAGGAGTTCCTATATGATTCGTAACACGTGGAGTACTGTAACTTCGGCCAGTCTCGGGGGAAATATACTTGTGTTCACGTTGCTCGGTAGTATAATAATTACAATTTCCGAATAGGTAAGAATCGATGGCTCAATGTGTGGTTGAAAATATTCATATTTTTTTCCATAAAACGATGAACAATCCAATAAAAAATTTAACCCCATACCAGGCGTATTTGAAAAATTTGTTTTGCATTTACTAGCTCGATTCTCCAGGAAGGCTATAGGCTACGTAACATCACGCTAGAACCCTTATGAGTCGTGCAAGAACAAAGACATAAAGAACGCTAAGTGAAAATGAACTAATATCGCGACGGGGTGGGTTGGGGGAACAAAAAATTTCACGCGGAAGAAATCGCGGACAGAAGCTAGTTACCCTATACTGATAAAATTATCGTTTTTAGGGTTCCGTACCTCAAAAGGAAAAAACGGAACCCTTATAGGATCACTTTGTTGTCCGTCTGTCTGTCTGTCAACAGAGAAGATCCTATCTCGGGAACGCGTGGAGGTATCAAGTTAAAGTTAAAACCATTTGCTCAGGTCTACAGTACCTTGCTGCTGTGAAAAATTCAAACTTTTATAAGTTTAAACGGCCGTATTTTTTTTTGCGTTAACCTTTGTTAATACGGCTGTTTATGTCGCAAAAAACATATATTTATGTAAATTTCGACACTCTCATGGGAATCAAAATTTATAGTTGACCTAGAATCGCGAAATTTGGCAAGAAGCAAGGCCATGTAACACAAGTAAAGGGAAAAATCCGAAAACCGTAAAGGACAATGCCCATTTTGTTAGGAGTTTTGGGCCCCTATAAAACTTCGCATGTCACGGTGGTTTTAACTTGGTTTTGTAGACCTAGAATTACCTTTTCATGTCCTGAAATCGATTTTCAACTTTTCACCCTAGTTTAAGAGAAATCTTATTTTTTCGGATGCTGAAATTGAGGTTATCCACTCACGCGCCCCGCACCACTTCAGTGGCGTTGTAAAAAACGCCGACTGTCTGCGCTCCACTGGAGTGGCGTTGAATCAGGTGACAGCGAGCGCGGTGTGCGGTCCGCACAATTTTATTTTTAGTAATTTTGTCTATGGGCGTATCGCTGTCATTCTATTTTTCTTAGATCGAGGATTGGATGTGGTATTTTATGCAAAAATACCACATCCATTCCATTATAAATCTTATAAGATTATCTGTAGTTGAAGACAGATTTGACAGTTAGATCTGTCTAAGTGTGACCATGTTAAATATCTTGGTAATCGATTTACCAAATCGATTTGTTATAAATAATATTATTTACATAATTAAAAAGAAAATAATTATTATAAACGCTATTTAGGTATGTATGGGAGGTACTAACTACTAACCACAATAATATCTGTGGTACTAACTTTTGTTTTTTAAAGAGATTAATTAAGTATGAGGCGGAATATTTCTGACGGTAGGAAATACCACGAAACACAAAGATAATTATTTTTTTATTTGAGCCCGCCCGTCGTCTACTTTGCGCCTAATCAGTTAGATGAGAGTGTAAGCTAGATTATGACGGGAGAAAAGCTATTGTAGCCTATCTCCGGTCATTTTAGTCCCAGCGGATTAGTAAAATATCGATATTTTCAATCGATTACAATTATTTCATTGATATAGTCTGTCGTGGCAACATTCAGGTTAAGTTTTAATGGCGGAACTGATATAAATTAAATATTAATTATGTTTTCCAATGCTAGGGTAAAAAAAATGTTGATAAATAAAACTTAAACATGTAAAAATACGACTTAATTTTTGAGAAGTAAATAGTCTTGACACGGCACCAAAACTAGGGGCCCATTGGTTGTCATTCTCCTTTGTAGTTACATAAAAAAAAACATCCCGTGATAAACTATTTACATACCTACCCTCGGTGCGAGAGTCCGATACGCACTTGACCGGTTTTTTCAAATATTGTTAATATTACTGTTTAGGTCGGATTTCCCTATGACTGTTCCTAAATTACCCAAGGATGATAAAAATTTTGTTTTTTCTAATTCTGTTAATATAAGTGTTAAGTTTGATTTCCTCTTAACCAACAAGACATCGTGATCCTTACAAAAACGGGAACAAATGAAGTAGAAAATAGAGGAGGGAGTTAAAACACGATTTTAGGAACCTCCTGCATTTACATAAGGCGTGGTAAGATGTAAAGGTGCTCCGTGCTTCGCTTACTGAGAGAATACCTGATGAAATTTTGAATCAGATTCTGGTGTGTGGTTCAGTCTATTTTTTGATAGTAAAGGTGGATATTTTCTTGAGGGTGCCGTAGAAGGGATTATGTTCGAAGGATAGGTTGTACTCTTTACTGCTACATTCACTTACTAGACAATATGTACATTTTCATGTTTATAGGCTAACAATTTTTGTCCTTCCTGTCTTTGTAAACTAATCTCAAACAATAGATATTTATAGAATTCGGATTGAGTTGATCCGACAGAGAACCAAAGTTGCCGATATAGCTCATCGAATAAGCAAGCTGAAGTGGCAATAGGCCGGCAAAATTAGCCGCAGAACCGATGACCGTTGGAGTAGACGTGTTCTTGAGTGGAGACTGCGAATCGGTAAACGTAAGGTGGGACGCCCTCAGGCTAGGTGGAGCGACTATTTTCGCAGGATGGCTGGTAGCAGCTGGATGAGAGTTGCCAAGAATAAAGCTAAATGGCGTGCAACTGGAGAGGCATATATCAAGCAGTAGACTGCTGTAGGCTGATGATGATATTTCTAGATTGGTAGTACAGTTATTAATTTTCTTTTAATTCCTTTCTTTATTGAAATATCAGATTACCGGGTCAAGGTTACGAAATCACTAGAATCAGATTCAGAATTTAATTTATTTTTCTACTTTTATTATTATATATCACTTTAAAAAAAATCTCATTTTACAATTGCGTGTTTCATTTTGTCCGTATATCACTAGATGCGAGATGCCCAAGATCAGTTGACGCGGCAAAGCTTGAGGGGAGCGTTTGTTCTGCAGTGGATGTCTTCCGTCTAAATTGTTTATTTATTAAAAATTGGCACTTCATGCCTGAGGCATTTTCTACCGGCCAACCTTAAGGTGATGCAGAGAGAAAACATGGCACGTGTAATAAAAGAGATAGAAAACACGAAAAAATTATAAAATACAAGCATATATAGATATAAACAAAATATGAAATCAAATTTCTCTCACGTCAACAAAACATAACACAAGTCAAACAAATTTTTGTTGTTCACCCCTGAACTGCCAACAAATCCAGGCTCATTTATAAAAATAATCACAATACAACACAATATTTCTCAGTAACACCCGTATTAGGACTCTTCCAGACGACTTACTAGCAACCAAGTCTTCAGACTAAGCTGACAGACAGTCAGCCGTGCAGACTTACGTGTTTCTGAGAGGATAGACGTGGAAATTATAGATATAAATGGATATGAAGCTTGTTTGGAGGCTGATTTTATTTACTAGGTGAAAATAAGCGCGAAGCCTGGATAAAAACAAATAAAACATAAATTTTATAAAGAGCTAAATCTTCTTCTGTGAATGCGTTAAAGATCGCGTTGTTAGCCTACAGGTTTGTGGTGACTTCTACATGGCCACATGCGAAGTACGTATCACCGTGACGTCACACAAAATCCTGCATCTCGCAAGCAGAGTGTACCGCGCAACTAGCATATAAAAATACGCTATTAATTTATTTAAACTTCGTGTTGGTATAGTGTCTTAGAAAGGGCCTTGTGGCTAAGTAATAACAGCCGCACAGGTCGATCGATCAGGTTAAGCTACGCTTGCCGCGGTTGGTCTGTGGATGGGTGACCATCTTTACATACCGAAACTCCTCCGTGCCTCGGAAAGCACGTTAAGCCGTTGGTCCCGGCTGTCATTCGTGGATCTTTGACAGTCGTTACGGGTAGTCAGAAGCCCGAAAGTCTGACAACCAGTCTTACCAAGGGGTATCGTATTACCCAGTAACTGGATTGTGGTGGTCAGATAGGCATGTCGCTCCATGTAAAATACAGATATTCAGCTGCATCCGGTTAGACTGGAAGCTGACCCCAACATAGTTGGGAAAAGGCTAGGCAGATGAGTAATAGTACGTAGAGTAATAGTATCTACATTAGGCGGACTAGTCTATAAATCCGGAGCGTTTGATACGCCCTGTTTCGCTAAAACACAACTACGAGCAAAACCTTGTGTTGCCAATATTTATATTCGAAAATATAATTAGTTCTACCTAACACGTCTATCCGAACCAATCACGGCTGGATTCAATCCAGAACAAAAAACACGAATGAAAATGTTATCCTCACAACAAAATTTAAATAAAAAAAACGGCCATGTGCGAGTTGGACTCGCACACGAAGGGTTCCGTACCACCATACAATATTTAACACTACATAGAAAATAACGGTAAAAAAATTACGTTTGTTGTATGGGAGCCCCCCTTTAATATTTATTTCATTCTGTTTTTAGTATTTGTTGTTATAGCGGCAACAGAAATACACATTTTAAGACGGACAAGCACGAAACGGAATGATTGGTGTTAAGTACAATATCTTCATCTGCCTAGCCTTTTTCCAAGTGTATTGGGGTCGTCTTCCAGTCTAACCGGATGCAGCTGAATACCAGTATTTTACATGGAAACTCAAACTCAAAGCATTTATTTCAATTAAACTATTTAAAGGCACTTTTGAATTGTCAAGGAGTTGGTCATTCAAAAATATGAAATTGCCCATTCCAAAGCCCTTAAGGAGAAGAACGGGCGAGAAACTGTTTATGGACACTTTAAAATTATATTGCCCCAAAAAAATTAGTTACATGTAAATACGTACACGTTAAGAAACGCCCAGAGCACAGCAAATAGATACAAAAAAAAACCTTCCAAAAATAAAATAATTAAATAAGCCGAAGCAGCTTAGATCTCTTAGCTAACTTGGCTTATTTTAATTATTGAATTGTTTTTGTCTAGTGCGACTAGTCCCAACGAATAGTGCCCGTCCACGGACGTGACGTATGGATCAGCACTGCCTTTTAATTTTTTTTTTTGTGTTTACGAATTACTGTTGTTATATTTCATAGCTATATGTTGTTATATTTCATAGCAAGTTATATTTCATAGCTGGTGGTTGCCTGATAAACACACAAATACAATTTCACAAGCGGTCCGTTTCAGCATTCGCGATACGGAACACCAAAACCTAGAAAGCGTTACAAGTAAATCAGATTTCAGATTTCGCATTGAATTTTGGTATAACATTTTAGAATTTGAACGCCGCACAAAATTCTGTTTGTAGTATAAAACGCAATTACCGTCATATTTCCAATTAATCGTCGTATTGACTCAAAACGTGTATTTTTATTATGTTTCCTTTTGTGAGTCATTATTATCGTTGATAAAATTTATTACTAAGAAAGATTGGGGTGATATTATGGAAAAATCTGAGTGATGTTACGATGTTTTTGATGCTGAGATAATAATATAGGTACTCATGGCTTCTGAGAAGAGATGGATAAAATACACCCATATTTTTATAATGATATCATTCTGAATGTCTTTATCATTTTTATTTCAAAGTACAAGGTTGTTATAATATTTGATTAACTTAAGTAGACCCAGTGGAAGATGGCGGGACAAGCTGGGCAAAACAAACGACCAGTTGTCCACTTTAGCCCTGGACCGAAAGAGCTGGAAGTCATGGAGAGAGGCCTTTGCCCAGCAGTAGGATGATGCAGGCTAAGAGTAACCATTAAAAAATAGATCAAGCTAGAACTTCTACTTACTTGTTAACTCCTGCTATCACGGAGTTATAGAAAACAAACGAACTACAAATAAATTGGAAGCGTAGTACCAGACAACAATATTTTCTAGTCTGTCGCCCAGTAGCCAGCCTAGTGCAATTGGGCGTTTCGGCCTGGAATTATTGCCAACAATGAAACGTTAGGATTTACACGATCAAAAAATGTTTTAGTCCTCTTTTATTCTATTTTTCTTTTTTTTTATAGCCGTTTCATACAACTGTCAAAGAATGACAGTTCTGAATAGAATTTACCTACGAAGAACTTATTCAGTTACTATTTGATAAATAATTAATTTCCTTAGCTATGTCTACCGCCACCTAAGACACTGCAATTTTATGGCGCGAAATTATTTTTTTTGGGTGAACCTCTGCCGACCTTTACAGTGAATCCATAGGCATGATGTTATTACTTACAGTAAAATTTTTATAGTCATTTAACAGTTTTTTTTTTTTTTGTAAATTGTGTAACCAATTAAATGCTCGCTGTATAAATTGCTAGGTTTACTCCGAATTCTTTTTGGCCAATGTTTATTTCATTCAATTTTGACTGTTAGAAATATCAGTTGTCTGTCTGAAATGGAGTTTCCGTGTTATTTTTCAATCTGGGATGAAATCAACCCGGTTTGATACCGGTCGGTATAGTCAAACTGGTGCAGTTCACAAAAATATATATCCATTTATTTTCAGAATTTTATTTTTGCCGAGGAACAGTAGGAGCGTCGGCAGACCAATAACCAGATGGGTAAGAAGATCTACAGAATACCTGGATGAGACATGCACGGACCAGGATACCACGAGCTGTTAACGCTCATTCACTTTCAACAATCCAAATGCCGCTGAGTGTATTGGACGTCATGGTACGACTGTGAGCGATGCAGTTTAAGAACCTAAACTGAAATATCTTGCTTTTGAATCGTTTTTAAATAGATCATGGTAGGCCTTCTTTGAAGCATGATACAAAAGGAAGTAGGCTTATGTTACTCAGCAGTGGGTGGAAAAAGCTTGCCAATGATGGTGATGATGATGAGTTTAAGTGGAAATCATGAAGGTCTACAATCTACCACGCGGGCCCACTGCGGGTTTGGTAATGTCGTTTGGTATTTGGTAGTGTGACGGATGATACCCCCTACCTTTTTTATTTCATTTTTTTTGTTTATTTTTTTTTTGTGTCGTGTTCACGGCAAATAAACGTATTTTTTTCTTCTTTATGTCTTCGAATTTCTGGTTGTAGGACTCGCCGGTTTCCTCACGATATTTTTCTTCACCGTTTTGAGAGAAGTGGTGATAAAATTATTTACACAAAGTAAAGCGCTAGAACTCGCAAGTTGGGGCCTATAATACCACTGGGCCACCACTGTCCTTGCACATAATAAAAAAATATTGTGGAAATGATATGCGACTACAAATGAGAAATCGGTTTTATTACGTAACTAGCAGCGCCCCGCGGTTTCACCCCGCGTTAGTTTCGATCCCGTGCCAATATATTGATAAAAAGTATCTTTGGTTATAAAATATCTGTGTACCAAATTTCATCCAAATTCGTTCAGTAGTTTTTGCGTATTCTGCGTGATTGAGTGGGTAACAAACATCCAAACATCTTCCCAAACTTTCACATTTATAAAATTTGTAGGAAGTTGGATGTGACCCTGTTTTATAGTAACCCAGGTACGATATTATAGCCACGCTTTTAGTTTCCAGGATAATTGCCTGCTTCCCCATAAAATTTATGTCATATTTAAACTAATAATGGTTTTGTTTGCCTCTAAATAGTGATTTAGTGGCGTAATCTGTATTTCCTTCCGGCCTAATGCCAGATTTTATTTTTAGTGTCGTAGTTTTATCGTGTGTTTATTAATACGCATTTTTTTTTTTGGGGATTAATTTGGTATTTTACAAACATACATACTGACATAAAATCAAAAGGTACAGATGTTAATATAAATAAAATTTACGCTATAATGTCTCGCCATCAACGGCGTACAAATATTCTAATTAGGGATATTTGGTAAAAATAGTAAAAACATTCAAATTCATTCATACTAATATTTTCATACATATGCCTATAAATGTTATACGAATGAAAACATGAGTATGAATGATTTTGAATGTTTTTACTATTTTTAACAAATATTAATTTGAAAATATACCTAATTAGAATTTAAAGTAAACATTTAAAGTAAATTATTGTTGAGGTGCAATGAAAACACAGATATGACTGTAAAATAAAGTTGTAAAAATGACAGAGATATTAATACTGTGCCAACTCAGTTAGGTTTCTGTTTTAATTATATCTAACAGTTAATTATCTGAAAATACCTATTTTATCTATCTATTTTTCTTTCACAAGAGGATGACAATGATTATTTTTTAATGAACAATGATGGAAACTGGACTAACAACCTTACATCCTTTGATGAAAAAATAAGTACAAAAACATACATACATAAACATTTACACAGCCCGTACAAGATACATATTCACATAATTATATATTCGGTCATAAAATCACCCAGTACCATAAAAAAGTCCACCAACCACCCCATCATTTTTGCGGACGCGACTGTAAACACATGATTAGGCTGGCACACAAAATTCCCCCATGTTTTATGATGCTGCATCCTCCGTCTAGATTAGCCAAGTTATTACAATCTTTCATAAACTCGTACACATCATAATAATATATTTTTTTAACATTGGTATGAAGAGGAAATTTTGTGATCGTAAAAAAACGGTCGTAAAAATGTTCTCAGTAAAAATGCATAAGTAAAGGCAGTGGTAGACGGTTCAAAGAAGTTAGGTATGTATAAAAGGGCCTAAGGCCTTTTGTACACACACGTTTTTCTTGCAGTGATTTATTCGCCGTGTGTAGTCACGGTCGCCAGTGTTTTAAGGATCACTACTTACACACTACATTCAACGACGCGGTTTATGCGCAGTGTGTAGACACGGTGATCAGTGTTGTATGAATCACTTTAGAAGCTTCTTGAAAGGCATTGTTTCTACGGCGCAGTTTAAACGCCGTACCGTAAAGAAACCAACAACGGACCTAAAGGTGCGTGCAGGCTTCTGAACACATTCGGAGCGAAAGTTACCAATATACTCTTAAACTAAGCGTATATAACTTAAGCATTTATCAGAACAGTGGTAGCCCGTTGGACAGAGCAGCGGTCCAGTGATAACGACCGCGACTTACGAGTTGTAGGTCTTAGGTTCGAGCCCTGATAGGCGCTTTACTTTCTGTAAATGATTTCATCACTGTACTGTGCATGTATTTTTTAATTGCTAAATGGGCCCGTTTCTGACCTCGATCATGCCTGATGGAAAGCGATGGATGAGGTTTATGATGGAACGAGTGTTCCCAGAAGATGTCTAAGGCAAAGGAACTCCGACGCATCGACGAAACACAGCAGGCTGCTTGACGCCGGGCTCCGGTGGGAGGGTGGTCGCAAACCAGGCGGGCGTTAGCTCTACCACCGCAATTGAAGAATTGGCCAGTCAAATAAGGTGTTGGGTGTGACTGTGCAGGATGCGCCGAGCGCTCGGTTCATTTGAGTAACTGGCGAAACAAACTGCGCTACACGAGGAGGCTTCTTCATGCATCCCAAAAATTAATGAAAACAGTATATACTCTGCTTTAAACCTAATCAATATTAGTCGATAGGTTTTCTGCTGTAATTAATTAATGAGCTCAACGGCCTGACCTACTCGTAGATTCCTCTTCGCAATACCACAGCTTTAGAATTTGTAATTAAATGATACATTTTTTATGCCAACCGAGTACAGACTTGATGTGTACTTCTAGTTACAATACAGGTTGGCAGCTAGGTACATGGACGCACAAACTTCAGCCATGAATTCAGCACAAAATTCTGAATGCCCATGCGTTGAAATTTTCGTCGGTTATTGATAAAAAAAATATTGTTGTTCCATACATTTTGACGGCGTAGGTATTGAATTTTTCTATGAAACAGTTTATTCATTTTTTTTTCATTTCTTCTTTCTATTTTTTTTTTCTATAGCGTTCCCACGAGTAGGATCGAGTAAAACAGGTCGCACACGGGCTAACGCTCATTCCCGTGTGAAGGCACACAACAATGTGAGTTAGGTTAGGTCCATTGACGTTGGCGTTCACGACTGATAACCCATCCGGGCCCTATTTCACTATCACCACTTAACGATTCCTTACTTCGAAACCACGTTAATTCCTTACCTTATAACGACATTTGAACGCTAATTCTCGTAATTTACAACGTTCAAAATGTAGTCGCAGTCTCATCTCGGCGACAAACAAATGTCAAAAACTTGTCAAAATGTAGGGGAAATTACAAGTATTTTTTGACAGATTGAGACTGAAATCAGACTGTGAACGTAATTGCCCCTCGGCTATTAACGTATTTTCTATGACACAATGGCCAGGTTTGAACTGTCAAAATACATGTTGTCCGTACGGTTGACATTTCGATTCCTTGCCGTCAATTAGACATGATATTGACGTGGTAAGAATTCGCGGGCTGTAATACAGAATTGGGCCCTGTCTATTCATGCTATTGGCGCGTATCCCACTGCATCGCATAGAATCGGGGTGAGTTTTTATGCAGGCCTTCTACCTCTTGGACCGGGTGGCTAAGCCGAGACCCTCGATGTCGCTTCAGATCATTGATTTACTTTTGAAATCTTTGCTTTAGGTGGACAGAGGAAGCGGAGTTGCGGGTTTCAGTGGCCATTTCCTACCTTTGCTAATACACGACTGGGTTAATTAACCGTGGCCCAAGACACGAAGTTGACCTTTTACGGTCGGTTAGGTCTCTCCTGAAGCATACAACCCTCTTCCTTTCTCATACGGGCTTGGGGCCATCAATGGCGGAGTTTATAATAAAAATTATCTTTTTAACCATACATTTTGGACCATCCTGTTCATATATACCATCACCAAAGCCACCACCATATTGATATTAAAAGATAAGTCAAAATCCCTTATATTAGAAAAATTATCGCTGGAATATTTAGTAAATACCAGACCTTATATAGTTACTTAAATCCAACCGCTGAGGACAGTCTTTATTAGCTCTGCATAAAACACCAGCTTCTTAGACCTAATGTCTGAATATACCTGCCAGCCTAGTATATCAGCCGTTATCTGCCTAACCTTTTCCCGGCTATGTTGGAGTCGGCTTCCAGTCTAACCAGATGCAGCTGAATACCAGTATTTTACATGGAGCGACTGCCTATCTGACCTCCGCAAACCAGTTACAGGTAACACAATACCCCTTGGTAAGATTGGCTGTCAGACTTTCGTGTTTCTGACTACCTGTAACGACTGCATTACTGAGGCATGGAAAGCTTTGAGATTTTGATTTTGCAGTGCTATACTAGATATCACTGCAAAATCAAAATCTCAAAGCCGTTCTTATGTTCATCTCTACCTACACTGAAATATATCTAAAGCATAGTCAGCGTATAAAGTTCCCACTGCTGAAACACAGGCCTTTTTTCGCTGAGAGGGAGTGGGTTGTAATCTACCACGAGGGCGCAGTGCGAGTTAGAAGATGTCAAATATCTTGATACGGTTGGTTCTAGGACATGCCGTGTTCCTGACGATGTTTTCCTTCACCGTTTTGGGAGCAGTGGTGATGATTTGGACAAAGTAAAGCACCTGTCTGGGTTCGAACCTACGACCTACAACTCGTAAGTGGCGGCCGTTACCAATGGGCCACCACTGCTCAATCACTCCCCAATGTCCACTTATGAATACCACAACAACAACAACAATAATATACCAAGTTATGCAACCCAGTCACGCTCAGTAACTGTGTCACCTCTGACATTTGCATACAATACCTAGTTTCAGAATCTCAGGGCACACAATCTATGCCTCGTTAAGGCGTTCCGAGGAAATTCAAGATCAATGACAAGTACGTGACTTGCTTACAGGAGTTACAAGTAACAACAGGAAGATATATTGAGGAAAATAGAAGGTACTATGTAGCTATAAAATTCTAGCAAAATTCAGCTTTACTTTGATAAGGGTACATTACATTAAAAGGTTCCTTTCACTACTAACTTTTAGGGCATCTTAAAGGAAGGGTCTCGAGAGATGAAATTAACAGAAAAAGCATGAACATAATGAAACCTTCACGAGTCCAGCGTATCTTGGGTAGTGCCTGGATAATATTTGACTGGCTAATGTTTAAGCTTCAGATCTGCAGTGGGACCAATACTAGGCTGGTATCCTAACTATCCTAACTTCCTAACTAATACAATCAATACTTATATACTAATACTAATATAATAATCCATACTAATATTATAAATTCGAAAGTAACTCTGCCTGCCTGTCAGTATGTTACCTTTTCACGCCTAAACCACTGAACGGATTTCGATAAAATTTAGCAGAGAGATAGATAGCATCCCGGGGAAGGACATAGGATAGTTTCTATAGACATACCTCGCGGGCGAAGCCGCGGGCGGAAGCTAGATTATAAATGCGAAAGTAACTTTGTTCGTTTGTTACCTTTTCACGCCTTAACCACTGAACCGATCATCCTGAAATTTTGCATATACGTTGTCAGGTGTACAAAAACTGACATAGGGTACCTTTCATCCGGAAAGTAAGTGCTGTTCCCGAGGAAAACAACAAAAACGTCATTATGATAATAGATGGCGCCACTTGTCTTTTGTCTTCATCGCAGACGAAGTCGCGGGCAACAGCTAATTATTAATAAATATATGAGTTACTAGCTTTTGTCAGCAGCAATATTTTATTTTATAGGATTCTGATAATCAGAATATAGGCCTTCTGCACACACATCATCATTAGCCTACAGCAGTCCACTGCTGGTCATAAGCCTCTTCAATTGCCTGACTATGTAGCGAAAATATCAAATGAAATTACTGACCATGTCCTTGTTGTAAGTCTTTCTGTGTGCAAAATTTTGCTGTTTTATCTCTACGAGCATTAATTACAGCAAAATTCAGCGAGGTTTACAACAAAATCCTTTACAAAATTTTGCAAAAAAAAATAGAAATCCCAGTTAAAACGTATAACAGCAACAAACGCCCGTTAGGCGAGGCGCTAACTCCAGATATAATGGGTGTCCGCTGCGGTTCTGTGATCTATTGTTTGGGGAAACACTAAAACATGGTCGGGAAAATATTTGGACATATTTGCAGCAGTCACCAGGGATTTGTTTGTAACATATCGCTCATTTGGAGAAACATCGACGTAAATTTATTTTTTCCCAAAAATGAGTTAAATATGCCAAAGCTCGTAGAAAGCGTATTTACGTTAGGAAAACATAGACGTAAAAAAAAATAAGCAGTTACGTCGATGTTTCTCCAAATGAGCGATATGATGATTGTTGTAGTCGTTAGTGTGGGATGCCGTTGTGGATGGGTGACCATCTTTACATACCGAGACCCCTCCGTGCCTTGGAAAGCACGTTAGGCCGGTGGTCCCGACTGTCATTCGTGGATTTTTGAAAGTCGTTACGAGTAGTCAGAAGCCCGAAAGTCTGACAACCAGTCTTACCAAGGGGTATCGTATTACCTAGTTGTAGCTATGTGAACAGAACCCAGCATTACATAAATATGTAAGTTGTCACACCCTTTATACCTGGAGGCTTTTATTTAGGTAGTAGTTTTTTTTTTATTACATTTTTAATTTTGATTTAGTATTTTTTTTTAGCTTGAGTACGTATAGATTTTATGGTATTTGTATACAATATACCAAATTGTCGTGGCTAGCTAACATAATTGCAAATAATTTAATTGAATATTCTGTGTCCTGTAATGTTAATTAGATACTTTGCAGATCTAGTTTTGTATACAGTCGAGTCTTTTATAACTGAACAAACAGCTGTGCTGCTGGGGAGTTTGTTGCGCCACTTCTTCTCCCCAGCGAAAGCACTAGGAAGTGGTGAAGGGCGGGCGTTTTGGGGGCTGCCTTTTGTAATTTTGACGTTCGAAAAGTGCTGATTCTCAGCCTAATTTGAATAAATGACTTTTGATTTGATTTTGATTTTAATAATTCAGAATGTGATTGAAATTAAATGAAATATTTATTTCTGTAAGTTTTTAAGTCAATATTTTATGGGTCAATAGTTTAACACAAGCCCCTCCCGATATGTACCTACAGTTTATCATAATTTTTGAACAGAGTGTAGTAAGTACTTAATACCCCTATTTTCAGATCCCGGTAATCTATATGATGAAGCATGTTCGTGCCGCCGACTAATATTCAAAAACCCAAAAATACATTAGCATAAAGGTTGTGTCCTTTATATATTCTTATATAAAATCCTTATTTAACATTTCAAAAAGGGTCGCTATGATAACTGATGACTTGCAGAGTCCCTTAGGCCAGGATTAGGGGACGCACTCTGCTTGTCAGTATCATCCTTTCACTATAGTTAAAGCTTTTTATAAAACTTGTGCGAACCGGATGTAGGCGGATAAAACCGGACTGGAAAAAAGAAAAATGTCCATTTGTTTACGATTTTCGAAGATTCGTCATTTTAGAATTTCTGTAACATCATTCATAAATATAAGCAGACAGCTTCTCGCATCTAAATTCTGATGCCTTATTTCAGGCAATTTGGACTGACCGTAGCTGTAAGAGGTCTAAACTGGGAGCGTCAGAAATGTTCAGTCCAGTCGCGCAAAAGTCTATTCATGGAAATGTCTTTCGCGCAAGTGTCCTGCTACCATTAGGTTCGAAATGAAAAAAATAGGGCTCTGTTTTTTTCACGGAAAGCTTATTTAAAAAACACAATCTCAGAACCCACTCCATGTCAAGATAAGTAAGTTCCTCTTAACTCAGCGTCTGCAACGTCGTTCGCTGAGTTAATATACTTAATAAAACACAAATTAATGAAGGTCCGGAATCCTTGTCAATTTGAAATAGCATCGTGGGTAGGGTATTAAGAAAAAGTGGGCTCAAGCACCCTAGAATTTAAGTAAATCATTTATTCATTCAGACCAGGCCCAATCTAGTAAAATAATATTGCTACCGACGCTCACGTCACTTAATATTAGGTATTTTGTAGTTGTTACGTTTAGGCGTTAATGTTATTACAATAATATTTTTCTCTAGATAGTGGCGTTTTATTATTCAATATTCAAATACATTTTTTTATTGAAAAGGTGTTTACCCATTATATCACTTGACGTTTAGCGATGATGTAGCCAATGATTGTGAAAAGTTTCCCCAGAAGTAACCTACAGGATGGTATGGGGGACATCGCCAAGCAAACTGAAACTATGAATTCAGCACATAGTTCTAGACATAATAATGTGGAAATTTGTCGACGGTTATAAAAAAAATCTGCTGTTTTATAGAATATTGCAATACCTAAATATAAAGCAGAGCAATTTTTTTTTTATAACTGACGAAATATTTCAACACGTTTCATAATCATGTCAGTACGTGATTCTGAACCGTGTTGAAATACATCAATCAATTCAAAAGTGTAAATGGTGTAATTGAATTTTTTTTTTTGAGTTTGAGTTTTACCCTTTATATTCACTTCTATTTAATACAACAATTTATTTCTTTCTAACATTAATAATATAGATTGCCACACAACTTCCCACAATACTCTGTCTCCTAAATCCAGGCTCAGTCCCAGTATGAGAAGCAACTGGTACCTTATGTTATACTTTAATTCCCCAACCAGATTGAGCCGGATATAACCGGATAAAAGCAGAACAAACCGGACCGGGAGCGGAGGACGGCGGTAAATATCTATTCGTTGCACATTATTTTTAGTTTAGCTTCTAGATGTATTTATTTTCAGTATAATGTAATATTTTTCATGCTCATCGCTCCGTGGAATAGGTTTTTTGTTTTGTAAGTGGGCAGTGTTATAGAAGTTGGCAGTTTTTGCATTAAAATATGCTCTGTAGGTACTGAAATATGTTATGTGCTTCGCTGGTTTATTGTCAGATAAAATTTTATAAAGTGAGGAAATTGTCAGTAGCAACTTGGAGTTTGGGTTTATGCTTGGCCAAAGATTTTCTTAGCTGGGAAGTCAAGAAAAGTTTCCTGTGCTTCTTAAAAAAAAATAGATCAAGAACTGGAGGACGAGGTGTCTAACTTCCGGCATCGAAATAGGCGGACGACGTTGATACCATTACGGTTAGAACCTCTATATGGCTGCTGACACAGGGGCGTGGTGATAGGCACAAGAATAGTGAGGTCCCCCCAGTGTAATTTTTGACGTTCAAAACTGCCTTTTATGTGCCTAATTGAAATAAATGCCTAACTTTGACTTTGTGGTTGAAGTTGAGCTGTGAATGCTGATGATGATACACGTAACATAATGAAATAACTGGCCGAATTTGGGTGTGCCAATATAGCCTACTCATTCACATTTGTCTAGAATTTGATTGTACTAACGTTTACAGACATTCGTTTTATTGTGTTCTGACTAGATAAACTTCTAATTCTAAATAAACTAACAAATTATAAAAAAATATAATTTCCAAACATATCTGAAACTAATTAATCTAAAACATGGCGTCTAAAAATTCCTCCGCATCGCTGTCGACTGGCAGGAAACCCCCGAGACTGGCGGCATTGCCACTTTGTTTAGCATTAATTAGCCTCTGTCCAAGGTAAAAGCCAGCCCTTGAGTTACGGGAAATATCAATCAGCCATTTGGAGATTTTATTGAACGCTCGGACCCCACGGGCCGAGGGTTCCAACCCGGGGTCGAAAATATAATTACCGATAAAGTTATTATGCGATCTAATATTACAGTCATTTAACCATCCCTATTTAACTACTGCATTGATAAGCGTTGATAAGCTGCTTACCAAAGCATATTGGCTACAAACAGTAATTGGCATGCACCAAATATTCCCACGTCCAGTGCTATCCATGGCAACAAACATAGATAACCGTGGTTAGCAATCACAAATCAATTTACTTCATGCAGGTATATTATTTAGGTACGGTCAGCAGAACAACTAATTTTGGAAATAAGGAGTTTTTGTAGAGATACGTAACTTGGTTGTGGATTTTCAAGGCTTTATTTCTCGTATTAGAAGTGGTACAAGACATTATTTTTATCTCACGAAACGATGCACGCTTTACGTATGGTAAACAAGTGTACTAAAGAGCGTCAGTTCATTACCTACACACACACACACACTTCCGACTTCACCATTGTCTCGGACAATACCGAGAGCTCCTGCGCTTACGATTACGTGTCCTGCCCTAAGGGAAGCGCTGGCAGGGTAGGGGAAAAGGGGTTTTGTAGCAGGAACAACCAACATAATCATACGAATGGGTAACTACTTTTTTTGTTCTTTTTAATGTTATACCTTTCAAAGGAGGTGTTGTTAATAAGCTTCTATCACAGATTAAAATGATACATGGCATAAGCCATTTTGTTCACACAAGTTTTTCTTGTCGTAAAAAAAACGGTTTATTGATTTAGATTTAGATTATTATGGAAGATTGTTGACAGACACGTTTTCCTACGGTGCAGTTTATCCGCCGTGTGTAGGCACGGTTGTCAGTATTGTATGGGTAACTGTGCCCTGTACAAAAGGCCTTAAAAATGCCAAATGGCTAGTTCAATACAAACACTCCCTAGAAAAACAAGAATGAAGGAGTACCTACTCGTGTTGTGACTGAGCATGTGGTCCCCAGAAAATAATAATGATTTCTTCTTGGTTTCAGAAATTGGTCGAAAAAATGAGTACTTTATCACAAAGCTCTATTATTTGGAATGGGGCGTTACATCTCCATATCGCCGCTCGCATGAGTAGTTACTCATGCGACAGTTGTCCTATCTCATTTTTTAAATTTTTAGCTGATTTGAGTTAGGACATATCATAATCATAATGACGGATCATAATGCAATAAATAAATAACAAAAATTAACCAAATTTTAAATTAACTCAATTTAAGTTTTCTAAAATTAAAGTGAGTAACATTACTCTGTTCATATCTAATTATCTTCAAAGAGAATTGCATTCTAACATTGTACATTGTACATTATTATTATCTTTAATATTAAACCTAATTACCTTGGAATTATCTATGTAATAAGTAACAATAGAGTAGCGGCATGATACTGTAATGGAAATTCCATTAAAGTTGGTATTATTAAGTATTATTATTATACTACGTAAAGATGTGTGCGATACGGTACTGTGCGTTGGTGACTTCGTATAACGACAACCATTCTAAGAGCAGTATATAATAATAATTATTTATTTAAACTTTTCGCACAAAAAGGTACAATGGCGGACTTAATGCCTTAGGCATTCTCTACCAGTCAACCAAGGGTGGTGAAGAGATTAGATGGCAGGTGCTTTGGTTGAGAGGAACAATGGTTAAAAAAATATATATTAAAACTAGGTACACAAATACACAAATAGTTTATAAACACATATATGCTAATATACATATATAATATGTATACATACAAATTCAAGAGAAAGAGATGTTGAGATGACTCTACGCTATTTGTTATGAATAATCATTTTATAATCAGGCAGCTAAGGCCCATATATAAAACACACGAAATAATCTTATACAATAATAAACTAATACATATTAAAAACCTTAAAACTATGACTATACGCGTAACGTTGTCGGCGGCGTGTTTCGCTGCGTGGTGTCGCGTAAACGTCATCGGAAACGTCGATATACGACACCTTTCGGCCAAATGTCCTCTTTCAGGCCGATCTGTAGATATTGGGTTGGATCTCGTACCACGAATGATTATACTATGACTATAGGTTGGTAGGCACATTGACGCGTAAACTGTAAGCATGATCATTTAGCACATGATAATACATGTATTTAACAATAAAATTGCATATGATAAATGATTTCTTTTCTGTAAGTAGGTTTGTACAAACACTTTTACACGTCAATTATATTTTTTAAACTAGATGAGGTCTGCGTTTCCATCTGACTATTCTCGAGTAGAAAGGCCGAAACAAACTCAGAAGTCACAGTCTCCTTTAAAGTACAGACAAAATCTAGATCACATCATGTGAAGACCATGTAGATTGGGTTTGAAATGGTCTTTTGAGGAAAGAACCACACAGATTGAGCGGACCTGTCCATTCAGTGCACGCATTTGTCAAAAATCGTGCAGCTCAACTCAGAACTTGAGGAGCTCAACGATTCGAAGAACAATACCACAGAAAGGGATATGATGCTGTGACTCAAACTATAACTATTTCACCTCATATCCTGTACCGTAAAAAATGCAGCCATAGTGACCTCTGCGCTGCCACGGACGATGCCGTGGAAGTAGCGAAGTTTTGGGCAAACAAAATCTAAGTCACCGTCGTGCCATCGACACGACGATAAAGAAAAACGAATGAGGTAAAATGTTGTTATTGGTTACACTTTTTCTAAAGATATAATGCTCTTACATGGGTTGCTAAAACCTTCATGACCTGTAGTGAAGGCCGCAAGAATCCGCTGGATTCGAAAAGCACAGAACCTCGTCGTTAAGTGGCGATACTTGGGAGGCATTTGTCCAGCAGTGAACGTCTTTCTGCTGAAATGACGATGATAGGTAACTAAATTGAGCAATATTGTAAAACTAGCTGCGCCCCGCGGTTTCAACCGCATAAGTGTCGATCCCGTGGGAATATCGGGATAAAAACTATTCTATGTTCATTCCCGGGACTCTAACTATGTCTATAACAAATTTCATCTAAATCGGTTCAGCGGTTTAAGCATGAAGAGGTAACAGATAGACACACTTTTATGGCAATTGCGCAATTTTTGTTGCCATATAAGCACACCATTAGGCTTTTAAAGAGATACATTTTATATTATTAGAAAGTTCGTGAAAATGTCTGTGTATTATGAAGAAATATATCTTTAATTTTTTTGCTTACAGCAACATTATGACCTGACCAAGATTATGTCTGGACTTTAAAAGAGACTGTGACCTCTGACTTTGATTCGCCTTTCTTCTCAGAGTAGAGAGTAGAAACGCCGACCTCATCTATGTAGTTTAAAAAAAATATGATTGACGTGTAAAAGTGTTTGTGCAAACCTACTTACAAAAATAACATAATTTATCATTTATAATTATTTCTGCAAATTATTTCTTGTGGGCCTAGACTCAATCGTGTCAATCGATTTCAAAGCGTTCCGTATTTGTACAGCAATTTTCAACGGAATTTACATAAAGCTTTTCGATATATTATGTCAGTACCATTAATTTTGATTTAAACACCATCGTCATCGCTGTTAAAATGTCACTTTCTCGTCCCTCTGGAATCATAACCAGTCAACTTTTCAAGTTGGTATACATAATCAGCCTATAATGTTCCCACTGCTAGGAAACAGGCCAGAGTGGGCTGTAATCCACCACGCGGGCCCAGTGCGGGTTGGTAGATGTCACATGTCTTCGAATTTTTATTTCTAACACATGCCGGTTTCCTCACGATATTTTCCTTCACCGTTTTGAGAGCAGTGGTTATGGAATTATTTTCACAAAGTAAAGCGCCAGCTTGGGTTCGAACCCACGACCTTTAACTCGGGGCCATTACCACTGGGCCACCACTACTCTCTGCGTCATCTTTATCTCTGATAAATGTCACTTTGTCGCCCCCATAAAGGCCAATTCCCGTAATTAAAAACATTCTAACTCTAGTTAAAATCTCATCTCATCATCTCAGTGACAATCAATGTCAAAAACTTGTCAAAACTGTAGGAAAATTAGAAGTATTTTTGACAGATTAACACTGAGATCAGACTGTTAACGTTCTTAAAATCGGTCGGCTTCTTAAGAGCGTTTACGCCGTACGGCATTTCATACAAACTTTCAAGCCGTTGTTTTTCGAAATGAATGAACCGATTTTAATGAAACTTCATACGCATAAGGAGGATACAAAGGTCTAAAAAGTTAGCAGAGAACATTTTAGAAAAATTGTGTTACAGCCAAATTAGACCGATTTTAAAGTTTCCATAGAAACAGAGATTTCCAGTTATCTTTTTTAAACAAGACATTTGACACAGACACTGCTAAATTTTTAGACCTTTGTATCCTACTTATGCGTATGAAGTTTCATTAAAATCGGTTCATTCATTTCGAAAAACAACGGCTTGAAAGTTTGTATGAAATGCCGTACGGCGTAAACGCTCTTAAGCCGGTAGATATAAAAATATTATTATTTTTATTTTTTAATTAAACATTTTCATTCTAACCGTACCAACGTAATGTGCCTACTAGTTTGAAACACGGGCTATTCCGGGAACGCTTTCAAAGCAATATTAAATCTGATCATTAGTCATGGACGCTTTTGCAGGATAATCCGCTTCGATCGGGCACCTATTACGCACACTCAGCGATTTGGTAGAGGTGACCATGGTTTTTGCAAAAAGGGGACTGTTCGGGATTAAAGTATTTTTCATTATCATAATTTATTCCAAAAGGCGTCTACTGTTGGATATAGGCTTACCCCAACCGTCACCACTTCGACCAGTCCAGCTACTCATATCCAGCGGATACCTTCGGCCTTCAAAAGGTCATCGGTCCACCTTGTGGGAGGTCTTTGAACGATACGTCTTCCGACACGAGGTTGCCATTCCAGAACCTATCGGCCCCTTCAGCCATTTTGTTCTGCGAGTAATGTGCGAAGTAGCTTTGAGTGGCAGTTTAAGAATAAATATCATTGGAATTTTCGATCGAGCGCCTATTACGCACACACGACGATTTGGTAGAGGTGACCTTGGTTGGTTTATGCTAAAAGGGGATTGTCCTGAATCGTTGCAAAGTATTTTTTTGTTTTGTTTAAAATGTGAATTCGAATGACATTGAGGAATAATGTCGCAGAAAAAAGGTTTTTGAAGTAAGTGATTCTTTGAAGTATAATATACCTATCAAATGATATCTAACTAGATTATTAAACCAAAAATATTAGTCATCTTAAAACCTGAATTTTATTGTATTGGAAAGTTAAAGCTTCAAAATTTTATTTGATTTTGATGAGTTTTAAATTGTTATGTGAAACCCGATATTTCTATTTACCTAATGATCTCGATTTAGTTAAGTACTTAGTATGTTCAATGTGCCTGAACTTTAGATACAAATAAATATTTACTTTAGACTCTAAAGTAGGTAAATATCTATTTAATTATATGAACACTAGGCATTTTGAAGCTTTGAGTACCTACATATTAATAAAAGTGTATTTTCATAGCGTTATGTGAAACACAATGAATTATGCATGATTCATTGAAACTTGATAAATAAACCATTTTTAGAAAGCCACAAAACTTGTTTGATTATTACTTAGAAGGTTAGAAACATTCATTTGTATTATTGGACAATTTCGGTATCTTCGACAGTATCCGATATGGTCTAGTGGCTAGGATACCTGGCTCTCACCCAGGAGGCTCGGGTTCGATTCCCGGTATCGGAAAAACTTTTTGAATGTTTCATTGAATATAATTTTGCGCCGACACTTTTTTAGTACAGTTAGGTACTTTATTTTTGTAAAGTTTATCCATTATATTTTTGTAACGTTTTCCTTCATTCAGAGTCGTAGTAAAGGAGAGAACAAGAAAGAATATCTCGGACTATTTTTTCTAATGCTGTTTGACAAAATTATTAGTAGCTTTAACATGAAAAATAACAGCATTTTGTAAAAAAAAAATGCTTAATAAAGTAGAATCAAATAGATTTGTTAGTTTTTAAAATTTTATTAAAACCTAAAACAGCAACTCTTTTTAACTTACATTCTTACAAATGGGTACCTAAATATATACTTAATATAATACTCAACGAAAACTGAAAGGCGACAACCAAAAATAATTACCTTATTGAAACGATACAAATTACTTCAATTCTGCATTTTTGTACAATCTTTTAGTACTCGCATAATGCATTACATTCAATCATTCGCCAACAAATAAAAATTTCAAAATCAATAGCTGAACTCTGAAGCCAGTTATAGTATAATAGAGCCAACAATTGGCACTAAAGAGAAAAAGGTCGTAATAATTAATTCAGGCTAATTAGCGCAGTTGGCATGTTGCCGGCAGTGCAACCCGGTTTCCGTTACTAGTTCATTTAGATTTGTACGTTCATTTTGTTATGGTAATTCGACTTGCTAGTTTTGTGTAATTTTTTAATGACTTTCAATATTTGAACGTCCTCACCTTTTTCTAATAATTCTTTCAAATCAAATCAAACGTTTATTTGCTATAAATACATTGTTTTGGTAAATGTATGATCTTATAATTATTATTATACTTACATACATCCTTTAACAAATACCTTTTTCAGATCACTGTTTAATCATTTGTCTATGTTTTTTAGTTATATTATATCGTTTGACCTGAGTCATACAACGCATCTAACTATTTCTAAAATGTGCAAGGATTTATACAACTTCTCTTATCCTAGTGGCCATATTATTTGCTGAAGAAAATTTTGTGAATATTCTACCAACTAAATATATTATAGTCCACATTAATCTTATCATTATTATTAGTTAGATTTATGTTTTAGGCCGTAAATAATAAGCTAATAGGGGTTTTGTGCTATCTTATTTATCTACACAATGTAGTAATCTTATTCTGTGGTATCAGGAATTTTATGTTGTAAGTTAGGATCCATTTATGGTATGTTACATACCTAAATGATATTGATACCACTGATAATTTACCGCCTAAGGCCGCGTCCTAATCAAAAGTGAGAGTCGCGCGAGTACCTACGCGATTCCGCGATCGTGACATGATTTTTGATGTACAAACTCGATTTGATTAATCGCGCGAATATGTCATATTTAAACGCGCGGGATTGCGACAAAAGTCGCTTTCGGTTAGGACTCAGGGTAAGGCATTAAGTGCCTTATACCTTTTATAAATAAGTTGAAGTTGGCATTTATTAAGAATTCTTTAATGAGATAAAAAAAAACTGTGATGTAAAATTTAAACATTTTCTTTTCTAACTCTTAATTTTTTTTAAATACTACAGTTCTCATATTACTATTTCTAAGTACCTAAGTAGTTTCTAAAAAAAAAAGAAAAAGAAAGAAAGAAAATACATTTATTTAGCACAGACTAGAAGGCAATTGACATTTTAATTATTTTGTATTTTTCATCTTCAGCCTCTTTATTAAAATGTGTCCCAAAAATATCAAACTGCATGGTGACCCTGCTCATACAGTTGATCCGATTTGTGATGGAGTGATGTGACGGTACTCACGAGAACTGCCTTTAAGCTGCGTTTTGTTATTTCTACGATAATGATTCTCGTTAACTTTGCTTCTTTTTTTAAAGGATTCTGCCCCGTTTTTTTATGTCTTGTTCTTAATAATCTGAGGATTGAAAAATAAGGGGCATAAGGAGTTGCGCGATCCTCCTAATAAGAACACCTATAACCTACTATTAGAGATGCACCGAAAGTACAAGTTTTACTAAGTAACCGGGTACCAAATATTGCTCCGTAATAAATGTTAGCTCCTTTTTTTTTTTTAAGGATGGGAAATCATCAAATGACCCCTCCCGCTCTGGGTGGAGCGGAAGGGAGTGTCAGACTCTTACTGACTAAAACCCATCCGTGTTCCTTCCATAAACTCCGATGCGGCAGTCCAAACCGCCTTCAAAGAGTTCATTGATTCTCGCCTCCATGGTTTTTTCAGTAAAGGGATCAATGAACTACCTTTGAGATGGCAAAAGTGCATAGATAACAACGGTGCATACTTTGATTAAATAAATATATTTTACAAAATAAAAAAACTTTATATTCCTCCCGTACAAAACGCCAATTTCATATGTAAGGACCTATATAACAATAATAACATAACTCGGTATTATATTCTTTAAATAAATAAAACAAAGTCGAGTTAGTTACACCATTTATAACTCAAAAACGGCTGGACCGATTTATGTTCTTTGATTTTTTGGATTTTTCTTCGCCCCGAAGCAGAAGAGGTAACTATTAAAACATGGGAAAAATTCACAAAAAAAATTGAAGATATTTTGAAGATAATTCATTCTCTCTTACATTTTGTATGGAACGGCTTTTTTTAATCTGAGGCGGTACGAAGTTCGCCAGGTCAGCTAGTATAGAATAAACATTAAATTTTGTTCATTTCTGTTTGTTTAATCAAAATTGAACTTGATTTTGTTAACGGAGTCTTCAAAAAAAGGAGGTTCATCACAATATTTCTAAGTTCACGATTTACTTAAAAAGTAATGAATCAGTTTTGATAATTCTTTCACTAATGAAATCTACATACTTTCAGTAGGTTATTGTTAATACAACTTGTTGAATTAGGTATATTGTTTCAAATCGAAGAGCATAGGGTGGGTCGATTTTTTTGCACGCAAGTGTAGTTGAAATTAAATTTCATTCGAAAACATCCATCGGTTTCTTACTAAACTTTAACTATATCCGGGTTACTTATCTCCTTTGGTGACCGTACACGGTACAACAGCGAGTTAAGGCGCGGGCCCACCGCGGTGCACCGAGAGGCTCTTCGCTTTGTAAGAAAATGTATGTGGTTGTGTCCACCGCAACCCACGGAGAGGCTACGCATGAATTGACGGCATTGATACATGCGTGGCTTGCTCGAATAGGCGGTTACATAGCTCAACGCTGTCGACGTGGGTCTACGTTTCCAATGGAGTACACGAATATGACCCACGACTATGTACAGCTCGCTTATCGCAGCGCAGTTTCCCCGCCCGTTCCACCTCCCGCAGTGAAGCCCGTGTCCGTGGATTGCAGTGGCACGTGCGTAGCCTCTCCGTGCGCCGTGCCACGCTATACATAGTCGTGTGTCTTCGTGTGGAAACGTAGACCCACGTTGTCAAACAAATTAATACACGCAGCCAAAATGCGCTGCGTGCCCGTGCACAGCATGCGCCGCGGTGGTCCCGCGCCTTAATCGATTGTCGCCGTTGCGCGTTACGCCATTGCGCCTGCGCTCGTTGCTCGCCCACTCGTTTTTTGTTGCTAGCTCTACTCGCGTCACGTTACTCACCGGTTATAGGACAGGCTAAAATATTCTAAAACATTTTAAAAGAGTAACGTTGGAGTTTATTTACATTCTTCTCCTTACAATAAGTACCTTTTAAAAGAGGCGACTAGAATCAATTCTATTTTTTGTAAATGTTGACGTTCCGTTTATGTGCGTATTTGTAATAAATGATATTTTGACTTTGAGTTTGGTCCCTAAACCCTTTTACCTACACTTACACTCCATATAAATCCTTAACCATGGATCTGTGGCACCGTCCAAATTTAAAACCACAATTTAACTATAACCCACACAAAAATCCATCTAAGACATTGACAAACTAAAATAGAGATTATGATAAACTTACTCGTACCAAATAGTCTTCAAGTCTGCACTGTAGACTAACATAAGCAATTTGTTTCAAGATGGTAATTTTGAATAGTTAACGGGGTAATTAATCATTGTAAAGTTAATTAAAACTAAAGTTTAGTCTGAACGCAGATGGGGCTCGCTGCCGCTTCATACATTGTTATACAGGGAGATTTTTTAATTACCATCCAAATTTTTACAGTGTGTTCTACCCATGATTATGAAAAACTTTCACTATGGGACCAACTCTGAAATCTTGGAAAAAAAAACAGCTGTTTCATACAAAAGTTCAATAACTACTTGACCAAAATGTATGAAACAGCAGATTTTATTTTTGGTGATTTCAGAGTTGGCCCATAGTGAAAGTTGTTCGTATTCATGGGTAGAACAGCCTGTAAAAATTTGGATGGTGATAAAAAAATCTCCCTGTATAAGATGGGATAAAGAATATTAAGATTAAAATATTATTATGAAATATTATGTTGTAATAAAAGGTTTAATTAATATAATCTGTTACCTAACTGTTGACTGGACAGGTTCTCTGTGGGCTCTTTCCTCAAAATACCACCTCAAACATCGATCTACATGGTCTTCATATAACCTGACCAAGATTTTGTCTGGACTTTAAAAGAGACTGTGACCTTTGTATTTGTTTCGGCCTTTCTTCTCAGAGTAGTCAGATATGAGACGCCGACTTCAACTAGTTTAAAAAAAATATGATTGACGTGTAAAAGTGTTTGTGCAAACCTACTTACTAAAATAAAATCATTTATCATTTTATCATATACCTAGTGAAGAAGTTTAAAGATTTTTGTCTGTCACCAGGCTGTATCTCATAAACCGTGATAGCTAGACAGTTGAAATTTTCACAGAATGTGTAATTCTGTTGCCGCTATAACAACAAATTTAAAAACAAAACTAAAAACAGAATAAAATAAATATTTATGGGGGACTCCCATACAACAAACGTGATTTTTTTGGCGTTATTTCATATGTAGTGTTAAATTTTAATATTGTATAGTAGTATTAAATACAAACAAAAAGCCTTAATTACTATATACAAGCTAACACTAAACTATATAAATATTATGTACAAGCACCCATAAAAAAAAAGAAAAAAAAAGGCAGGAGCTCATTGGGTATCAAAAAATTCGTCCACATAGCTGGCAATGGGATAAGTGCCCAAAAGGCTGGCAGCATTATTAAATGGAGATTCTGTCAACTTTATGTAAATTAATTATGTACCTAAATTACTCACCAAAAGCCGTTAATTAAGGCAGAATAACAGCTACATGTAGGACTAACAGGTTAATTCTTTCAGTGAAAAGAATAATGGGTTTTTTGCAGAATAAAATCGGAAGGTGATGTTTCAATGGTTAAACTTATACTATTACCAGCTTCCGCCCGCGGCTTCGCTGTGTGCAATGTCGATAAATACTATCCTATATCCTTTCCCGGGATGCAATCTATCTTTCTGCCAATTTTTTTCGATTTCCGTTCAGTGGTTTAGGCGTGAAAAGGTAACATACAGACAGACAGAGTTACTTTCGAATTTACAATATTAGTATGGATTATTAATTTTGACGTTTGTAAGACAGTTAATCTGTCAAACGATAAAGATAAATTCAATAATAGGATAGATGTAGGAACCTAATAAATTAAAAAGGTTTGTGTCTAAAAACAAAAATTCCGATACCGGGAATCGAACCCGAGCCTCCTGGGTGAGAGCCAGGTATCCTAGCCACTAGACCATATCGGATTTGAATTTCACTGTTGAACGGTTTAGCCCAAGCGTGTTAACTTTCATAATGTTATATAAATAAAACGCATAAACATGTGCTGTTTCAGAGTTTCATGCTACATCCGATATGGTCTAGTGGCTAGGATACCTGGCTCTCACCCAGGAGGCTCGGGTTCGATTCACGGTATCGGAAATAGTTTTTGGATGAGCAGAAAAATAATTTTGCGATTATCGATTTTCAGAATTACTCAAAAGTCAAATATAGAACGAATTTAATAATACTCATACATTATTTTTATAAATAAATAAAAACAGTTCTTGAGCGTGTTGCCTTACAACTATCACCCAACACAATCTTAGAAAAATAAATGATACCTATTTTTTTGTATAATCTTCAAAAGCTTTACCAAACCATCTTTACTTTCAATTATGTTTAATTCTATAATTATAATTTAAAGTTTTTTATTTCTTTTTTTAAATGATCTATTTTATAATTTTTGTTTTACTTTAGAATTACAAAGAAAAATTTTCCATTGAATAAAAATAATCTCCTTTGTTCCACAGCATTTTTTGTGTCAAAAATGATAATTTCAACATTAGATAGGTTTATGCAGTACAGAACATTTACATCTAAAAATGTGAAAAGATTTAGTTGATCAGTCAACATTCTCTTGTTTTTCTAAACAGTTTTGAGAGATGGTGCACGTTTCGTTTAATTAAGTAATCGTTTGATTAAATATTGATGGAAACGGGCCTTGGAAGGCTATTTACAACGTCTACACACTTGTTTATTTGAAACTAGCTGGATATCGGGTATCAATAATGTGTCGGTTAGAGAAGGTGTAAACTTCTCCATCGAAATAGGAAGATTATTTTTTCTCTTTTAATGTTTAATTTTTTTTGAGCCTAACTCTAATTCTTTTTTAACCGACTTCAAAAAAAGGAGGAGGTTCTCAATTCGTTGGAATCGTTTTTTTTTTTTATGTATGTTCCCCGATTTCTCGAAGACGCCTGGACCGATTTGGAAAATTTTTCTTTTGTTTGAAAGGGTATACTTCCCAAGTGGTCATCAGGTCAGGATCTGATAATAGGATCCCAGGGAAATCGAGGGAAACCCTCAAATTTTATTGGCAAACCTATAGCGATTTGGATATTTTTTAGAGTAGGTAACTTGAGCATTTGCTCTTGGAAATCATCATTTGGTAAAGTGGAGCTGATGATGAAGACCACAGACGGCCATCGGAACTACTCAATGATAAATATTTTACGGATTGCGATTCGATTACTTTAATATGGTTGCTAAGCAATTTATGCTCGTCACAATGCTTATAGTGAATGCAATTACAATTGCAATTGTAATTAACGTCCCAGCATTGGGAAAAGAAATATTTTGTAAAAGGTGATGAGCAGTTGACGTTAGGCTATTGTAACTTAGAGAAATCACAAACTCTCTCACTAAAAAGTGAAAAATAAAAACTTTTTTACAAAAAAACAACCGACTTCCAAAAAAAACTACAAACTGATAAATAACTTTAATTTCGGAAGTCGGTGTCAATAAACAAAAATGCAGGACCAACGAAAAAAAAAACTACTGACTTCCAAAATAAAGTGTATATTTTGGAAGTCGGTAGTTTTTTTTTTTGTAAAAATTGTTTTTTAGAAAAACTTTTTTACAAAGTCAAAAATAACTTTAATTTCGGAATTCGGTGTAGTTAGGTTCGCAATTTTTGAAATCGATTTACAATTGCCGGAGATATCGCACAACAACAATACAAAAAAAAAAACACATACAGTCGAATTGAGAACCTCCTCCTTTTTGAAGTCGGTTAAAAAGCTGTTATTTTGACATCACAAGCAGACACTTTAATTTTATTTATTTTTAGGTATAGATTGAAAGTAAAAACTTATAATTGCTAACCCAGTAGATAGTTGCTAACTCATGAGTAGGTACTTACGTTATTAAACCAATTCCATTATAGCAACCCACTTACCTGACCAATACATGAAAATATCATTACTATTAAAACAAAAAGCCATAAAAATTGCCATAAAACATATTTGTTTGGACGTTTATAGCCTAATATCGCTTTCCAAATGCCTAGATTTACAGGTAATCCTGGTTATTACCTGGCGACGACGGTTTAGGCAAATGTAATAATATGATAGACAAATATTTAGGTACTTGTTTGCCTTGATTATAATAAGTAGATATTAATAATTTTGTTGGAATTACTGGTATGAATAAAAGTTTTTAGGAGTTTTTAGACGGTTAAACGGTATACAGATAAATGGCGATTTTAAAGAAAAAGTATGTAGATATGATAAGTTTGCACACCTATTACCTAAATACATTTCATTACATAATATTTGGTTATGGAGAGAGTAAGTAAGAGCAAGGGTTCTTTCGAAAGAGTTTGACCAAGTAACGGGGTAATTCCGTAACACACAAAATGGCAATCAATCGCAATGTCTTTCATAATGACAGTTCAGCCACGTTCATTGCGTTATTTACGTTGTTTATCCGACGAATTTTTCAAACCTATGAAGCAATGGATGTCAAAATGAAATATATTGAGATCAATTGCCAATTTATGTGAGTTACGCAATTACCCCGCAAGTAAACCTTTAAAGGTATCATGTGCCCGGAACTCTTATAATATACCCATTTCGTCTTCCCAAAGTACATCCGAGAATTATGGTCTAGTGGCTAGGATACCTGGCTCTCACCCAGGAGGCTCGGGTTCGATTCCCGGTATCGGAAATACTTTTTGTTTAGTTTCACGTTTCTGAATAGGTATTTTTTTACAAGGACGAGATCTATTTTTGTAATCAGGCGGCCACCCAGTGGATTTTAAGCATAAATAATTACAATATAACATTGTTGTCCAGTACCGGACTGTCAAAATAGCCCATCTTTTTTTATTAAATTTGATCGTTTAAAAATTTATAACATTATATTTATTTTTCAGCGCTATGCTTAAAAAGCGTTGGAAATCTCTCAAAATAATACAAAATTATTTTATTGTGGGACAAGGTCTCTGACGATAATATCAACGCTATATTTCGTCATAATTGTACCCAATATTTCAGCTCCGGTTTGGCAAATTATACAGAAGGAATTCCAAACATTTTTATGCCTAATTTTAGTTCTTAAGTATGACAAATATTCAATTACACCAAGAAAACGTATTGCCATTGAAATGTGGACTTTATTGCTACAACATTTAGTACCGTATTATGTCAAATTATGTCATCATTAACGGCAAATGTGGTGTAAGGAAATGTAAGCTGCGTGACACACTTTCTGGATGGGGCCAGAAAATAAGCAAATGGCGACTTAGGGCGAATTTCACCAATAAGACTGAACGCGATCAGCACATCTAAACAGCGTTCAAGAGCTGTCAGTCATCATTGTTCTGCAATATTGACACCGACAGGTATTAAAAGCGGTTTAGAGGTTTAAATCTCACCGTGAAAACCTAGGTGAAAGTGAAATGAGCTAAGAGTGTCAATCCTGTAGTATCAGATGGAATGACAGCTCACTTCACGCTAACATCACCAAAATTTTTTATTACCACCTAGATTTTTACAGAATAGATCGGCTGATAGCGATCGGTTTCATTAGTGGAATTCGCCGTAACCACTGTGTTACCACAGCGCAATTTTTCTATTAAAGTACTTACTTAGTTCTATCATTACCTGAGCTAAATCAATGTCAGCAGTAACATACAACAACCAAAAAATAATGGTGGCGCCTTACACCAAATACTTCGGCGGAAATATAAATTGTTTGCGTTTATCCCAGACGCAGGGAGCTGGTTTGATTTAATAATGGACTGTATTATTGCAGAGGTTGAAAGAGTACGTAGGTAGGTCTGACCTTGCAATTGCGACAAGAATTAGGACGACGAACTTGTGAATATGGACAAAGGAATTGGGCAGGAAACATGCAGCACCACTGACCTGTAGATTCGCCGTCTTCAAAATCTATCCTCCGCTTCGGTCGGCAGAGGGTTCGAGTCCTTGCTGGATTCAGGGCATCACACGAGGGGGCGCACAGACGCCTTTCAACACATAAACACGCACTTTCCATAGTGTTTCAGAGAATAGTTCGTAAATGCACTCGTGGCAATTCGCAACCGTAAATTAGTAATAAATTAATAAGGGAGTATGTTCTTAGTAACGCTACTCTCGTTGAAAACACAGGTTCAAGTGAGCGAGAATCTTCACACAGTCACCGTCGGCGGTGACAAGGACAGCTATAGTCCAGGTGTGCATGTGGGAAAAGGATGGGATACGATAGGATAGTAACGCATTTTGCAAGTCATTTTTACTTCTACCATACAATAAAAATTATGAACGAATACGAAATCCAACACCCAGCTTTTAAGAAACACTTAAAAAAAGGGGGAAATAGCAAGAAAATCACTATATTCAGCAACTTCACGTAGCGGGTATCTGATAACCAGAGCGGATAAATATAATGTAATTTCTAAACAAAACTTATCTAACGTAAGCTAATTAATACTTATGAGCGAAAATATTTAAATATAAATATATATATATAAAATATTTATATTATTATACTAAATATCGACCTATAAATCTTTTAATAGGTATCAGAAACCTTTCATAGAGTAATCCCCTCTAACGAGCATCTATCTACTGAGAAACGATACACCAACCTCCAAGTAACACATTCATAAATTTCTCCATATCCAATAGTCTATAAAAAATTCACAGCTCTGCAAAAATATTATCACCAGTCTAAAACTTAGATAAGACCATTCTTCCATTAGTAATCCACTTCCGCCACTTATAGTCAATCATCTGCTCACTCGCTGTTCCCGGGGCCCTAATATCAGGAGAAATCTTTCTCTCGGAAATTAATTACGTGTCAGAAAGAACGGGCTGAAATTGTTTGAAAAGGTACGCCTAAGTTAAGAGCACATTATTTTGTTCGTCGTCTCGTAATCACCGCTGTGTGTGTGTTGGGCTTAACAGTCGTTAATTGATTAGAAAAATTGAGATATCAAGGAAGTTTGAGGAAGTTTTTTTGGTGGATTCTTTGTCCTCCACAAGGTGGACCGACGACCTATTATAAACATAACCAGCCTATGACGTTCACACTGCAGAGACACAGGCCTACTCTCTTCGAGAAGGTGTGGGCCGTAATCCACCACGCGATAACATAATGTCTTCGAATGTTTGGTTCTAGGACATACAGGTTTCCTCAAGATGTTTTCCTTCACCGTTTTGAGAGTTGTGGTGATGAAATTCTTTCCAGAAAGTAAAGCGCCAGTCTTTTTTTTTTTAAGAATGGGAAATCATCAAATGACCTCTCCCGCTCTGGGTGGAAAGGAAGGGAGTGTCAGACTCTTACTGACTAAAACCCATCCGTGTTCCTTCATTACCCCTTTATGTTCCGGGGTAGCGGTAACCCTTTCGGAGAATCCCGCTGCCCCGCGCGGCGGCTGGGACGTGAGGCTCTGTCCCTCAACCATCCCGCCACCTACTTCACTAGCATGACTGCTTCTCAGAAGGAGGTGACTGCCTCCCAGTCCCTGTCGCCCCAGACCATGGCTTGAACCAGGGCCGGACGCGAGAAGTCGCCGCCGCTGAAAGCGCCAGTCTGGGTTCGAAGCCATGACCAACGACTCGTAAGTCGGGGCTGTTATCACTGGGCCACTGCTGCTCTTCTGTACCACTGTAGCAGGAATCTGCAGAACGCGAGCATCGCCGGGTCGCCGGGTTAGTCACTGTGGTGTTGCTAGGGGGAGGTAAATTCCCGGCAGTGAACGTTTTTAGGTTTCCGTATCCAAAGGGTAAAAACGGGACCCTCTGACTCCACTGTCCGTCTGTCACCAGGCTGTATCTCATGAACCGTGATAGCTAGACAGTTGAAATTTTCACAGAATGTGATTTCTGTTGCAGCTATAACAAAAAATACTAAAAATAGAATAAAATATATATTTAAGGGGGGCTCAACAAACGTGATTTTTTTGCCGTTATTTTATATGTAGCGTTAAATATTATATGGTGGTACGGAACCCTTTGTTGTACTTGGCCGGTTTTTATAGCTGAGATGAATAACCTACGGGGCTACCGTCCATTGTTGTATGGATAAAAGTAGATAATAATTGAGTTAAAAGTTTATCAATTGGCGAGACAAATGACAAACTCGTATAGGCATGACAAATTTCACGAACTTTTGTTATCTCTACAAATTACAAATCTAAACAACAAACTCTAAAATTGTTGTCTTATATAACATAGCCAAAGCAATTAAGATCGTCGAAATACATAATAACATCAATATTCCTCAGAGGATATTGAACTGTAATCAAACCTAAATCAAACCCAGTAAATAATGCAATACTTTTATAACGTCTATGTGTGTGCCCTGTGTAAGTACCTTCACGAGACATATTTCGCGGGAACGTGGGTTTGCTATATCAATTCAAACAGGCGTTAGTGATGTGACATTTTCTCTCTTACAAGACGATATTAAGATATATTAGAATCTCATCCAGAATGATTCTGGGAAAAACATCAAACCATCCAGTTATTACTTCACATAATATGACGTCTGTTTTCTGGCACTCCGATAATATCTATTAAATATGAGGAATCTTGGTAATTTTCTCGACATCGATAAAATCTAATGTTATTACTTTACTTCAGCTGTGGATAATAAAAAAATATGGAGGGAGGAATTTATTCAGACAAGACGGTAGGTAAGGTACCTACCTGTGTTACTTATTATGGAAGTACTCGGGGGATGAGCTTATGACGTCACATATACGTGCGTAATTACGTCGTAAGTATTTACGTAAGTATGTTTTGAGCACTCGTATGATTGTCTGTACGCACTGAACTCGGTTTTTGGCAGTAGGAAATGATAAGCAGTTGGAATGTTCTTTTAAAAAGACCTAGTCAGAAGTTCCTCCTTTAAAAAGGAGGTCGGTTATTTTAATAGAGGCAGACTGGACCTTCAACATGTTTGTTAAGAGAGAAATAAATAATACAAGTAAATAAACGCAGAAAATGAATGCCTACTACACCATTAATTAAAATCCCTTAGAATATCTAATATTCTTTATTATGTACAGACGCCAGCACATCAGCCTACTATAATCTGTCAAATTTCTTTAATAGATTTTCAACTTTATCGCTAAAGCTTAAGGTTGAAAGTTGATTGGGATTTGACAGTTTCGGGTAGCTCAATGTACTGGCGTCTGTACGCATGACGACATACTTACATTTCCATTCGCAGCATTTCCAGTATAAGCTGATTTCTCATTGTACGAAAAGCCTATAGGTACCTAGAATGCGCAGTCAGCTAAAACTGAAAATGTAGATAAATGTTGATATGTCGTAGTGTGTTTGTCGCCGCCAACTGGTTTAATTAGTCATTCAGCCTTTTATCTAAACAGCGCCGTTCAACTAGCGGCCTGAATTATATTCAGCCAATGCGTCTAATACAACATTTAATGAACTGGCTGGAAAGACTTTGTTTAACTGTCCTCGTAGTTGCTTGACCACCCTGAAGTTGAATGTCAGTTGCACGTCATAAACCGACAAAGTCTATTTGTCTATGTGACATTTAGATAATTTCAATCTTATTGAAGTTTTAATTTACTGGGAATCTTGGTTAAAATCAATCTGCATGGAGACGACGGGATGTCGGGGTCGGCTTCCAGTCTAACCGGATGTAGTTCAATACCAGTATTTTACAGAGAGCGGCTGCCTATCTGACCTCCACAACCTGTTTACTGGGTAAACGATACCCCTGGTTATGACTGGTTGTCAGTTTTTGGGCTTCTGGCTAACCGAAACGACTGTCAAAGTCTACGAATGACGGGCGGGACCAACAACTTTGTGTGCTTTCGGAAGCACAGAGGGGTCTCGATATGTAATGGATGCTCACCCATCACGAACCGACCGCGGAAAGCGCAGCTTCACCTCCAATTGCACCACGCGGCTGTTATTATATAGCCAGAGCCTGTCTTAGGATCTTAGTCGTACTTTAAAACTCCAGTTGAAGCCATGAATCTACTGGGAAACGATGTCAAAAATGATAAAGGAATTACGAGTTCGGCTATACTATTCTTATCACCACCTCACCTGCTTATAGACCGACCGCTTAACGTTACCTGAAGTAGCAGCGCGTTGCGGGAGGGCTGTGGAGACTGAAACTATTCTGTGAGAAGTTTTTGTAAAGATTAAAGGAAAAATAAAACGTTGTTTCTAAATAGCACACTTTTTCAGAAATCGTAAACAAAGTTACAAATTTAGTTTCAAATTACTTCCACTATCGGTCAAGAGATGGCGCTGACCTATAACTGCAATATACACCGCAGCGTGCAGTATTAAAATTCTCTGACGAAAATTTAAAAACATTACGGAACCCTCGGTGCAGGAGTCCGACTCACACTTGGCCGGTTTTTATTTACATTAATATTGTCGCTGAGTTAAGATTGTGAACTACTCTCAACATATTAACTAATAGTTAGATAATTATTGTACAGACGCGCCAGCTCATCAAGCTATTACAACCTGTCAAATTTCTTTAAAATATTTTCAACTTTATCGCTAAAGCATAAGGTTCAAAGTTGATTGGGAAACTTTTACAGTTTCGGGTAGCTTGATGTGTTGGCGTCTGTACCTACATTTTCGTTAAACAAATGAATAAATGACTTATGAAATCATAACATCCATGTTGCCAATTTTGGCACGAAACTCAAAGAAAAATACTACATTTGACTTGCAAAACGAGGATGTAAGTTTCCGGCACCACAATAGGTATCACCTGTTATTACCTACCAACTGAAAAAAAAAATAAAGAGTTTTTGTTTCACTAATCCATAGTCCATTTAGACGTAAATAAAGTAATTGATGGTCTTTGCAGACACGACTATAGGGCAGACCACAATAGCGTGTTTGTATACTATTTATATTGTTTGCTGGCCGCTTGATTAATAGCATTGTCTTGACACACTGAATCCACTGGACTGTGCCGAAATAGTCTATAGTTTGGAGCATTTGTGGGGTAATCTGCTAAGCCTTGAAGGACTTGAACTAGTTTAGTTGTGTATCAAATTGTTATGCTTACCTTAAAGTTATGAGCAAAGACCGTATCAGACTTTAGAGTAATCGATTTCTGCCGTTGATCGTACTTACTATATCAGTGTGATATTTTTTAGTACACACTAGCTGCGCCCCGCGGTTTCACCCGCATAAGTGTTGATCCCGTAGGAATATCAGGATAAAAAATTGTTTATTCTGTACAAACAAAACGTACATTACAAATCACACATTATAATATTAGCGTGATCATTGATATATTTTTCTTCGATGTCTAGAATTTAAGCATTTCATGTAACAGTGAAGAGTTAATATTCATTTAATTTTAGTTCTGTACCATTTAGCTCAATAATTATGATGTTTAAAACTGAAGTGAGAATCGACGTAGGTACTGTAGCAATGGATGGATGCTTGGAGTTTCCCTGCGCGATGGAATCAGAAATGAGGAGATCAGCTCAGCATCAAAATATCAACAATCGCCGCCATTACTAGAAAATGACCAAAAATAAAAACAAACTTTATCACGGCATGTGGTTTATAGAGGTTATCAGATTCGTTTGAAGGTTTCACGCATTAAGTCCTGGTTATATCATAAAAATACCGTAACGTTATCTCCGTTTTAAAGGTTTTTTTACAGGGGAAGTTATGGGGTATTCCCTTGGGCACGCCTGGCTGAATAGACCGTATTGTATGGCGAATGAGGGTATTATTTTGACGTGCCTATATATGGATACCGAATAATGTCTTTAAGATTCCCTTGGCGATAAGGATAATATAAGTATATACATACATATAGAAGAGGCATCAGGTAGGACAACACAAGAAAGGTAAATCCTAATAGTAAAATATTAATTTTGTACAATAACCTTTCTATGTACGGATCCGAACCCTTTTTCAACCGTCCACGTTTATCTTATAGCAAATAAGCTTATTTGATTAAACTTGTACAGGTACCGTATACATACAAGTTTAAATAATCCAAATATCATGTAAAACATAATCATTATCACGCCTATTATTCTCGAAGGGTTGGCCAGAGGTGTACCTACCTATAGAGGTATAAGGAACAGGGTGTAAAGTACACTTATCCTCCATAGAAAAGAGAAAATCCTCCGACCAGAGGGGTAACGTGTCTGACGTCTGTGACGTTGGATCTATGCTAGTTTCGCAGTAAACTCTGCTTGCGCGATGCAGGATTTTGCGGAATGTCAGTATGATGCGTAGATACAGCCACATATCTATAGTACACCCACATTTTGCAAGTTATGTTTAAGTCCCATGTAATAGGGAGCAAGTATTTTGCCATCAACTGGGCACAAATCCATGCTCCAGTCTGCTATTGACAATATCCAGATGGAAAAACCCAATAACATTTTGCCCGACCCAGGAATCGAACCCAGGAACTCATGCACAGCAGTAGCATTTGCAACTAAACCAACGAGGTAAAACACTACGCAAAAAAAATACAGGCTTGACAACCGAAAAGCAACTTGTAGGTAGGTAATAATCTGTCCTAAATTCTCATTGGCAAGATAATCTTCTACCTAAATGGCACTTTGCCAGTTTCGATACCGGATTATGTCTTCATGAGAACAATTTAGAAGTATCTTGTAAGTAGCTGTAAATAGGTGAAGAATATAGTTTTTATGATCTTAATATTTGTTCGTGCAGTCAGCAGGATTTAGGACATGTCAAAATTCAAATTTTAAAATATAAATTCATGCTGAGGCCAACCCGCCGAGAGGCCCCCATTTAGCCTGTGCAGCACTTGGTAGCATTATGACGATGTCATTGGCAAATCGAAGAGGTGAGATATACTCGCCGTTTCGGGAAAATCGGGGGTAGACAGGAATTGTGAGTGACTGGCACAAATTGAACTGATGCACAATTAACAATCTTCCTGGCATATAATTGGCTTGTATGACAGTGTCATACAACTGTATGAAATGGGGTGAATGACGTTATATATGCTTATCTATATATACATATATCTTCTATTTAAATAAATCAAAGTCGGGTTATTATAGTTAGTCGGTGCACCAATTATAACTCAAGAACAGCTGGGCCGATTTTCATGATCATCGATTTCATTTGATTTGATTTTCGATTTTCATTTGTTAGATTTGTCTCCGCCACGAATAGCAGAATAACTATTAAAACATGAAGATTATTCATTTTCTTAGTAAAAGTTTATTAGTGGGGCTGTACAAAGTTCGAAGAGTCAGCTAGTATAACATAATCATTTGAGCCACTGGACACTGAACACTGAAATGATATGAAATATTTATTTATGTAAGTAGATCGAGTAGACAGTCGGCCAAACCAGTATTACATCCAAGCTTAATTTAAAAGCAAAGTTAGGGAAATTAATTGTATTTATTATTTTGAATTTTATTTATTGTAATTAATTGTAAAGTGAAGCACAGTAGGTAAGTATGTTGGGACCGCTTGTACAAACGCGCCTCACGCTCACATTTACATCATAGTATGCCGACCGGCCGCCATTACGTGACACGACAGCGTCAATCGTCAATCACGCACACATAGATCGGTACATCGGTTCGGTGCTTGACTTTCGATAAGTATGCGTGGCGCGGAGTCCATCTTTTTTTATAAGTCTATGGCTGAAACAAACTAAAAAAAAAAAGAGGTCACAGTCGCTTTTAAAGTCCAGACATAATATTGCTCAGATCATGTGAAGATTATATCCAAAACCATCTCTATCACCACAACTGTGAAGCACTCTCTCCAAACTACACCACTTCGATGACATAACCGAGCATATTACACTATATTACGAAGACATCGAACTATCTCGATCAGGAACACCATTTTTTACTAACATGGCAGGCTGCCAACACTGCGATACTAGGTTTATGTCTTCGAGAGATCAATTTTGAGGCTTTCACGGTGAAATAGGTGTTGGATAAGGTATTGGGAGATGAGTTACGGCAGTTTTGGGGTGAGGATATTTTTGATGTTGGTTTTATGGTAGTTAGGTTAGGTGGGTCATAAATACGGTAATTTCATCGATATATTAGGATTAATAATAATTTATTTGCCACAACTATATCCCGGCTGTCATTCTTGGGTTTTTGACAGTCATTACAGGTCGTCAGAAGCCCGAAAGTCTGACAACCAGTCTTACCAAGGGGTATGGTGTAACCCAGTAACTGGGTTGTGGAGGTCAGATAGGCAGTCGCTCCATGTATAATACTAATATTCAGCTGCATCCGGTTAGACTGGAACCCGACCCCAACATAGTAGGCAGATTGATATAGGTTTAATGTCAGAATATATTTCTATTAGGGAGAGAAAGCAGTTAAAAATCTTTTAGTATGAGAGATAATCTGAATTTGTGAATAAAAAAGCACCTGTTCGATTGTCGAGACGTCAATAAAATGGGCCGTAATGGCTTTAATTTGAATGCCAACATAGTCGTGCTTATGCCACTGTGTCTTAAAAGTAGAAGGTTTAAAATCAGTATGAAGATGATAATGCACAGCGTGTCTAAGAAATGTGTGGTCATATTTAAGGGTGTCGTACAGAGTGACCATTAAACTGAATAACTCTATTGCGAATTATCACCTGTCCCATACATTTTTGTGGTGTAAGTATTGAAGTTTGTATGAGATAGTTGATTATTTTTTTGCGATTACGATGTTGATCCTACAGAGAAAGTGGTTTAGTTTGATGGTCTGTACCACATCCTCAAATATAAAGTTGATTTCGGAACAATAACACAAGACTAAGTACAACAAGTAAAACGATGATAGCTGCAAAAGTATAAACCGTAGCGCAGCTAACCACGTCCTTCTCCAGTTAAATGTGATCACACATTTCGGGGACACGTTGTTTATGATAACGAAAGTAAAAAAAATGGGGTGTCCTGTTCTTCTGGAAGACATAAATAGATTTGGTTAAGATCACAAAATACAGAACTGCCTCAATAAGCAATGAACAAGAATCCACTTGCCACAATTTATACGGTATTGTTCATAGTGCAATTTTTACTGAAATCAATTAAATTAGACCAACAACGAATTAATGAATTAATAACAATAGAATCATTGGAAATTAAAAATGATTCCAGGAATTATATAACGTGACGCGTGAAGGCAGAAGTGTCTACAACTTTGTATTTATTTATAATGAAATGGAACAGGAATAACACGATATTCCTCGAATTTTAGGTGTGAATATGTACATACTAATAAACGAGCCATTCGAGCGATTTATAACCTAAGTTGTAGGCATTCACTGAGCGATAAATTTATGAAAATAAACATTATGACAGTCACATCTCACCATATCTATGAGAACCTAATTTATGTAAAAAATCATATTGATATTTATTCTAAACACAGCTACATTCATGGCGTAATTTATACTTGAAACAAAAATTTACTCATTGTGCCCACGACTAGGTTTAAAAAAATTAGTAATTCATTTAAACTCCCAAGCCATGTAAAAGAACTGAGCCTCAATAAATTTAAATCATAAATTAAACACTGTCAAAAAGGTTTCAACAAAGTTAAAGATTACTTCGTTGACAAAAAGGCTTTTTATTAATTAAGCTACTCCAATGTATCCCCAAGCAACAAACTATTTTAATTAATTTACGTGACATAACTTATGATATTTATCATGACATTTAAAGAGAAAACTAACTTTGAATTTGAGTACTAGATTGAAGACATGACTATAACTGTCTGGCGGTTTTAAATATTTTATATATGGCCTTCGCAAATGTCTTGTAGATCTGGTAACGTCGGGTGAGCTATGCGATGACTGATGCATACATGCTGTCTGCCGGGACAGGACAACTCAAAGCTACAATGGCTCTTTCTTCAGAAGGCTCTTTCAGATATGGCCGTGCATTGTTAGACACGCATAAAATCCTAATAATATAATATTTGTACTTTAAAAGAGACCTCTGAGTTTGTTTCGGCGTTTCTTCTCATTGATCAGGCAGCCAAGAAATGCCGGCGCCATCTAGTTTTAAAATATTAACCAACAAAATATTGACATGTAAAAGTGTCTTAAAAGATCTACTTATAGCTTTGCATTTACTCCGTGACTTATAGGATTAAACATTTCATTTCATTTCTTAGAGACTATTTTGCACTGCATGACATTGCAGCAATAAGATTCATGAAAATGAACACAAACATTGCTTTGCGAATCGGAGTGAAAACAAACATTGCTTTCATTTATAGCGAATCGGAGCCGTTGGACCCGGCTATCATTCGTAGACCTTTGACAGTCAATACGGGTAGTCAGTAGTCCAAAAAGTTTGACAGTCAGTTCCACCAATTGGGTTGTTTGTTGGGTTGTGAGGTCAGATAGGCAGTCGCTCCATGTAAAATACTGGTACTCAGCTGACCCCAACATAGTCAAGAAAAGGGTAGACCAATTGATTTTGGGTGCACTGCACGAAAAAATAAATGAATAGCGAAACTTTAGAAAGTCACGTCATTGTGATGCTGAACGGAAAGGTGTTGTAATAGTAAAAAACTGGTCAAGTGCGAGTCGGACTCGCGCACCGAGGGTTCCGTATAAATTTGTAGGTATGTAAATAGTTTATCACGGGATATTTTTTTTATGTAACTAACCCTTTTTGGGTTATTTCCTTGCCATGCTTCTTGCCGAATTTCATGATTCTAGGTCAACGGGAAGTACCCTATAAATTTTGATTCCCATGAGAGTATCGAAATATAATAGTTTACTTAGAAGTTTGATTTTTTCACAGCTTTAAGGGACTGTATACCTACCTGAATATAATGTTATGGTTTTAATTTCAATCTCGATATCTCCACGCGTTCCCGAGATAGAGGGTCTTGACAGACAGGCAGACAGACGGGCAATAAAGGGATCCTATTAAGGGTTCCATTTTTGCTTTTGAGGCACGGAACCTTAAAAAGGTGAAGATGAAACAGTAAATTAAACGAAAGTATGGGCCATAAAGTTTGGCAAGAAAATGTAGGTACCCAGCATTTCCTTAAACATTTAGTACTAACAAAGTGAGGGCATCGTTTTCTTGATGGTTCATAATAATAAAGCAACTTCGAAATTTATACCGTCATACCCGACAGTCAATGAGACAAATTATATCAGTTTTATTTTACACTAGCAGCGCCCCGCGGTTTCACCCGCATAAGTCTTGATCCCGTAAAAAGTTCGGAATAAAAGTATCCTATGTATTAATAATACAGGCCATGGCACCCAGGTGCCAAATTTCATCTAAATCGGTTTAGCGTTAAAGGATGATTTTTGGGATAAAAACTGTTCTATATCCTTTCCCGGTACTCAAACTATCTCTATACCAAATTTCATCTGAATCAGTTCAGCGGTTTAAACGTGAAGAGGTAACAGACAGACAGATAGAGACAGACACACTTTCGCATTTATAATTATTAGTACGGATTATATGGATTTAACACATTTACAAGCGATAACTTTTAACCTCGTAAATTGTATAATAATCTAATGCAGATTTATTCGTAGCAAGTATAATATTATCAGTACACAGGTAAATGCTGTTTGCACCAATAAATCGACAGGATCTTCCGACTGCCAATTCCCTAGCAAAAATAATTCTCATCGTAAAATATCACAGTGTACACGCGCGTTGACAACAAGATCCACGCGGATCTTAAACAGGGCTGCCACGAGAGTTTTGAAGTAAAATCAATAATAATTTGGAAGTATCAATAGAATATTAAAAAAAAGTGATATATCGCATTGTTGCATCGTAAAATATGAGCCAGATTCGTCATGCAGTGGGTGCCAGAAGACGGGCGTCATCACCGAGGGGGCCTAGGAAACGCTCGTGGGATGACTTAGAAGTTTTTTTTTTTTTTTCTCCTCACAGTTCATTTTGTTCATATGTATGTATTATTATGTATTAGGTAGTATTTGTTCTTGTATTTTATAGTAATTTCCTGCCTGTGATCTTCCATTGCAGGGCAAAGCCCCCCTTACCTCTTTCCACTTTTCCCCGTCTACTGCGATTGCGGGCCAATCCTTTAAGAAGGAGTCCAGCTCATCCCGCCATCTCTTTCTGTGCCTGCCGCGCAGTCGTTTCCTGCCATTGGGAATCCACTGAGTGGTGGCTTGCTAATGCTGTTCCGGCATGCGACAGATATGGCCAGCCCAGTTTCACTTTAGTCGAGCAGCTGTGCGGCCAGCGTTCGCTATTTGTGTTTTGGAACGAAGTATAGAGTTCTTAATGCGGTATGTGAGTTTGACAACTAGTATACTTCGTTCAAAAATCTATAAATTAATGCTAGCCAGGACCAAGAGGTACCGAAGGATCTCTACAATATGTAATAGATCGTGATGGATGGTCACTCATCCACAAACTGATAGCGATAAGCGTAGTAAATCCTTTGATCGACCGTGCTGATGTTATCATTTAACCATGAGCCCTTTTGATGAACTTACACATATGCAGACAAAAACCGGTCAAGTGCGAGTTGAACTTGCGTGGATAGGGTTCCGTATGATGCGCACAATATTGAGAGATTTTCCATGTTGTTTTAAGACCACAGACTTCTTAAAGGTTTTCCTGTAATCTATAGGTATAGAACGATTTTCTGTATTTTTTTTTCAAAATTTTAGACTCAGTAGTTTCGGAGATAGGGGGAATGGTCAATTTTCGTCTATTTTCTTAAATATCCTTAATACAATTTTTTTTTAATTATGAAAATATATATATTTGAGATCCTCACAGTAAGCCCTTTCATTTCATATGTACAGTACACGGTACAGATTGCGAAACTTTGAAAAAAAAAACCTATTTGCCCCCCAAAAATTACCCCCATATTCAAAATTCATTTATTTTCGTTACACGTCTGTGTTTGGGTCACAGAGATTTCATGTGTACCAAATTTCAACATAATCGATACATTAGATTCGGAGCAAGTTTGCTGTGACAGACGGACGGACAGACAGACACACGAGTGAAACTATAAGGGTTCCGTTTTTTTTCTTTTGAGGTACGGAACCCTAAAAACGCTTGAGTATACCTCAGTATAAGTTAATTCTTTTACATTATTTACCTCTTCTATAGAAATTCCAGTACATAAGTTCCAACGTATTAAACAGGGCAAGTGTTCAGCTCATTAGGTACCTACTCATCAATCGCGAAATGAATGAAAGTATGCGTGAAATTTTCTCGCTTGAGTGCTCTCTCGTATCCCATAGTATGCGAACCCAACCGCTTTAAAACTGGTAGAATACATTTATATCATGCTTGGAAGAACATGTCATTGTAATCTTTCCACAAATTGTATCTGAAAGGTATGATTTAATGTTATTAGGTGTCATAGAAGCAGGTAATCCATCTGATAATAAGTTTAGTGGTCACATGTATACAGCATGAATGAGAAAAGTGTCGTCAGATTATTAATAACAGTATTAATAACAGGCGGCGCGGCGGCGCGTGAGTCGTTGCCCGGAATGTTACCATCTCATATTTTTCATGTTCATACCATCATTCTTTTTGTAATGTTTTCTTATTTTGATTTTATTTATACTTATTTAATTGTATGCTGCACTGGATGACGTCATCACGTCAACGCCGGCTGTCGCTGAAAACCAGCGCTGGGGCTCTGTCTCGTATAGGGTCATAGCATTATGCTGAGCGATGGCCGTTTTGCGTAAATGTGATGCATGTTTTCTCCCAAATAGTTTATTTTGTTTATGTTTTTTTTGTTTTGATGCGTCATGTTTGCCGCAAATAAACGTATTTCCTTTCTTTTCTTTCATATTATTCTTCAAAATGAAATACAGAATCCCGCTGGTATAAGGGGCAGAAATAGATAGATATCGCAGTAGTAAGTACTCTCTCACACATCTCCTTCACAAAGAAATCTACCTACTTATTATAGAATTTAGATCACAAAACCGACATTCACCTCAGGACGAAATCAAGACAGTGTTACCTGAACGATAATCCGTTAATAAAATCCGGAATCTCTCTGAAACCAAGGTAAGGTCTTTCAGAGTCATCAACATTATGAACGTAGCTTAGACTGAACGATGAAAAATTCTAGTTTTATCTAAACCCGATTCCTGATAGACGATAGCAGCCCTACTTTCACCTCGAGGTAAATCCGTTAGTAAACACAGCCTTCGTTGGACGTACGCCTGCCGCGATAAAAACGGGGTGTTCTATAAATTATTCATAAAAAATCTTGACTTGCCTCGTGCCTTGGAGCTGCCAAGAATATAACATATATATCATGACAATGTAAGTTGTGTATTGGCATTGTGTACACTTTGAGCCTTTGATCGGATTAAGATGGAGAGGTCAATTAGTAAAGTACATGATATAATCATGAATCAAGCAGCGTTTTACCTAGTATTTTTAAGAAGTGTTACATTCAATGCAAAAACAGTACCCTAATTTTGTAATACACTTTCAATCACAATCTGAATCATTTTGAAGGATATTGCCAATCCATTGCTTCATATATTCGAAAAAAATTCTGATCATCAACGTAAACAACGCAATGAATGTTGTTCAACCGTAAAAATTAAAGGCATTCCTGCTTTTAGTTTTAGTTGCCGCAACAGCGTAAGTTTGAGTTTTGGGATACGCCAATACCACAACAATTACGCTTAATGTATTCCAAAACGTAAACGCAGTTTTGGGATACGCCACTTGACATTCTTTTGTTTTCTATGTTTCATATTTTGATTTATTCCGAGGAGTCTGAGGGACAATTCTCGTAATTTTAGGAACGTTCACAATCTGGTCTGTCTCAATCTGTCAAAAATTTCCCTACATTTTGACAAGTTTTTACATTTGTTTGTCGCCGATATGAGACTGCGACTAGATTTTGAACGTTTTATATTACGAGAATTGGCCTTCAGATCCCCTGAGTCCCCCCCTCCACCTCCCCCCCTCCTCGATACCCTGCTACTTCTTCTTCTGTTTTGAAATCTTTCTTATCTAATTTTATAGAAGGTTCTCAATTATTTATTATTTTAGTACGTATTTATTTTTGTTATTATTATGTTCGGGCTTCTTTGTTTACGAACAGATTCTTTAGGTCCTGACTTACCAACAGTTAGTATAGGTATGGTAGAAGTGACATCAAATTGGAATAAAATAGAGAGAAATCTATACTATACCTACAAAATATTATAGAAATGTTAAGCTAAATGGTAATTAATCCCAAAATATAACTAACCTGTGACCAGATTGCGTAAAAATTACTTTTCAAAAGTTGTCCCAAAGGATATCTATAGGAAAATTAAAGGAAAAATATCACCCAGTGATGAAAGGGATCATGGTACAGCTCTGTATACACATGTATACGTACAATCTGGTAATAAAGATGAGTGAAGTCACATGGAAACGGCCACAGAAGAGGGTTATATGTGAGGTCCCTTAGATTGACGTGTTATGAGTTACAGGGATTGATGGGGGTCATAAAGAGTAATACGTCTTTTGTTCTGGTTGTAAAATATACCTTCGTGGTTATAAACTTGCTCAAGATATACATAAAATAGTTCCTTGGCTAATTGAACTGACAGCGCCTTAACTAGTCTCCTTCCACTAGTTATTATCCGTACTAATAAAGGGTGGCATGGAACTTCGATGCGTAACCTGGTACCATGGATTAACTGCCCTGTTGGTCTCGTGGTCGCGCGACTGCTGAGCGTGGTCTCCTGGGTTCGATTCCAGGGTCGGGCAGTGTTATTGAGTTTTTCCATTAAGATTTTTTTAGTAACAGCCCGGAGTTTGGAAGTTGGCGGTGTGATACCCCCGTGTCTTGGAACGCCACGTTAAGCCATTGGTCCTGCGAGTGATCTCTCTCCGGTCGTGTCGTGAGGGAAGAGGGAATGCACTTGTGTCTGCGCGCACACTTGTGCACTATAATATCTCCCGCGCCGAAGGCTAGTCTCTTTTGAGATTGGCCGCCGTCGCCGGAATACGGTCTGGAGAACTTTATTTATTGACCATGGATTCAAATGGATTCAGTACAAGATTCTAAATTAATTCCAATGAAGATTGGAACAGCTGTTATTAAAAAAAAATTCGCTGTTCAATGACATCTTGACCGGTAATGCACTTTTCTATGCAACAGCTGTTTACTTTTATTACTGGTGAAATTTTTTTACGTTGTGTCTAGACTCGTGCGCTGTATTCGTGGTTTTATTTTGCACGTCGAGGTCCCTGCCACCCTGCTCTGTCTGTTAGATTTTCACGCTCTAATGGCTTAGCTGATTTGAATGAAATTTGGCACCCGTATAGACCATGCCTTAACCATAGGATAGGTAGTTATAGTTTTTTACTAGTAGTATGCTTTATGTTCCTTACGAGAAGTCATGCAGTAAATAGGTTTTCTTGAAAACGAATCAATAAGGTGTGGCTTTTGATGAAAATCCACTTCATATACATATGATTGTATCTTTACATAGTATAAAACAAAGTCGAAAAAATGTCTGTACGCGAATAACCTCTGAATTACTGCACCAAATTGAATAATTCTTTTTTTTTGTGTTCGGTATTGCCAGGACAAGGTTATGAAAAAAAATTTTGGAAATAAAAAAAAAAACAGTCGTCTGTTAAGTGATCTCTAGATTAGTAAAAAAAACATAAAGAGATCCATGATCCAAAACATTTCAGTATCTAGTGCCAGCCAATAATATTATAAATAAATTAAAAGAGGTAGATAGGTTACCTACCTAACATTCGATCTTCAAAAATGGCACAGTTTTAAACTATTAGATGACACGTGGTAGTAGGACGGCATGTCGTAATTATCCGGGGCGAAAAAGAGGCAAGACGATACGTAACTAGGCTAATTAACCAAGTTTTGACGTGCCACTTGCGCGGAGCGATATGTATGTATAACCTCTTTTCAATATCATTGGTGCCAGCGATAATATAATTATCAGCTGCCCAATGCAGGGTTAAATAAAATTAACTAGCAAAACTCCACAGACTTCATGGGTAACGCTATCTAAACATGAAAGAAAAAAAATATGGTAATGATGATTTTGTTTCCACCAAATCTTTTATCACATCTCATGTGATTAGTGTTCCACTAGCTAATTTTATTTCACTCTGTATAGATATTAGATGTCAGATCCCATCTTTTATGCTGTCGCATCAAGACGTAATCTCAATCTCAAGATTAGAAGGGGGAAGTAAGAAGCAAGGGGGACTAAATTAACACTTAACAAAAAACTTTGTTCTCGGTAATTCATGTAATTAATTATGCACCCCGCTAATACGTAAAAGACTTATGGTAAGCCCTAATTCTTGAGGGATCGTTATTCTTGCTAAACGTAACAGAATTTGGATAAAACTTAAAGGCCCTTGATTGAAAAGATTCTGAGCGTCATTACATTATATCGTCATTCATACGAGTATCTGCTCCTAAAGTTTTCTTAAAATATGTTAAGCTAGTTTTTATAGTATTTCTCCCTCCGCTGAAACGTACCCTGAATGTTAAGCACCTGATCTCACTCCGGTCATGTCGGATTTCCATCTCATCAGACTATGAGGGTGAGGGAAGAGGGAGTGACGGGGTCTGCTGGGGCCGATGTCTGCCAGGGTCGCGGGCTGTTCGAAAGAGTTACCGAGTCCCCTGGCACAGGCAACTGAAGGAACACGGGTGGGTTTTGGTCAGTAAAAGTTTGACACGGCCAGCTCCGCCCAGAGCGGGAGAAGTTATTTGATAATTTCACAAAAAAAAAGGCTAGAGGGAGTGTCCTGTGTCTTCACACACACTTGTGCACCATATTATCTCCCGCGTCGATGGCTAGTCTCCACCGAAATTTGCCGCCATCGCCTAAATTCGGTCAGGAGGGCTATCAATTATTACGTGCCGTCTAAGAAACTTTTTAAACATTAATTTTAGTATTGACACGTTTGAAGTGGCAGTGGGCTGGCCACGTCTGTTAAAGGACTGATGGCCGGTGGAGCAGACGAGTCCTGGAGTCCGCGTATCGGCAAGCACAGTGTGGGACGCCCCCCAGCTAGATGGACGGACGACCTAAAGAAGGTGGCCGGTGTTGACTGGATGCGGAAGGCGGAACACAGGGTGTTGTGGCGCAGTTTGGGGGAGGCCTACGTCCAGCAGTGGACTGCGATAGGCTGAGTTGATTGATTGATTGACGTCATTACCTACTAGTTTAAATCTATATCAATCAGTAAGTCTTTGGAAATACAATCAGGTGTAGTTGGAGTAGTGGAGTTTCTAGCCCATTTCGTACGAAATTACCTTTTTAAAGGGGGGAGTAGAATCGATTCTATTTTCTTCTTTAAACCTTTCATGGGCCTACCTATTTGAAATAAATGACTTGATTTTGACAGACTTTTCGCAGAAAAGAAAATGAAATAAAGGTTTCTCTCACCCTTCGGCTTACGGAACCCCAGAAAAAAACCCATGTATGGGTATTTATTAGGGTCCCCTGGCTTATGAGGACCGATGGCCGGTTGACGGACCTGCCCAAGTAATTGCAACATGTGTAGCGTGTTATAAGCTTCCCCTATATTAGTCCGATAATGGGGTGTTCCTCTAATATGCCTGTAAAGTTTGAGTGTAGGGGTATTAAAAAAAACTGGCCAAGAGCGAATCGGACTCGCGGGTATCGTACAAATTCGTAGGTATGTAAATATTTTATCACGGGTTTTTTTTATGTAACTGCAAATTTACGGTTTTCGGATTTTTCCTTTGCTTGTGCTACATGACCTTGCTTCTTGCTAAATTTCATGATTCTAGGTCAATACATTTTGATTGGCCTATACGTTTTGATTCCCTTGAGAGTGTTGAAATTTACGTTTTTTCGGCATAAACGGCCGTTTCTTTTTTACGTTAACTTAGAAGTTTGATTTTTTCAAAGCATCAAGGAACCGCAGACTTGAAATATGGTTTTAATTTCAACTTGATATCAATACTCAAGAACATTTACGAAATGTCTTATTATAAAAAAAGATGACTGGAAATCTCTGTTTCTATGGAAACTTTAAAATCGGTTTAATTTGGCTGTAACACTATTTTTCGAAAATGTTCTTAAGTAACTTTTTAGACCTTTGTATCCTGCTTATGCGTATGAAGTATCATTAAAATCGGTTCATTCATTTCGAAAAACAAGGGCTTGAAAGGGCTTGCCCTGGAGGAACATGGTGACCTTATTTGTGATGTTCTTCAGAAAGGTCAGTTGGGTAGTACTCGCAACCGGCGTGCGTGTGTGTGACCACATGGATAAATGTAAATGCAGCAAAAGGAGTTAATATGTAAGGATCGTAGCTGGTGGCGTTCTGTAGTTTCTGCCTACCCTTTTTTTTTTTTTTTTAAGGATGGGAAATCATCCAATGACCCCTCCCGCTCTGGGTGGAGCGGAAGGGAGTGTCAGACTCTTACTGACTAAAACCCATCCGTGTTCCTTCCTTAGCCCTTTATGTTCCGGGGCAGCGGTAACCCTTTCGGACAATCCCGCTGCCCCGGCAGGCTTCGGCCCTAACGGGCCCCTCTATGTCTGCTGACATCTCTTTGAGGCGCGCGTGGAACACATACGCGCCGTCCGGCACGGGCCTGGTCCTGATCGGACGGCGAGCTACTTCTGCCTACCCTTATGGGAAGAAGGCGTGAGTTTATTTATGATAACCTGCATTCGCAATAATTCATTTGCTAAAAATTTCAACAAATATGAGTTTTATGGAAAAATTACTTTAATGCCTACACAATAAAGTTCAGTTTACGCTACAACTTCAAACATTTTTATAAATTTTTCAATAGTGCTTAGTCACTCTGAAAACAACTTAATTACAGTTAAAATAAAGTTGATATTTGTTTAACTTAAAATAATATTAACTTGAAACATAAGTTTGAATAGACTTTACGTACATACGTAAAAATCATCTAACATAGGTAGTTACAGTATGTTAGATGATTTTCTTTCACGAATTAAAGGTTTAATGATGTATGTAAAACCTACGTTTTATTTGTTATGGTTGGATTATTTGGGTATATTAATTTCACTCAGAATAAATCAAGAATGATTGGTGCGAGTTAACCAGCCTGCTAATAAACGCAAGACTGTCTTTTGAGTGAAAGGGGCCTTGATTTCTCTAGGGTATGATTTGTTGCTTGATTAATTTGTCTGGCGTTTAAAATCGCTGAAGTCTTTGTTAAAAATTTAATTAAAGGACGATGCTGATAGGAGGATTGGTAGGGGGAGCTCGGGGTTAAAAAGTAACAGCCTCACGGGTTGATTAAAGGTTAAACTACTCTTGCCGAGGTCGGTCCGTGGATGGGTCACCATCCGTTACATATCGAGACCAAAAGAAAAACATGTTAAGTCAAGGTCAAGGCCGTCATTTCGCATGCTTAATGGAACACTGACTTAACTCAAAACAGACGATTTTTGGAAAAGCGCAAAGTAGATCTCGCTATGAGGACTTATCCTACTTGTTGACGCATAAAATTAAAACTGATTGGATTTGATTAGATTAATTAATCATGAATGCTTGAATTTTGAACGTATGATTAACTAGTGATGAGATCTGAGTAGAAAAAAATCTGGAAATAATTCTGACCTATCTAATAATGGGTCAATGTTTCATTAAGCATGCGATTTGTAGATCTTAGATAGTCGTTAGGGGTAGTCAGAAGCCCGAAAGTCTGATAACCAGTCTTGCCAAGCGGTTTAAATTGTGTTACCCAGTAACTGGGTTGTGGAGGTCAGATAAGCAGCCGCTTCGTGAATAGAACTGGTATTCAAAACCAATCCCAACACCATTTAAATTACACCATGTATGTATAAGAGTCTAAGTTAGTATCATTAAATTCGGATGCCTGTAGGTATTCGGCTGCATCCGGTAAGACTGGAAGCTGACCCCAACATACTTTTTGTTTGGAAAAGGCTCCGCAGATTGGGCCTGTTTTTTTACAAACTTAGTCAAAGCTTGTTAAGGACTTTAGTTTACCGACATACCTACTCTCTCCGCTTGCTCAAAAAAAGGTAATCTCACAAAATATAAGCCTATTATCCTGATTGAATGCCATAAAAAACCATTCTGTCTCGCGTGGATCCACGTTCACACAAACACAACAGTTCAACCCGATTTAACCCGTCGTATGGTCATGACTGATTAAATTTGCACACCTTCATTAAAAAGTCAAAGTCAATTTTATTTGCTTAGATTGCAGGTACATAAAATAAGATGTTTCAATAAGATGGGTGAGCCTTGTACAATCTACCTTAAACAGGTTGAAATTGAAAACATGCGACAAATCGATATGGGAGATTGTACTCATCATTATGAACAACTTTTTCTATGGGACCAAACCTGAAATCGCGAAATAAAAATCAGCTTTCCCTACATTTTGACGAGTTATGCGAACGTAAATGTAGGGAACAGCTGATTTTGTTTTCGAGATTTCAGGTTGCTTGCTTGCTTATGCTAATTGCTGTTATAGCAGCAATAAAAATACAAACTATGTGAAAATTTTAACTGTCTATCCATTACGGTTCATGAGATACAGCTTGCTGACAGACTGAAGGACGGACGGACGCATAGTGGAAGCTTAATAATAGGGTCTCGTTAGCACCCTTTGGGTACGGAAAAGGATACCCTAAGATGATACCTGTTGATTGGTTTCTTGGTATATTGGGTTGACTTGTTTCGGGAAGCAAGAAACTATTTGATAAAACATCCTGCTCAGACCAAATAAAAAACCAAGACAGAGCGCTGAGAACGATCCTACAGTGAAGCATGCCAAAACTACACCTCCGCTCTGTGCATACACGCTCACACGCACACATTTACAACCATTTACAACCAAACTACACCTCACTAAATGCACACATGTTTACGAAACCGGCTTCACTTTACTGTTGACAGCGCTATGTCTTGTTTTTTTATTTGGTCTGAGATACCCGGTACCTAAAATGCTAGCAAGGAATCAGGTGATGAGGTATGAAACAGAAAATTTTGTGACAATGACCTCTTTTTTTTGAAGTCGATAAAAATTGACATAGGTATGCTTAGATGGTTTGGTTATATTGAGGAGAATAGTGAAAGGCGAATAACAAAAGGTATTTACATCTGCCTTAGATGTGGGTGGAAACGGATGAAGGGGACGTCCAAGGAGGATATAATATAGTGACCTTATTTTTGATGTTCTTCAGCAAGGTCAGGTGTGTAGTACTCGCAGCCTGCGTGTATGACCAGGGGGCTTAAAAAGACCATTTTGTCAGAATCATAAAACAATTCATATCACGCCATTTCATCTGTATGACAGTTTTCTAAGGAGATTCGTAAAATGTTAAGGTACACCTCTGCCTAACCCTTCAGGGATATATAGGTGTGAAACTGTCAAACAGATGAATTCCTTGATACGAATTGTTTTATGATTCTACCAAAGTGGCCTTTTTAGGCCCCCTGAAGGACAATTCTCGTAATTTAAAACGTTCAAAATCTAGTCGCAGTCTCATCTCAGCGACAAAAATATTTCAAAAATTTGTCAAAATGTAGGGAAATTAGAGGTATTTTTGACAGATTGAGACTGAGATCAGACTTTGAACGTTCATAAAATTACGAGAATTGGCCCTATGGTGTATGAACGTAAACGAAGCAAACAAATATCTGTAGTGTGTTCTGTAGTTTCTGCCTATCCCCTTGGGAAGAAGGCGTGAGTGAGTTAATATATGTATGTAAATAAAGTGATAGAAATCTGGTCGTGTAGATTTCTACTGGGGCTGAATGCCGAGCTTGCGCAAGTACGGTTAAAGGAACTAAAAGAAAAAAGACCAAGGGTTGATTTTTCCATAGCCAGATAACTGGTATTCGAGGAATAAAATTGACGTTTGACAGTTTTTGTATGAAATCACTGTCAAAATTTCAAAATTAATCCTCGAATAAAGTTATCAGATGATTGAAAAATCTGCCCTATAACAAATATCTCACAGTCTTGACACGACCATAGTAAATAATAGTAGGTATTACCAACGGGCAGGCTACTCATGAGCACTGGTGGCCCAGCGGTATCAGCCGCGACTTACGAGTTGTAAGTAGTGGGTTCAAACACAAGCAGGCACTTTACTTTGTGTAAATGATTTTTTTAATCACCACTGTTCTCTAAACAGTGAAGAACAACATCTTGAGGAAACCGGCATGTCCTAAAACCAAAAAAAAACGAAAATATGTGACATCTACCAACCCGCACTGGGCCCGCGTGGTGGATTACGGCCCACTCCCTCTCACAGAGTAAAGGCAAGAAGGGTTCTAGCAGTGGGAACATTATAGGCTGACTGGCTGATTATGCGACTATTCGAGCCAGTTCGATAACCTCTAACAAGTTAGGTATGTAATTGACACAATCGGCGCGAGCGACTATCGTCCCGCATCCTGCGCAGAAGCTAAAGGCAAGCGAAAATTAACCAGAAAACAAAACACTGTTCGTAACATCCCAGAGACCTAATATAAATTTAAGCAATCCAAACAAATATTCTAACAAAAATTATAAATGTAAGTTTGTTTGTTTGTTTGTTACCTTTTCACGCCTAAACCACTAAACCACTAAACCGATCATCCTGAAATTTTGCACACACGTTGTCAGGTATACAGAAACGGACATAGGGTAACATTCATACAGAAAAAAAAAGTGCTGTTCCCGAGGAAAACAACAATACCGTTATTATAATAATAGATGGCGCCACGTGTCTTTCGAATCATGATTGATAAATGATAATAAATGATAAATGATTTTTATTTTGTAAGTAGGTTTGCACAAACACTTTTACACGTCAATCATATTTTTTATAAAACTAGATAAGGTCGGCGTTTCCTATCTGACTACTCTGAGAAGAAAGGCCGAAACAAACTCAGAGGTCACAGTCTCTTTTAAAGTCCAGACATAATCTTGGTCAGGTTATATGAAGACCATGTAGATCGATGTCTGAGATGGTCTTTTGAGGAAAGAACCACACAGATTGAGAGGACCTGTCCAGTCAGTGCACGCATTTGTCAGAAATCGTGCAGCTCAACTCAAAACTTAAGGAGCTCAACGATTCGACGAACAATACCAAAGAAAGGACATTTGGGTAGGCCACATAAATTACTCAAACTGCCAGACCTAGAAAAAAAACTAACAGAACAAAGAGAATAATAAAAATTAAAAAAAAAAAAAAATATTACCCACATTGTCTTCAAATGCACAATAATTAAAATAATATAATACTTTACAAAGTAAGTAAATGTCAATGTTTATATAAAATTCATTAATTAATATCAATGTGTATATAGAAAATAAATTATAAAAACATTCAGAATGTAAAAATCGGAAGCAACTCAATCCCAAGCCCCTTTTTCCCTAAATATAATCCTTAACAGTATAAAAGGCTTTCTGGCACAACTTACGTTTAATGAATGATTTGAATTTATCTTGAACGTGGCTTGGTAGTTTATTATAAAAGCGTATACATTGGCATCTGAACGAGCCACCTATTTTCTTGAGCCTTATTGTAGGTACAACAAATTTGTGTTTGTTTCTCGTATTTATATTATGGATATCACTGTATTTTTTAAACAATTTTATATTTTTATGGGCATATAAAAGATTTTCATAAATATACTGAGAGGGCACAGTCATCACATTAATCTCTTTAAATTTTTCTCTTAGAGTGTGTCTCGGACTTAGTTTATAAATTGATCGAACAGCTCGCTTCTGCAAAACAAAGATAGTCTGAATATCGGCGGCATTTATTATTATTAAATTATAATATATTATTAAAAACTTTAAGAGTTAGACTTATGCGGGTGAAACCGCAGGGCGCAGCTAGTTCTAATATAAATAACAGCTTAAATTTAGAACAGTAACATTACGAATATTCTTCAGTGGCGTCTCTGAGCACGTCAGCGAATAAACAGCGCTTTACAAAGGCATAAACGATGCGCAGTGGTTTATTGTTTCTCGTATCAGCGGCAACAGCTAGGCTGTGGCTTTAGTGAGGGGAGGAGGCGGGAGCGATTGACTATAAGGCAATCAAATGCGATCGCGTATCTATTAATGAGTTCAGTAATAGTGTGTATTTTCATCGAATTATACCAAGCGGTCTGTTCTGTTAAAATCTCATTGTAAGAACTTTGGTGAAGTGAATTGTCATACCATCTGATGTAGGGATTGACACTAATGACAGCTCACTTCACTCACTTCATACAAGTAATGAAGGTTTTTTTTTTACAGAATGCCACATAATTATGTGTACCTACATTACGGACTTGTTATGAAGTATTATTAGTTAGGAAATCAATTAAATTAAGTTTGATTAGTTTCATATATCTTAGATTAGTACCCGTCAGAAGTTTGTCCACGGCGATACAAATCATGCATCAATACCTAAAACACAAAATTACATCGAAAATTTTATTGATGTGTCGCCATCGGCTTTGGATATCCCGTAGGAGTAAAAATATTAACAATAAAATTTAAAAAAAATATGAAAAACATTCCCGAGATAGAGGGTCTTGACAGACAGACAGACGGACAACAAAGTGATCCTATAAGGGTTCCGGTTTTACTTTTTGAGGTACGGAACCCTAAAAAATAACTTGACCAATATCTTAAAATTACTATGGAAAAACACGTTAATCAAAAAGTTCAAAGCAATAATAACACGTATTTTTTTGTTTTTTTGTAATTCTAGCCTTTTTTTATTATTATGTGTGATCACTTATTTCTGAGTTTGATGGTAAACCTGTAATTGGCGACTGTGTAAGATCGAGACTTTTGTGAACAAGATAAATTATACATAGAAGCTGTTGGTGTACAGACGCCAGCACATCAACCTACTACAATCTGTCAAATTTCTTTAATAGATTTTCAACGTTATCGCTAAAGCATAAAGTTCAAAGTTGATTGGGAAAATTTGACAGATTGTAGTAGGTTGATGTGCTGGCGTCTGTACCTTAATAAATAAATAAAATAAATAAACACATCGCTTTTATAACACATCTAAATCCTATAACGGATCCACCATGTCACCTCTCTTACTCCAGCTGTCCGAACGCCAAGTGATGACGTCCCGAAAACGAACTGAATAGACTTTGTTCACTGGGTTGTTGTCACTGGGTCGAGGGGCTTGTGGCTGAGTTATAACAGCCGCGCAGGTCGATTGATCAGGATCAGGATATGACCATCTTTACATACCAAGACCCTACCGTGCCTCAGAAAGCACGTTAAGCCGTTGGTCACGGCTGTCGTTCGTGGATCATTGGCAATCGTTACGGGTCGTCAGAAGCCCGACAATCTGACAACCAGTCTTACCAAGGGATATCGTATTACCCAGTAACTGGGTTGTGGAGGTCAGATATGCAGTCGCTCCATGTAAAATACAGGTATTCAGCTGCATTCGGTTAGACTGGAAGCCGACCCAGGAAAAGGCTAGGCAGATGAGTGCCGTCACTGGGCTATTTTAATAGACCATTGTTTTACTTGATGGAGGTTTGGAATATGTAAAGTGTTTAAAGATGAGATTCTCTTTGATAGCAATTTAGATCTTATTATATCAGCGTATACCTTAAAGTAAGGTGTCAAGTTAACGATAGACGTCAACTTTCAGTAAAGTAAATGTTCTGCAAATCCAGTTGGTTTCGGGAGTCAGGTCGTTTTTAAACTTGATGTACTAGTTTGTTACCATGTATAACATTAAATGAAGTGTACATTAAGTTTCTGATAAATTAATCAGCTACGGAACAGCCTCTGAAAATGGGTTACAAACATACTGTATTATAAATTTCGGTAATCGAATTAGGTATTTTACATCTCATAACATTATTTCACCATAAGGGTTAGGAGGTGGAGGTAAGAGGGACTAATGTGTTTTATTAGATGGATTTTTAAGAAGTCTAAACAGAAACCAATAAAGGGTTAATGAAGTTACAAGTTTATTTTATTAAAGTTTCAAATATATACATAATTTAAGAAGCTAACAGTCAAAATAATAATATGTACAAGTATATAAAAATGAGAGGGGAAATCAAACAATACAGGTCCTTGGCCAAACTTGGCTTATTTTGTTTAAACAATGTTAACTTTATAACGTATCAATATCTCCAACGATTGATCAAACAATATATCTAAAGAGACATCACATTTCCTTATCTAAACTCCGAAAACCACACAACCTTCGACTCAGATCCTGTCTCCACTCAAACGAAAGTGTTAATAAGTATAAATTGTAAACACATTAGCTGCAGATTTCTCTGATAATCTTTAGCTGTTGCTAACGACCTACTCCATTAACGGTTTCGGATGGTACAAGGGACGAGATTTCGAAGTGTTTGAGGCCATTTTTGTGGGTATTACTGTTAGGTATAATATTGGGTCATTAGGGTAAAAATGTGTATAGATATTGATTAACTCTGTTAACATTAATGATGATTGATATGACACGGTGAAGGAAAACATCGTGAGGAAACCGGTATGACCTAGAACCAAAAATTCTAAGACATGTGACATCTACCAACTCGCACTGGACCCGCGTGGTGGATTACGGCCCACTCCCTCACACAGAGAGGAAAGGCTTGTCCCAGCAGTGGGAACATTATAGGCTGACTATGTATGTTATATATATAACACATGTTAAATATTTGTTTTAACGATGATTTAAATAAATAACTTTTGTTTTTTTTTTAAATTACTTAATATCTAAACTTCACGCCTATTTCCCGATGAGTTAGGCAAAAGTCAATCTATGGAACATACACATTAAGCCAGTAATGTTTAGGACCAATATAATAGGGGTAAGACTATTGCCATTATCCGGGTAAAAAGAATCCAGGATACTACGAAAAACTCCAGCTGGAAAAAGCCATTAACACTGTTCCGATCTTGGAATCGAACTTAGGACTTCATGCTCACCAGTAGGGCTTGTAAACACTAGACAAGCAAGTCAATCACCAATAAATATTTTTGATCTTGCATTAACTATACACCCATGCCGATTTCAGCTACGGTGACTGCTATTGTTTTCGACAACTATAGGTTACGGGCGTGCAGATGTGGCCAACGTAACTTATCTTCACTGTGCGTGCGCAGCGCGGACACGTTAGAATGCCATTGTGGTAATGATATTGTATATTGGAGGGTGGCTTACTCTTGAGGTTAACTCGCCTGCTGTCAAGATCTGTCCTCCGCTGGTCCGTTATCACAAATATTTATATACCATATCAATGAATATATCATTAAAATAACAACGACTAAAGCACTTCCAAAAAACGACTGCTTATATTAAAAAAATAACTTATATTTATAGATAATTATAGTGAGAATTAAAAACTTCCAGATGCTACTTTATCATTATGAGCTGACAATTAGGTGAGTGCTGAAAGTAATTTCGGATTTCGTAGGATCCGAGAGATGTCTAGAGATTTATTTGACAGAGTCTATTAATTTTGTATAACTTTGTGTACTAGCTCTCTCTTTAGGGATGGCATACTAACTCCTATTTCTATAACAATAGGCGTCCAGTCCGAATTTCGGCCATGACGAGACTAGGCTTCGAGGTGAGGGGCTTGTGGCTAAGTAATAGCAGGCGCACGGATCGATCGATCAGGTTAAGCTACGCTTGCCGTGGCTGGTCCGTGTATGGGTGACTATCTTCACATACCAAGACCCCTCCATGCCACGGAAAGCTTCCACTGCTGCCGCCGGCTGTCATTCGTGGATTTTTGACAATCGTTACGGGTTGTCAGTAGCCCGAAAGTCTGGCAACCAGTCTATCGATGCGGTTTGAACCATCATTAAGAGCATTTATTGGGAAAGGTTATTATTATAGAGCATTTATTATGTTCACTATAAAGCTACCATTTACTGTGTACGTTTTTCATTGACTTGAATGTGCCCTGGCGGCTGAAAGTATGTCATGCTCACTTAAATGTCTCGCTGATGGTGGCGCATGTGTTAGATCATTTAGCTCTCTTCAAAACGGTTGAGCTGAATGGTGCTAATACATGCGTCATGTTCGTGAACGGGCGCTGTCAGTAGGGACTGGTCATCTCTCTGCTGCCATGGCTTATTTTAAGTTAATTTTAAATTTGAATGTTTTTTTTTACATCTTTTCACTACGGTTGCTTTTAAGGTTCTGCATCGTTCTCTCATGCAAAATTTTTAACACGAATGATGTATTTGTAACTATTATTTTGTTTTAAAAGAGTGTCCATGGAGTTTCTTGCCCGCTCTTCTCCATAGGCACCTACGCTTTGGAATGGGCAACTAGCTTCATCTTTCTGACTGACCGACCCCTTGACAATTCAAAAGTGCATGTAATTTGTTTAATTGAAATAAATGCTTTGAGTTGAGTTTGAGTTAGTTAAAAGATAAAATCTCGATCTTTTGACATGTCAAATTCAAATTTTCAAATTCAAAGCATTTATATTATAGTTATAAATATTTACTAAGTTGTTTTCTTTTATCGCACCTACTGTTTATTGTCTCTGCATCACCCTAAGGTAGACTGGCAGAAAATGCCCAAGGCATTAAGTCGCCTTTGTATAGTGTTTTTTTAATTGTGCATAAAGTTTTAATAAATAAAATGAAATAAAAAAAATATTTCAAATAGGCACATAAAAGGCACTTTTGAACGTCAAAATTTACAATGAAACAGAATTGATTCTATTGTCGATGTCGTCATTGAAGCCTTGCGAGGAAGGGTCGGGTTGCTAATTAAGTATACATACATTAGAATATTACTCAAAGTTTTATTAAATTATGCCTGAAACCCACACCTTAATTTTACCCGTATTATACCAATACTTTACTAATCCAACATTCAATAGTAAAATACTCAAGGAATTTAGACGGCTACCACTCAGATGGCGATGCTTGGGCCACTGTGTTGGGCCATTACAAGAGAAAGGGGGATCGGAGAACACCGTAAATAGTCGTACCGGAACCGGATGCGGTACGTCCCGTAGTTTCCCTTCCGGCAGTGGCGCAAAAAATGAAAGTGCACTGCTAACCGAACAATGTTTAAGTGGGTGAATTATTTTTGTAAAGGATTTTTACGAGGTACTCACTGTTGTTGGGAAATGGAAGGAGAGTTGTGAAGAAGTAGCTGGTGAACTGATAAATTTTGCGGGTAAAAATATTCAGAGTTTTTTTTTTTTTCAAGATTTTGATGACCATCGGCGGTAAGGCCGCTTTCATATCCACATTTAAAAAAAATATTGTCTTGTTATTAAGCTGTGTTACTCCAGGCTCAGTGATACGAGTTGTTGGTCGTGAGTTCGAACCCAGACAGGCACTTTACTTTGTGTAAATTATTTCATCGCCACTGCTCTCAAAACGGTGAAGGGACAATTCGTGAGGAAATCTTTAAGTCTTAGACGCAAAAATTCGAAGACATGTAACATCCACCAACCCGCAGTGGGCCTGCGTGGTGGATTATAGCCCACTCCCTCTCACAGAGAAGAGGCCTGTGTACCAGCAGTGGAAACATTATAGGCTGATTATGCTGCTCTAGGCTGAATAGAACTAGCTGTATCAGCTTGCTGCTCGGATTTGTCAGTTGTCATTTGTCGTTGTTGTGGCACTCAATCAGAGACAAAAAGAGATGGATGAAGATAGATGTAATAACCAATATTTTAAACTAAAAGAGTGTGTGAACCAAGTACCTACGCTTTGGAATGGGCAACTGACTGACCAACTCCTTGACAAATCAAAAGTGCCTGTAATTGTTTTAATTATAATTACTAGCCATTAATGTCCCACAGCTGGGCAAACGCCTCCCTATTCTCTTTCCACCTCTCTCTGTTCAAAGCAGCAAAGAAGTCCAGCTCATACCGCCATCTCCTCTATCCGCCATTTCTGTCTAGGCCTGCCGCGACGTCGTAAGTTTGGCGCATTGATCGTCTGACATGCGGCAGATGTGATGGTTTAATTTTGACTTTGAATTTGGAGTGAGAGAAAGAGCAAACAGTAAATCAGAGCTCCGTCCCAAAACTTAGGCATGAGTAACCCTTTCCGCTCAGTGGGTTGTTACCTCTGATTGTGTTACACAGTTACAGCAAGTTACGATTTGTTGGGTAAGTATTAAATGCCCGTGAACATTTCGTCTGTTAATTACACTATCTAGTACCTACAAGTACCTTGGTACTTGTAACTAGTAACTTGTTACAGTTTATCGGCTTATTTTATCCTGTATAATACTCTAAGCAAATTAATAAATAATAATGATAATCATCTACCTAGCCTTTTCCCAACTATGCTGGGGTCGGCTTCCAGTCTAACTGGATGCAGCTGAACACCAGTATTTTACATGGAGCGACTACCTATCTGACCTCCACAACCCAGTTACTGGGTAATACGATACCCCTTGGTAAGACTGGTTGTCAGATTTTCGGGCTTCTGATTACCCGTAACGACTGCCAAAGATCCGCGAATGACAGCCGGGACTAACGGCTTAACGTGCTTTCCGAGGCACGGAGGGGTCTCGGTATGTAAACATGGTCACCCATCCACAGACCAATCGCGGCAAGCGTAGCTTAACCAGATCGATCGACCTGCGCGGCTGTTATTATTTAGCCACAAGCCCCTCACCTTATATACAATGACATGAACATTATTCTCTTTTAAAAAGTTTTATATTATCTTTGACATGATCTGACCAAGATTTTGTCTGGAGTTTAAAAGAGACTGTCTTCTTTTTAGCGTGTTGATGGCGATCTAAATGGAATCGGTCCAGAATTCGGTTACTTGTTTGGCACCATCACCAGCGTCCATCAGTTCCTGTAACGTGCAGCTGACAGGACACGCAGGACATTATATTAAGTGTCCCATCGTTTGTGGAACAGTACCACATTTACACCACGGTGGAAATCCAAAAGAGACTGTGACCTCTGAGTTTGTTTCGGCCTTTCTTCTCAGAGTAGTCAATTTGGAAACGCCAACCTCATCTAGTTTTTAAAATATGATTAACGTTTAAAAGTGTTTGTAAATACAAACCTACTTACAGATAGAAAATAATTTATCATTTCCACCACTCAACATCCAGATTAAATTTCATGCATTTTTTATGTTGTTAGTACGTACATATTGGTTATTTATTTTAGTTTTTCATTAATCACAATACAACACGCACACACACATGTATGTCACAATTATTTGACATTTTATTTGATTTTGTATGAGCTTTTCTATAATATTGCATTTTTAAATAATTATCTTTATTTATTTTAACGGACAAACTTCCCTATGTGTTTGTTATTCAAGCGCATGGCACTCGTGGGTTGCAGCTGAAAATCAGCGTCAGATGGTATACCTTATGTTGTTATCTGACATTATGCTGAGCTGAGGCCCTTTTGGCATTATAATCTTTGTTTTCTGTTTATAGATTTAAGGTGTAATTACCTACTTTGCTGTAATACCAATAAACGCATTTTGCTTTCTTTTTTCTACAATAATATTATTAACGGGAAAGATTTGTTTGTTTGTTTGAATTAAATAAGCTCCGAAACTGCTGGACCGATTTGAAACATTCTTTCATCATGAGAACCCTACATTATTCCTGATGAACATAGCCGTTCAAATGTGGCGATACTTCCTCTATCGGCGCGCGTAATTAAAATGACGATATCTCTAAAGTGTTTTAATAGGTTTTTTCCTCACATTAACGCGGCTGAAACCGCGGTGCACTGCTAGTAATATCATAAACACGAGTACCATAACCTCAAAACTTATCCAGACACCATAGTTGCGTACTTTGCCCGCACCTAAATCAAGTACTGAACATAAATTTTATAACTTAGATCACAGAACGGCATAGCAGTCGCTAACAAGTCTACAGTTGAACTGCGATGAACACAATTGTGAACTCATTACGTATGTTACTTAAGGGGCTAGGCAGTACTGTTCATTACAGTTTCAGAATATAATTTGACATGATTTTTAGTGGCTGCTGCTTTCATCAGCAACTAAAAATAATGTCACTTAAGTCCATTTAATGCCTTTGCACTTTAGTATAGAATGAATGAATAATTCAGTGAAAGGCACTTAAGGCGTCAAAAAAAGTTAATCATTGTGAAGAGTATTTTTTATCCACATTATGATTTGTTTTGATAGTACAATTTAAATTGAAATGGGATAGAGTGGGAGCTAAGATAAAGCAAAGAGATATCTTATTTTTTTAAATAAATTTACGTAATAATATTGTCCGTAATATTTACGGCCAATATCACCTTGACTTAGACGCTTATTTAATTATGATCCATTTAAATAATACATTATTTTTTTCTTAATATTTATCAATTTCTGACACAATTTGCCAGACACAAAAAAAAACAAAACTTTATTAAAAAAAAAAAACAAACAAAATTGCTTTCATAATTCTCAAACAAACTCAATTTTCATAACGCTTAAAAAAACAAAAGTTACCCTTTCGACTCAAAAACTAATATTTGCAAAAAAGTAAATTGGAAAGAACGCAATAAATTATGAAGTCGTAATCGCTTGGTAAATTATCTGGAAAAATATAATCAGATACAAAGGGTGGCGGCCCTAGTTTATTTATGATACAATTTAGCACATAACTCAGGCCGAAAACAAACTGTTTATCTAACTACAATCGCTCAGTCTTCCGGCTCTACGCCACTACGCTGCTACGAGCCAACTGGGGCTACGAAAACCCGCTACGAAAACTGCTACGGAGTTTTTGTAGCAAATGTTATGTTAAAGGAGTAATGCGTGTGTGTTAGGGTAAGTTAAGACCTTGTGGTATTTAATTTATTGAGGAAAGCTATTTGGCCTTCACATGGTTGGTTGACCTTTGTTTAGTTTTTTGTTTAAGAAGTTTTGAGTTTTACTAACTGCGCCCCGCGGTTTCACCTGCGTAAGTTTCGATTCTAAAAACATTCTGGAGAGGGCCACCCTTGTCACTTAGGGGTATGAAAAATAGATAGTAGCCGATTCTCAGACCTACTGAATATGCATATAAAATTTCATAAAAATCGGTCAAGCCGTTTCGGAGGAATATGGTAACTAACATTGTGACACGAGAATTTTATGTATTAGATTAAGAAGTCATTGCATAATAGAGTGTTCATAAAGAGTGACTCGACTTCACCTCGAGTGTTTTAAATTGAAATACAACTTATTATAGTTGGGTATCTTCAATTATTTTTCGTTATTAAGTAGGTACGTGTTTTCACTAGCCGGTCAACAAAATGTCACCATTAATTTCGAAAAACAAGGGCTTGAAAGTTTGTATGAAATGCCGTACGGCGTAAACGCTCTAAACATCCACCGCTGCCTTCAGAGCCCCAATAAAACGGTTACAGAGCACCATCCTACTATAGCGGTACAATTTGAGCGGAATTAAGATAAAATTTATTCCCACGTCATTGTTGTGAGCGTATCTTGTTACACTTATCTGCTAAACGAGATGCTGTGACGTCATCAATGTAGATGGACCAGGTTTGGGAAAGAGTACATTCTTGGTTGGTTATTGTGAAGTGAGGCAGAAATTAAAGGCGTATTTGAGAGCAGTGGTGGCACAGTGGTAACGGCCACGACTCACAAATTGTAGGTCCTAGGTTCGAACCCAGACAGGCGCTCACTTTGTGTAACTTATTTCATCACCATTGCTCTCCAAACGGTGAAGGAAAACATCGTGAGGAAACCGGCATGTCATAGAACTAAAAAATCGAAGACATGTGACATCTACCAACCCGCACTGGGCCCGCGTGGTGGATTACGGCCCACTCCCTCTAACAGAGAGTAGGCCTGTGTCCCAGCAGTGGGAACATATAGGCTGATTATGTTATGTTGTTATGTTGAGGGTTTTTAGTTAATAGGCAAATAGGCCTCGCCGTTTTTTGCGGACATTGATGCTTGAGGAGGATGCTGGACTGCTTTGTTAGTCTAATGGTCGCAAGCGAGTAAAAAGGCTAGCCTTTTCCTAACTATATGGGTAACTACTACAGGTTACTCCAAGATACTGTTTTAGAAAATTTTAAAAATAATAACGTTTATAAATTAAAATCGTCATATGCCTAGCCTTTTCCCAACTATGTTGAGGGTCGGCTTCCAGTCTAACCGGATGCAGCTAAATACCAGTATTTTACATGGAACGACTGCCTATCTGACCTTCACAACCCAGTAACTTGGTAATACGATACCCCTTAGTAAGACTGGGATAAGGCCGCCCATTGTATGTTTTGTATTAATAATCCTATTTTTTTGTTATGTATTTTCTGGCGTACAATAAAGTATATATAAATAAATGAGACTGGTGGGAAGACTTTCGGGCTTCTGACGACCCATAACGACTGTCAAAGATCCATGAATGATCGCAAGCTTGACTGTTGTGCGTAAAGTGCTTGATTCGATTCTCAGATCGGGCAAAGGGTTACTGGATTCTTCTACCTGTCTCAAAATTCGCTGTAGCAGCCAGCAGTTAATTTGCGCCGGAATAATCGTATACCTTTACAATGTTCATAATCTGTGGAAATGGATTGTGTTGAACTAATTGTATACTTATATTGTTATTGCATCTGTTTGTTTCCCAAATAAAAGTAAATTTGTGACCACCTGTATCTATCACATTATAAATTTATCTACCATTGCTTCATTTTTTGTTGTTGAGTGGTTTAGTAATTTTATTCTAGGTGCATCGTCTTCACATATCAATGTAAATAAAACAAAGTCGGGTTAGTTTCACCATTTATAACTCAAGAGTGGCTGAACCGATTTTTACGATGTTTGATTTGTTGGATTTATCTCCGCTCCGAATAGCAGTTTTTTTTTAATTTTTTTACCAGAACGGAGCTCCGGGCTACAGATGTTCAGTTAATTAGTACTAGTGACGTTATTATGTGGAATTAATCAACCAGAAGGCCAATTCTCGTAATTCAAAATGTTCAAAATCTAGTCGCAGTCTCATCTCAGTGACAAACAAATGTCAAAAACTTGTCAAAATGTAGGGAAATTAGAGGTATTTTTGACAGATTGAGACTGAGATCAGACTGTGAACGTTCTTAAAATTACGAGAATTGCCCCTCTGATGTCACGTAAATTAATTAATATTATTATCTTGATTATTGCTGATAACTATGGTGTTCTATATACATTTTGGTTTTTTGGTAAATGAAACAAAAACAAAACAGGGTTTGCCGGGTCACTCAGCTAGTTATAACATAAGTAATGTATTCAAAATATTGTAAAACATTTTAATACAGCAACGGTGGAGTTAGTTTCTTGCTCATTCTTCGCCATACGAAACAATGTTTTGAATTAATGGGCAACTATAATCAATTCTATTTGAATGTAAATGCTCAAGTGCCTTTTATGTGCCTATTTGAAATAAATGCTTTGACTTTAACACTTTGCGGGACACTTGACGCCCCTCGACGTAATTACAATAAAACTTCTATTGTGTCCCGTTCAATGTGAAATCACGGTACACTATTAAATACCTGCCGATGTATTCTGCAAAATTCTCGCCGTGAAAACTTAGGTGTCAATTGTGTCAATGTCATCAGGTGGAATGACAGCTTACTTCACCTAAGTTTTTACGATGAGAACTTTATAGAATAGATCAGCTGCATACACCACAATACACAAATATCCGGAAAAGAACCGGTTTTACCGACATAGCTCGTAGAGTAAGCAAACTGAAGTGGCAGTGGGCTGGCCATGTCTGTCGAAGGACCGATGGCCGGTGGAGCAGACGAGTCCTGGAGTAGAGACCGCGAATCGGCAACCGTAGTGTGGGACGCCCCCCAGCTAGATGGATGGACGACCTAAGGAAACAGACTAGGGGTAGACTGGATGCGGAAGGCGGAAGACAGGATGTTGTGGCGCAGCCTGGGAGAGGCCTATGTCCAGCAGTGGACGATGATGATGCAGATGTTACGACATTAAAAGGATTCATTATTTTTTATTTATATAAAACGTGTTTGTTTAATGGTGACGTTAAACTTAACACACGGGTAGAGGCTAGTGGCTAGTAATCATAAAAAAAAAAAAAACGTAATTACAAACTACCGCCTGCGCCGCTCGCCAACATAGGGCTACCTCTCTCTTTCCTTCAATTCGCCTGCTCTTTGCACGTTATTCGTTTTAATTCGTTGATGCGACGTTATGATTCGTGACCCCGCCAAATGACCCTGCGCTAGATCTTTAAATACAGGTTACTCCAAGATACTGTTTTAGAAAATTTTAAAAATAATAACGTTTATAAATTAAAATCGTCATATGCCTAGCCTTTTCCCAACTATGTTGAGGGTCGGCTTCCAGTCTAACCGGATGCAGCTAAATACCAGTATTTTACATGGAGCGACTGCCTATCTGACCTCCAGAAGCCAGTTACTGGGTAATACGATAATTATCGTTTGGTAAGACTGGTTGTTAGACTTTCGGGCTTCTGACTACCAGTAACAACCGTCAAAGATCCATGAATGGCAGCCGGGACCAACGGCTTAACGTGCTTTCCGAGGCATGGAGGGGTCTCGGTATGTAAAGATGGTCACCCATCCACAGACCAACGGCGGCAAGCGTAGCTTAACCTAATCGATCGACCTGTGCGGCTGTTATTATTTAGCCACAGGCTAAACATGTTCATAAAACGAAAACGCGAAACCGTAAACGCAAGCTGTATTGTGTTTACCGTCTTTTATAAACGCCCGTTTTGTCAAAAAGTTAACCAATGCGTTGCTAAACTTACGAGTACTTATACCTAAAGTTGAAATCCCTCATGTCCAACTATTTCTCTGAAAGTCACGACTTCGAGTGAAGCTTCAAATTGAAAGACAATGGACAAAGGAACTTCCCAGGAACAGTTTGACGGCCCACAGGGAAGCCGAACTACTTCTTAATCAAAACTAATTCTTCGAAACTGATAATAAAGAGTCTTGTAAGCTCAGGGAATTTATTTGTTAAGGAAATTGACATTCTATGACCTATCTGTCTTTAGACAAAACCGACAAAATATGACAATAAACTTCCACTATTATAAACAAATAGCAGCGCCCCGCGTTAGTTTCAAACCCGTGGGAATATCGGGATGAAAAGTTTTCTATATGTTAATCCTGGTTATAAACTATCTGTGTATCAAATTTCATCTAAATCCGTTTAGAAGTTTTTGCGTGATTGAGTAACAAACATCCAAACATCTTCACAAACTTTTACATTTATAATATTGTTAGTAGGATTAATTTCCCTGCCCTGCACTGCATGTTCAGGAAAATTAATTGTTTATCAAGTTGACATACTACATACATTTGCCATTTTATTAGCCATTTCATACATCTGTCAAAGAATGACAGTTGTGATTTGGATATACGGACGATTTAAGTTGGTAGTAAGCTAGCATAAGAAAAAACTTGGCCATCTTTATTAAAAGGAATTACTACTCACGCACCTCATGCACTAGGGTAAGCTCACCAATTTTCGTCTAATCAACCTTGGAGTCACAGATTATCGTGTAGCAGTAAGACCCAACTTACATTGGACGAATAAAAATAAAAGACTACGCTGTTTTTATTCCAAACACTTATTGTAAGCCCGAGGCTCACGGAGCTATTTGAATTCAGCAACTGTTTCGTGGGACAGTAACAGGGGGCTTTACCTTAATCCGATTTGCTTTGGCTGTTTGAAATGATGTTTGTTATAAACGTTTTTTTTTTGGTTTTTCTGTGTGGCTTTATCCTTGGTAATCATTTGTGTGGCTAGGAGCTTTCGTCAGAATTCTGTGTATGTCATTGACTTCGCTATTCACAGGACAACAAAATAATTTATTTTCGCGTAACATTGAAATTCTCTTTTATTTACACAATCGGTGGAGCCATTCCCGATTTTTTGCGAGACTAATCGGGGCAATTGATTTAGATATGATAGAAGATTGATAGAACAGCCAAAACCAATCACATTACAATACAATATCAATAAAAAAGTGTAAAAATATAAAAAAATTAAGGTCAAAATCCGACATATTCCGCTTAAAACTTTGTAGTGAATTTCATAGTACCAAAAAACCTATTTAATCTTCTTTTACCCATTGCAAAGAACTATTTAGGACCCATGGTTTAAAAACCCCCAAAAAAGCATTACGGCATGCAATAAAAATTAACCCAATCATACCGCAAAAACTGCGTCAGAAAATAACAAAAAACTCATTAGAGAACCAAACAAACCTCAATTATAACAAAGCTGTGTACCAAGATTTCCTGGGAATGGCTGGCTGTAGGTAATTTAGATTCTAAAGTAAACACGTGGTTTTGGCAATTGCGGCCCTTTACAAAAATAAACAGCAGAATATTTGATACCACAGAGCATGGTGACGTCTCTGCGGCCGCTACTAGAAGCAGCATTGTCAAAGACACCATACGCCTGCAATCTGCGAAGGGCTAGACAGAAGTGAAAGGTGGATCTCACACTGCAACGCGTCACGCGACGGGGCGCAGGTAACGCGTAACCGCGCGTGATTTTTTACATGCAAATTCAATAAAAACGCGTTTCCGCGCGGGGAATTTGGCCCCATTTCCCGCGCCCCGTAACGTGGCACGTTGTAGTGTGTGCTCTGCCTAGCTAGTACATCCTCATTTTGCCAGTTAACTTTAAGTCCTCTTGAAGTCTATCAACCGGGCACAAATCTAGACTCCCGGATGCTAATGAGAAATTCCTGATAGAAAAACCCAAAAACAAATTGCCCGACCTGGGTATCGAACCTAGGGTCTCATGCTCAACAGCAGTGCTTGCAGCAACTAGACCGACGAGGTATTGTCAACATTTGCCATACAAGCCAAGCGTTTCACCGTTAACTTGCAACGCACACGGGACGAAAACAAAATGGCGGCTTAGAACGTGTGCGCTCAACTAAATTTCGAAGGGATGAATTTTATTAGTGCTGCCGTATCTAGACGCTGTCGGTGCGGCGTTCGGTGCTGTGTTCGATACGAACAAAATAATTGTTTTGAAGTTATCAAACTTAAGAAGTAAAGGCCAATTTATAATTCACTATTGAAAGTTTATACTAAGTTCAAACTTTGAAGCAATATTTACATAATTTGAACTAGCGCAGGAGTCAGAGAATTACACGAACTGTGTTGTAGATACAACTTGTTAGTATCAATAAATAATTATATACAGGGTGTAACAAGATCTATCAAATAGCCATCAACTATGCATTCTGTACATCAAACTTAGTATTTTTGTGCGTTGTTTCATTTTTGGTGTGGGAACACGGAACGTTACATGGGTCTTGGGACCCATTATACGTTGTGGGAGTACAAGTTATAATAATCATAATAATGTATCAAATCGACACATAGTCACGCCACATCCCAATACGGACATTCCAGTTTCAATCTGCAACAACACTGTTCTAATACCACGTTCAAAAATTATTAAAAAAAAAATGTGTATGTCATATTAATTTTGGGGTTTAAAATTCCCATGAATGTGAGTATTTAAATATCATAGCAAATCTAGATAGTCGCAAAATAACTTAGAACTCATTACTGAATAATGTATGTAATGGATGTCATTATCAGCCTAGCCTTTTGTCAACTATGTTGGGGTCGGCTTTCAGTTTAACCGGATGCAGCTGAATACTAGTTTTTTTCCATGAAGCGACTGATAATCTGACCACCACAACCTATTTACTGTATAATACGATACATCTTGGTTGAAAGTCTGTCAACCATAAGACTGGTTGTCCGACTTTCAAAGCGACTGCCTTATTGACCTCCACAACCAAGTTGCTGGGTAACAAGATACCCCTTGGCAAGACTGGTTGTCAGACATTTGGGCTTCTGAGTACCCGTAACGACAGTCAAAAATCTACTTATGAAAGCCGGGACCAACGGCTTAACTTGCTTTCCGAGGCACGAAGAGTTCTCGATATGTACCTAATTGACGGTCACCCATCCAAAGGCACCCTCAAACGGCTGAAATTTATCCTAGAATTTACCTATTGAAATTTTCACTTGAAATATAAACCAGGAGTAGAAAAACAAGTGTAACTAGAATTTCAAAGCAAGTACGTGAAGCGAGCAACTGCGGGTCCGTTGCAAAACAAACAAGAACAAAATGGTCGTCCCGAGTTCGATTTTCAAAAGAATAGCGCATAGGATCAAGTTCCTTTGGCTATTTAGCTAAACCAGCGCGATTGTGAAGTTTTCATATTTATTCATTTCAAATTAACGAAATAGTGTTCTTTATGAGCTATCAAAGACCTGTCAATTCATTTTCATTTTAGGTACGATCAGCAACAAAATTCAATTAATCAATTAACACTTCAGGTTTTTTATCTTAAATAACGAGCAAAATATTCATAAAAAAAATTTACTGATATAAAAATTAACGAATCATAAAAATTTTGAAAAGCAGTGTATCGAATCATTTTGTAGCAGAGTTATTAAACCTTTCTGGCTGACTGTACGCAATTTCAATAACATAAAATATTCCAAGCCAGAACATCCAATGCATACAATCTCAAAAAGGTATCCACTTTTATACCTAAAATGGTTACTAAAATTCTTTTCGTTGATAATTTTGGAATTTAAAAATCTCCGAGTGTCCGTTTGTAACTGAATTTTTGAGTTGAGAGGTTGGAATTTCAGTCGACGCATCTTGGAACGAAGCAACGTAACATTTTTGGGTACTGTATTTTCGTTTTCTGAGTTCAGTTCACTTCTACGAAAAGCCCTAAACTTTTAAGCTTAACACGATAAAAATGTATCACTAATAAAGTGTAATCAATATTTTTTTTGGTCAACAGACTTGCGATACTTCTTTAACTGAGGATGTCTAGAGGTAGCGGTGACCACCTACCACTAGATGAGCCGTAGGTTTAATTGCAAAAAAATATATAATTCAAAGTCCAAAGTGAGCGGGGGGATTACGTAACACATTGGGGATTGCGTAACAAAACGCTCAAAATTAAAGAGATTGCTGGTGTAGCAATGTCTTTAATTTTGAGCGTTTAACAATATTCATTGCATTATTTACGTTGTTGAGCGGATAATTTTTTCGGAAATATGAAGCAATGGTTTAGCAATAGCCTTCAAAATTATTTGGATTGATTGAAAGACGTATTCCACATTGGGCACACGCTTAAATGGCACCTGAGTGAATGTGCCGCTATGTGTTATAGGTGCATTCACTCAGGTGTCATTTAAGCGGGTGCCCAATGTGGAATACGTCTTTAGATTTCAATGGCACCTGAGTGAATGTGCCGCTGTGTGTTAGGTGCATTCACTCAGGTGCCATTTAAGCGGGTGCCCATTGTGGAATACGTCTTTCAATCAAAATGGCACCTGACTGAATGTGCCGCTGTGTGTTAGGTGGATTCACTCAGGTGCCATTCAAGCGGGTGCCCAATGTGGAATACGTCGATTGAAAGTATATTACGCGAAGGTCCTTTTGTCTATGCTGTCGCGCAGTCGGGTAAAAATCACACACGGGCAAATTTAGGTCAATAATCCCAACCACCCTTTCCAAAATATGTCGGTAACATCCTTCAATCCACGAAATCAATCAATCAGCCTAGTCGGAGAGTTGGCTTCCAGTCTAACCGTATGCAACTGAATACAAGTATTTTATATGAAGCGAATACCTATCTGACTTCCAAGAACCGAGTCACCAAGTTAGTCTTCCAACCCAGCCAACCCCGGTTGACCAAGACTGGTTGTCAGACTTATGCTGACTATATACCCGTAACAAAGGACAAAGATCTACTTTCCGAGGTACGGAGGGGTCCCGATATGAGGTCCGATATGTGTGGTCCCGATGGATGGTCACCCATCCACGAATTGACCGCAGCAAGCGTAGCTTAACCTTCTATCGAATCGTGCGGTTGTTATTATTTTGGCACGAGCCCCTCCAATTGACAAAAGTGACCAGTATTATCTTTCACAGAGATGGTATGGTACTATCCTTCTTCCATAAACGGCCGAACAACAGAGCCATATACGTAAAGCGCAATAGTACGCTAGCGGGTGCCGTTCCAAAAAAAGTTGACGGTGGAGTTTCACTGGGGTCCGTAGAGCGGTGCTTAATGTACCGCTACGGAATAGAAGATTCCGTGCAATTTTAACATGTATTCCAGTTGTGTCGTGAACACTGGCAGAATTCGACTGGGAGCAGGAATAAAGGTTCCAGAATATAGAAGCTAGACAAGCTTATAAGCTAACTTAAAAGAGAGCACGGACGTGCGACGCAAACGTTACGTAAATTCAAACGATTTTAAATATGAATATTCACGTAATATTTACTTGCAACGAAATTTTCGACTTATTAAGCACGTAGCTAACTAGTATTATAATTGTCAAATTACAAAAGCAAGATAGAGACGGGAACATCCATGTTATGAATTCGAAAGTAACTCTGTCTGTCTGTCTGTCTGTATGTTACCTTTTCACGCCTAAACCAGGGAACGGATTTCGATAAAATATGGAAGAGAGATAGATTGCATCCCGGGACACATCCAGCTACATCCAGTTAGACTAGAAGCGGACCCCAACATATTTGGGAAAAGGCTAGGCAGATGATTCCAAATGCGAAAGTAACTCTTTCTGTCTGTCCGTTACCTTTCCACGCTTGAACCACTGAACTAATGGTTATGTTACATTATGTTCACAGATAGGTAGCCTTCGACCTGAAGAACGCCATCCTACGCTACTTTTTAACCTGAATATAATTTTGTATTATAAAATGATGAAATGCAAATCACGCAATCGTAGGCAACAGTCAGTCGTGCATATTTGTATAACTTAAAAACAATGCAGTTTATAGGCATTGAAAACACTTCAAACAAGAAAACGGTTACGTACCATATTGGAGGTAGAAAAACTTATCGATAACGCAACGAACACACTGTCAGTAGTTGAAGTAAAAATAAAAACGTAGTGAGTTGCAATGTTTCAGTGCGAGCAGCTTTCGAATAGTGGTTAACGGTCAGTGAGTTTTGTCTGTTTTTTATTGGACATTTTTTTAAAGGCAGTTGGATAGTTTCACCGTGTGAAAGAGGCCTATGAATGAAGTTTTCAGCAACTTTTTCGGATGCTGAAACTGTTGACATACATTTTTTAATTCATCGTTATTTTGCTGTAATTTAAAATACCATTGTTTAAAGGTCGGGATTACCTACCTCCACAGCGTCGTATCGAAAATCTGTGGTCGTATTGATGTACTGAACTCTTAAATATGACCTCACATATCTGATACATGCTGTACACTCAGGCACGGATCGTGAGTGATGTAAATTATGACTTTTTTTGACTCTTAATGCCTAATGACAATCACGTTATTTTATGTTGAATATAGCAATATTTTTATTACCTTGGACTCTCGTTTTTTGGGTTGATTGTGTAGAAACTTTATGTGTAGCAATGGGCTGCGAAAGACTGCGTTGGTATCAAAAAATCCATGAAAATAGTAATAGGTAATAGGTAATACGGGCTGTTGTCCGCAACTCCACGTCAATGCGCGTATTTTGCGTGCGGATGAAAATAGTAGCGGATATTAAATGCAATAAAGTATGCTTATTATTATAACGCTAAATGTGACACTATTCTGATCTGCATTGGCAATTTATTTGCCAAAAATATAAACAAATATGAGTTTATAAAAATAACTTTAAATCCTACTCCATAACGTTCAGTGAAAGCTACAACTTCAAAAAAATTTATAACTTTTTAAATAGTGTTTAGTCACTCTGAAATCAACCTAATTGTCATTAAAATAAAGATTGATATTTGTTAACTTGAAATAATATTAATTTTAAACAAGATTGAATAGACTTTACAGTACACATCTTACATAAACTTACGCCTTCTTATCACAGGGTGGGCAGAAACAATAGAACACCCCCTGTTACGCTCCCTACATACTCGCTTTCACTTGGTTTACGTTCATACATCAGAGGGGCAATTCTCGTAATTTTAAGAACGTTCACAGTCTAATCTCAGTCTCAAACTGTCAAAAATACCTCTAATTTCCCTACAATTTGACAAGTTTTTGACATTTGTTTGTCGCTGAGATGACACTGCGACTAGATTTTGAACGTTTTAAATAACGAGAATTGGCCTTCTGGTCACACACGCAGGCCAGTTGCCAGTAGGTACTACGCACCTGATCTTTCTAAAGAACATCATCAATAAGGTCACTTATGTCCACTATTCTGCCTTTTTACACAACCACTTTCACCCGTCGATATTAATCGATTAAAAAATGAAACTATATGCACCTTTTCGAAATACAGAAATGCCAAAAACCAATCAGTTTTCCACGAAGGAATGAAAGAATGCAGTTTCATATGTACTTCGAATGAATTCTCTTCAGCGCTGTTATTCTTTTTGGAGGCAAAAAACCAGACGGTGTTTGCACACAGGTGTAATTCTACGTATGTTGGCTTTTGTTAGGAGAGAACATTGTTTCTCATATTTCATGCAAACACACATGTACATTGTATATAAAGTCGAATTCTAAAGGGATGTTCTTCTGAAATATCAATGAAATTGGAACGATAGAATTTCCTCATTTAGACATTCATTTTGGTTTGGTATACAATGTAAAGTCAAATTCAGCAAATCAAAATGGAGGTATTTTTCTGAAATGTTAATGAAAATGACAGCTATTGTAGAGAAGTGGTGGCCCAGTGGCCTTACGAATTGCAGGTCCTGGGTTCGAACCCAGACAGGCACTTTACCTATTTTGTGTATACAATTTCATCACCACTGCTCTCAAAACGGTGAAAGAAAACATCGTGAGTAAACTAATAAAATTTCCTAAAATCAAAAATTCGAAGACAAGTGACACCACTCCTTTTCGATTAGAAGAGGCCTGTGTCCCAGCAGTGGGACCATCATAGGCTGATTATGCGTATGCTTATGGGATTAAATTGGAATGACGGAAAAACATTCATATGTGTGGTTAATTATTTAGATATTATAACATCAAAATGGTTGTAAATGTTCACGCATACAAGGTGCGAATCTTAGTCCGCGGCAGGGGACGAGCGAAGGGCGCGGCGCGGCGCTGGACGACACCGCGGCAGCAGGCTGGCCGCCGCAGCGCCGCCAGCACTTCAATACCGAACTCGGTCGTCGACGCGCGCGCATACCTACTTGTTGTCCAAAGTTTTAGTCTTTTTCTAGAACCATATTATAAGTGTTTACAGTCCACTTTTACTTTCATTATACGAACCTTTAGTTAGGTCCTGAACAGTATACTCGTATAACAGGCAAAAATTTGCCTAACATAAGATGTTAATCATTAGTCAACTGATCATCACTACTCAATTTGGGAAACAAACGTATAATATCTTCTTTCGAAACCAAAAACGACCACATTTCTACAAACCAAACTCTATTCATTGCAACCTGCTAGCGGTATTTACTAAAATAAAATACGCCAGCCATTCTAATTTCACTAATTAACGTTTAAGTACTAACCGCTGCATGGTATTAGAATATACAACACAAAAACTTCAACAAAATTAACTGAAGGAACGAACAAAATACTTAGATTTCTCGAAACCGGTAGCACTAATTATGCATTGTAGCTTCTAGCCTCATTATTAACGCTTAAAATTCTCAAGTACTTTTGCCCACCAAACTGAAATGTTACTACAGTATTTTTAGCAAAAGAATTTTACCTACATTAATTAAATTCCTACCTTCTATCTGTACCGACCTCAATAATACAGGGTTAAGAACACCAGTATAACCTGAACTTTTGCGCCCCTTCTTAGGTGCAAATTGGCGAAGGAAAAAGTGGAATTTAATAGAAAGCCTGAGGCCAAGTTACGTTGGTTCGTTGAGGTTTCCTTTTAAAAATATAAAAATTGTTTTCATTTCAATTTAACAAGAGCTTGTTCATAACAAACCTGTTTACACTTTGGATAGTGAATAGTTGTTGAATGTAGAACTAGCTGAATGTTAATGGAAGTCCTTTGAAAAATGTGAAGTGACTGAAGTGTTTTTATGTCGTGTTTGAAGTGACTGTCATAAGATTTTTATTCCAGACGACTGTCGTCTTCTCTTTGTGGGTAAAGCTTGGCTTTAGTAGCACGTCGGGTGTTTATTTTAATTGAATTATTCTTATATCAGTTTCATATTTGAAAGCTGTGGGAGAGACTTTTGCCCAGCTGTGGGCAAATGTAGGTAAATGCAAAAAGAATTATTCAAATCCATACAAACTTTTCAGCTTTATTTTTAGTACAAATATAGATAAATAATACGGTACAGATAACCATCAATTTGAGAACCACACATTTGTAAAGACACAAACCACTATGACATTTGATTTATCTTCAAAATTGTTCACAAATTTGGTAGTTACGTTCAACATGTCCAATGTCTCGCCAGTAATTCATGTCCAAGTTGACACATTGGTATTCAGCACTACCGAAGTGGCACAACGCTCAACTACTCATATGAGCATAAAATCCAGTACATTCCAGAGCAATCAGCTAACTTTACTCAATCCTTATCACAACGTAAATTTTGAAATGAATCAACGACGGAAATGGTTTTGACACGTATAGTTCAAATAATTCGGGTTGTACTCGTAGGTAGCCCGGTTTTATATTAATACTTAATTTTGTTATAAGATAAGTTAGTAAGAAACATCTGTGTAACAATTTTTTCTTTGGGTGATTCAAACAACTTTCTCTCGCTCAGGGTGCTTACTCTCGAATATAATTCCGATAGATCGACATAAAAATTGTCAGTCAAACGTCAGGGATTGGCTGAACTCACTGAGTCTAGCCAATCTCAACCAACTGACGTTTGACCAATGTCGATCTATCGGAATTATATTCGAGAGTAAGCACCCTGGGCGGAGCGGGGAGGGCATGTAAGACTTTTACTGACTAAAACCCACCCGTGTTCCTTCAGTTGCCTGTGCCAGGGCCACGGTAACTCTTTCGCATAACCCGCGACCCTGGCAGTGTACTTAGAAGCTAAAATAGAAATTCGAAACTCCATACTTTTACTACTAAAATATTTTGATCCCATAATTATAAATTAATTTTTTTTCGCTTTACTCACACCTCCGCTACCGCAGAACTACACAAAATCAAATTTAACTTTTAGTTCGCCGCGTTTCGGCTAAACTAATTATAACTATGCCAAAAATTTACCGGTGGTATCGAAAAGGCTTTGAAGGAGTTTAGTTGGTAGGAAAAACAAGAGCGAACTTAATTTGAACTTGGTAGTCGTTTCGACGCCATTATTTATTTATTAAAACTTTATGCACAAGTAAAAGAAATACTGTACAAAGGCGGACTTAATGCCAGAGGCATTTTCTACCAGTCAACCTTAGGGTGATGCAGAGACAAAACATGGCAGGTGCAACAAACGAGACAAATAGCTAGGAAATGACTTTAAAATACAAGAATAAATATTAATACATAGATAGATACATACATACAAACAAAATTAACTGCGAGGAGAAAAAAAAATCGGTAGAGGAGAAAACGAATCCAGCAAATCAGCGCTGAGATGCTACGGCCAACTTTTGATTATCCATTTCTTTGTTTTGTGGGTCTTATCCTAAGAATACATTTTGAATTTCCATACTAGAACTGTCAGACGTCAATTTTAATCCTCGGATAAAAGATATCTGTCTGACTTTAGTAAAATCAGACTTAGGGCTGATTTTTCAATCGGCAGATTATTTTTATTCGTAGAATAAAATTGACGTCTGACAGATTTCGTATGGACGATCTGTCAAAAATTTTAAATTATTCCTCTGATAAAATTATCTTTGTTTCAGTGCGGTTAATGGAAGTGCTCAGGTGCGGTTCTTCCAAGTGCGGTTTAAATAAGTGCTCTGAGTGGAATACCTCAAAAATCAGCCCTTAGTAGATTAGTTAAAACAATAAATCATCATCATCTCCCTAGCCTTTTCCCAACTATGTTGGGGTCGGCTTCCAGTCTAACCGGATGCAGCTGAATACCAGTATTTTATATGGAGCGATTGCCTATCAGACCCCCACAACCCAGTTACTGGGTAATACGATACCCCTTGGTAAGACTGGTTGTCAGACTTTCGGGCTTCTGACGACCCGTAACGACTGTCAAAGATCTGCGAATGACAGCCGGGACCAACGGCTTAACGTGCTTTCCGAGGCACGGAGGGGTCTCGTTATGTAAAGATGGTCACCCATCCACAGACCAACCGCGGCAAGCGTAGCTTAACCTGATCGATCGACCTGTGCGGCTGTTATTATTTAGCCACGGGCCCCTCCGTTAAAACAACAAATAAAAGTCATTTATGCAATTATCGTGATGGAAAAGAAGATGTATACGAGTATATGGTGTGTTGTTTGGTGGTGGTGTTATACACAATTTCACATGACGTTCAGCCCAGTTTATGTAAATGTAAGTAGGTACCATCAATAAACGGGAACCTATCAAACACAACCACAACCTATTTAATATTGAAATTGCTACTAAAACTAATTTTAATACCACTTTTCAGCATTCTGTAAACACCTCTTAATAATATCAATTAATACCAGCCTATTATAAACGGATTCCCAGAAAAAACATATTCCGATAACAAATATGAGAACTCGCCAATAAAACGTTGTTATAACGCGTGTTTTAACTCGGAATATATTTAAATTAATATCGTGGAAACATGAACGTCCATCAATATATTTCAATTTAACTGGATCGGTCTCCCTCGGCCGAAATTTCATGGAGCGGTAAGCACAGGTTGAAGTTGGCTGATTGGTTCTCGGTTAGATCGGATTTTAGGTCCAATGTTAATAATTGTGTAGTCTTTGAATATGACGTAAGTGTTTCGTGGGATTTTGGACTGTTTTACCTGAAGGTAACTTGATATCATTATTACATTAGTGGGGATTCGATGACATTATTAACAATTATTATTTACTAGCTGCGCCCCACGGTTTCACCTGCTTAAGTTTCCATCCCCTGGGAATATCGGGATAAAAAGCCTGTGTTAATCCCGGGAGTCAGCTACCTCCATACCAAATTTTAACAATATTTGTTCAGCCGTTTGTGCGTGAAGAAGTAACAAACACACAAACTTTCGCCTTTATAATAACGGAGGGGTCTTGGTATATGAAGATGGTCACCCATCCACGGACCAACCGCGGCAAGCGTAGCTTAACCTGATCGATCGTCCCATGCGGCTGTTATTACTTAGCCACAAGCCCTTATTGATGCGGTTTGAAAAATGGACTACACCTGTAGATTCTAAAATAAAAGTTATATTTAAATAGCGTCAATCCGGGCCAACATCAGGTGAAATGACATCATCTTTTTGAGACTGATTGTACAGCCAGTACATCAAGCTACTACAATCTGTTAAATTTCTTTAATAGATTTTCAACTTTATTGCTAAGAAAGCATAAGGTTCAAAGTTGATTGGGAAAATATGACAGTTTCGTGTAGCTTGATGTACCTACTGACCGTTCCTAAGAAAGATTCCGATCCTCGCAAGTATTATGGAAGCCTGCTTACTATGTATGAGCTAGTCGTGCGTGTAGTCCCTACGTCCGAAATCAATTCGAACTTGTTAGAATATGTTGCGTAGTCGTGCGTAAAAAATGAAAACCAATGCGATGTTGCCGGAAGTCGGCCATCTTGACAAAGAATCATACACACACCCAGTGTTCGTCCTCAAGTTAACGAGTGAAGAGACAGGAGTTACTTTTCTGAAGGTTTCTGCATTTATCCAACACATTTCAGAGATTTTACAGCTTTGAATCAACCTATAAACAGTAGGGCTATGCGCGCACTACGATTTTCGTCGATTAATCGTTGCAATTTAGTTATAAAATCGCTAAATGTGTTAAATGTTACAATAAAATACCTTGTGATTATATTGCAATTAAATGAAAGAAAATTTAAAACTCACATTAAACATACACTTAGTAAACAAGCATACTATAAATTAGAAGATTATATCCAGGATAAGAACGCTTGGAAACATGCTGGTCCTGCTCCATAGGACAATCTAGAGTCTACACAAGATCAAACTGGATGCTTATTTAATTGTAAATTTATTCTAATTTTTTGGATATTGTTTTACATTCTGTAGTTGCTCTGACTCACACCCTGACTTATTACTTGTATTTTTATTTTTTGCATGAAAATCGTTTAATTTTACCATATTTGTAAATATGTGAGCACCATGTATCTATCAGATAATTAATTTATATGTCATGGTTTCATTTTTAATTCTTTTACCTATCGTGGTATAGTAATTTTATTTTAGGTGCATCGTCTTTACATATTATTTGTTATATAATTGATGTACTTATGCAAAATATTGTAAAACATTTTAAAAGAGTAACGGTGGAGTTTCTTGCCCATTCTTCTACATACGAAAACTACCTTTTGGAATGGGCGACTAGAATCAAATCTATTTCATCATAATTTTTGACGTTCAAAAGTGCCTTTTCTGTGCCTATTTGAAATAAATGCTTTGACTTTGACTTTGACTTTGGCTAACACAAAAATTTTACAAGCGAATTTTCATTTCTATTCATTTCATTTCTATTGTTCACAAATTGACGATTTTTTTTCGCAACGATTAAAATTCGTAGTGCGTGCTTAGCCTGGTAGGTACGAAAATACGTTAAGACATTATTAAGTCCTGTCTGGCCACAGAGCTCGCAGTAAGAACTTATATTATTATAAAGTCGGGGAAACTAAACGTTGATCAAATTGACTACCAACTTAAAATTTCCCTAACTCACAACTGTCATTCATTGACATTTGTGTAAAATGGGTATAACATGGCTATTTTGCTGTAGTGTGTCAATTTGTATACGAAATATTTCAGAAATTTAACCGATTTTTTGTTGTATAGCAACTGTCTAAAGACAAAAATTATAAGGTTAGGCCCCTTAACTCTGTAAAACCCAAAAACGAAGAAAAACATGATGACAGAGTTTAATACCTAATAATTAACATATTATTATAATAATTGTGACCTACTTTGCTGATTAAAATTAAATGAAAACTCAGCGTTTCGAGACCAATTGCGGTGCTACACAAAATCACTAAATAATTGAATGTTTGAATCTATGTTTACCTAATTGGCATACTGAATATATTGATACTGCCATCATTAATACATTTTAGACTAGTGTCATATGGATAAGACTAAAAAATTAGATAAACGAGTTGCGTTTGTTTTAACTTTGATGTTGGTAGAATATTTTTGAGCCCTTATTAGCTGCAAGCTGGAGCAACGATCTTCGCAAGGTGGCTGGTAGCAGCTGGATGAGAGTTGCCGAAACTCGAGTTAAATGGCGTGCAATAGGAGAGGCCTATGTCCAGCAGTGGACTGCTATAGGCTGATGATGACGATGATTGGCTGCAGAGTTGGTTGTTCAAATAAAGCAGAATCATATTGCGCGGTTTGTGCGTCCATGGTGTAATGAATTGCACGATATTGATTTTCACTTCGTCAAAAAGAAATTAGCTTGATGACAGTAACAGGGTGGCAGGGACTTGACGCGTAATCTATTATCATCATGAATTTTAGTACATGATTCTGGAGTTTTTTTTAAATGCTGAATGGTCTTGACCTCGATCAAGCCTGGTGGAAAGCGATGGATAAAGTCTATAATGGAACGAGCCTGCCCAGAAGATGCATAAGGCACTGGAACTTTACAACACAGCAGGCAGCTTGACTCCGGTGGGAGTGGTCGCAAATCAGTCGGGCGTTATTCCTACCACCGCAAGGGAAGAAACGGCCGGTCAAATAAGGTGTTGGGTGTGACTGTCCAGAATGCGCCGAGCGCTCGGTTCAGTTGAGTAACTGGCGGAATAAACTGCGCTACACGAGGAAGCTTTTTATGCATCCCAAAACTTTTTTTAACAACAGACTTTTTTTTTTAATAACTGACGAACATTTTCGACACGGAGGGGTCCAGAATCATGTACATGATTGAATCCATGAATCCATGGTAACGTCGATGTCCCTGTATAATTTGATCAACAGAAATCTGTGCAAATACATTTTGTGTAATAGAATCAGCATCGCTATAACACGAGGCAATGCTATCCGCCTTTTGGACACATTTCCTGTTGGCAGGGAAGCGGACGAATATTTTTATACCCTATGATTCTTTCCTCCTTTTATTAATTTTATTTTTTTATATACATGTACATATTATTATTTATTGTTTTATGTCTGTTGGCTTATATTGTGTAAATATGATCTTGTTTGAAAATTAAAAAAAACTTTCTATAATTGCGATGAAACGAAAATTTAATACAAGAGCTTCATTTTGTAACAATTAAATGGATCAGTAAAGTAATTCACTTCTTAAAGTAGCTTACCATTTTCAGTCAATTCAATTCACTATTATTAAATGAATGTTGTAACCAAAGCCTGATAAAGACGAAAACAAACTATGTCCATCTTCATTATTCATGTCCATTTTATGTTCATTTTTCTTTATGTCTTTTTATCCATTGGATATACGAGTATATCGCCTTATTTTATTATTACCAAAGTCTTGAATGATATTATAGGTAATACTTTAGCAGATTGAAAGCACAGTAAGTACATGCTGTTGACAGCTTCTTGCAATAACTCATGCACTAGTTAATAAAGGAAATGGGTAAACTTTACTGTATTAACGTATTCGTATGAAACTTTGATTAATAAACTTTTTAGTGTCATATCGTCATGTAACAAATCCAATCTGTGATTGAAATCGATCATAATAATAATGTGAGATACGGATTTTATTACTTGTTTGATAGAATGCATTTGGATTTTATTCTTGTTTTTGGAACGAAGTTCTTTAACGCGGCTCCCGGTATAGTTGACTGATAGAAATCGTCACGAGACGAAAATGCGTTCTAGCCACTCCGTGCGACATATATATGTAGTAATAGAAAGAGAGAGAGCTAACTCTTTCTCTTTCTAGAAAAAGTTTTAATGGTTTTCGAGGGTGCCAAAGCCAATTGTGAAGTCGACAACTTTATGAGAGCGTCTAAAAACATATACTAAATAGGTTGTCAGACACTTGGACTAAATATGTAGTAGGTTTTATTTGGAGTAGATACTGAATGGCATATAGAAATTACTGGCCAGCCCACAGCATCCCACGAGTAATTTTACATACGCCAAAACCTATCCAGTTTCATTAAGGCGACTACATGTCATGACCTAAAGCGTGGTCACTATCGGACTGCATAGAAAAGAAAGAGAAGTGCGATGACACAACGCTGGTAATTTATTGCAAAATATCAAACAATCATCTATTTACAAACTACGTAATAATAAATAATCCATCACTGAATGCAGTTTGGCATTAGCAATTTAATGGTATATTTTTAATTATGATTAAAATTGTTAATGAAGGGATAAACTGCTTTTAAAGAATAGTATTTTAGAATAGAATAGGTCTAATAGAATATATTTGATTGCATTAAAGTCTTATCTTATCTTAAAACATGGTACAATAAACTGAAATTCAATGCATTTATTCCAATTACAGGCAGTTTTGAGTTGTCAAGGGGTTGGTCAGTCCGAAAGATGAAGCTAGTTGCCCATTCCAAAGCGTAGTAGGTACCTATGGAGAAGAACGGGCAAGAAACTCCACGGGCGTAGGTTCAAATATTTTAAAGAAAATAAATTAGCATCAATAATAACAGTGAATTTAAACAATTATTATACCTACTATGACAAAATTATAATTCTTATTACAGTGTTGATAAATACTTTTAAAAAGCAGTAGCTACCTATCTAAATAAATATCAGTAAATCAGTAGGAACAATAATTATATTAGGTGCTTACTTTTTATCAAAGTATTATTCTACAATGTTAAAACACATGCTAAACAAACTTGTTCCAGTCATGTCCACTATAATATCGACTCTATCAGCAAAACTCTGAAACATTAATAATAGTGCTTATTTAGGAGAACTTAGGTATAGCATCTAATTATGTTCAAAATCAATTGTATCTAGTTCTTGTTAGGTTGTTGGTAGGCTTTGATCCGTAATTGTTATTTTGAGTATTATATCAAAGGCAAGGAAAATATTGTACTAAAGAAAATACCGAGATAATAGAAATGGCTTTCATTGCAGTTAGAAAATTCTGACTAATTAACCTAAAAATCCACTTGAGCATGATACTAGCATTTATCACTTTATAATTTTCCTACAGTACGTTATAAACAATGACAGCGTATACCTAGAGGGTGTTTGGTGTTAACTGTGAATGTAATGGTGTACGCAATGTGAGCCTGAATTTCAAGATGCCACAGATTCCAACATTGCCTCGCAAGTGATAATCATATGCCTACCTATGTAAGTTATCCTGTTATGAACTACTCCTACAAAATTAATAATCAGAACAACATTACTGCCGTCATACGGTGAACAGCCGTAACTAACATTTTTATCATATATGACTTAAATATAGGTTCGGACTTGCCAAGAAATTGTCTACCTTTCAATGTGGCTGATAAAGCTGTAATACGTTCGTAGCCAAAGTTATAAGTAGTTAAAAGGACATAACATACCCTCGAAAACATTGCTCTCTCAAATGAATAGCCATAATTTCCACGTTAAGCCCTTTCTTATTATTAAAACCAGTTGGCATATTTGAAAAGCCGTAATTTAGTTTTAGGCCTTTTCATATTGCTTATCACATTTATCGATTGTGATTTCGATATCTTCCAATCAAAAGCCGCAATAGTTGTTACGGCTTTTTAACCGACTTCAAAAAAAGGAGGAGGTTCTCAATTCGGTTGTATGTTTTTTATTTTTTTTATTTTTTATGTTTGTTACCTCAGTACGCCGTCATTTATGAACCGATTTAAAAAATTATTTTTTTATTTGAAAGGACATACGTCCAGATTGGTCCCATTTTTGTCAAACTCCAGTTCTGATGATGGGATCCATGAGGAATTGAGGGAACTCCTCAAATATTATAGGCATAAATATAGCAATTTTGGTATTTTCATTAACAACTCAAGCATTTGCATTCAGAAAGTATAATTTGGGGAAGTGGAACTGATGATGAAGACCACAGATGGCCATCGAAACTACTCAATGAAAAATATTTCACGGGTAGCGATTCGATTGCTTTAATATGGTTGCTAAGCAATTTATGATCGTCACAATGCGTATAGTAAAGTGGAGCTGATGGTGACTTCACCATCAGCTCAAGTTCTCCTGGTTCTTACCAAGAGAACTCCTCAACAATTAACGTCCCAGCATCGGGAAAAGCAATATTTTGTAACAGGTGATGAGCAGTTGACATTAGGGTTTGAAACGGTATGCTCTTAAGGTGGTCCCATTGTCACCAAGTCAGAGTCTGATGAAGGGATCCCATGAAAGTCGAGGAAAATCCTCTTTGGTAGGCATGTACAGTGTGTTAGTTGAACTCTCTCAAATCAAATGAAACCTATTGATGATTCAAGTGTTTGAGTCCGAGAGTCATCACTTACCTATAACTCCGACTTTTAATTAGCTGCAGTAAAATAACACTTCTTAATAACTCATTTCGGACTGCATTTAGAGATATGCATGTCAAATAAGTTTTATTTGTTACACTACTCTGTACTAGAAAAACAAGGTTTGGTTGATGGCCGCGAAAAAACAACAAGACGACAATTTCAGATGATGTTACAAAACCGATTTAGATTTTTTTTTTTATTTAAAAGGATATACTTCCAGATTGGTCCCATTTTTGTCAAAATCCAGTTCTGATGATGGGATCCATAAGGAATTAAGGGAACTCCTCAAATATTATAGGCATACATATAGCAATTCTGGTATTTTCATCGACAACTCAAGCATTTGCATTCAGAAAGTATAATTTGGTGAAGTGGAACTGATGAAGGAGACTACAGATAGCCACAGGAACTCTTCAATGATTATAAGTATTTCATGGGTGGAGATAAGATATCTCGATTAAGATAGTTAAGCGACTATGACGAAGCAAATTTAAATAAATAGTTCTGACGAAACTGGTACTCTTGAGGGTGAAGATGGGACCATCCCATATAAACTTGTTCAAGTAGTTCTGATGAGTGGTTTTTGAGTTATCTTTATTAATAGGTACGTATTATTTCCACTTGTTGTAGGTATGTTGATGGTAATTATTCTGTACAACTTCCTGTCACTGTTATATATTTAGCAAGTAGTGGTATACGAATTGGTGTGGGGTAGGTACCACAACTCAAAAGTGAAAAATAAAAACTTTTTAACAAAAAAAACAACCGACTTCCAACAAAACACTACAAAGTGAAAAATAACTTTAATTTCAGAAGTCGGTGTCAAAAAACGAAAATGCAGAACCAACGACACCGACTTCCGAAATTAAAGTTATTTTTCACTTTGTAGTGTTTTGTTGGAAGTCGGTTGTTTTTTTTGTTAAAAAGTTTTTGTATGTCATTACCGCGCAATTACTTGATACAAAGATGAATAATGTACCTATGACCAGGTGTATGAACGTAAACGAAGCAAATGGAGTATTTATTTATCTTTGCAGGTGGCGTTCTGTAGTTTCTGCCTACCCCCATGGGATGATGGCGTGAGTTTATGTATGTAAACTCTGTTCAAACTTGTGTTTCAAATTAAAGTTAAACAAATATTAATTATCAACTTTATTTTAATGGTAATTAAGCTGATTTCAGAGTGACTAGCACTATTGAAAAAGTTTGCTTGAAATTGAGCGTAAACTGAACTTCACTGTGTAGGATTTAAAGTTATTTTTTCCATAAACTCATATTTGCTTACATTTTTGTGAATGCAGATTATATAAGCTTTTAAAACATCAAATAACCATCCACCAACACCATCACTCAATGCAACATTAAAAGTCGTTTCCTTAACACAGATGGACAGCTTCCCGACTCGCCTGAAATGGTTCACGCCATTATATTTACGATGAATCTGGATGACAAATATTCTGGTAATGGCTCCTTAGATAAACGATGGTTTTTATTTCTGTGGGAGGTTATTTTGAGTTATGTCACTTTGGCTTTGGAATCAATTAATTGGATAAAAAAAGATTTAAGGCACTCGAGGTGTACTTTGAAGACCTTGATTAGATTTGTATATTACCGTTTTATAGGGTTCCGTACCTCAAAAGGAAAAAACGGAACCCTTATACGATCACTTTGTTTTCCGTCTGTCTGTCTGTCAAGACCCTTTATTTCGGGAACACGTAGAGGTATCGAGGTGAAATTAAAACCGTATACTCAGGTCTACAGTCCCTTAAAGCTGCGATAAAATCAAACTTCTAAGTTAACGCAAAAAAAAGATACGGCTGTTTATGCGGCAAAAAATGTATATATCGACACTCTCAAGGGAATCAAAATTTATAGGGTACTTCCCGTAGACCTAGAATCATGAAATTTGGCAAGAAGCAAGGTCATGTAGCACAAGTAAAGGAAAGAATACGAAAACCGTGGATTTGTAGTTACATTTAAAAAAAAACGTTTTAAACTATTTACATACCTACAACTTTGTACGGAACCCTCGGTGCGCGAGTCCGACTCGCACTTGACCGGTTTTTTTTTATTAGCCTGTGCTGGTCAAAGGTGTTTCCACTCCTTACGTCGTTCACGAGCCCGTGCGTCCTCCTTTCAGTTTAAATCATTAAATTAGTTTTGCATCATTTATCGTTGATTTTTCGAACGCCAGATAATTTTATTCAAGGAATAATTTTGAATTTTCGACAGTTCTTCCATACAAAATCTGTCTGCTCAGCAACCTAAATAACGCAATGAATGTTGTTGTGTTACACAATTTTAGGACGCTGGTTGGGCCGCTGGCGTTGTCACTAAACGATAATTTTTTCTACTACTATCATCATATCCTGGCTGCCAATTTTTTTTTATCCCTGGTTTGTATAAAATATAACCCCCTTACTAATAAACACCGATTTCTCTGTTTCAGTCGCCAGTAATTTGACTTTCGAAAGAAGAAGACAAAGCATTGTGTACAGTGGGCTGCATCAATTGGGTACCCCCCTTGAAAGCATTTACCAACTGGGGTAGGGTACCCAATTGGTGCAGCCCACCGTAGGTACACATATATTGTATACAGACGCTATACAACGTTTATTAGTAGGTAAGGTAAGTACAGATTAATTTTGCGAACTTAGAAAACTTGCGGAAGTGAGTCGGCCCGGATTGTTTACACATAAGAATTGCTTGCGGAAGTCAAGTTATGTATGTTTTGTTGCTAATCTAAACTTCGCTTTAGAATCCAAACTACTGATATACTTGACCACAACAAAAGGGTAGGAAACATGGTTACATTGTTACGGAAGCTTCCAAAATCACAATATTTCATAGAACAATGAAAACTTTAGTCAAATAACTTGTCAACACCCACCACAGACACCCATATATCGTTAGCCCGAAGCGTAGGCTTGATCCTTCAGTAACTACGCTATTAGTCTATTGTAACGAGGAGTAACAGCGTGATGTCGTCAGTATTTTTTATTGATAAAGTCCTTTGAAGTTGTGACAATGAGTTGAGCTTTTTCAAGCTTATACTTTTTGTTTTTATTTTTGTAATCCAGCTGTGATTTAATATTCTCATGTTGTTTAGATGAACATCTAGTTTCAGATGTTCCGTTTGCTTATCATACTTAAGGCTGATTTTACAAAAGTCTACCTAGATAATATCTACACAACAATATCCGTGAAATAAAATTGACGTTTAACAATTTTTAACACGGTTTAACTAGATTTTAAGGTTTCCATAGAAACAGATTTCCAGATAAGTATCTGTTTTTTTAAATAAGACATTTCGAAAATGTTCTTAAGTAACTTTTTTAGACCTTTGTATCCTACTTATGCGTATGAAGTTTCATTAAAATCGGTTCATTCATTTCGAAAAATAAGGGCTTGAAAGTTTGTATGAAATGCCGTACGGCGTAAACGCTGTTAATCTTATTGCATCGTCTGCTGCCTTTAAGACATGGCGTGGTTATTAATTTAAATTTTGTGACTTCTCACAAACGTAAACTGTCGTTCTTCCTTCAAATTCCCATGAATAATAGAGTGTGAAAGTAAATTCAGACAATCTGAAAGTGTGACATGTCATGTGTTCTAACTTCAGAATACTACTGTTGTATTAACCACAAGTTAGGTACCTACAGGATGTCTGACAGTTGTTTCACGGAAGCACTTTCCAGTCGCAAATGCACAATAGTTAGACTGGAATTGGACACCAATAAGTTGGAAAGAAGTTTCCATTGTAAGTTTTGCTGGACTGGTCTTTATGTATGCACATTCGATATATAATACTTTATGCGCTGGTACCACGCTTTTCTCCCTTCTCAACTCTCCCAGTCCTCCTTTTAATCTCATGTCTCACTTCCAATATCTATGTTCTTCTCGCACTAAGAATCTGCGTTCTATTTGTACAAGACCGTACATTATTTTATCGACTTACGCGCCGTGCATTCTGCACACACAGCATTTGCACTAGGTATTGCAAAACAATATTATGTAAAATATATTTCAATATATAAGTGTTTAACTAAAATTTTTTGGTCGCTTTAAATGTCACTTTGTTAGTTTTAAATTCTCATTTCTACCTTCTTGTATTTCTCATAAAAAAAAAAAACTTTGTTCCTAAATGAAATAGGTATCTTCTTATTATTATTATTTTTCGTGAATATATCCACATATATAATAATAAATAAATAATAATAATAAAATAATATAATAATAATAATACAATAATAATAATAAAATAATTAATAATAAGTAATAATTAAATAATATAATATAATATATTTTTCCATATATATATATGTGTGTGTTCCATATTTTAATCATTATTCTGTTATTCGGGACGAAGACAAATCTTGAGTCAGCCGTTCTTGAGTTATAAATACTGTAAATAGCCCGACTTTGTTTTATCTATATAGATACATTGTTATATATTAGATAGATTCAGTGCACTTTTGTCTACCGAGCTAGCCGGGTTTGTATTAAACATTTTTCTAACATTTTAGTAACATTATAATATTAAGAACAATTTGAGAGTGACTGAATAAATAGCTTACAACCTACACAGAACATCAATACCTTCTCAAAAGTCAAAACCTTAAGTCCCGAACTACAAAACGTTTTGAAAACAAGATCACCGTATAAAGTTTTAATCTTGGTGTTCTCTGGCAAGACAAAGAGTTTTGTCATACCAGACTCACAGAAATAGTTTCGTGGTGCTAGCTCACCTTATTACACGTTCAAGGACGTAGCTGTAGAGATTTTGGTTGAGGAAGGGACTTGAATCAATCTAGGATGGAAAAATTGGTTGGGTTGCCAAAAATAAACACCTTTTAGTAACATCAGCTTTTAACATACACATATTGCAATGATCGCACATTGCATTGCATGAAGTCTGACAACCAGTCTTACCAAGGGGTATCGTATTACCCAATAACTGGGTTGTGGAGGTCAGATAGGCAGTCGCTCCGTGTAAAATACTGGTATTCAGCTGCATCCGGTTAGACTGGAAGCCGACCCCAACATAGTTGTGAAAAGTCTAGGCAGATGATGAGATGATGACATTGCAATGATATTATGGTATAAAAACAGTAGGATTTGGGGCGAAGATATAAGATATTTTAGTATATTTTTACGACAACTCCGGCTAAAGATAATCTGATATCATAACTTAATTTATAGCGTTATATGTTCATAGCGTTTATCAGTGGAAACTAGTAAATGGCCTTCAATCGCATATTGTTTAAGAACACTGTTTATATTAGCTGTAAGTTCTCCGAACAGAATAAGATCAAGATTTTTTTTTTTTGTCAAATGTAAGGCAGCATATTCAACAAAAGAATGCTGCCAGCCTTTTGGGCACGTTTGCTGTCGACAGCGATGCGGACGAATTTTTTGATGCCCTCTGATTATTTCCCCTCCCCTTTTATAAACTTGTACATATTATTATTTTAAGACTGTTAGCTTTTAAATTACTTAAATATTTACAGAATAAACAGTAGGAGTTCTGTAAACAATCAGCAGCAATGTGGGGACATTGCTGCATTAACGAACTCAAACTTTTGTTCATTCTCAAAGAAACCTACATACATAAAGAGCAATCTTACTGAAAACAACAACGATTTTCCTGCATATTTTATCTCATTCTTTCGATTCCCACTTGCTAATACCACATCCAGAAATCTAATACATCAACGCAACAAGCCTTTACTTCAATCTGGCGTAAAAATCCAGACTCTTTCTATTCCACAGACAGAGTGTTCACACAACCCACATAAGCTTTTTAGAGGCAAGCACGTTCGAGCAGTGAGCTTGCCGTGTTTGTAATAAAAAATGTTGCTTTAGATGCCCTCCAGACGGCAAGGTGCGATAAATGGCGTTATATTGTAAATTCTTGAACATTTGAAACGTTTAACCCAGAAGCGCCTTACTGACTGACTTATGTTTACCGAGGCATGAGATGTTCTGTTAGAAAAGATCTAAGAGCATAGACAAGTAATTGATGTTACAAAGGTGCTGACATGCGGATTACGATAATTTTATTGAATAAATATTTTATTTTTATTATTTTACTTGATTTTTATTTTGTTTATTATTTATTTCTGTATGTGTTCTTTTATTTCTAATAAGCATTTTATTGAATAATACATCCTTAGTCATTCTTGGTTGATCAAAAAACAAGCAACCGACAAATAAAAAAAAATACTGTGCGTAATCATAAAGATAATTAACTGTTGTTATTATTATAAAACATTATTCAATGGTGTTTCTCTATAATACTATGCAATAAAAAAACGAAAGCTGAAAATTTTAAGAGTGCTAATACTTTGGTAAAAGTGCAACCATCGTCGTTCAATTGAGTTACAGATTAACAGTGCACTAGCCAAAACCATTAAAGACAGAAAAATAAGTAGATAATTAAACTCTTCAGAGAGTTGAGTACCTCAACTCAGCCTATCGCGCCTATCAACTGCTGAACATAGCACCACAACACCCTGTCCTCCGCCTTCCACATCCAGTCTGTTCCAACGACCTTCTTAAGGTCGTCTGTCTATCTAGCTTGCCGATACGCGGTCCCCACTCCAGAACTCGACTGCTCCACCGGCTCATCAGCTGAACGCCACTTTGAGTAGGTCAAGGGGTCTTCAAGTTTGTTTGTGAACAAAGTCAAATCAAGAGCAACTGCTCGTTAAATAACATAGCTAAATAACTCTTGGCGCACACTATGTGATATGCGACTGCAACGTTTGCAAATTGGTCGATTCAGGGATCCTTAAACAACTAGTCACAAACGCAAACGACAGCTCTGCGTCTAGTCGCAGTGACAGACGCAAAAACGACAACTTGACAATTCGTCGCAATGACTTGACGCAGCGACAAGAGGAGTTTGCGCTGGAATTTAATGTAGAAATGCACAGTTAGTATTACAGATTCACCCATGTTTCTTCGCGCATCGCTGCTTACGCTAATCTGAGGTACCCTTATCATCGCTATGAAGATACAGTTGTTATAAAATACTATATATGTCTGTTACCTACTTTATAAACATAGATACTATATGGCGGTAGCAAAGTTTCTGGCTCCATGAATGTATTTTGAAACTTGAACAAAAAGTTTTGCGTGTACTTTATTTAAAAGTGGATCTGAGTGTATGGGAACAAGAGGAGCTCCTGCGTCATAGAATTGGTAACACGCTAAAAACTTTACTGTATTTTTTACGTACGCTAATTTATACTGAGAAACTTAATACTCACTGGTTTAAAATAATATCAATAATATGTACATGGCATGTATATAAAAAGAGGGATAGGAATTATAGGGCGTCATAAAATTCGTACACAGGAAATGTGCCCAAAAGGCTGGTAGTCTAGAGGTATGAGGAATAGGGTGTAAAGTTCACTCATCCTCTATAGAAAAGGGAGGATCCTCCGACCAGACGGGTGTTGTGTCTGGCGGGCAACTGCCCGATGATTGTTGTATCTATGCTCGTTGCGCGGTAAACTCTGCTTGCGAGATGCAGGATTTTGCGTGACGTCAGTATGACGCGTTGTTCGCATGTGGCGTTGTAGATACCGCTACAGCAGCAGTGCCACGTTGTACCTATGGCAATTTTAATTAAAAATACGGCTCTAGTGTTTCAATCCCAATACTCACGTATTTGTTCTTTGGGTGTACAGTCAACGTCATAATTGCTTAACCATCCTGCACCCTTATTGCGTAACACACTATCAATCTCAATCTGAATAATTTTGAAGGATATTGCTAATACGTTGCTACATAATATATTCGAAAAAAATGTCTGCTCAACAGCATACAAACGCAACGAACGAAAAAATTGTTGAAATGTCAAAATTAAAGCCATTGCTACTGATGGTTTACTACGCAATTACAAGTTGAAAGTCACTTAAGCCTAGTCATGAAAATCTGTCATTTTCATCAGAATTTGACATTAAAGTGTCAAAAACGTATAGGTATCTGTATTTGGACAGCTGTTATTGTTTGACGGTTCACTGCTTTCTTAGGAAACCGGTAAGGTAATTGGGTAACACAGTTACAATATGAATGGCTTTAATTTTGACAGTTTAACAACATTCATTGCGTTATTTACGTTGTTCTTTCGTCAAATTTCTCGAACATATGAAGCAATGGATTAGCAATATCCTTCAAAATGATTCAGATTGTGATTGATAGTGTGTTACGCAATTAGAGCTTGGTCTATTGGTCTATTTAAGAGACTAAAAAACATAGTTTCAATCTTACTGAAGTTTTAATTTAGTCGGTACGTATTGTTGTCGGAGGAGCGATGGTGACCCAGCGGTAACGGCCTCGAAAACGGCCTTACGAATTGTATGTCGTAGGTTCGAACCCAGATATGCTGTACTCATGTGGTACTCACAAAACGGTGAAGGAAAACATCGTGAGAAAAGCGGCATGTTCTACCTATAGAACTAAACAACAAAAAACAAACAACTAAAAAACTAAAAATAGAACTAAAAATTTTAAGATATGTGATATCTACCAACCCGCAGTGGGCCCACGTGGTGGATTACGGCCCACTGCCTCTCACAGAGAGGAGTCCTGGTGTCCCAGCAGTGGGAACATTATAGGCTGATTATGCGGTACGTATTGTGGTCTAAATTGGTAAACCAATTACGAGGGCGACTATTACCCAAGTAACGTATCGTCCCTTTGCAGAGAAAATAATTGATTTTCATTGATACGGAAGTTAATTAACACAAAACTTACGGCGCCTTTCTCCGCCTCCGAATAAGTTCGGGACACTTAATCTAAAAGTTTTGAGTTTAAATGTCGATGGCTATAAGAATAGGGGTAGAACCGAGGGGCAGACTGTGTGAATGATGATATGGTTTGAAAGTGGGTGACTACCGAGATAATGACTAATAGAAAAATCATCATCTGCCCAGCCTTATCCCAACTATGTTGGGGTCGGCTTCCAGTCTAACCGGATGCAGCTGAATACCAGTATTTTACATGGAGTGACTGCCTATCTTACCTACACAACCCAGTTACTGGGTAACACGATACCCCTTGGTAAGACTGGTTGTCAGATATCATGACTAATAGAAAAGTATGAAAGAAAAATATTTTTTCGCCGACCCCTAAATAAATCGGGATAAGTAGGAGAATGATCATGGTGGTGGTGGTGGTGGTGGTGGTGGTTCATGGTAGGGGGATCATGATGATGATGATGAATGATGAATGATGAGTAGGAAGTCTGACAACCAGTCTTACCAAGGGGTATCGTATTACCCAGTAACTGGGTTGTGGAGGTCAGATAGGCAGTCGCTTCATGTAAAATACTGGTATTCAGCTGCATCCGGTTAGACTGGAAGCCGACCCCAACATAGTTGGGAAAAGGCTAGGCAGATGATGAAGTAGGAGAATGATAATGACTCAATCTGGCACCTGCCAGTTTCATATAAGTCATCTTGTTCTTCGTAACGCTGACATGACGGTGCACGTTAGACACCTAGCTCTTTAGCTAGGGCTTGCTAATTATCTATTTTTAAAAGAGTAACCGTGAAGTTTCTTGCCAGTTCTTCAGAAACGGAAACGATCAATTGGAACCGTGCACCTAGCTTCTGAAGTTTCATAAGTGCCCATGTAGGTTTATGTGAAATAAAATATTTTGATTTTGATTTTATCTGACCCAAGATTATTTTATCTGACCCAAGATTATTTCTGGACTTTCTTCTCAGAATAGTCGGATAGGAAACGCCGACCTCATCTAGTTTTTTCAAAATATGATTCACGTGTAGAGCTGTTTAGTACAAACCTACTTACAGAAATAAACTCATTTATCATTTAGCACTTGGTAACGCAGAGTATAGGTGTGGTATAGGTGACTAAATAATTTCCCCACGATGGCACGAACCGGTCTTCATCGTAGGTACAATTTATTTTCATTCTATAGCACTAGCAATAATTCGGCACCACGCATAACATCCGATATCGTCTAGTGGCTAGGATACCTGGCTCCCTGGCTCTCACCCAGGAGGCTCGGGTTCGATTCCCGGTATCGGAATTTCTTTTGAATTTTTGCTCGGCATCTTAATCCATTGTTTTTTTATACGAAATTATTATAATAAAGTATAAATTAAAGCATAAGATTTTAGACAAAATTTTGTTGTAGGATTACATACTTATTCTGCATTCGCGATTTATTTGCCAAAAATGTAAACAAATTATGAGTTTATAGAAAAATAACTTTAAGTCCTACATAATTAAGTTCAGTTTACGCTACAACTTCAAGCATTTTTATAACTTTTTCAATAGCGCTAGTCACTCTGAAATCAACTTAATTACCATTACAATAAAGTTTATATTTAAATAATAGAAATTTGAAACATACGTTTGAATAGACTTTAGGTACATAATTATACTCACGCCTTCTTCCAATGGGGGTAGGCAGACACTACAGAATGCCACCTGCTACTATCCTTCTTTTACTTCGTTAACGTTGTAAGATTAATATGGGTAAATCTTACCCTTAGATGTTAGCGTGGCAGCCGGTACACTCTGTTCAAAAATAATTTTATGAAAATGTAAAACAAATGGGTTATAAAACGTAACGCAAATTGTAGTGTCACTTACAAATAGTGATTTGATTTATATGAATATACATAAACCTAAATAAATGCTTGTTCTGGTAAAACATTAAGTATTTTGATATTTGTTGGAAAAGTAGTTAGTAAGGCATCAGTCGAAATCTTTAAAATATAGATAAATGTGCCGAAATTCCCTTAAACGAGTGATTACGTAAAACCTGGACAGGGTTTGTTTACACTTTTGACAGATACTTTTGGAACAGACTTTACATGGTTATTGATTTTATTTTCTGATACCCACCCCTCACTATTATCAGGATCTTCATAATAATAGAAATCATTAAAATGCTTTGATATTTTATTTTGCCTCTATCAGGCACCAGAAAGAGCCATTATATTCTTTTAAAAATTTTGAAAAGAAGAACATGACATGAATATATTTTTGCTTCATATTTACAATGAGATACCTAAATAAGTTAAAAAACCGGCCAAGTGTGAGTTGGACTCGCACACAAAGGGTTCCGTACCACCATACAATATTTAACACTACTGATAAAATAACGGCAAAAAAAATCACGTTTGTTGTATGGGAGCCCCCTTAAATATTTATTTCATTCTGTTTTTAGTATTTTTTGTTAAGTATAGCGGCAACAGAAATACACATTCTGTGAAAATTTCAACTGTCTAGCTATCACGGTTCATGAGATACAGCCTGGTGACAGACAGACGGACAGTGGAGTCTTAGTAATAGGGTCCTTTTTTACCCTTTGGGTACGGAACCCTAAAAAACAACTTCGTTTCCAGTAAGTACCTATCAGTATATTATAAAACAGAGGATTAAACTGTGAAGTTTAACTTAAACTTGGGAGGTGCTGAACTCGGCAATTTTCGGGTTTGCGAACTTATAAAACTTAAATATGAGGAATTAACTTAAGACGCTTTCTCTGATCTCTTCATTTCAGAATCAACGGAATGCTTCTCAAAAATATACCTACCTTCATATTCTACATGAAACGCCTTTACCAGTATAGATATTTCGGTATTTATAATTCTTGCAGACATACAAACTGGGTACCTACATAGAAATAATTAACAAATTATTTAATTAATTAGGTGCTTAATATAATGTAAAAAAAATAGACAGACTTCTTGGTGACAAAAGCTCGAAGAGAAAGAACTATCTTAGAAACTAGGCAATGCTCCAAATATCATGTTTCCATTCCGTTAAAAAAACCAGTACCTACTTTTACGGTAACTGTTAAATGAGATACTTTTAAACTTCATCATACACTCATAAAAAAATCATTTGAGGCAAATCACATAAGTAGTGGGATTGGGATAAAACTATCCTATGTCCTTTCCCGGGACTCAAGCTATCTCCATACCAAATTTCATCTACATCGATTCAGCGGTTTAAACGTGAAGAGGTAACAGACAGACACACTTTCGCATTTATAATAATAGTATGGATTTAAAATCACTACAAATCTTATTAATATTTGGAAATCATGACGTCATGACATAATAGTAATTGTGATCAGTATTTTAATTGTAAAAATGCTTACAATTAGGCTATACCGAATTGTCTTATATATAGAATGTTTCAAAACCCAACATCGATGGTATTGAATCGGAGTGGGTATATCTGCCGACATTTCGGTATCGGGTGTCATTATCTGATAATGTGACTTTTAGGTACAGACGCCAGCACATTAAGCTAATATAATCTGTCAAATTCATTTAATAGATATTCAACTTTATCTCTAAAGCATAAGGTTCAAAGTTGATTGGGAAAATTTGACAGTTTCGGGTAGCTTGATGTGCTGACGTATGTACACAGGACATTTTTAAGCAATAATTTTAGTTTACTGCTCCTTAGGCACCGTAAAATGTAAACCTAAGGAAAAATAATATCTAGAACTAATACGAATACTTAGCATAAGTCCGCCTTTGTGCAGTTTTACTTGTGCATAAATAAATTTTAATAAATAAATACTATGGCATACATTTTCTGCGAAATTTTCGGTGGCACATAGTGAATAAATACGTCACGCTGCATTTAGGGGAGGCAGAGGGAGCGTAGCTCGCTGTCCAGTAGGGACCAGACCCGGGTTCGAAAGAGTTACAGTGACCCTGGCACAGGCAACTGAAGGAACACGGGTGGGTTTTAGTCAGTAAAAATCTGACATACCCTCAGCTCCGCCCAGAGCGGGAGAAGTTATTTGATAATTTCACACCCAAAAAAAAAAGGCAGAGGGTGCGTTTCAAAAGGCCTACCTACAGGCCGGAAACCTCGCCTTAACGCAGAACCCATTAGTTAACCAGAAAACAAACAGACAAAGACTAACATATCTTCGATCCACTACGAATCAGCTGAAAGAGAAATTGTATTCTTTTGTATTATCAACTCATACTTTCTGATTTTTCCCGAAATGTCATCCTGAGATTAGGTACGATTAATGAAGATAAATGACTTGGTATGGTATGGGAGAAAAAGACACATTTCGTCGACCCATCAAATGAATTGAATAATGACAGGAGATGATGATTACAAAGACATATATATGTCGCATACAGTCATTCATTTGACTATTCGGAACGCCAGCGCCATCTGGTGGCGCTCGACAGAGTCTAGCCCGAGTTCGTGGGAGTCGAGGCGAGCGAGAAACAAGGTGGGGCGGCTCTCTTGGACATTGGACATCGTACGGACAACATGTGCTCAGAAACTGTGCGTTCCGTATCTGGTTGTATCGTGTACTCGTACGTACAGTGTGTAATTCACTAATGTGATTAATTTAATTTGAATTTATAATCTAATTTGAACTGCAAACGGTTTTACTATTGCGCAATAACCAACATTACCTTTAGTATGCCCACAGTAGTTAAAATATGGCTGATGATAACTACTATACACACATACCTACCTTCTCCGTGATATATTATTCATACCTCCGAAAAAGCGGTCATACTTTCAAACGTGTGGCTTGAAATAAGTTCAGTGCTGTTCTGTAAAATACGCTTCAAATTCAAACCTCACTCAAAGTATTTATTTCAATTGAACCATTTACACTTTCAAATTGTTAAGGATTCGGTCAGTCAGAAAATATGAAGCTGGTTGCCCATTTTTCAAAGCGTAGTAGGTGCCTATGGAGAAGAACGGGCACGAAACTCAATGGACACTCTTTTAAATCCTACTTACATTAATAATGTTGAATTTATAATTATGTGTGAACGATGTAAAAAACGTACTTCAACAAAAAAAAATGAAATAGAAAAAGCCGTGACAGCTCAGAGATTACCAGTCCCAACTGACGGCGCCCGTTCACGAACATGACGCATGGCGTAGATCAGCACCAGACCATTCAGTTCAACCATTTTGAAGGGAGCTAAATGGTCCAACACACACGCCACCGTCAGCGAGACATGTGAGTGCGCATGACATACTATCAGCAGCCAGGGCACATTCAAGTCAATAAAAGACTATCTCTTGTTCCTAAAATAAACACTCACGAATTCTCGACTGTAAAATTTTCTTAACGATGCTTAAATAATTAACACGATCACACTACTCAAAATGAAGAAAATAGTTCCACGCCAAAGACAACCCCAGAAGTGATTGTATACTATTCTGCATACAATGGAACCCAGAAACGGTATAAACTTAAAGACGAAATGCTGAGGTTTCAATTAAAACTTCACAGTTGTTGGAGTTTCTGCACCTACTTATAAACGAAAGTTTAATGTCGGTGTCTCGGTAAATGGTAATATTTTGCAGTCAGCGAGGGATTAAATGATATTCTCGTTTGAAATTGTAATTTATTTACTTTGTTAGTTATTTTGATGAAGGGATTTCAGATGGTTGGGTGGCGTTATAAGACTGGTAAAAATTCTAGTATTTTTTTCGTGTTTTGGTATCTATTATTGCCCCGAGGGGCCCGTAGCTAAATAATAACAGCCGCACAGGTCGTTCGATCAGGTTGGTCTGTGGATGGGTGACCATCTTTACATACCGTGAACCCTCCAAGCGTCGGAAAGCACGTTAAGCCGTTAGTCCCGGGTGTCATTCGTGGATCTTTGACAGTCGTTACGGGTAGTCGGAAGCCCGAATGTCTAACAACCAGTCTTATCAAGGGGTATCGTATTACCCAGTAACTGGGTTATGAAGGTCAGATAGGCAGTCACTCCATGTAAAATACTGGTATTCTGCTAGTATTCAGCTGCATCCTGTTAGACTGGAAGCCAACCCTAAAATAGTTGGGAAAAGGCTATTCAGATGATGGTACCTATTATTGGTGTAGTTTTCAGCTGGATGAGTCCAAATTTATATTCTAATGTTTTTCTGCTACTTTTGCACTTTTAATTATTCTAAGCAAATGAAAGAAGCCTTATCCAATAGGCTTTTAATTTGGAATGGAAAATGGAAAATACGAGTAGTAAATAATAATATTATGTTCACACATTTCAAGTTTAAACAAAGTTATGACTATTCCTTAATAGTGCAACTTCTGCACTAGAATCTACAGTGGTAACCAATCAGAAAATTGCCGTGACAATGAAGTTTAGCGAGTCCTATAGAAATGATTCAACTGTCTTCGAAGTCGGCACGAAATTAATCAGAATATTGAAGGAGTAGAAATGAACTTACTTTACCTACAAACATCGAATAAATCGGCCTGATAATATTCACTCGCTGTCAAAAATTATCCAACACAAAACCATCCGATCTACCAAAACTCCATCACGCATAAACAACGCAAAATAACACAATACAACTCATTTCTCTTCACAAAACCTTCAAACCACCGTGAAAGCACAAAATCCATAAAGATAACTTCCATAAAACAATATAAAATACACACCATTAATATGCCTAAATAACAGAATAAACGAGCAATTTCACGGGTGAATCCCCCGTAGGCGAAATATGATCTTAGTTCTGAAAGACATGTTCCTGATAAGGTCGATCAAGTATGAAACATTGCCTGAGGACTGGGAAGTTTTGCCTGTAAGGTATAGGACAAAGTAATAGGAATTGAAAATTATGTTTAGATTTCTTCAATTTGGTGGCTTGATTAGCTAGGTTTTATAAGACGTTGATGTTTCTGTTAGTGTTTCTTTGAAGATTGAGACGTTTAAGATATAATAGAAAAATGTTTATCTATTAAGGCCTGCTTGCACCACCGTCACTAAAATTTTGTGACGGTGGTGCCATCGGGCGTTTGGCCCTAATCGAATTTAAAACTTTGTTATTTCTCTGCCAATCGTTTAAAGTTGATATACAGAATTTTGTATTAAATATGTTTACCGCTTGACCTATTTAGTGATTTGTGGTGCAAGTGGACCTAAGTAATTGTATCATTATATTTATCTAATATATAAAATTCTCGTGTCACAGTTTTCGTTGCCATACTCCTCAGAAACGGCTTGACCGATTTTGATGAAATGTTTTGTGCTTATCCGGTGTCTATGAGAATCGGCCAACATCTATTTTTCATACCCCTAAATCAAAACTTACGCGGGTGAAACCGCGGGGCGCAGCTAGTTTAAATTATATAAATATGAATCAAAGTAGGGTGTATGCCCCCTACTTTGATTCATATTTATATAATCTTTCTTCGAAAAGACATGTTCTTGACAAGGTCGACCGAGTAAGAAACATTGCCTGAGGAAAGAGAAGTTTTTCCTGTTACGAGTAGGTATAGGATAAAGGAAGGTATAATAGGAATGGAAAATTATGTTTAGAATTTAACAATTTGTAGCTTAGCTTTATAAAAAGATTGATGTTTCTGTTAGCGTTTAAAAAGTCCTTGTAAATTGAGACATGCAAGACATAATGGAATATATGTTTATCTATTGCTGCTTGCACCTGCTTGCACCACCACCACTAAAGTTTAGTGATGCAAGTGCAAGTGCAGTGTTTAGCGCTAACTATATTATGGGCTAGATTAGCTTACCGGTCATATTATGGGCTAGATTAGCTTAGCTTAAGGAAAGGTTGATTTCCGTTGGAGTAAAAAAAGAATAAAATTGAGAACACCTGCAAGTTATAAAGGAAAACATGTTTATCCATTAAAGCATCAATCACAGTGCAAGTGAGCTATAAGAACCTACATCATAACATTTAAAAACTAATTTCTATACAGCGGTAAAGAGAAAAGAAAACTAATATTTCGCACTCTGAATAAATAATCTTTACATTTCAAAGGTATTTTTGTTTTTATTGGACAAACATCGATACTTCTGTGTTAAGAAGTTGTTTACTCTCGTTGAGTAGAAGAAAATAAATTGATGTTTCTTTCATCCCGCGAGGGCCGGCAACGTCGCATTTCTAGTGGTTTTTCGTGATTATTTTATTGATAAATCGTGCACTGGCTGGCCAGGTCTACTCAATTTGTGTGGTTCTTTCCTCAACAGACCATTTCTGATACCAATCTACGTGTTCTTTACATGATCTGACGAAGATTATGTCCGGAGTTTATAAGAGACTCTGAGTTTGTTTCGGCCTTTCTTCTCAGAGTAGTCAGATAGGAAACGCAGACCTCATCCAGTTTTATTTTAAAAATATGATTGACGTGTTGTGTGATTGGCGTATTTGTACAAATCTACTTAAATAAATAATATCATGTAGCATTTGTCAACAGCAGAAAATAATTCCCTATTAATAAGAGCTTTTAAATCGTAAACTGCTTAATAAACAAAAATAAATCGCCTGTCGATACATAATTTATCTCTATTCGTAAAGATTAGCAATATTTTCACGTATTCAAAATATATCTAATCTGTAATCACACTAAAACCTATTGAACTGAAAAAAAGAGAATAATATATTAACTGAACAAAAAGAGATGTTCATATAAATTGTTATATAAAAAATCTCACGGTTTGGCAAGATAACGACTACTTTAAGTTAATATATTGCAATCGTTCTAATAGCCACCGTATTATATAGGGTGTGAAAAAGGTTCGATTGAGATTTTAAGTGGGGTTTCAGCCCAGAATAAAAATTATGCTGGCATTGAAACGAAGAGTAATTTTTCAAGTAAAAACTTCTTTGGGTGCATTTTACGCTCTTTCTGAACAACGAAACGGAACCGTCACGCTCGGGTCGGTGACGCTGAATCGGGGAATACTCGGGTATACCATAACTTCTGACTTGCGCTAAACGATTACTGATAAATACTTGCACTGACTGGACTAGTGCACTCAAATCTGTGTAGTTCTTTCCTCAAAAGACAATTTCAGGCACTAATCTACATTGTCCTCACATGATCTGAAAAAGATTGTATCTGGACTTTAAAAGAAGCTTTGACCCTTGAGTTTGCTTCGTCATTTCTTCTCAGCCGTAGTCAGATAGGAAATTAGGAAATGTCGACTCCATCTTGCTTGTTTTTTTTAATAATATGTCGTGTAGAAGTGATTCCGATATTCTATTTACAGAATAAACAATTTCATTTCATTTTGGCTCCAGTCGGTCGATAACGTTGAATCGAGTAGGTATATTCGGTTCCAGTAATCGGTTCTTCATATCGTGATGACGATCAGCTGATCGAACGTGAAAACGTGGCTACGTTTACTGCAAGTTGCCACTTCTGTCGTGTGGTGACAAGCACACACTCTCTTTTGTTTTTCGAAATAACATTGTCTTTTCACAACCAACAACTAAATAAAAGTTTTGACACAAAATGTCACTGTTATCATTAACTTTAATATTTTATAGCATTGTGTGACCTAAACTCGCACTTAAGTCACGAATTCTGTCACTTAAGTAGTCCATTTTTACACAGAGACGCGTGTCTTTAGTGCGGATTTAGGGCACACGAGCTGTAATGCTGTAAATTAGTATACGATACGTTTGACTTAATTAATCTATTAATGCACGGCCTAATTTCACGCCGTGTAATAATGGACTACTTAAGTCACAGGTATCGTAGGTAATGTACAGACGGCACATCAACCTACTACAATCTGTCAAATACTACAATCCGTCTGTGCCTACTATTAAAGTCATACTACCGATATTAAAAAATTAGACAGACCGGTAATTGTCATGCTTTTGATGGGAAAGAGACAAGGATCAGTATAATTTATCTAATCTGTTACTGCTGTCAGAACTTGGAAGTAACTGTCAAAACACACCCTGAACAGCGAGCGTTGCTACTGATCTGTGTGGTTCTCTATTGTGTTACCTAACTTTTTTATCCATAATCTAAAGTGCCATATTTTTTTTTCTCCTAATCATCATTTGTCCGAATGATAACTTCCACGAACTTAATGTCACATAATATCACATGCCATAAAATTGAAATCCCTAAATAAAATATAATATTATGCCCTTAATTTGTTTGTCATAAATATTACAATCAATTTACAAAAGACTTAAAACCGTTTTCAATAAAAGTTATAACTCCTAAATCTTATCTACCTACTTTGTATGTCGTAAATGTAATGTCCTGTAACTACTCGTATGGTGTCAGTTTTTTTTTTATTAAGATTTTTTTTTATGTCTGTACATATACAGGGTGAAATTGAAAACATGCGACAAATCGTAATGGGAGGTTGTACTCATCATTATGAACAACTTTTACTATGGGACCAAACCTAAAATCGCGATTAAAAAATCAGCTGTTCCCTACATTTATGTTCGCATAACTCGTCAAAATGTCCTAGAACAGCAGATTTTTTTTTGCGAATTCTGGTTTGGTCCCGTAGTAAAAGTTGTTAATTATGATGAGTACAATCTCCCATTTTCAATTTCAACCTGTATAATACAATAGTAATGAACTCAAAACTGTACACTAAACATTTTTGAGAAAAAAAGTTCTGCTACGAGGTGTGGGAACGAGTCTGATGCCGAAATGGATGAACGGATGATGGAATGGATTTGTGTTAAAGGCACACAAATAGTTTATAATCTGGATTAAGCCATAGGTACGGGAACATTTTGATTCCGTTAGTCCCGGGGGATATTTTCCAACATCCACGCGAACAAAAGCTAATCCATACTAATATTATAAATGCGAAAGTGTCTCTGTCTGTCTGTCTGTTACCTCTTCACGTTTAAGCCGCTAAACCGATTTAGATGAAATTTAGTATAGAGATAGTTTGAGTCCCAGGAAAGGACATAGGATAGTTTTTTTCCTGATATATCTACGGGATCGAAACTTATGCGGGTGAAACCGCGGGGCGCTGCTAGTTTTTATAACTCGTGTCGTGACGTCGTGACCACCTCGTTGGTCTAGTGGTTACAAGCGCTACTGCTGAGCATGAGGTCCTGGGTTTGATTTCCAGGTCGGGCAAAATTGTTATTGAGTTTTTTAGCTGGAATTTTTCAGTAGCAGCCCGGAGTGTGGATTTGTGCCCAGCATGATAATTGTGTAACACACGGTCATTCACAATCTGATTGATTTTGAAGGGCATTGCTACTGTTATTGCATTACGCAATTACCGCGCAGGCAATAGGCTCGCCCACAATAATATGGGACTTAACTTATTATTTTATGTAAAAAAAGTGTTCTTACAAATCGTGCTTTCAGTCCTTCCACGAAGCCATTTTAACAAGAACCATTTCCAAAAAATCTCCAAAAAACTTTCTCGAACACCCTGTATTATTATGTAGCTTCTAAAGAAAACGTTATAAATGCGTACAGCGCCCGATTTAAAACGTTTCCCGTGTAAGCTTTTAATAAAAGGAAAAGTGTAGTGGGTATCATAAGCCACTTAGGAAAGTTTGTTATTGATTTGATTTCTTACTTATCTTTCTTGGTGAGAAAAACAGGGTTACCAGCCGATCTTTTTTGTAAAATCTCACCATAAAAATTAGGTGTAAGTGAGGTATAAGTGATCTGTTAGGGCCCATTCACACGTAAGAAATAACAACGTAATATACGAAACCACAGATTACTTTCAAGATTATCTCGCGAAATTAAATTGACAAAATGATACAGACGCAAGTACAGACGCCAACACATCAAGTTACCCAAAACTGTCAAGTTCTCCCAATCAACTTTGAACCTTATGCACTAAACACATAAAGTTGAAAATCTATAAAAGAAATTTGACACACTGTAGTAGCTTGATGTGCTGGCGTCTGTACCTTGATCTACTCACATTATCTGACCGATCGATCGGACATCGGATACGAGGTCGGAACCGTCCCCAAAATAACCAATTGACGGAAGGAACCTGGTGGACCATCGAGATATCGATCAAGTATCCTGAATTGAAAACGTGACGATGTCCCTAGAAGTTTTAAAGGGTTTTTTTTTTCCTTTGTTTTTCATATCGTTTAAGGTTTTTTGGTAATGAAATTGTTGATTATGGATTGAGTGCGGCTTAAGTCTTTGATATCTATCTTTTTTGGCAACAGATGGTGTTCTAGCGATGTAATCATTTTGATGGCAAGTTTCGATAGCACATTAAATAAAGATATTTAAATGTGCTGTCGAGACCAGCGAACTAGATTGATCGTCTAAATCTATTGGTGTCTGTATGTTTTACGTTTAAGGCCAATTTTATTTTATTAAATTTTTGACGTTATTTGTAAACTCTTATTATCTCACTCACTTTAAACTTGTTTCTTTTGTTTTTATATATGATTATACCAGTCGAAGTGCGGCGAATGTACAAGTATCTTTCGGGCCCATGGTAGTAGAAGAAACAGATGATATTCCCACGAAAAAATAAAAAGTATTCGTGCACTTCAAAATAAGCAGCTGATATATTTTTTATGCACCTTATGACAACAGCTGACATTACACACGCAATATTACCCACTTACCCATTTTTGAGACAGCAAACCTCAACGCAACCTAAAATTATCTCTCTTATCATAACGACACAAATAAAACCACTTATTACACGCCAAAATAGCCAGATAACACATACTTATCTCAATCATAAAGGCTGAATTTCGTCTAAAATGCAGCGGGACTTGTAATTTTCACGATAACACTGATTGTAATGGGCTATAAGATTTCACAGTCGCATTGGAGCGTTTCAATTAAAACTTTAGCTCCGTTAGATAGGGGTGGCCAGGCGATCAGATGTAGATACAATTCTACTGGGATTTGATTTAAACTTAAGCGTTGCATATTGGGAATTCACTTACCTTGTTTCGTGGGTGTATTTGTAGACGCAAATGTACCATAGACAAATACAGCTATATGCAGGCCGTACAAATGTTCGGAGCGGGTATCGAACTCACGAACAGGCAGCTCAAAAGCCAACTTTATCATTCAGCCACTACGCTAGTCACCCAAAACAAAATGGAAAGGGAAATGTTTGAAGTTCTTCCACGTGATCGAATCAAAAATAATGAGATCCGCATGAGAACAAAGGTAACCGACATAGCCCAAGAATTGTCAAATTTATGTGGTAGTAGGCAAGGCACATTGCTTGCAGAACAGACGCCTGATGGGGCTGAAAGGTTCCGGAGTGTCAACCAAAGAAGACGTAGCTTAGGACGACTTCTCACAAGGTGGACCGATGGCCTCGTGAAGGCTGCGGGAATCCGCTGGATGCAAGAATGTGGCGTTGCCTGGGTAAGGCCTCTGTCCAGCAGTGGACTTATTTTCGCTGAAATGATGATGATGATAATGATTACATCACGCATGATGAGAATGAAAATGGCATTGTTTCTATGAGAGTGTTTAGTTTACTTTTGTGCTCTTCCTGCGCGATTCTCAAAAAAAAAAAAAGTTTTCTTTTTAATATTTTTTTTTTTATCTACCATGGGAATTCCATTCAATTCAATTTATTTTTTCAGACGTGAGTCCATAGTGTCAGTATCAACAAAATAACTTAATAACTAGTGTTAGTAATAAGGAGATAATACTTCAAAATTATCAACTGGTATGGATTCTTACCTAGTGGCGCAGCAGAGGGAAGTCCCACCGATCTGAGAACACGCTCAGGAGACCGTTGGTGGTGGCGTGTAGCCTGCCGGCTATGGAGTAATGGAGTAAAAGGTTTTTTGAGAAAAAAATCACAAAAAATCTAACAACATTTAAAAAAATCTAAAAACATTTAACTTATCTAACATATGTACAACGTTTTACTTCGTATAATAACCATTCCAATACATACAAAAATCTCTAAAGGGATCATAATATTTCACCCTTTTTCAAGGGACAACATTTACCGACAATAAATCTTTGGTCCTGCGTATACGGAATCCAAATTTAGCTAAAGGGTATCGGGATAGTTTATTTTATGGTCACCCTACTGATAACCGCTGTAGTAGCTACGGTTCCTACTAACCCAACCCGGGTTACCTACTAAGGATTAGAGTTTCTTAGTAACTTTGACTGCCATGCAGACCGGAATGTAAGGGCAACTGTAGAGAGCCAGCTGTTGAATAATAAAAATAATTGCTTGTTTATTTATCATACAACTGCCGGTTGATTCTGTAAAAATCTTACAGTGAAAACTTAGGTGATGACAGTTTGTTTATGCTAGGAATTGACAGCTCACTTCACGCTCACTTGACCTAAGTTTTCACGGTGAGATTTTTACAGAGCAGCACTGCTGGATCCAATTACAAAAATATAAAAATACAATTTTGGATATTAGTAAAGAATATAAGTTGGTCCCGGCTGTCATTTGTGGATCTTTGACAGTCGTTACGGGTAGTCAGAAGCCTGAAAGCCTGACAACCAGTCTTACCAAGGGGTATCGTATTACCCAGTAACTGGGTTGTGGAGGTCAGATAGACAGTCGCTCCATGTAAAATACTGGTATTCAGCTGCATCTGGTTAGACTGGAAGCCGACCCCAACATAGTTGGGAAAAGGCTAGGCAGATGATGATGAGTAAAGAATATAAGTTATACAGGCAGAATCTAAATCAACTACCTTAGAAATTTATCGACGGTTAAAAAAAAAACCGCTGTTTTATACAAAAGTGCAATATCTACGCAGTAAAAGTGTATAGGTATGAGGATCAGGGTGTAAAGTTCACTCATCCTCCATAGAAAAGGGGGGATCCTCCGACCAGACGGGTATTATATCTGGCGGGCAACTACCCGATGATTAATGTCGGGCCGTTATGCTAGTTGCGCGGTAAACTCTGCTTGCGAGATGCAGGATTTTGCGTGACGTCAGTATGACGCGTAGTTCACATATGGCTTTGTAGATACCGCTACATCACTCCTTTCCGGAGACCGGTGGTCTATAATGGGCTAAGTCTTGTAGTCTGAGTCCTCAGCTGAGGTTCCAGTGAGTCAGAACCGGTTGCCGCATAATTCACGGAGAGTCTTAACTGTCTGCGAAGCTGTCCCCAGTGGGTCGGGATCGCGCTGCGTTATGCTCCATTGTGTCGGATGACGTACAGCGTCGGAGTGAGGGTGACTGCTAGCCTTGACCAGGAGAGGGTTTCTTAAGGGCTCTGCTTATGGACCGGCTTAAAGTGAAGTTTGCTGTATTGAGGTTTCTGATGAGGCTGAGGGTGATGACCAGGTATGCGCTGCATACTGGTGGTCAGGGACTCGCCGCTAAAGTTTGCAGGAGTGATGACGACTGAACAAGGTTCGTCGGTCCATCTAGCTGAGGGGTGTCCTACACTACGCTTGCCGATACGCGGGTGCCACTCCAGGACTCGTCTGCTACACCGGCCAGCCCACCGCCACTTCAGTTTGCTTACTCTGCAAGCTATGTCGGTAACTCCAGTTCTTTTCCGGATAATACCTATTCATCTCTCCATTTCATACATAAAAACCTATTGTAATGTGCATTCCGAAGTTTTAATTACAACTCAATTGGTGCGTTATGTGATCAGTCGGAGGTCTGGGAGAAATCAATTTCAAGTTTCATAAAATAAATATGAAAACATCGTCAATTTTGTGAGATACTTGACAATCGAGTACCACTCGAAAAAAACGTAAATAATACTGGACAGGACTGGTAATTATGAAAAAAAAACCTGTAGTTATGTTTCGAGGACCACTTGGAAAAAAAGCACTAGATGACTTCATAGGCTGATGATGATGTATTGTTTTTTCTATAGTGAGGTATTCATTCACTGTCTAAGTAATTAATCAGTATCAATACAGCAATTACTAATTATGTTTGCGCTTATATAAATAGGATATGGAGCTAATTAGCAAGAGGTAATTGGGTCATAGATATTATATTATTAAACTAATATTTTTGTAAAAATATAATTTAAAAGAGTGTCCATGGAGTTTCTTGCCCGTTCTTCTCCATAGGTACCTACGCTTTGGAATGGGCAACTAGCTTCATATTTTCTGACTGACCGACTTCTTGACAATTCAAAAATGCCTGTAAATGGTTTAATTGAAATAAATGCTTTGAGTTTGAGTTTGAGTTTATGTGTTAATATTTTAAATATCCATTGTTCGTCGTTACGTCATCATTTTAAAGAATTCTGAGAACGGTATTAAATTATTATAATAGCATATAACATTTCCATGATCTTGTACAATATAGGTACGTTTGTTATGAATGTGATTAGGTGTTGATAGTTCTTGATTAATAGCTATGTTATAGCCCTTGATAATAAAAATATATACTGCACACGTACACTCGTCTGGTACTGCCAATGCACGACGATAGACATGATTAAAAAAAAGATAAAAGATATGATGTTTTTTGTGGGGTCATCGACTGAATTACTACTTGAAATATCAGTTTAAAAAATCAGTTTTTTTTTTTTGGAAAATTCTTTGCCATGGTACGAGTAGGTATCGATACGGATACTATTATCTTTGCACGATGAAACATAAGAAATCAGTTTTTATGAACGCATGCTTTTTTTTTTTTTTTTTTAAGGATGGGAAATCATCCAATGACCCCTCCCGCTCTGGGTGGAGCGGAAGGGAGTGTCAGACTCTTACTGACTAAAACCCATCCGTGTTCCTTCCTTAGCCCTTTATGTTCCGGGGCAGCGGTAACCCTTTCGGACAATCCCGCTGCCCCGGCAGGCTTCGGCCCTAACGGGCCCCTCCATGTCTGCTGACATCTCTTTGAGGCGCGCGTGGAACACATACGCGCTGATCGGACGGCGAGCTACCCATTACTCGCCGTCCGCAGGCCCGCGCCTACGGTGGCCGGGAGTCGTCACGCGGCTCCCGACGCCCGGAGCGTCTACCGCGGCGGCTGGGACGGGCGGCCCTCTCGGCTCTCTCCCTCTCCCATCCCGCCACCTCCTTCGCTAGCATGACTGCTTCGCAGAAGGAGGTGACTGCCTCCCACTCCCTCTCGCCCCGGACCATGGCTTGGACCAGGGCCGGGCGCGAGAGGTCGCCGCCGCTGCCGATCGCCTCTACGAGGACACGGCGGTGCTCTGCCCAAGCGGGACAGACCTCCACCGTGTGCACCACCGTGTCCTCTGGGCGATCCTCGCAGTGGTGACACCCGGGCGTTTCCTCCCGCCTGATTATGTGCAGGAACCTCCCGAAACATCCGTGTCCGGTGAGGACCTGCGTCAGGCGGTAGGTGAGGGCGCCGTGACGCCTCTCTAGCCACTCCTCAAAGAGGGGCCTTACCGCCGCTATCGCGGCGTGCCCTATGAACGCATGCTCAAGTACCAAATATAACACATCAAATCTTTTTAATTTATAGTACCTATTTAGGTGTTGATTTTTAAATTGGCTAGCTAAACTCCGCAGACGTGATGAGTAGGTACGTCTGCGGAGTTTAGCTAGTTAATTTGCTACTTTAATTGAGAACTCAACACACTAACAGTAAATCCCTAAAATCAATCTTGGTAACTGAACTGAACTATACAAATACATTATTAAAGAGTAAGTTACTCGTAGGTTTACTATCGAACTGCGTTCACAGTATATAATGGAACTCATTTAAATATAAATGAAGCTAAGACTTCATGCAGAAGCCACGTACGTATATTTTGGAGGAAAGCTCTCCCACTCTCAACTACTTATTGATTTCTATGCGAGCTGAATGCTTTTAGTATTCACTATATCATAACAATAATTAAGAGCGTTTACGCTGTACGGCATTTCATACAAACTTTCAAGCCGTTGTTTTTCGAAATGAATGAACGGATTTTAATGAAACTTTATACGCATAAGCGGGATACAAAGGTCTAAAAGTAAGGTGAGAACATTTTCGAAATGTCTTATTTAAAAAAAAGATAACTGGAAATCTCTGTTTCTATGGAAACTTTAAAATCGGTCTAATTTGGCTGTAACACAATTTTTCGAAAATGTTCTCAGCTAACTTTTTAAACCTTTGTATCCTGCTTTGCGTATAATGTATCATTAAAATCCGTTCATTCATTTCGAAAAACAAGGGCTTGAAAGTTTGCATGAAATGCCGTACGGCGTAAACGCTCTTAAGACCAATTTTCTAAAAACAAAAAACATTGAAATTCGAGTCGCAATCTCATCGCAAAGACAATCAATGTCATGAACTTGTCAAATATTTAGGGAAATTGTTTATATTTTTGACAGATTGAGACTGACATTATAAAACGAACGTTCTTAAAAATATGAGAATAGCCCCTTTAATTTCTTAACCGTTTTGTTTTGTTTTTTTTTTTTTTGTTTTTATAATGTATGTGTAAATGTGTAACTGGCATGCATGGTACAGTTCAACTTCTAGTGACTTTGTAATAATAATAAATTTTACTAAGGTACTTAAAGGTTTTGTAATACGTGATCCCGGGACCAAGAAAGTATACATTATTAATAAGATGGTGTAGGTACAACGAATTCTTGGGTGAATCACTGCTCCTCTAGCTAGATTACTTGCCATGGGATGGAAACATTACGTAGAAAAAGAAAACAAACACAAAAATGAACAAGTTGGACAAGAACAACTGACCAAATAACGTTGCCTAGCAATGTAAAGGGAAATATGGAGCTAGCTGTCAACCTTCCCTATTCAAAGAGGTAAATAATAAAGCGGAAGATAACACAAAGGCAAAGAATTGACAGCTGTCCCTTTCAAGGCGAAAAATCAGTACAAAATTCTTATAAATCAAGGCTCCGAGATAATATGATTACTTTATACGTTGGTACATTAATAATTTATGGTCCCGTGTTTCGACTACCGAACCCCGATATCGCCTGAAGCGTTTTCGGTCCTGACGTGTTTCTTAGAAAATCAAACAATATCTTCAATTTTGGCGTCCTCTTTCCTCGTTATAATATTTTGCGAAGTGTAAAACTCTAGGATTTTTTTTCCGTCTAATTAAATGCATAAATCAAGAAGAATCAAATATGGCGATTGTTATAACATTTTATAATCATTATTGTTTTTAGGATGCGAATTTACCCCCAAATCATACTTATTTTTTCGGAAAAAATGAGCACGTTATAAACCCACCTACACGTTATTGAGTCTACTCGTAGTATATCCATCAAAACAAGTGACAAACCAAATTTTTCGGACGGGTAAAATTACATTCAAATTAGGGACAACTGTCAAATCGTTTTGTCATTCATTCTTAGTTCGGGCCCCGAACAAATCAATGTACGTCAGTGAAAAGTGCGTGTTCCCAGTGATGACATCACTAAGAGGGTGAATGGCGGGAGGGTGACAAGTCGCGGGCAGCATCTAGTTGTACTATATTCGGGTCGACTTCCAGTCTAACCGGATGCAGCTGAATACCAGTATTTTACATTAAAGGACTGCCTATCTGACCACCACTTGATAAGACTGGTTGTCAGACTTTTGGACTTCTGACTACCCGTAAATACTGTCAAAGATCTTCGAATGACAACTGGGACGAACGGCTTAACATGTTTTCCAAGGCAATAAAGGGTCTCACATTCTCGATATATATTTGGAATCCATCTAAGAACCGACCGCGGAAAGTGTAGCTTAACCTGCCGCGATCGACCCGTGCGGCTGTTATTATTTAGCCACGAGCCTCCTATAATCTACTGGCGTTTCAAACGTAGCTGGAGAAATATGTAATTATAATTCAAAATCCCTTTTATTTAAACACAATAGAAACGTGTGGTCTCAATACTACGCTTGGTTCTGGTGTGGTCGAGTCTGATTAACTGGTCGCTCAGAACACAGAACAAAAATAATGTTTCTGTTTACTTTCAATTTCGTGTAATCTTTGTTATGTTACTGTAATTGAATGGATTCTGAATGTTTGGTAGGCACGAGTGTTGTCCCAGGTTGTGGATTATAAAATGTTAGCAGAGCACAAAATTGTGTTTATTTATTTATTTAAATAGATATGCAGGATGATACAGATATACGATATGCGTGGCGCGGAGTCCATCTTTTTTTATAAGTCTATGGTATACATTTATTCCAGCAGAGATGCCTACTGGAGTAGTTTTTCTTTCCTTCCACGGCTGGACAACATACTACGAACAGTGCAGTTGACAAAAAAGCGTTTAATCAACCAAGATCTTAAAAAAAAGTAAGGGGCCATTGACTACCAATATCATTAATTTTATGTGATCTTAGGTCATCAAAAACAACACTCCTGATATTCCCCGATAAATTGAACTAATTATCTCAAACACACCGTCATTATAATAAGGTTCATGTTTAAATCATGTAATTGAAACATGCGACTACATTCAAGCACGAAGTTCCAATATCATAACATCAAACATTCCTGCGGAATAATATTGGCGAATCGGGAATATATACCGTTTCAAATTAAGGCTCATTTACACGAGGCGAGTTTTTCGATGATTCTAATTGCTGTATCCGGTTAGAGTAGAAGCCGACCCCAAAAGAGTTGGCATGCTAGGCAGATAGAATTACAACATCACCCCTGTATTCGCCCGAAAGGATATGCTAAGGTGAGAGGTATACAGCCGGTCGATTCTGTTAGAATCTCACCGTGAGAAGTTAAGTGAAGTGAGCTGTCATTCCATCTGATGCTATGGGGATTTACACTAATGACAGCTCACTTTAAGCTCACTTCACCTGAGTTATCACGGTGAGATTTGTACAGAATAGCACTACAGTACAGCCATATTTTCCAGCTATGTCCCATGTCGAATATTATTGGAGTCTATAGGACCCTATATAACCTCCTGACTGCGATTAAGAAAAGCTTACTGAAAAACCAACCTAACAAAAACTCGAATTACGAGATTCATCAAGCGATTTCTTGTAACAATTATGGTGCCAATTAAAAATAATAATTATGTTTCTTTGTTAACGTGGACGTCAATCATGAAAGCCAAGGCGACTCTCACATTTCAAGTTGGGGCTAAAGCTGTACAAGGATTTTTTGTTTTCAAAATTGGAACTAACACAACCATCTTTATTTTTTTTTTTTGTACTTTTTAAAAAGTTGTAGCAGTGTACTGGTTTTGTTGCACAGAGGGGTTTCGGATAGGTAGGTCTTTTGAGAGGTAACGGGGCCACGTACCTTCCATGTGCAGAAGGTGACTACCAGGGTTCACAAATCCTACACTCCCCGGTCTTATCCCCCGAGACCATGCCTTTCGCAGGATTCCACCAGAAAACAAACAAAATAAAAGAGGTATCGTACTGTCAACTGAACGTCAAAATTACCCTTACTGCTTACAACGAAATAAAAGCGATATCAGTGTCGAATAATTACCATGGTCGTGTTGACTTCACGTATACTTCTAATCTAATCTCATCTAACTAGCCTCTATTGTCACACCGCAGTGCAAAGGCCTCCCTCTACCTTTTCCACACAATTCTGTCGTTTGCTTATGGCTGCCAGTACCCACTTTCGGTAGGATTCAAGAATCCTATCTTAGTCTCGGCCTGCCATGATGGCGTCATGCATTTAGTGGGACCCAATCTGTGGTTCTCTTATCGTACTTTTTAATTTTTGATGTCCCTCAGACAACCGCATACTTGAGGCGAGAAACTCCCCCGTATAAACTGACTCATTAAAATCATTTACTAATTCCCAGTTCATGTTTAGCCTGCAGTACCTACATATATTAATAATTTTGTGAACGTGCAACCACAAAATTAATCAACGTTCACGGCACGTTTGTGTTGATCCGAAATCAAACGCAGCGAGATTTGTAATAAATTATTTTCGACGCATAATAAGGTGACCATATTATACATATATTTGTGCCCATTATAATCAACCTATAATATTCCCATACACATTATAGGCTAAATATGGGCACAAATCCAGATTCTTGGCTCTATTATCTTTACTTTCTGAATAATACAATGCTCATTAACATTGTAATCGTTTTTCTGGAAAAGTATCATCTGCCTAACCTTTTCCCAACTACATATGTTGGGATCAGCTTCCAGTCTAACCGGATGCCGCTGAACACCAGTATTTTACATGGAGCGCATGCCTATCTGACCTTCACAACTCAGTTACCTACTGGGTAACATGATACCCCTTGGTAAGACTAGTTGTCAGACCCGTAACAACTGTCTAAAATCCAAGGATGACAGCTTGGACCAACGGCTTTACATGCTTTCTAAGGCACAGAGGGGTCTCGGTATGTAAAGATGGTCAATTGGTCACCCATCCACGGACCGACCGCAGCAAGCGTAGCTTAACCTGATCGGTCGTCCCGTGCGGCTTTATTACAGTGCTACCATTCCTTTTTCTGGAAAAGTATCTATGCATGAAAAATTCAGAAATTCTTGCTTGACGAGTGAAAAAGACGTTTAGTCAAAACCAAAACATGATTGAATAGAATTTTGATTATTTTATTCCACTGCACCAATGTTTATAAGCAAAGCGTGCATGATTTAAATTAATAATACATTATCCTACAATTGTTCAGGGAAATAAAGTTCAATTAATAATATTGTTTGATCAGCTTTCATTTAACAGGTACTAATCTATGTGTAGGTCAAATTGACGCGCTAAATTAATGAATAAGCAAATATCGTTTGTATTTACACAATGACATTAATAAATAAGGTTTAAATTAGTTTGCAGTTTGACAATACAAATCGTGATTTTATGTATCTGCGTAATTTATGTGTTAAAAGGTTACGCCTAGGTTACGGTTAATTTATGTGTTAAAAGGAAGCACTGGAACTCCCACGCATCGACGAAACACAGCAGGCTGCTGAACGCCGGACACCGGTGGGAGGGTGGTCGCAAACCAGGCGGTCGTTAGCCCTACCACCGCAAGGGAAGAATTGGCCAGTCAAATAAGGTGTTGGATGTGACTGTCCAGGATGCGCCGAGCGCTCGGTTCAGTTGAGTAACTGGCGGAACAAACTGCGCTACACAAGGAGGCTTCTTCATGCATCCCAAAAATCCATTGCAGGATATCCTAGGCTTCTCTCTGCTTGTGCCAATCTCCATGCCACACCACCTCCGTTTTCTATTTTTACAAAGACTTTCAAGGATTTACTAGGATAAGCTTTTCGGTAACATGTATGTCAATCCAATGAAAATTTTTACTTTTCCATCATCGTTTATTGCTGATAGAATGCCACTTGTCTGTGTCCTTGGGTTCTTCCCGCGATGACAACAGTGTCTGTCCGCTAATGTCCGCATTTATAATTTATAAAGTTACGATAATATTATCGTGGACGTCCACGTCATCACGATAACACAGGGAAGTAAAATGTATGGAAATATATGAAGAGGCTTTTGAATTGATGTCCACGATAACATTATAACGTGCACGTATTTCCGAACATTCTACGGACGTGAACATACACGATAATATCGTTACGTTTGAAATTATAAAAGCTTCCAGTCCTTGGACGCCATGTTGCGTTGTACTCGAAAATTACATAAATGTTATACACAATATAAATCTTGGCTTCGTTTATTCAAAGGGTTAAACAAACTAACCAAAACAGCTTCACTAATATTGACTATCGTACATAATTAATTAACAATATTATAAAAGCAAAGTTAATATTCGCTTTATGAAAACTTTTGTTCGGAGAGTTGAGTTTTTGTTCAGGCCGAAAAGAGGAACCGGCGGTGATGCATGGCTTCGGCTTCCATTTGATTCTTAGAAATTTAATTGCGAATTGGCATTATTGGAAAAGACAAAGTATGTTCGTTGTTCCAATTTAGAATAGAATTTAATAGAATACCCTTTATTATGTACACCATACGAATTACAGGTTTAACGGTAAGTAAAAACTTTATATAAGGCGGTCAATTCACTTTTGTTTATATTGAATTATCAAAATTTATTTCCACGTAACTTACTTAACTTTGTGGTATTCCCATATAGCACTAAGTAGTATTATTTTGAGCTGTTGAAGATCTAATAAACAAATAACACAACTTGTTTAGTGTTGTACTTCTGAGAAATGTTGCAATTCTAAATTTTGTATTTTGTACAAATTATTACTGTTGTTGTTATTATTATTTATTTATCAAGGTACTTCATATATGCTGAACGGTTTGACGTCGTTAAGTCAACGCGCGGATGTGACGCATATTTTTCTCATTTGTTTTCTTTGTTATTTGTTTTTTTTTTTGTACTTTAGTTTTATGCGTCATTTAGGCACAAATAAACTTATTTCCTTTGTTTCTTTTATCTTCTTTTTACATCACACACTCTTTTATCAAAACCAAAATGAAGCCGAAACCAGATAGGTAGTACCCTTATCGTTGTATTGTCACAATAAGGCCGAAAGCCGAAACCAGAACAGGATTGTGGGAGCCCAACTCTACTCAGAAAAGAACTTCAACAATACAATCTGTTTGTTCAGTTAGAAAGTTTACAAAATGAATAATTAGATATTTACAAAGTATTTTTGGAAGTTTTAACGAAGTGGGAGTCCACATTGTGCTCCTGTCAAATTTGGAATAAGTATCTATCAAAAACTTAATAATAATAATTGTTCGGAGTTTGTCTTTGTTCAAAGCGTTTTGTTATCGATTTAATAAGATGATATTTAATGAGACTGAAACTGGGATATGCTTGGAAATAAGTTTCATATACTATAATACGTTCTAATTTTAGAACTAACCTATTTGAGATACTCTAAGATTATATAATTATCAGTAAATAAGGTGCTTTTGACAAGTTTGCTTGTTGCAAAGAGATGTAGATAAAGTGTGTTTTGAGTGGTAGGGAAAACAAAATACATAAAATCAAAACAATTCTCTAATTTAAATATATTATACAATATGAGAATATACTTACTACGTACATACTTCTAGAATCAATATCATTAAGGGCTGGTTTTTTTTTTGCTATACTTTATTCGAGGAATAAAGTTATCAGATGATTACTTACTTGATTGCTTACTTGATATTTGTACGCCGTTAACGGCAAAACATAGAGATCTCTGTACCTATTCTATTTCAAACACCTATGTTTTTGAAATTTTGACAGTTATTTCGTACAAAAACTGTCAAACTTTTATTCCTCGAGTAAAAGTTATCGCCAGATAAATTTAATTTTTATTAATTTTTAATTTTATTTTTGTTTAAATGTTTAGCAGTGGAAACTTGTAAATGGCCATCAATTGCATATTGTTTACATTAGCTATAAGTTTCCCGAACAGAATAAAATTAAATAAATAACTTTACCATAACAGTTTACAGATAACTTTACATGTAGGTGAAAGAGAAAAGATAGTGTTCTTTCACTCTTCTTTTAAATACTGCAACAGTTTGGCAGTCCCTAATGGCCAAGGCGCATCAAAAGGACGGGCGTAGGGAAAGCGTTTCCACAGATAGGATGGCGTTTTACTGTTGTGAAGTATGTCAAATAGCAGACGCAATATCTGAGAGTTCTTGAGAGCAGTGGTGACCCAGTGGTAACGGCCGCAACTTACGAGTTGTAGATCGTAGGTTCGAGCCCAGACAGGCGCTTTACATTGTCTAAATTATTTCACTACCATTGCTCTCCAAACGGTGAAGGAAAAACATCGTGAGGAAACCGGCATGTCCTAGAACCAAAAATTTTAAGACATGTGCCCACACTCGGCCCGCGTGGTGGATTACGGCCCACTCCCTCTCACAGAGAGAAGGCCTGTGTCCCAGCAGTGGGAACATTATAGGCTGATTATGTTATGTTGGAGTATCTTGCGAAAGTTAGAAACGTGGTCATACTTTTTGAGGTTAAAAACAAAACGGATACCGATATCTTGCAAATGGTTAAGTTTATTTAAAAGCTTCTCGGTGACATCCAAATAACAGGCATCAACGTAATCTATGATGGGCTAAATGAGAGTTTAACAAAGGGAGATTTGTGATCGTGAGTTTTCTATAATGAAACTACTTCAATAGCTACCGATATAAAAATATTTTACAGTTATCAACTAAAATATCTGAAACCAACCCTTACGTCAACCCTTTATCAGTTCAACACCCTCTATAATAAAGAGCGCGTGTTTCATCAGAGTATCATGATACCCAAACGACAATTTACGTATTATTAAAGGCTCTGCTCTGGAAAATGTAGGACTATATTGTATATAAAATTACCGTTTAATTAGGCAGAGGCGCTATGTTTTATTTTACTACCTCTCCGAAGGCAAGCCTATTTCGTACGGCTCACATACCGTATCTTGCTTACAAAGGTACGGTTGAGAAAAAAATGCTTTGGAAAATTCAAATAAAATCTATAGGTACTAACAATAAGGCTTTGTTCAGACCAATCGTATTGTCGGCCGTTGACTGTGAGCGCGCGTTCGCTTTTCCATAAATATTTAACTTCTCGTTCACACCGAACCAACGTATTATGTAGTGCATTATCAGTACACTGGCACTCACAGTCGGCGGCGGATAATAAGTTTGGTGTGAATGATGCCTAAAGCTGATGGGTTTATTTTTTTGTTTGCGCTAATCTCTCGCATCACCAGCCTGATTTGAAAAATCTTTTTTTTATTTTATTTACAATAGCGCCCCGCGGTTTCATCCGGATAAGTGTCGATCCTGTGGGAATATCAGGATAAAAAGTATCATAATGTGTTATTCTGATATATAAGCTATATTACTGTAAGGTTTCTTCAATATCTATTCAGTAGCTTTTGCGTGAAAGAGTAACAAACATCCATCCATCCATCCATCATCACAAACTTTCGCGTTTATAATATTAGTAGGAGTAGGATAGTAGGATTGTTGATTGGGCCCGCTCTTGACCTCGATCACGCCTGATGGAAAGCGATGAATGAGGTCTATGATAAAGATGCCTAGGGCACTGGAACTACCACGCATCGACGAAACACAGCAGGCTGCTTGACGCCGGACTCCGGTGGGAGGGTTGTCGCAAACCAGGCGGGCGTTAGCCCTACTACTGCAAGGGAAGAATCGGCCAGTCAAATAAGTTGTTGGGAGTAACTGTCCAGGATGCGCCGAGCGCTCGGTTCAGTTGAGTAACTGGCGGAACAAACTGCGCTACACGAGGAGGCTTCTTCAAGCATCCCAAAACATATATGCATTTTTGCACTTGAGGACCTAGCTATAGGCTATTTAAAATCACGCTAAGATAATAAGGAGCCGAGTTAAGCGAAAATGAAAGCAGCGCGGTGGGTCTGGGGAAATTTCACGTGGACGAAGTCGTGTGCAGAAGTAGTCTTAGGATTTGTTCATGCACCAGGCATGAACAAATCCTAAGACTACGTAAGATTTGTTTGTCCTGCATTGATATAATTGGAGGCTTGTGTTGTTGTCTAGAAAATACATACCTACATGATACTCAATTCTTTATTGTATTCCACAATGTAGGCTTTGGTGGTAAATATTAGCCAAAAGAAACAATCATGGACCCTATCGGGCGCAGCAAAAGAAATATATTTGGAGAAGAGGAATTATCATTTACGTAGGTATCAATCTAACTAATTCTAAACACACTTTTACAAAATAATTTATTTTTAATACTAAATAAAAATATAACTTGCTTATTACATAATTAGATCTGAATAATATTTATAATTACAGTTTATTTCTCAAATTTATCCTGAACTTATTTTTTACTTTTAACTGTGTACCCAACACTGAGAAATAAAATAAAATTATCCGAGCTTTACTTAAGTCCTCTTTTGCCAACCTTACAAGTAATCTCAAATTTTAATTCATTTTGTTCACATCGTTTTTAATATCTTTGCTATTACGAAATTATGCAAGAGAATGTCTGTTCTGTTGAGATAGTATTTTTTGGTTTTCGTACATATTCGAAATATCTTGTAACAATGTAGCTTAGATTATTTTTCACTTTATTATCATCATTTAAGGCTTTACAACCGGGTTTAAAGAAGGGGCTTGTGGCTAAGTAATAACAGCCACACGGGTCGATCGATTAGGTTAAGCTACGCTTGGTCCGTGGATGGGTGACCATCTTTACATACCGAGAGGGCACCGAGGCACCGAGGGGGCCTCGGAAAGCACGTTAAGCCATTGGTTCCAGCTGTCATTCGTGGATCTTTGACAGTCGTTACGGGTAGTCAGTTGTGGACGTCAGATAAGCAGTCGCTCCATGTAAAATACTGGTATTTAGCTGCATCCGGTTAGACTGGAAGCCGACCCCAACATAGTTGGGAAAAGGCTAGGCAGATGATGATGAGGCGCGTAAAAGTGAACACAATTCTCTTGAAATAAATAGAAAAAATCAATACTGCTTCTTCTTTCTTAAAGCACCTACCCCATACCGATTTCTGAACTGTTAAGAGAAAGCGGTGAACCGTCACACAACAACGGCTGACCGAATACGGAGTGTTTTTGACACCTTAATGTCTTAAACTGGTGAAAATTACAGAATTACATGACGGCCATGTATGACGGATCGCTCAAAGCTTTTTGCGCGTCCTGTACAATAAATAGTACCTACAGATGCTAGCACATCCGAAACTGTAAATTTTTCTCAAACAACTTTGAACCTTATATTTTAGCGATAAAGTTGAAAATCTATTAAAGAAATTTGACAGAATTTTGTAGATTGGTGTGCTGGCGTCTGTACATCCACATATATCGCCAGTTATGTTTGTGTCAAAGTCATAGCATTTATTTCAAATAGGCACTTAAAGGCACTTAAGAACGAAAAGTTACAATAAAATAGATTCTAGTTACCCCTTCCAAAAGGCAGTTTTCATAAGGAGAAGAATGGGCAAGAAACTCCACCGTTACTATTTTAAAATGTCTGTGTGTAGGTATGTACATTTATCACCTAGAAAAATCTAGTTTTCCCAGTACAAGTTCTTGGCATGTACAATGTGTGACTCTGATGGATTTGCTACATCATTCTCCATGATTTTTGTAGAAGCAGTGGTCTTGGCGGGAAAGACGAGCTAGGGGCACATTTGTTCATATCCTCGGAGAAATGCTGCGTTCACGTTGTGTTAGCGTGATTATCGCTGTGATAATTCTCGCAACTGTCGTGCGTGTATCAGCAGATGAATTAACGTAAATGAATCAAAAGGAGTATGTAAAGATCATAGCAGGTGGCGTTCTGTAGTTTCTGCCTTACCCCCTGGGAAGAAGGCGTGAGTATACAGGGTGACAGGGACTCCAACTCGCAAACCGCATCCATAATAAGTACAGCATTTACGACCATAGTTATAAGGACACCCTCTTCAAAACCTCCCTTAAGGAGTAAAACTCTTTAATGGTACAAATCCATTTATAGCCAGATTTTATTACAGTTATGTCGTTAATTACTTATGCTATCGTTAAGCTTCAAGGTTTTTGTGTAAAAACAATGTTAAATTATTCGAGAATTACGGTCGCATGAATATTATTTGTGGTAGAACATTCGAGATTTATCACCTATGAATTATACCTTATCTATGAGTACTTATGTGACTTTTAGTCGGGGCATAATTAATGGCTGCCGGATTAGATTAGGGTTATCTATTTTTTATTAAAGAGCATTACGGTCCCAGAAAGAAATGGTTGGACTCCATCTTACTGGATTGGCCCACAATTGCCCTACACCGGGAAAAGTGGAAAGAAGGAATTGCCCTGCAGTGGGACAAAATAGGCTTATAATAATTATAACAAGATCCCACTTGGAGTGTTTCTTTGATCAAAAAATCTTGGAAAATCTTTTCGATATTCGATATTGTTGATTCTCAATCTAATCGTTTACTTTTTTTTAAATAAAGATCTTCATAATTCTTAATTTCACTGACTGCCATCAGAGTAGTGGTAGCCTGATGGTATCGGCCCCGACTTACGAGTTGTAGGTCATGGGTTCGAACCCAGGCAGGCGCTTTTCTTTGTGTAAATAATTTCCTTACCACTGCTCTCAAAACTGTGAAGGGAAACATCGTGAGGAAACCGGCATGTCCTCAAACCAAACTTCCAAAGATATGTGACACCACTCGCTTTCGAACAGCCCACTGCCTCTCACAGAGAGGAGGCCTGTGTTGGGGTCGGCTTCTAGTCTAACCAGATACAGCAGAATACCAGTATTTTATATGGAGCGACTGCCTATCTCACCTCCACAACCCAGTTACTAGGAAACATGGTAAAGGGTATCCATGGTAAATCTGGTTATCAGACGTTTGGGGTTCTGACTTACAAAGGACTAATGACAGCCGGGCCCAACGGCTTAACATTCAGACAGCCGGGCCCAACGGCTTAACATTCTGACAGCCGGACCCAACGGCTTAACATTCTGACAGCCGGGCCCAACGGCTTAACATTCTGACAGCCCGGCCCAACGGCTTAACATTCTGACAGCCGGGCCCAACGGCTTAACATTCTGACAGCCGGACCCAACGGCTTAACATTCTGACAGCCGGGCCCAACGGCTTAACATTCTGACAGCCCGGCCCAACGGCTTAACATTCTGACAGCCGGGCCCAACGGCTTAACATTCTGACAGCCGGACCCAACGGCTTAACATTCTGACAGCCGGGCCCAACGGCTTAACATTCTGACAGCCGGGCCCAACGGCTTAACATTCTGACACCCGGATCCAAGCGCTTAACATTCTGACAGCCGGGCCCAACGGCTTAACATTCTGACAGCCGGGCCCAACGGCTTAACATTCTGACAGCCGGGCCCAACGGCTTAACATTCTGACAGCCGGGCCCAACGGCTTAACATTCTTTCTGTAGCACGGAGGGGTCTCGATATGTAATCGATGGTTACCCATCCACGAACCGACCGCGGTAAGCGTATCTTAACCTGCGATCGACCCATGCGGCTGTTATTATTTAGCCGCGAGTCTCATAAATGATAAATGATTTTATTTCTATAATTACATTTGTACAAACAATTTTACACGTCATTCATATTTAAAACAAAAACTAGATGAGTTCGGCGTTGCGTTATTCAGTCGGTCGCATATTAACACAATACATTAAATTAAACACTACGTTTACAACCGACAGAAATAATAACCATGCACTACAAATGACATTAAACCGTCAACTTATTGCATTACACGAACCGTATTTTAAAATTGGGTTCCGCGCCGGTGCCACAAACTAATTAGTCAGTGAAGCACACGGGCGACCTCGACAGGAATTCTGCTTCGTTTTCCTGTTATGGTGTGCGCACATTATACAGCGTGTATCAGAATATAATCAGCTGACCCATACATTCGGGTCGACAATTAGGTATTAATGTTTTGTATCTTCTTCTTTTTTTCGTGTCGATGGTAGGTACTCTTTCTCGTTGTTTTTTTTTATATATAGTTTCAGCCCAGAAGGTGGCTACGTTAATTGCGGCAACAGTGGTATCTTTTAGGTCATCCAAGGTGCAGGTAAACGGTTACTTAAGACACTCCAGCAAGTGAGGCATGGTCCGATCAGAAGCACTGCATTTGCACTGTGGGATGCGTAGTTTAGTATGGGAGGGCTTATTATTTTTTCACGATTGTGATGTGATGTTGGTCCCATGGAGAAAGTTTTTCAGTTTGATGGTCTCTACCACACCCTTAAATATGACCACACTTTCTGATACACGGTGTATATGGAAGGGAAATTCCGTACGTTTTCGTTTTACGAACATAATTATTTTAATTTCATTAAACGTTATTATTTATTTACAGTTTTCTAAAATAGCATCTTGGAGTAACCTGTAGGTACTTAAAGAACTGCAACGCGGGGGTAATTTGCCGGCAGCGGGATTGTCCGAAAGGGTTACCGCTACCCCGGAACATAAAGGGCTAAGGAAGGAACACGGATGGGTTTTAGTCAGTAAGAGTCTGACACTCCCTTCCGCTCCACCCAGAGCGGGAGGGGTCATTTGATGAATTCCCATCCTTAAAAAAAGGGGTAATTTGCCAGGTTAACGGATCGTAAATTCGCATCATGGAATTAAAACGAATAACGTGCTAAGAGTAGGCGAAGTGGAGGAAAGAGAGAGCCGTCGGCGAGCGGCGCAGGCGGTAGTTTTCAAATTACGAAATGATTTATGTTGTTACAATTTTTATGATTACTGTTCACTAGCCCCACCTGTGTGTCAAATTAATGTCGCCATTGTTTACCAAGCTACATGTTGGCAACAAAGCTTGTTTACCAAGCTACATGTTGGCAACAAAGCTTGTTTACCAAGCTACATGTTGGCAACAAAGCTTGTTTACCAAGCTACATGTTGGCAACAAAGCTTGTTTACCAAGCTACATGTTGGCAACAAAGCTTGTTTACCAAGCTACATGTTGGCAACAAAGCTTGTTTACCAAGCTACATGTTGGCAACAAAGCTTGTTTACCAAGCTACATGTTGGCAATAAAGCTTGTTTACCAAGCTACATGTTGGCAACAATGCTTGTTAAACCTTCCTGTGATTGTGATTGTCTTTTTCGTTTTAATGTTCCTGCATGTTACTAATATAGTTTTTAAGTAAGATGTAATTCTAACACCCTTGATGCCTGACAATAAAATATTTTTATTTCTTGTAGCAGCACGATGTATACTCTAGCAAGTACCGATATCACTGAATAACCTCTAAGTAAAATCGCTGTATTCTCTTAAAATAAAGTTTTCTACAAGACAGCATAATGTGAGCTTACCCTTAGCAAACCAAATTACGTTTAGCGTAGTAAGCAGAAAGCTAAAGCATACAATGGGCTAAATGCTAAGTAGGTAAAGGAATAATGTAATTATTTCCAGCGGGTTATAATAACGAAATTGATATAAAAATGAAAGCTGTGTTTTTCACAAATATTTGTTACAGTTTACGAAACTTTGCCTAATTTTTCCTCGCAAGACTGTTGAAAAACGTTAGTGAGCATTAATTGTCATTGCGTACTTTCATCAAAATGTTTTAAGTATTTTATTCGAACATTTTTCGACGAATTATTGACGTCGCGTAATTTTTCAGAAAACTCGTGTTTATAATATAGATACATACATACAGTAATATACTAATAATGTATTTTTTTACATACTTTCTCTTATCACTACATACCTACTTCATATATTAAATATTTGCATGCGTATTTTATACATATTTTCATTACGTGGCGGAAAGTGTCTTTGCACTGAAATTTTGTAAAATCATGATTTTTTGTACCTACCACATTTTATGCAAATAAACGATTTTGATTTAATTTGAATATTAGTGCTTTTCTATTAACACTTCAATAATTTAAAAAAATCCCTTCGTGTCACCTGTATAAACTAACTTGAAAAAAAAAACGTTTCTCATGAACAAGAAACAATAATTTATAAAAATAAGTTACTTGCACTTAATTGAAATAAATTGAATCCTAAGTTCATTGACCCTGGAAAGGTGATCATTCCTAAACTGGCAGGTAGTTAAAATATTTATACAAAATATTCCGAAGCGTTATTTTCTCTGCTTGTTTACATTATTGGAAACTAATTCAAAATTGAATCGCGCACCTAGTGACGTGCCTGTTGTAAATACCGGGACTTTGAATTGCGGTACTGAAAAAAGTCTCGATATTTCCGGTACCTACACCAAAACTTGAGCCGCTTCGGATTGAAATTTCACACAAAACATAGCCGAATCGGTTTTAAAATTGGTTTGAATTCGACGATGTGCAAAGTCTAAGCCTTTATTTGAACTAGTTCATTTACAGGTCTAAACAGTCAGATAAATAAAAACTTCAAGTTCGTTTTCTATTCTTACCAGTTTCTGCCCACGAAATCGTCCGCATGATTTTTTTTGTTTCCTCGACCCATCCCGTCGCATCGCATCGCCTGCCCATGCTGTTACTTCGGTTTCGCTTAGCGTTATTGCAGACTTTTTTCTTTTTACTAAGATTCTAAGGAACCTAGCGTGAAATTAAATAGCCTATAGCCTACCTCAAGAATTTGGCTATCAAATGCAAAAAGATTTTTCAAATCCGACTAGTGGTTCCAGAGGTTAGCGCCGTCAAACAAACAAACTCTTCAGCTTTATTATTAGTAAGTATAAGTATTCGTATAGATTCGGAGAGGAACGGGCAAGAAACTCCATAGTTACCTCTTTATTTATCCGTGTCCCTGATTCTCGTATTTTCTGCAGCGCCGACTTTATGCCACACATCTTAGTTTTCGCCTCACCCCATATTTCAATTTTGTGTCAGACGAGTCAAGTCCTTATTTACAAGCACAAGTAAAATTGTATGCACTTAAATTATCTCCTACTTTGCACTCACAGCTGTAGTGATGTGTATTCAGCGTTCTGAGAACAGCTCTAGTGTTGTACAATTTCATCTTGTTGCGCTATTAACGAAGTTGTTTGTCTGTTCCCTTCGTGAGAGCTTTGTGACACATAATTTAGTTTGCGTCTCAAATGCGCTGCACGTTGCAGGGTTAAATTTTTATGTCTGTATTGTTTAGAAAGGAAATATACTTAGAATGTAATATCTGCGAAATGTAATTAAGGTGCGACCTCGAAAATTTAAAATCCTCCAAAACCTACTAAGGGCGCATTCGACCAAACTTTTATACCTAGAATAAGTCTTATCCTGAGAATAATTATTGAATTTTTGACAGTTAGTCCATACAGAACTGTCAGTCGTCAATTTTATTCCAAGAATAAAAGTTATCCGACTTTGGTAAAATCAGCCCTAAGCGAGCGAAAGTTATGCAATTACTTTTGAAACGCAAAAGAAGAGTGATGGCTATAATGTGCGAGCACTTGAATAAAACGACGTATGTGCCAAAACGAATTTATTCCTTTTTTATACGGGCAGCTACATTTTGAAGCACACATATTGGAGGCCGTGCGCAACTGCTTCTACCGACTTAAGGTCTTGTATCGTATCCGCCCCTACATAAGTGTGGATATGCGTGTCATGCTGTGCGAGTCACTTGTTCTATCCAAGCTGAATTACGCTGACACTGTGTATGGGGCATGTATTCTCGGTAGAAGCGAAAGACTGATTCAGCGGGTGCAGAATTCTTGTGCAAGATTCTGCTACAATGTCCCACCACGGTCCCACATCACTCCTTTTTTAAATAAGGGTAATTTGATGAGAATGTCGGCACGTAGAAAGCTTTACTTGGCTACCCTACTCTTTGGAACAATTCTCACAAAGAATCCAGATTATTTATATAATAAACTGTCTTGGTCACGCGATGTTAACAAAATTAAAACTAGAGCATCTTCTTACCTCATGTTAGCCTCATCGCATATAACTGCTGCATTTCGTGGTAGGTTCAAATTCGCTGCCTCCCGTTGCTGGAACGACTTGCCACCTCCTTTTCGTGCTATTAAAATAGTTGGTACTTTTAGGTTAAAATTTAAACAGCATTTACTGCAGCTTCAAAAAGATACCAAACTTTGAACCTACCCTTGATATGAACGCAGCTAGCAATGATGGTCCGAGCGCTTGTTCACTGAACAGGCATAGCAGTTTTTTCGCATCGTTTTTGTTGTTTCTTATGTTCGTCAAATAATTAATGTTGTTTATTCCGTTTATTCAACACTTTTACTGGCAGAGTGCTGCCAATAAAAGTGTTGAATAAACGGAATTGACGAATTGTAATTGCTGGCCTACACAATGTTTTGTTTCGTTGTAACTTGTTTTTTGTAAAATTTGTAATTGTAAATCGATAGCACTCTCGTTACCTATTAGTTTATTTCTCTATTTTATCCCGCCGTTAATTGACTACCACATTCCACTTTTATTGTATATTCACTGTAATACTGTTACACAACACAGCCGTAATGTAATGTCTAATGTATTTATTATTATTTTTAAATGTAGGTATTTTTTTTTTTTTTTAAATGGCAACTGAGCCGATGTCGACTATTCTGCCAGCGTCATGTGGTGAAGGTATTTATTTAATCACACCGGAAGGTCGGCGCGCCTGCGACCTTTTACTTGTCACAGCGATGCCACAGAGTGAACAGGCACACCAGAGTGCCTTTGACACTCAAGGCATAGACAAATAATGAGGTTACGCCTGGCGCAGATTATAAATTAATATTTTATTTTATTTTGCTAATATTTTACTTATTAAATCTTATTTTATTATTTATTTATTTCCGTAAATACCCGTGACATCACAGCGGGCCCTATCAGAATACCAGCGCTGCGACATTTATTTTTTTCAGTGTCGCAGTATCATGCTGAGATAGGAGCCTTTTGGCCTCGTATAGGACTTTGTTTCATTTTTGTTTACTGTTTTTTTTTAATAACTTGTTTTATATTTCACTGTTTAGTTTTTAGTTTAGTAATATTTTGTGATCCTCCTGTACGAGTCGCAATAAATACTTTTTCTTACTTTCTTTCTTTCTTTTTAACAAAATAAATGAATTACATTTAAAACTACTTTGATTAATTTTTGAAATAATAATTCTCTATGTTTTAAATTTCAATGAATAACTCTTAAGTGATGTCGAAAAAAAAGAAAAATACAAAAATTACTTTGCAATTTTTTTGTATCGAGAAAAAAATCATTAAATCGTGTACTTCTTTTCCATGATACTAGACCATATAGTCAAAAAACATATAGCAAAATGTTAAATCCCTATTCCACATACTTAACAAGTTACACGAAATAGAATAACCACATTTTTTTCAACATATCGCTTTAAAATTTACCTTTAATCAAAAAAATCCAACCATAAGTCTGTAAAATCTATTCCTCAATAGGAGGAAATAATCAACGTTCCATTTAAGACCACAAAAAATATTGACTGCACACAGAACATTAGGATTCAATACCACTGCCAAAGGATCATCGCATACGCCGAAATAAAGTGCAATACACACGGTATTACTTAAAACTGTTTCCAATTTTATTCCGGACCGTAATTCCGGATCCGGTCCCTTACGTACTGAAATGTTTAAGACATTGTCTTGAATTTTAAAACGTGGCAAGAGTGTAGTAGAGTGCATTTTAATATATTTATTTGGCTGGCTTTTAGTTTAGGTATGTGTGAGGTTTTATGCAAATAGGTACTTGTGGTCGAGACAGTCTGTTTTAGGATATTATGTGATGATCAATGTTGTAAGTCGTCGAGCTTATAATTAATATTGGATTCGTTGTGAATATAATTAATAAAATTCTGTCATTTTTATCTCAATATAATACATATCCCGGACTTAACACCACCAAACACCCCAATTAGAATATTATACTATAATCCTCAGACCAAATAAAAAACCAAGACAGAGCGCTTTTTTTTTTAAGGATGGGAAATCATCAAATGACCCCTCCCGCTCACCCAGAGCGGGAGGGGTCATTTGATGATTTTGGAGCGGAAGGGAGTGTCAGACTCTTACTAAGTAAAACCTATCCATGTTCCTTCCTTAGCCCTTTATGTTCCGGGGTAGCGGTAACCCTTTCGGACAATCCTGCTGTCCCGGCAGGCTTCGGCCCTGACGGGCCCCTCCTTCGATGCTGACATCTCTTTGAGGCGCGCGTGGAACACATACTCGCCGTCCGCTGGCTCGCGCCTACGGTGGCCGGGAGTCGTCACGCGGCTCCCGACGCCCGGGGCGCCTCCCGCGGCGGCTGGGACGGGCGGCTCTCTCGACTCTCTCCCTCGCCCATCCCGCCACCTCCTTCGCTAGCATGACTGCTTCGCAGAAGGAGGTGACTGCCTCCCACTCAAGACAGAGCGCTGTCAACAGTGAAAGTGATGCCGGTTTCGTAAACATGTGTGCACTTAGTAAGGTGTAGTTTAATTGTAAATGGTTGTAAATGTGTGCATGTGAGCGTGTATGCACAGAGCGGAGGTGTAGTTGGCATGCTTCACTGTATCGTTCTCAGCGCTCTATCTTGGTTTTTTATTTGGTCTGAGTTATAATCATAATACTGAATTTTTCCCATTATGTATAAAATATTGTGTATTTATCAAATTACTTATACATAACGATTGTGGCAGAAAATAATCGCACAAGTAGGTATATGGACCTAGCGTAGTTGGTAGTTCGTCCTATGTGGTTTGTTTTGACTGTACCTACAACGGAAATGCGACTGTAATTTTCATAGCTCTAATTATTTTTCGGATAAATATTACTTATATTAAACATGACAGAAACGGACTCAGGAAACGATTCTGAACAGTTTACTTTCATTAAATGAATTAATTTATTTACACATTGGTGCCGATTTCCTTGTTCACAAACTAATTTTAATTTAAGTTCAGTGCATCTTTTTCAATAAGAAAAGGACAGAAGATACATTTTAGTTTAGTCCCGTCAAATTAATCAGCGGCTAACACTACTCCATATAAGTTTAGACATGATTAAAAACTTACCTAATAAAATTACGTCAATTTACATTAGGCGCTGATTAATTTGACAGGACTAAACTAAAACAACCGACTTCCAAAAAAAACTACAAAGTGATAAATAACTTTTATTTCGGAAGTCGGTGTCGTTGGTTCTGCATTTTCGTTTATTGACACCGACTTCCGAAATAAAAGTTATTTATCACTTTGTAGTTTTTTTTGGAAGTCGGTTGTTTTTTTTTTGTAAAAAAGTTTTTATTTTTCACTTTTTAGTGAAAGAGTTTGTAATTTATCTAAGTTACAATAGCATAACGTCAACTGCTCATCACCTTTTACAAAATATTGCTTTTCCCGATGCTGGGACGTTAATTTTTGAGGAGTTCTCCTGGTAAGAACCTGAAGAACTCCACTCCACCACCACATGCATTGTGACGAGCATAAATTGCTTAGCAACCATATTAAAGTAATCGAATCGCAACCCGTGAAATATTTATCATTGATTAGTTCCGATGGCCGTCTGTAGTCTTCATCATCAGCTCCACTTTACCAAATGATGATTTCCGAGAGCAAATGCTCAAGTTACTCTAAAAAATATCCAAATCGCTATAGGTTTGCCAATAAAATTTGAGGGTTTCCCTCGATTTCCATGGGATCCTCTCATCAGATTCCAACTTGCTGACAATGGGACCACCTTGGGAGTATACCCTTCAAGTTACTCTAAAAAATATCCAAATCGCTATAGGTTTGCCAAAAAAAGTTGAGGGTTTCCCTCGATTTCCATGGGATCCTCTCATCAGATTCCAACTTGCTGACAATGGGACCATCTTGGGAGTATACCCTTTCAAACAAAACAATAATTTTCGAAATCGATCCACAAATGACGGAGAAATCGGTGAACATGCAAAAAAAAAAAAAACATACATAAAGTCGAACATATAACCTCCTCCTTTTTGGAAGTCGGTTAAAAATGTATCTTCTGTCCTTTTATTAATGAAATAGAAAGAAAAAGATGCACTAAACTTAAATTTAGTTTAGTTTGTGAACAACAGAATCGGCACCATTGTATTAATTAAGAAATCATAAGATCGTTTACTTATCAATTGATAATAATATAATATCCCTTTTACCAACATCAACATGGAAAATGGGAGTGTTATATAGTTCTCTGACTGACCCCTTCGGTGAAACACAGGCTTGAATTTATGTGTAGGCTGTGAATTTCGTATTTTTTATTTATTAGTTATATTTAGGTGTCTCAATTAAATTTTTTATTACTAATGCTCGATTCCTTTAAACAAAAACAAATGGTATGGAAATGGTAGCATATTTTATTGCCAAACTGGGTATATAAATATATTCGTAAACTAATTTTACCTGTGACAGCTACTTTCATATGGGAAGGTCTACTATGTACTCGTAAAGCTATGAGGTATTTGCTTCGTTATTGGTAAGAGCGTTTACGCCGTACGGCATTTCATACAAACTTTCAAGCGATTGTTTTTCGAAATGAATGAACCGATTTTAATGAAACTTCATACGCATAAGCAGGATACAAAGGTCTAAAAAGTTAGCAGAGAACATTTTCGAAATGTCTTATTAAAAAAAAGATAACTGGAAATCTCTGTATCTATGGAAACTTTAAAATCGGTCTAATTTGGTTGTAACACAATTTTTCGAAAATGTTCTTAGCTAACTTTTTAGACCTTTGTATACCTAATGCTTATGCGTATAAAGTTTCATTAAAATCCGTTCATTCATTTCGAAAAACAAAAAAAAAAAGCGTAAAAGCTCTTAAATTTAACCAATAACGGTCCGTAAATTATAGGAATCGGCCATAAGCCAAAACTGATAAAGACAATTAATTAATGAAGGATTTTACTTTACTTTTTTCGCTCATAATAAAATAAGCTTTCCATTAAATCAAAAACCATAACGAGCGTTTCAATCCGCGTTAATCTAGGTCAATTTCCAGCATCAATTTGGTTAGCATCAAAAATATATCTGTATTTTCAAGCGAAAATTCCGTCTAAAAACGACTCGAGTTCACATTGGTTCATTGTCTGAGCAAAACGATAAAAAACACTTGTTTGGTTACGCTCTCATCGTGTGCGTTTAGAAGTATTTTACTGTATTTTGTAAAGTAATTATGTTTTTTTTTTCTTTAAGTGTTGTTTGCGTTGCGTTGAGAATTTTGGAAAAATCTTGACAGATAAAAGTGTTGATTTATTCCGGTCTGATCCCCTGAGTCCCCCCTCCACCCCCCCCCCTCTCCTCGATCCCCTGCTATATCTTCTTCTGTTTTGAAATCTTAATTTTATCTAGGTTTGGTGTCACAAGAAAATAAAAAAGAAAGTAAAGTAGTAAAGTCAAAGCATAATAATTTTATGATTTTAATAGTTTTTAAGACTTTGTTATTTTATTTTATGAATATCCTGCCTCATACCTGGAAAGGGATATTTCTAGAATCTGGTAAAGACAGCGTCGCGGCGCGGCGTAGGTACTGCCGTAGCTAAAGTCAAAGGAAAACGTGGGCGGTTGTGATTCTCCGTATTATGGGATGACAGCCACATAATTATATTCAGTGTGTATATTTATTTATTGTTGTGTCTAGTTTTTGCCCACGGCTTGGCCCGCATGGAGGTCGGAAATAAACACACGGGAACGTACTACTGGGATAAAAAATATCTTATGTCATGGTCTATCAGTGTGCCTTTCATCGAAATCTGTTCAGCCGTTAAAGCGTGAAAAGGTAACAGACAGACAGTTACTTTCGAATGTATACAGGGTGAAATTGAAAACATGCGACAAATCGAAATGGGAGATTTTACTCATCATTATGAACAACTTTTACTATGGGACCAACCTGAAATCGCGAAAAAAAAACCTACATTACCACACCTACATTTTGACGAATTATGCGAACATAAATGTAGGAAACAGCTGATTTTTTTTTCGCGATTTCAAGTTTGTTCCCATAGCAAAAGTTGTTCATAATGATGAGTACAATCTCCCATTTCGATTGTATGTATTAGGTATAGAAAGAAAGAAAAAGTATTCATTGCGACTCGTACAGAAAGATCACAAATTCTAAACACAGTTATATATTTTTTTTTAATTTACAAAATTGTGTGGGCTTCGATATTTTCGACCATCCACCCTACAGCCCAGACCTGGCTCCCAGTAATTATTACCTCTTCCCAAAACTGAAAAAAGAACTTCGTGGGAAGAAATTTTCAACTGATGAAAAAGTGAAGGACGCGGTTTCAACTTATTTTTCGGACAAAGACAAAGCATTTTTTTATGAAGGTATACATAAGCTAATTGAAAGATCTGAAAAATGTATAAGGGTAGCAGGTGAATATATTGAAAAAGAAAAATAATTTAGTATTTTATGTGTGAGGGAGAAAAAAAGTAATTATTTTGTGTGTGAGGTAAAGTAACACAGAATCACACCAATATTAAAAAGGCGAAAGTTTGTATGTGTGTGTGTTTACATGTTTGTTACTTCTTCACGCTCAAACGGCTGAACCAATTTTGATAAATAATATTATGGAGGTACCCTTGATTAATATATAGGCTACTTTTATCCCGATTTTCTCACGGGATCGCCACTTATGCGGGTGAAACTGCGGGGCGCAGCCAGTGTAAATTAAATGTCATAAAATTATAAATGAAGTATACAATTAGCAGCCAGTTTGATTTTTCTAGACTCTAGATTGTCCTATGGAACAGGAACCTCTCCATTTCATCATACCACACTACCCATCTTGCCAATGACGAAGGGTTGTTACATGCCAAATTGAAACCAATTCAACTCAACAAAATATATTCAAAACATTCAACGCACGAGTGTGCCACTTAATTTTCAGTACATCCACGAACAAAATCTGTATGCGGGAAACGCACCTATGATTTAAAAAACGTGACGTCAAAAATCGAAGGGATTTTAAAATGGATTACAATAAAAAAAAATGTTTGCAAAGCCTAACACAAAAAGCTGGATAACGAAGCAAAGTCTAGTTAGACAGAAGGTTAAAATGACATGATAAGTGGTTTTCCACTCTAACAGCACGGTTAGATTAGCCACACAGCTAGGTAATAGGTTCTCAATGTGATAACAACTCCTCGTGAGTGTTTGAGACTTGCAGCGGCAGTAGAAGACCCAGAGAAAATTATAAAGAATCATGTAAACCGGCCTAGTAATCACGGGAAAATCAATATAATTATTAAAATATATATATACCTATATTCGAATACATAACCTCCACCACTTTTTTTAAAGTCAGTTAAGCTAGGCAGATGAAGCTTCTGTTCAATCTTTTTTTTTGGTGGAATCAGGTAGGTAACCATAGTTACCTAACCGACGTGCGCATTTGAATTGTATCTACATAGGGAGCACGAACAATGGGCTGCGTTCGATTGCTCGGAACGCGTATCTGTGTTGCGTCTCTTGTGTAACCGACTTTAAATATTGTAGCAGTTTGTTAAGAGCATCTGCTTCAATACTCAATTCTTTATTGCATTCCATAAATATGTATTACAAAAGATGGTTTAACAAAGTAAAAGATCAATAATATTGATCTTTTGGTCCATATTATGGACCCTGCCGAGCACAGCAAGATTAGGACAGAGGAAGAAGGTTAAGTATCAATTCAAGCAATTCAATATTATTATAAGTTATAGATGTGTTTATTTCCTTTGTGCTCACTAGTTCTTTTAGCAGTTCCTTTGCAAAAGCTAAAGGAACTACTGAGGCTAGATAGTTCCTTTAGCAGTTCCTTTTTTTTTTTTTTTTTTTTAACTATGGCATCTCGCAGTTCATCCTTTATGAGGATGGCTACTGCTTAACCGGACTTTCCTGTGGATGCCTCGAATTAAGGCCTCCAGCCAGGGCATACAATAACTTAAAAACTAAGCGACAGCGCTAAGGGTAACCCCCTGCGGGGTTCGGACCTCGGCTCAGGGCGTCGCTGGAAGAGGACAGCAAGGGACAGGCTGGATCGGTATTATTATTGGTGTTTAGGGGCGAATTTAAAACTACAGGCTCAGCTGCGCGGGCTGGCTCGAGCAAGGGTCGGGGGGGGCACGGTGATGGTGCGGGGCGTCGCGACGGGCCTCGGCGGCGAGGACGGAAGGACGGATGTCTGAGCTTGTTTTTGTGTTGTCGACTGAGAGTACTCGTGGCCTTACTGCTCTCCTGGAGGAGGGTAGTGGCGTCGTCGGGGATGGTGAGGGTATGCCTTGGTCGGCGAATCCTACTTATGCGGGAGGGAGTGTATCGGGAGGCCGCCGCAATCAGGGGATTGGGGTGCTTAATGGCAGAGTCGAAGAAGCGCTTGGAAAGGCGTTTCATGAACTGCTGGATGGTGGGGAGTCTGAGATCTAGATGCAGATTCACATTTCGGACATAGAAGGGGGCTCCCGTGACCTTTCGGAGGAAACGGTTCTGGAGGGTTTGCATTTTATGCAGAAATCGCGGCTTGGCGTGTACGAAGACTACGCAAGCATAGGTCATGATGGGACGGATGACCGCGGTGTAGAGGCGCAATTTGCACTTGAGTGACAATTTGCTGCGGGCAGTTATCATAGAGTGGAGCCTACCGAGAGCGAAAGAGGCGCGCGAACGCGCCGTCTTTATGTGCTCGTTGAAGGTGAGGTTGTGGTCTAGGATGACACCTAAGTATTTGGCTCGCTTTCCCCAGGGGATCGGCTTGCCATACATAGAGATCGGGTAGGTTAGCAGTTCCTTTGAAGGAAACAAACATATATAATGCTGCCCGTTGCTGCCGCTGGCCCGTAAGTTCGCTCGATGTACTAAATATAGCTTGTTAAATAAAAACCTCAATATGCTCCAAGTTCTGCATTTTTATATGATGATGCATGTCATAACAAATTTTAGATATGAGCATGGGTGTATGTGGTATGGGTATGCATGGTTATGTATTATATATTATTAGGTTTGTGTAGGTATATAGGTATACTTAGAGGGCTTGTACTTGAATGTTGGTTGTACACTGAGGATGGAGTAGATATTGAGTATTGGAAATGATGTCATGTCCAGCACTGCGGTATTTTTTTTCCATTTCACAGCATTATGCTAAGATAGTAAGAAGCCTTTCTGGCCTCGCACAGGTCTTTACTCATTTCTTTTTTATTATTGGTTGTTTTTTTAATGTTATTTTCAGATGGTCTTGCGTGAACCAAAAAAAAAAAAGTTTTTGTGTATTTTTTTCTTTAGGAAAAACATAACAATATAACATCACACCTGTAATCCCAGAAGGGTGTAAGTAGCCATTACTACACTACACCCTCATTTTGCCAGTTATCTTTCCATGCAACAGGGGGTGAAAAATACTTTAAGGACAGAATGAATTCGGAAGTCAGAGAACCAGAGGGGCAATTCTCGTAATTTTAAGAACATTCACAGTCTGATCTCAGTCTCAATCTGTCAAAAATACCTCTTAATTTCTATACATTATGACATTCTTTTGTCGCCGAGATGAGATTGCGACCAGATTTTAAACGTTTTAAATTACGGGAATTGGCCTTCAGGTTTTAGGGCGCAACTTAACTAGGCTTATATTAGGCAGTGGACTGCGAATAAAGCAAACAATTTCTTTATTAACATTGGGAAAAATCTGGCAGAAAAAAACTTATCCCACAGAATTTTTTCTATTCAAAATCCATCTACTACTCTGAATTCTTTTGTATTATTAGATACGGATGTGAGAGAAGTGATAGGTATAATAGACGGGTTAAAGGACGTATGCGCCGTCGGTTGCGATGACATTAATAATGCTATACTTAAAAGACTTAAATACCTAATTGCCCCTCCACTAACTCACATTTTTCAGATATGTTTAACCCAAGGAATATTCCCAAAATTGCTTAAAAAAGCAGTAGTCACCCCTGTTTTCAAATCCGGAGACAAAACCTGTGTAACTATAGACCTATTTCAGTACTAAAGGGGCTCTCAAAGATTTTGGAAATAATCATTAACAACAGACTAGTAAAATTATCTTGAAAATAACGAATTGCTTTCAGATCAACAATTTGGTTTTAGGCCTAAAAGATCAACAAGCCAAGTAGTACACAAATTGACAAATTTTATAAGTAAAAATCTCGATGATGGCATGCATACCATTGGGATCATTTTAGACCTTGCCAAGGCTTTTGACACTATTTCTTGTTCTCTTGTATTACTTAAACTGGAAAAAATTGGGATAAGAGGAACACAGTTAAAATTGTTAGCTGATTATCTTAGTGACCGTTACCAGTCTCTTAAAATCGGTCAGTACACGAGCTCTGAAATTAAAAATAGTAATTATGGAATCCCACAAGGCAGTATTTTGGGGCCCAAATTATTTTTAATATATATAAATGACCTTTGCCGCTTAAAACTTCAATATGGTTTAATTATGTCATATGCGGATGACACATTTCTACTGTTCTCAGGTAAAACAAGAGCTGATGTCTATGAACTTGCTCAGAATGGCTTTAATATTGTGTGTAATTGACTACATAACAATCTATTAACGTTAAATTCAGATAAAACCAAGTTTATTTTATTTGCAATGAGAAATACTAACCCGATGCTTATTAACGAAAACATTCACGCGCACAATTGTAATACAAACGCTGACACAGCATGCACTTGTCCGACTTTAACTAAAGCTGACCACATCAAATACCTAGGCGTCACGATTGACACAAACCTAAACTTCCGTAAACACATTGATGTATTATGCACTAGAGTGCGTAAATTAATATATATTTTTAAGAACTTACAGGACATAACCAATTTTAAATTAATTAAACAGGTTTACTTGGCTTTATGTTAATCTATTCTTACTTACTGCATAACTTCTTGGGGTGGTGCCGCAAAATCAACTTTACTACTGCTAGAACGTGCTCAAAGAGCAATTCTAAAAGTCGCCACTCGTCGCCCTTTCAGATTTCCCACACACCAGCTTTATATGGCATGCAAGGTGCTAACAGTTCGACAACTTTTTGTTCTAAGTATAGTTTTACTGCAACACACTGAACTAGATTTTAAACCTATAGCTTCAGATAAGAGAAGAAAGGATCTGGTTTGCACGAACCCTCAGACTAAACATGCTTTCTCAAAAAGATTCTATTTATTTCTAGGACCTTTCTTCATCTGCCTAGCCTTTTCCCAACTATGTTGGGGTCGGCTTCCAGTCTAACCGGATGCAGCTGAATACCAGTATTTTTCTTATTATTTTTCTAGGACCTTTCTTATATAATAAATTTAATAAATCGCTTAAGATATATAATGTACGTTATAGTAGGTGTAGTATAATGTTATTTGATTATTTAGCAAAACTGAATTACTCGGACACGGAAAAACTATTAGAGGTGCTGAACTAAACTAGCTGACTTAACTGTAATTACCTAACCTAATATTATTTTATAATAATTTTTGTTATAGATATTTTTATTTCATAAGCCCAGTTTATAATACCTAAGGCTACGCAAAATATTGTATCTGCTTAGATACTGTAAATTTATGTTAATTTAATTCACTTTCTGTCCTATTTAACAAGTTTTTTCGTAGAGAGATGGCCTGAAACACAGGTTTATATTAAACCTAGATCAGGCAACGCATTACTTTACCTTCAGAGTTCTATTTTTGACTGTAATCTCATATTTCTCATACCATAGTCTATATCCAGATTATTATAATCCTATTACAGGCCTAGATTAATATATACTACTGAACCATATGTACACTTTTGTAAACAAATTATTTCAATAAATTTTATTTTATTTATTTATTTATGGGCTAAAATGCCTTTACTGTGTAGTTCATATTGGGTATCTACAAAAAAAGGCAGAACCTGAAATATATTTACTGAATTATTTATTGGCCTGTAGAGCCTGCTACGTCTACCATGTAGATATCAGAGCCAAAATACATACACACAATACGACGTCGTATTGTGCCACGTTGCGATTTCGTGTCACGGTGCAAAGTCGTGTCACGATACAAAATCGTGTCACGATGCAAAATCGTGTCACGATGCAATATCGTGTCACAAGGCGAAATCGTATCACGATGCAAAATCGTGTCACGATGCAGAATTGTATCACGATGCATAATCGTGTCACGATGTAATATCGTGTAGTGTATATCTGCGACGTGCATCGTAAAAATTCACGACACGACATCGCATCGTGGTACGATGCATGGAATGTTGTTGTGTTGTGAAAACTGTCGATGCAATCCTGCGCCGGTGCCGCATTTGATACACCGCTCCCATAGCCGCCACCGCACGACCCTAAACGCAGTATATTTATTTATTTATTTATCCAATTATTTCAGGCATTAAGGCCCATATAAACATATTCAAAACAATATTAATATAACTTAAAAGTACTATAAATACATACAACATTATAATTATACTAAAAACTAATGGACACGAAATGTCTGACTGGTCTCATGTAGCCGGCCACGAAACCGGCGGTATACAACACCCTTCGGCCAGAACTCTTCCTTGAGGAACTTCTCGAGATGATGTGTCGGAACACGAACGACTTGAAGTTCGTGTTGTGACGCGACGCCAACTTCTCGACCATCAAAGTCCAGTTGGTCTTCACGTCTTCATGTACTCCACGATCTCCTCAACATTCGTGGAGTGGTGCAGTCTGGACACATACAGTACAGTACAGTGTCAGTATATGGTAAGTCGTTGTTTTATAGTCAATCAACTACACCGCTAAATGAGATTAGTGTTTGATTGAACCAACATGGCAAATGGAGAAGTTAAATGAAAATAAAATCTAATAAATTGACTGAGCTAGTTTTTGTTTTTATTTTGTCCGGACTTGAAGCATAAGCATTGTGAGGGGCCCGTGGCTAAACAATAACAGCCGCACAGGTCGATCGATCAGGTTAAGCTACACTTGCCGCGATTGGTCTGTGGATGGGTGACCATCTTTACATACCAAGACCCCTCCGTGCCTCGGAAAGCACGTTAAGCCGTTGGTCCTGGCTGTCGTTCATGGATCTTTGACAGTCGTATGGGTAGTCAGAAGCCCGAAAATCCGACAACGCAATACCTAACCCAAGGGGTATCGTATTACCCAGTACCTAACTGGGTTGTGGAGGTCAGATAGGCAGTCGCTCCATGTAAAATACTGGTGTTCAGCTGCATCCAGTTAGACTGGAAGCCGACCCCAACATAGTTGGGAAAAGGCTAGGCCTCTGAGAGGGAGTGGGCCGCGTGGGCCCAGAGCGGGTTGGTAGATCCCACAAATGTTTTCGAATTTTGATTTCTAGGACATGCCAGTTTCCTCACTTTTCTTTCACCGATCTGATAGTGATGAAATAATTTACGGAAAGTAAAGCGCCTGTCAGGGTTCGAACCCACAAGTCGTAAGTCGCGGCCTTTACCACTGGGCCACCACTGCACTGCACTGCAGCACTGCTGGACTTGAACTGACATCTATATTAAAAAGTAGTCGAATAACAACAAACTATTTGTCTGAAACTATCCAAAATAATCAAAAGAATGCTATGAATCACTCAAACGTGATTCTGATATCAATTTATAATAACAAAGTACACAGGGGATATAGCTCAGTGGCAGAGCAATCGACTGCAGATCGATAGGTCCCCGGTTCAAATCCGGGTGTCCCCTAAATCATGTTTTTGTTTTGTATTATTTTTAATATTATTTTACCTGCATAAAATGTTACTATGTTTGATCAGCATAAGCAGCTTTTTATGGATTTTAATGTGGTCATTGCAAACAACAAACATTCAGTTTTGTACGTTTTTAAAATATTAATTTATTAATAGTTTTACCTGCACAGTTTTAATTTTTTTAAGCACCATTAATTTTTTTTGTTTAGTGGATTCTTTAAATGGTTACTGTCGTTAATTAATTCACAAGCTGCTGTTGCTGTTCTTAATAAATGAGGTAGTAGTTTCTTATATGTTTTTTGTGAAATAAAGTGATCCTGGGTGAGTGAACCAGACGCTCGATGTTATGCTTCTGAAATGATCATAAATCCTCAAATATTTCTGCAAACTTTGAAGGATACGTACTGCGGGCAACTTTTCTTCAACTCTGTTCCCAAGAAAAAAGTGCCTGCCATGAAAAAGTAAGTACGTACTTAACCTACACTTCAAATACCTAAAGCAAACTTGAAACCAAAATAGCAACCATCTTAAAATGATTCAAGAATCTTTTAAATAATTGATGCTGAACTTGGTCGAAAAACAGCGCGAACTTTGAAATGAAGTTAGTTTTTTATTACTGAATTATCTTAACAGTTCTTCCGGTAACTCGTTTAGTTATAAGTCAAGAATGGACTAAGTAACTTAAGAACGGATTAATTCTTTTTATTCAGCCATTTTGATGTTTATCGAGTTACTTTAGGATTTTTAATAGAGTTAGGATGTTGCTGACAATTTCAGAGTTACTATGGGGTGTGAACGAAATTTTTTATTAAATTATTTACTGTATCATTATGTTATAATAATCAGCCTATAATGTTCCCACTGCAGGGACTCAGGCTTCCTCTCTGTGAGAGAGAGTGGACTGCAAACCAGCATGCGGAACCATTGCTTAAAATCAGGATTCTTCATTGATACCTATTAATCAAATTCAAAAGCGTTTCTTGCATAAAATGCCCAAAATGAGATGCCTAAATTGAATAAAGAGGAAATCAATTAATGATTCAATAATTTTATTCTCATCATTTTTTAACCATACAAAACCGCACAATTCTTCAAAAAGCTATGCAGGAGGTTAAATAAAAAAGAAATCCGCATGAAACTACGAGCAGTTTCGCATGTAACGATGTAACTTCCCCACGCTTTTTGTCCGCATTCCGTAGGGGTGAACCATGAGCGCTAGAGTAGTTCCGTTGGCCAATACGTCCGACGGAACCCAATGAATGGGCTTGCCAGAGCGAAATATTCTCTCGTACGGAGTCGGTTTGGCGTTCGGATTTTAAAATTGTGGAGATGCTTTTTAAATGGCGACTTTATTTTTTTTTTAATTCTTTTTTTTTCGTGAGCGTGTTGTGGTGGAAATTATTAACTATTCTTTCCATAAAGCATGGAGATTATACTGACTACTAACATACAAAATAACAAACTGTTTTCTGAATTCTTCGGGGTCATTGCATAAGTAACACATTTTAGTAGCAATAGGTGTAATTTTGACGGTTCAACAACATTCATTACGTTATTTCAGTTGTAGAGCAGACACATTTTTCGAACATATGAAGCAATTGATTAGCAATGTCCTTCAAAATTATTGAGATTAATAGTGTTTTACGCAATTAGAGTGCTGGACTGTGTATATGCCTTTAATTATTTGCGTATTTTTAGGGTTCCGTACCCAAAGGGAAAAAACAGGAACCTATTACTAAGACTCCACTGTCCGTCTGTCTGTCTGTCACCAGGCTGTACTGTGTTTCATGAACCGTGATAGCTAGACAGTTGAAATTTTCACCGAATGTGTATTTCTGTTGCCGCTATAACAACAAATACTAAAAACAGAATAAAATAAATATTTAAGGGGGCTCCCATACAACAAACGTGATTTTTTTGCCGTTGTGTGCGAGTCAACCCGCACTTGACCGGCTTTTATTTTAAGTTTGATAGATTTTTTTATTAAAAAAAACATTTGTAGGAGTTCAGCTGTTGGTACCTACTAATTTAATTTGTAGCAGAAACTTAGCAAAGATTTGAGACTGTTTTTTTTTTAGTCATATTCAAATAGTTATGGATTAAATGCACCTACAAAGGACTGAAATTAATTTCAGAATATCTTTCACCCACATACATACGTACTAGTATAATATTCCATTTGAAAATATCTAGAAAGCTTAGGTACAAGTTATTTGAGATTTTCTGCTGTGTCTCAGAATATTGAGACGAATCAAATTATAAGCTAGCTTATTACAACTTAATTTTACTTAGTGAGTTAGTATTAGGCTAATTTTATATTCAAAATCCGTACACATTATTTTTATAAAAGTATTTTTGGTGAAAGTTTCTCTATTCCTGGAAAAGCCATTTATTATTAATCATTTTATTTCAGAATATACAAGTACAAAGGTCAAAAAAGTTAGTAAAGAACATTTTCGAAATGTGGAAATTTTTGTTTCTATGGAAAAATAATTGATCTAATTTGGCTGTAAATATTTTTCGAAAATTATATTAACTAACTTTTAAGACTTCTGTATCCTGCTTATGCGTACGAAGTTTCATTAAAATCGGTTTATTCATTTCGAAAAACAAGGGCTTGAAAGTTTGTATCAAATGCCGTATGTCGTAAGGTACAGAGGCCAGCACATCAATCTACCCCAATCGGTAAAATTTCTTTGATAGATTTTCAACTTTACCGCAAAGGAATAAGGTTCATATTCAATTGGGAAAATTTGACAGATTGGGGTAGGTTGATGTGCTGGCCTCTGTACACCAACAGTTTCTGTGTATAATATCGTCGTTCGCATGACTAAAAGTCCTATCTCATTTTTTAGCTGATTTGAATTAGGACAACTATATTTTTCTATTCGTGGTTCTTTACATTTTTTGCCTTAAAAATGGTTATATTTTGAGATCCAAACAAAATAGAGGTACGACGGTTACTGAAAAATTTAAAAAATCACGAATAGAAAGATGTAGTTGTCCTAACTCAAATCAGCTAAAAAATGCGAAAAATGAGATAGGACAGTTACTCATGCGAGCGACGATATACCTTAAGTACTTTATTTAACAATAGCCTCGGACTTACACAGTCGCCCATTACAGGTATGTACCCGTACCCAACCTGTCCCCATAGGTATACCTACATTGTTATATAAGATGTTTCAAAATTAACCCATCAAACTTTAAGAGATGCTTTAGACCATTGAATTGCCGATCTATTCTATAAAAAACAATGTGTGAAAATTTTGGTGAAGTGAGCGTGATGTGAGCTGTCATTCTACCTGATACTAGAGGATTTACACTCTTGATTCATGATTTCAGAGTTGGTCCCATAGTGAAAGTTGTTCTAAAGCACCGCTTAAAGTTTGTTGGGTAATTACATTACAAAAAATATTTATTTTAAAACTATTTACAAACCTACAAATTTGTACGAAGCCATAGGTGCGCAAGTCCGACTCGCACTTGACCAGTTTTTTTTTCGATGAGAAGTCTCGTTGGGCACACGGCTTGTACAAGATAATTTTGCAAAAAAACACTCTAGGAGCATGTTGAAAGGGGTCATTTATTTATTTATCTTTAATACAGGCGTATTTATATCACGCGCCAACGACAGTAACAACTGCAATCGTCGACAAGTGTCGACGCCTGCCATCGACGCTCGTGTATTTGAGTACGGTGCTCAAATACACGAGTATCGACGAGTTTCAGCGTCTGCCGACGACACACGTCGACGGTTGGAGCTGCCTTTTTCATTGACGCGTGTCGCTCGTGTGTATAAGCACTTCTACAACTATTTATTTATATATCAACACACGATCGCTATTACTAAAAGTGTGAGAAGACTCGACACATCTCACAAAAATCTTTTACAACACGGGACTCGCCCGTCCCCACAGTCAAGTATTCCCTTTGTTGCATAATATATAAGTTCGCTTCCTGCATTCCACATTCTATGAGCACACTGCTCTATTTTCACAGATAAAATACATATGGGTTTTGTATTTTACGAGTTTCGCCTTAAAGTGTTAGAGAATAACGTCGTCGTTTCGTCTATGTAGGTAATTCAATAGCATCTTGAGGGTTAAATTTTGTTCGGTTAATACGTCCTTACGGAGTGTCTGTTATGAAATTGATATTTTAAAAACATTTCAGATATACCTAGACCTTTTTGAGTTTTATTTTTCAATCAAGCTAGCTAATACTGGCAGATACTGAAGATCTACCATAGTTATGTATAGGCTATTCCAAAAGTATCTGATGAAAAATTAAACAAACCCTGTTCAGGTTAAATTCTTCCGCAATCACTCACTAAACAACTATATACCTCACCGGTTTTTAAGCAATTATTGTTTGAATGAAATTATCATGATCAGCTTATTAAAACGTTCCCACTGGTGAGAAAAATGCGTATGCATGTCTATAGACTACAGCTCACTCTTTCTCGAAGAGAGGGTGTACCTATATTAAAATGTAATTGAAAAATCATCGTCGAAAATTGAGGTTATAAAATGAACCTCAAGTGCCAAATGAAAAACTATTTGGTGATTTAACATTTGAATTTCGGGTTTAAGTATTCAAGTAATCAAACCCAAGCACTTAGTTTGTAAGTGACACTACAAATTGGCATTAATCCATTTGTTCACATTTTCATTCTATATATAGTCGATTGATTAGCCATAGGCATTTCTATAAAGTCGTTAAGTAGATATCTTTGTCTGATCATTTTAAATACTCATTTAGATGTAAATTGGTGTTAATTTTGAGGATGGTATAATGATTTATAGCCTAAAGAATTACCTACAGAGGTTCCTTTCATGCAGGAAAATTATAAAATGACATAACATAATCAGCTTGTAATGTTCCCCACTGCTGGGACACCGGCCTCCTCCCTGTGAGAGGGTCGTGAGCATAATTCAGCACGCAAGTACAATACGGGTTGGTAGATGTCACATGTCTTCGATTTTTTGGTTCTAAGACATGCTGGTTTCCTCACAATGTTTTCCTTCACCGTTTTGAGAGCAGGTTGTGCTGCAATGGTTTACAGAAATTAAAATGCCTGTAAACTACAGTAGGCCTGCGTGTTAGATTATAGCCTAGTCCCTCTCGAAGAGGGGACGCCTGTGTCCCAGCAGTGGGAACATTATAGGCGGATTATTCTTATGCTAAGGCGTCTGTCTGGGTTCAAACCTACAACCTGCTACTCGTACGTCGTACGCCGTTACCACAGCGCCACCACTGCTCAATAAAATGACATCTTTAATTTTAATTAATATCACTTGACATTCCTGAAATTTTACAAGTACATGTACGCGGAATTACGTGGCATTTAAGAGCAAACTAGTCGCGAGCTCGAACTCACTGGTGGTCATGGCCAAAAAGCACCACGCTGTTTCACCTGGCTTCGTGTCTGACAGAGCTAGTATCAGTGATGAGCAGTTAGACGCCAGTCTACATGCACAAAGTCTAGTTCTCACGCACAGAAACATCGTTCTGAACTGATACGGGCGTAAAAAAGTTCGAAAAGTGCTTAGGAAAATCGAGTTTTATGAAAAGAGGCGTTTACGAATCTAACAAAAATAAGCAGTTTTTCGGTACATTTTGCGGGAAAATGATACGAAACCAAATCTAACTAATAATTACCACAGATAGATTGCTCCTTCATCTTAAAATATAGCAAAATTTTTATTCGAATAGTTTGGTTTATAATATTGTAAAAAATTATTTCCGTTGCCTCTTCACACAAAATTGACGATATCGTAATGACTTTAGGTACATTTTTCTTCTATTTATTAACATAAATTTATGTATTTAAAAATATTTTATGTAAGCAGACATGTTCAACTCAAAATGATTGTATAAAGAACTATCAAAATGTTACCAAATGGCTCAGAAAAAAAATAAAAATCGAGTCTAATTTTTCACATATTTAGCTGTAACATGTGAATCTTAATGCACTGTACTAAGGGTTATTTTACTGGTCACTGTCTTGCTTTATTACACTATCCTCAGATTACGCAAGTCATGCAAACCCTCAACTTCTAAAAGCTCCAATGGCTTTACAAAGAATGAGCGTTACCAAACCCCGATCCCTTAGACTAGGGTTTTTCAATGCAAACGGCATTAAAAAACAACGCGAAGAGATCGCCGCGTTCCTCCGCGATCACCAGCTCGATGTCCTCTTAGTCCAGGAAACCTTCCTGAAGCCCCATCTGCGGAACCCGAGCATTGCCAACTACAAGATAGTTCGCAATGACAGGTCTCGCTGCCACAAGGGCGGTACCCTCATCTACTATAGGAAGTCCCTCCATTGCATCCCGATAGACCCGCCTGCCCTCCTCTCTCAGCTAGAGATCTCTATCTGTCGGCTCGGCATGACCGGTCACCCCTCAATCACCATCATCTCCGCTTACATCCCGCCCACCAATGGTGCGGAGGATCCCATCTCTCTCTCTACCGATTTCACTACCCTCTTCGGTATGAGTGACTCCGTCATCATGGCGGGGGATCTCAATGCCAAACATCCCGCTTGGAATAGCAGCACGACCTCTACCAGAGGTAGGATCGTGTTCAAACTAGGCGACTCCCTCAATTTCGATATCATCGCTCCGATGTATCCCACTCATTTCCCGGGCGACCCCGCCCAACGTCCTGACGTTCTCGATGTAGCGCTTCTCAAGAATGTAAACCTCCGTTTGCAGTCTATCGAGACGGTACAAGAGCTCGACTCTGACCATCGCCCGGTCATCTTGCACCTGGCCCCCTATTCGGGCCTCCCGCACGACCCCAACCAGCCCCCCCAGACCAAAATAGTCACCGACTGGAGGAAAGTAAGCGAAAGACTGAAATCCACCACGTCTCCCCACTTAGACTCCATCCCCGAGCAAATTATCTCAGTCGCAGACACGACTGGGGCGATCGACTCGTTCACAGAGCACGTTCAATCCGTACTGACGGATTGCTCACGGGAAGTTCCAGTGATGGAAGACCATCGCTGGAAACTGCCCGATGACGTACGTGAACTGGTGACCGAGAAGAACGCTGCCATTCGTGCCTATGACTCTTTTCCCTGCGACGCGAACAAATCCCACATGCGCCATTTACAGCGTGCTGTAAAGAAACGCATAGGGGAATGGCGCTCCGAGGGATGGGATAAGATGATCGGCGAACTCGAGCCCACCCACCACGCCTTCTGGCAGCTCCAGAGGAAGCTCCGCTCCTCTGAAGAGGCCACAGTTCCTCCCCTCACACGCCCCGACAAAACGGTCGCTTTCGAAAATCTCGAAAAGGCCGAATGCCTAGCCGACAGCCTAGAGGCTCAATGCACTCCCAGCTCTCAACCAGTAGACAGAGCGCACCTCGACGAGGTGAACGCTGAAGTCGAACGGAGAGCCTCCCTCCCGCCAGTCGAAGACCCTGATGATCCTCTGCCTCCCGTCACTCCCGACGAAGTGCAAGACATCATAAAAGGGCTCGCAACCCGCAAAGCCCCCGGTTCGGACGGTATCACCAATAGGGTGTACAAACTCCTCCCCGCCCCCCTCATACTGCTCATGACCGCCATCTTCAATGGCGCCCTGAGCAACAACATCTTCCCCCAAATGTGGAAAGAAGCCACAGTCATAGGCATCCCAAAGCCAGGCAAGCCCAAGTCTGAGCCCTCCAGCTACCGCCCCATCAGTCTGCTCAATGTTTTCGGTAAAGTCTACGAGAGGCTTATTTATAAGCGCCTCAAAGACTATGCCGAAGCAAAGAGCCTCATCCCCCCCGAACAGTTCGGTTTTCGCACGAAGCATTCGTGCATCCACCAGCTCCACCGCATAGTCGAGCACATTAGCGCTGCTTTTCAGCGAGGTGCTTCGACAGGCGTCCTGTTCTTCGATATAGCGAAGGCGTTCGACAAGGTCTGGCACAATGGCTTATTATATAAGCTGTACCTGCTAGGTGTGCCAGACCGTCTCGTGCTCATCTTACGAGATTTTCTGTCGGACCGCACTTTCCGCTACCGTATCGAGGGCGCTCTCTCTCCCCCTCACCCCATCCGCGCCGGAGTCCCCCAGGGTTCCGTTCTGTCTCCCCTCATTTTCACCCTGTTCACTAGTGACATCCCGAACAGTAAAAAGGCACAGTTGGCGCTCTTCGCCGACGACACTGCCATATACTGTTCGGGTGTCAACCAGTCATCCATAGCTCGAAACCTCCAAACCTCCGCAAGCGCCTTGAGCGATTGGTTCCGGAAATGGAGAATCGAGGTCAACCCCGATAAGAGTCAGGCGGTCATCTTCTCGAAACCGCGCAAACTACCCCCCCCCCTCCCGCGCCCGATCTCTATGTATGGCAAGCCGATCCCCTGGGGAAAGCGAGCCAAATACTTAGGTGTCATCCTAGACCACAACCTCACCTTCAACGAGCACATAAAGACGGCGCGTTCGCGCGCCTCTTTCGCTCTCGGTAGGCTTCACTCTATGATAACTGCCCGCAGCAAATTGTCACTCAAGTGCAAATTGCGCCTCTACACCGCGGTCATCCGTCCCATCATGACCTATGCTTGCGTAGTCTTCACACACGCCAAGCCGCGATTTCTGCATAAAATGCAAACCCTCCAGAACCGTTTCCTCCGAAAGGTCACGGGAGCCCCCTTCTATGTCCGAAATGTGAATCTGCATCTAGATCTCAGACTCCCCACCATCCAGCAGTTCATGAAACGCCTTTCCAAGCGCTTCTTTGACTCTGCCATAAAGCACCCCAATCCCCTGATTGCGGCGGCCTCCCGATACACTCCCTCCCGCATAAGTAGGATTCGCCGACCAAGGCATACCCTCACCATCCCCGACGACGCCACTACCCTCCTCCAGGAGAGCAGTAAGGCCACGAGTACTCTCAGTCGACAACACAAAAACAAGCTCAGACATCCGTCCTTCCGTCCTCGCCGCCGAGGCCCGTCGCGACGCCCCGCACCATCACCGTGCCCCCCCCGACCCTTGCTCGAGCCAGCCCGCGCAGCTGAGCCTGTAGTTTTAAATTCGCCCCTAAACACCAATAATAATACCGATCCAGCCTGTCCCTTGCTGTCCTCTTCCAGCGACGCCCTGAGCCGAGGTCCGAACCCCGCAGGGGGTTACCCTTAGCGCTGTCGCTTAGTTTTTAAGTTATTGTATGCCCTGGCTGGAGGCCTTAATTCGAGGCATCCACAGGAAAGTCCGGTTAAGCAGTAGCCATCCTCATAAAGGATGAACTGCGAGATGCCATAGTTAAAAAAAAAAAAAAAAAAAAGCTTTATTACACAAAAAATTGTAATGAAATATTAGTCTGCGCTCAGCCGCCGTCGTGGGTGGACTCTGTGTCGGTTGTAAGCAGCAGCTTGTGCTGAAAAAGATCGCTGTACGGATAGAAAATATTTGACATACCAAACTTGATACTTCACGCATTCTGTATGACTATCGTATGAAAGATTTTATTCACAGTCTTATATTATTTTTTGAGAAGTAAGTAGGGATTATTCATATTTCGTTTCGGTCATGATGGAGTCACCTGAAGGTGTACTTCGAAGACTGCTGCTGGAACTAAAAGACGAGCTGAGCTAGGTGTGCCGAGTTTGGGCTCGTATTGTTAGTTATGTTGAGACCTTACCTTCGGAATTGATGAAGTGACCTGCAGGTGTACTTCGAAGACTGCTACTGGAACTAATAGACGAGCTGAGCTAGGTGTGCCGAGTTTGGGCTCGTTTTGTTAGTTATGTTGAGACCTTACCTCCGGACTAGATGGAGTGACCTGCAGGTGTACTTGGAAGACTGCTACTGGAACTAATAGACGAGAAGAGCTAGGTGTGCCGAGTTTAGGCTCGTTTTGTTAGTTATGTTGAGACCTTACCTCCGGACTAGATGGAGTGACCTGCAGGTGTACTTCGAAGACTGCTACTGGAACTAATAGACGAGCTGAGCTAGGTGTGCCGAGTTTGGGCTCGTTTTGTTAGTTATATTGAGACCTTACCTCCGGACTAGATGGAGTGACCTGCAGGTGTACTTAGAAGACTGCTACTGGAATTAATAGACGAGAAGAGCTAGGTGTGCCGAGTTTGGGCTCGTTTTGTTAGTTATGTTGAGACCTTACCTCCGGACTAGATGGAGTGACCTGCAGGTGTACTTCGAAGACTGCTACTGGAACTAATAGACGAGCTAAGCTAGGTGTGGCGAGTTTGGGCTCGGTTTGTTAGTTATGTTGAGACCTTATCTCCGGACTAGATGGAGTGACCTGCAGGTGTACTTGGAAGACTGCTACTGGAACTAATAGACGAGAAGAGCTAGGTGTGCCGAGTTTGGGCTCGTTTTGTTAGTTATGTTGAGACCTTACCTCCGGACTAGATGGAGTGACCTGCAGGTGTACTTCAAAGACTGCTACTGGAACTAATAGACGAGCTGAGCTAGGTGTGCCGAGTTTGGGCTCTTTTTGTTAGTTATGTTGAGACCTTACCTCCGGACTTGATGAAGTGACCTGCAGGTGTACTTCGAAGACTGCTACTGGAACTAATAGACGAGCTGAGCTAGGTGTGCCGAGTTTGGGCTCGTTTTGTTAGTTATGTTGAGACCTTACCTCCGGACTTGATGAAGTGACCTGAAGGTGTACTTCGAAGACTGCTACTGGAACTAATAGACGAGTAGAGCTAGGTGTGCTGAGTTTGGGCTCGTTTTGTTAGTTATGTTGAGACCTTACCTCCGGATTTGATGGAGTGACCTGAAGGTGCACCTTCCAAAAAGTTATTTTTTACTTTGTAGTGTTTTTTTTTTTGAAAGTCCGTTGTTTTTTTTTTTTTTGGAAAACAATTTTTATTTTTCATTTTTTATTTGTACCTGCCCAACACAAATTTAAATTACTTTAAGCAAAATTCATAAAGCTATACCTTATAAAGGTATACCTTATCCTGAGGCATACCTAATATTTATTCCTCAATTTTCATTATTGCACCTACCATTGTTTGTCTCTGCCTCACCCAAAGGTTGACTGGTAGAAAATGCCTATGGCATTAAGTCCGCCTCTGTACATTTTTGTGCTTGAAGTATTAAATAAATAAATAAATACCTTATCCATTAAAAAATGAGAGAATTTGCAAATCCGTCTATAGAGATATGACGGAGCTATGCCCGAACATACATAAAAAATAATTACTCCTTTGTTTTTGAAGTCGGTTAATTATTAAATCAATTCATAAACTTTTGTTTGAGAGAATTTGGAAATCCGTCTATAGAGATATGACGGAGCTATGCCCGAACATACATAAAAAGAAATACTCCTTATTTGAAGTCGGTTAATTATTAAATCAATTCATAAACAAAAAGTTATGCCCGAATTTACTTGCAAGATTAGAGGTACTCCAATAACAACTTTGACAGAAATGAGGGTGTACCGTGGTATACTAAACACATCTGCGTACCCCTTTAGAGGGTACAGGCGTGATGTTATATTGTGTGATTGCGTAAACAATGCATACATATGCGATAGCAGCAATCGCGGTTGATTTGCTGGCATTTATTGAAGCCTTCGGTTGTCTGTCTCCGAAACTCTTCATCACTCTTCATCACTTTATTGCGGAATGGTCTATTTCGGAATAAAGTTAAACCTCTTTCGAACAAAAAAAGATTTTTGCAAGTCCGTCTATATATTATTATGACGGAGTTATCTAACCTAACACCCTTACATTAAAAAAATATATCTATAAGCATCCGAATTGAGAACCTCCTCCTTTTTTGAAGTCGGTTAAAAATACTAAATAAAACGAATATAAATAAGCTTTTTTTAAATTATATGTTTTCAAAAAGCTTGTCGCGCAAATTGTTAATACATAGGTACTTTGGCATGTACTTCCTTACCAATCAAGTAAGTAAATGGTATCTACTTCTATGAACATTTCACGGTACAAACTTTTTGACAACAACGCATAGTAAGCTTAAAAAAATACATGCCTAAAAATTAAATGAAAGTAGGCTCAAGTATCAAGTCGTGTCAGTTTACTCATAATTTCGCCGCTTCGCGCATGTCGCTGTGTGTGTGAGCCGTGCACGTGTAGTAGTAAGACTCAATACCTAAAATTGAAGCGCGTCAATTCGTAAACGCGTCCTTAAATCAATTATAAATAAAGTTTATTGAACTCTTCGATAACTCAGCTTTGTCAGTACAGACGGAGTTGTTTTTGAAGATGTTACAGTTCTTTTATTACTTATTTACGCTTAAAGTTACGTTAAAAATAGCAAGAAAAACGAATCTTTGGTGGCTCATAACTTTTTAATGGATTTTTATTTTACTATTCTGGTACCGTACAGACAAAATTAATAATAGATAAGTCAAAACGATATCATGTTTAACTTTGTATTCACAATGTCAAACAGTGGAGTAATACTAACCCTATATTTGTATGGAAAAAATACCGATTAGTGGCACCTTAAGTAGTGTAATTACAATTTATTTTACATCCTCGATTACGGAGGTATGGCTAACGGGTACTTAATATTCAATTTAATTTATGAGCACCTACCTGCACGCATTCTGCTAACAATTAATTATAATAAAATGCTTTTAACGTAAAGAAGGAACGTTGACATAGTAATTATCAAGTACCTATACGTCAAGTATATTAATAATGTCCTCTCGACCGATTTCGGTCACGGTAGCCAATCTCAACCAGATCAGAGATAGCCAGGTACACAGGAGATATTATAGTGCACAAGTGTGTGCGTAAACACAGGTTCACTCGCTGTTCCTTTCCTCTCTTTAAATTAATTAAAAAACAACAAACAATTTTTTTCCTGACTTGTGGATCAAATCACGCCGCGCATATAAATAAAAGCACACTTTCATACAAAAGAACTTCCTTCAGACATTTAGTACACCTACTTGGAAACCTGCCTACCCCGTAACGCAAGAAACTAACTCTGCAAGTTTAATTATGAGCGATGAGCCAGCGTAGACACCGCATGCATTATAATTACTCTGAACTTGCAAGGTTTCTGCCCACAGTGAGAATATCACGTTTAGTTCTGCAAGAACTTGTAGCTTGCTAGCTTAAACAAAAACATATATCATATCAATGTCATATCCTCCGATGGTTCAGGCAGAAGTTTAGGTACATATTATAGTACCCTCATATTTCGAGAGTTATTTTTAAGTCCCATGTATTAGGGGGCGAGCCTATTGCTATTTACCGGACAACAAAATTCAAATCCAGACTCCACGCCCCTACTGAATTATGTCAGATGGAAACCCAATAACACTTTGCCCGACCCAAGAATCGAACCGTGACCAGCGGTAGCGCTTGCGACCACCACACAAACGGAGCATTAAATGTATGACTTTCAATATTGTATTAAGAATTAAAATAATATGTACGTATATACGTAAATAACAACTAATACCTAATCACACTAATAATAAATAAAGGCAAAAGTTTGTGTGTGTGTGTGTGTGTTTCTGTGTGTGTGTGTGTGTTACTTCTTCACGCTCATACGGCAGGACCAATTTTGATAAAATTTTGTAAGCAGGTAGCTGACACCCTGGATTAACATATAGGCTACTTTTTATCCCGATATTTCCACGGGATCGACACTTACGTGAGTGAAACCGCGGGGCGCAGCTAGTGAATAAATTAAAATAACAACATTTTGGGATGGGTTGGCTCAATATTTTTTACAATGTCAGACCCACTGAGAATTTTTCATTTTGATGTTCTGCAACACATCCTTAAATTTTTCGACACCTATCTGATACACACCAATATCTACCAACCCGCACTTGGCCCGCGTGGTGGATTATGGCCCACTCCCTCTCACAGTTAAGAGGCCTGTGTCCCAGCAATGGGAACATTATAACTGATATGCTTTCTTATATCTTCTACATGCCGTAGAACCAAGCACCTAATGTAAGAATAACTTTTCTCTCCCAGCCCCAATAATAAAACCCAGCATCCATATAACTTTTCCAATTAATAATGAAAAAAAAAAAAGACAATAGGTACATTAATCATACGTCACAACCCGTAACCGCCGGCGGTTCACAATAAACTTATATTTTGCACGTTATTAACCCTCGAATGAAAACATCGCCCGATACTTGATTTAGTGTTATTAACCTGTCATTCGCCGGCTTCAGGCCCCAGAGACCGAGGCGAACAATGCCTTGCTATTAACGGGTTAACATACTGTAATATGTATGTGTTGTATTATGTAGTAAAGGTTTAAAGAGGTTTTTGTTGTTGTGATCGTAGATGCTTTTTTATTCTGTGGCAGATAATTTTGTAATGTTTTTTTTGTGATGGTAACATTAAAACAATATATTGGATAAAGGAAAATTTGTGAAGACCAGAGTACCAGACCCAGCTTTTATTGAATGCTAGCTGAGCCGATAGACGCTGCCCTGTCCAAATTTCAATAGTTCATACAAAAATCCCTTAGAAAAAAGGACGTTCAGATATTCCCGAATTTTTTGGGAAACTATGCCAAAAAATTATCAAATTTTTCCAGCCGTTCTCAAGTGATGCGCTTACCAACGAACAGAATTTCCTTTTTATTTATACAAGGAATAAAATTTAACCATTGCGCAAACCGTATCCGTGAATTCAGCATTCGTAGGTTATCAAAAAAAATCTTAGATTAAAAAAGTGCAACAACTACGCGGTCTAAATGATTGGAACAACATATTCTATATATTTTTTTAATCGACGAAAAATTTCTACGTTCTGTGGTCAAGAATCACTACGCACTTAAACCTAGATAAATTTGGATAAGAATTTTAAAGATTTCAAAACAGAAGAAGTTCTAGCAGGGGAAACTGGCACGCTGGAGAGAATCTATTCAGAACGGCTTAAAAGCATTATCGCACATTCCTTCATAATTTTATGATATATCTTAACTTGTTTGATATTCTATTACAAATTACAATGCCATAGGAGCAGTGGTGACCCAGAGGTACCGCCCTGACTTACGAGCTGTAGATCATAGGTTCGAACCCAGACAGGCACTTTACTTTGTGTAAATTATTTCAAAACCACTGCTCTCAAAACGGTGAAGGAAAACATCGTGATGCGAGGAAAACCGGTATGACCTAGAACCAAAAATTTGAAGACATGTGACATCTACCAACCCGCACTGGGCCCGCGTGGGGTTTTACGGCCCACTGCCTCTCACAGAAAAGAGGCATGTGTCCTAGCAGTGGGAACATAATAGGCTGATTATGTGTTGTTGTGTTCTCTATGAAAAAAAAAAAAAAAAAAGATCATCAAAATCCTTTCCATGTAGGTATTACAATACGTTACTAATCAACCCACAATCATACATGACTGCTCATCTCTCTAGAGAACGTAACAAACCCTAATTGGCGGTTACAGTAAAAACAAACGGCATACTGTTACAACCGAAAAATGGCACAAACGTTAAAATTATATTAATTCGCGGCACAGCCGGGAGCGGAACCACAAACTCCGATATTTAATTCATGCCGCTGTAATTTATTTAGCAATGACAGCCAACGGACAATGTTGCCAGTATAAAATATTGATTTAGTTCGCTTTTTTGTTTAAAGTGAAATGATGATGAATGAGTTTTGCAGTTTCGGTTTTGTGGTTTTTAACAGGGGTGAAAAAGTTTAAATTAAGTTAATGTAAGCTCACGCTTACATTTTGCATCGATAGGAATACTAACACGGAATATCAGTGGTTGCAAACATTTTACATTTCGTAACGCCTTCCCACACCGTGCAAGATTCCTAGCTAATCCCAAAGTCGGATTTGAAAGTCCTACGAAGCTTGAACGTTGTTAGAGGAATGAAAGATTTTATTCCTTAGAATTGTCTTTTACAAACATTGCTAGTGATCATAAAGCCTGGGTGTGTGAGAACATAGCTTAATGTGCCTTTGAGAATTATACGCGATAAATTGTGATCATCCACACACATTGCTGCCTAGCTGGGCTCGCGGCTTCCCTCATGTGACTTTGTATTGTCAATGAATTATACGTTAATCCAAATTATCTCGCTGATGATGATCTAGGTAGTTTATAGGTACCTACTTATTATTAGTTGGAAATGATTTGCTCTCCAGTAGAGCAAAGACAGAATCTAATAATAATAAGACACCGTCATTGATCACCACGCCGAATCATAGGTTATAGTGTAATTTTTTACCAAACTTCGACTTTGCTTCAATCAAGATCTTTTATTTGAAAGTTTAGTATTTTTCATTAAGTGATTAAGATAGGTTTCCTCATTAAGCTGTGAAGCTTCATCTCTAAAGTTTCCAATAACAATGAGCGATTACCAATCTCCTCTCAAAATATATTTTTCCTTTAAACTCAAAATCAAAGCATTTATTTGAAATAAACCAATAACAGGCAGTTTTGAATTGTCAAGGGATCGGTCAAGTCAGAAAGATGAAACTAGTTGCCCATTCCAAAGCCTAGTAGGTACCTATAGAGAAGAACGGGCAAGAAACTCCACGGACACTCTTTAAAATCCTAAAATTGTTACAAAATATTGGTTACATCATTCATGTTGAAATTATACATGTGAAAACGGTGAAGAAAGACATGGACTTTAAAAGCGTTCGTATACAACAGATGAAAACAATTAAGAAATTAAAATAATCCGTGGCAGCTAAAAGATGACCAGTCCCTACTGACGGCGCCCATCTACGAACATGACGTATGGATCAGCACAATTCAGCTCAACCGTTTTGAAGGGAATTTAATCATTAGCAGTAGTTGGCTATGTTTTCAGGCCTCAAAATAACCAAATATTTTCAGAATCGAACTCAAAACTTAACGCTCGGCAGTCACTCTTTGCATTACCTCCATAATTTATATTAAATCACCATTTTCACCCCCAATATGTAAACGCAGTACATATTATCAACAAAACACGTTTAAATTTTAAACAGTCGTGAAACACTGCACTGGGAAATACTATAATTATTTCATGTAGTTCAATTACCTATATGATTGCTGGCTCGTTAGTGGCTAAAGTAAAAGTTTAAATATCTGCTAGTGTAATGGGACATTTTCATTCGTTTCAGACTATTTCAGAATAAAATAAGGTTATAACTTATTTTTACCCGACCACGGCGAGGCAAAAAGGAGGGTTATGATTTTGACCGGTATGTATGTAGGTTCATCTGTTCCCTCATAACTTCTAAACTTATTATCATAATAATTTGACAAAGAAGTATCTTTGGAAGCGTCTCGGTCGTGCGCTGGGCTATCTGACGTCACATTAAATTGATGTGGTTCCCTCTAGAGGACATAAAGTCATGAACTAAAAAAAACCTACCCTTCTTAACACCTTCCCTTACAAAACAATACAACGGCACATGCTAGCACTGCAGCTATCTGTTCCTAGGGAGACTAAACCAGGTACTTATACTGAATGTTTTTTTTTTACCGTCTCGTAATTGAAATTTTTACAGAGTGTTCTACCCATGAATATGAACAACTTTCATTATGGGACCAACTCTGAAATCACGAAAAAAAAATCTGCTGTTACATACATTTTGGTCTAGTAGGTAGGTATTGAACTTTTGTATTAAACAGCAGATTTTTTTTTGTGATTTCAGTGTCGGTCCCATAGTGAAAGTTGTTCATATTCATGGGTAGAATAGCCTTTAACAATTAGAAACTGTAAAAAAAATCACCCGATATGTAGGCATTTCTTTAATCGAACCTTAAACAATATCAGCCTATTATTGTTCTGCTGTAGGGCAAAAGCCTCTTACCCTTGATACTGAGAAGACACGAGCATTGATAATCACGCTTGCTCAAAGAAAATCGATAAATAATTTTATTTGTAGGTTTTTACAAACACTTTTACACGTCAATCATATTTCAAAAACTAGATGAGGTTAGCGTTTCCTATCTGACTACTCTGAGAAGAAAATCCGAAACAAACTCAGAGGTCACTATCTCTTTCAAAGTCCAGAGATAATCGTGGTCAGATTATGTGATTACTATGTAGATTGATGTCTCAAACGATCGGTATTGAAAACATATTCAAAATAAAACCATTTATTACATCCACAGAAAAGAAAGTTAGAAAAAAAAAAAGAAAAAATCTCCCTTAACTTGTCAAAAATTGAATTAAAAATTTCAACAAAAAAAATTAAAACAATCTAAATGATTTTAGTGTTGAATGGGCATAAGGTAAGTATTAAATAGACTATAAAATTTACTGAGCAATTAAACTGCCATTGTGCCCAAAAATGGAAAACTGAAAACCAATCTTTTCAGCGAAGTCGGGGGACCTGTAAAGAACTGTTCCATGGAACCGTACCCAGACTGCAATGACATGTATGTGTGTGATGTGTGTATGTTTTTGAGTTTCTTTATTCCAATAACAAAACTCACAAACATACATGAACCCTGAAAACATAACACTTAACACATTCCATAGCAACTTGTATTAAAAAAAACCTTAGTGCGAAGCAGCTTTCTAGATCATTATTATTTCATGTACTCGTACTTCAATTACGTATACGATTGGCGAGTTCATTAGCGGCTTCTGCTCGTAAATAATTCATTAATTACTGTATGAGCCGATCGCTTTACTCAAGGATCGAAATAATTTAGTAGATGACGATAGTGTTTGTTACTAAGTATAATTAATTATGTTTTAACAACTACAGCAATCCAAAATCAAGAGCATGTAAAATCAAAGGCTAAAGGTCTGAGCAGATATAAAAAAAAATTAGGTGTCGTACAAGTCTGCCGCACCTAGACCGTCACTAAACCAATCTCTTTAAATTCTCTCAATAGTAGTATATTTTGATGGCCGCCTCCTGAAACAGATTCTCTGACAAACTAAAAAACAGCTGCGTTCAGTTACATGCAGCAGCCTTAACTGACCACGGGTCATTTAATAAACACCGCTTTGTCTTGGGAGTTACAGACAATTCGCTGTGTAGGACCTGCATGGAGGACGACGAGACAGCAGCGAGATGTGCTTCTAAACTGCCCGGTGGTCGCCACGTACAGCGCAAAGTACTTCTGCAACCCAAGTGCCCTCCGTAAGAAGGTCAGTAACATCAAAGCGATGCTGACACGTCTTTCTACATCGTTCTAACATGTACAATTTCAACATGAACGATGTAACCAATATTTTTTAACAATGTTTTGATTTACAAGAGTGTCCGTGGAGTTTCTTGCCCGTTCTTCTTCATAGGTACCCACTGCGCTTTGGAATTGGCAACTATACTCCAACTTTTAATTAGCTGCAGTAAAATGACACTTCATTATAACTCATTTCGGACTACGTTTAGAGATATGCATGTCAAATTAGTTTCGTTTGTTACACTACTCTGTACCTACTAGAAAAACAAGATTTGGTTGATGGCCGCGAAAAAACAAAAAGACGCCAATACAGTCATCTACGTAACACATAAGCTGTCATTTTACTGTAGCTAATTAAAAGTCCGACTAAGACCCCGTTCACACGGAGATGATCAGTACGGTTTTTTTCAGTAAAAAGTTGGGTTCACACGTCAACATCCCAATGTTCATACAGTTAAAAACAAATCCAGTATGAAACTGCCATGTGATCACAAAATTAACGTACATCGCCGTGTGAACGGGGCCTAAAGCTTTATCTTTCTGACTGACCGACCCCTTGACAATTCAAAATTGCCTGTAATTGGTTATAGTTGAAACAAAGCTTTAAGTTTGAGTTTGCTGGCCTTTATTGAGGAGCTGGGATGGATCGAATAATCGATTTCCTCACCCGTATGTAAAACACGCGCATTGAATTAGAAATGCGGACACCAGCCCGTATTTATTATCTATTACTCAATAGTATTTGAAAGTTCAGTGGGTACCAAATATTCTCAACGTTATTGTCTACAAGACAGCCGTGAGCTGCACAATACATAGTACTTAGGTGTCTTGAGGAAGTTTGGGAAGGCTGGCTAGAAACCAGTCATCATAAAGTTAGACAGATACATTACAGCTATTCTTAATTTACACCCTGGAAAGCTTTTGTTTTACGTAAGGAGTCACCAAGATTTTTTAAACAAACCGTCGATTTATCTCCGACAACAAACGACAATGGAAAACGTCGTGAGAAAGCCACGTTCGTAGAAAATGTTCACAATAAAATCTAACGCGTGTTATGGCGGCAAACGGCTGCAGAGGTATGTAAGCACACCTGCCATCTTGAATATGAACAGTAGGCGCGAGGTAGGTACGAGTCAATCGAACGATTTTTTATTTAATAAAAGATTTGACATTTTAGGAGATGATATTTTTTTTACCTTTTTTTCTGCAACTGTAGACAAACATTATGCACTGACTGGACAGGTCCACTGAATCTGTGTGGTTCTTTCTTCGAAAGGTCAATTTAGACATCACTATACATGGCCTTCATATGACCTGACCAAGCTTATGTTTGGACTTTATAGAGACTGTGACCTCTAAGTTTGTTTCGACCTTTCTTCTCAGAGTAGTCATATAGGAAACGCCGACCTTATCTAGTTTTTAAATATGATTGATATATAAAAGTGTTTGTACAAACCTACTTACAGAAATAAAATAATTAATCATTAAATTAAAAAAACGTTCTTAACGAAAAAAAGACGACGGAATACAGACCAGTTTGAGGTTTCCTCACGATAATTTCCTCTTATCTCTAACGGCATTCACATCATTTTCCGTCAAACTGCTGGGGAAAAGTGGGCTCAGTTTTCCTGTTGCGTACCTATACTCCAACTTTTAATTAGCTGCAGTAAAATGACACATTTCGGACTGCATTTAGAGAATATGCATGTCAAATAAGTTTTGTTTGTTACACTAATCTGTACTAGAAAAACAAGATTTGTTTGATGGCCACGAAAAAACAAAAAGACGCCAATTTCAGTCATTTAAGTAACACATAAGCTGTCATTTTACTGCAGCTAATTAAAAGTCCGACTATAGTCGGTCATTCTTCCATAATAATGTCGTATGGAGTTTACTCCACTGTTTGAGAGTGTAAATTGAAAATTATATCTACAAGCTTCTCATTATCTAGAATATAAAAAATATGTTTTGACAGATAAGAGTCGAGCGTCAAAACTTCCTTATCGTAACATTTCTTTAAAATGGCAAAATTTTTAAATAATTTATTCAAGATTTCAAATATCTTAATTTTGAATAAATACATCCAGTAGTTTTTCATAACATCTATACGCCCAAAAGGTCTGTTCATGAAGTTTTACGCTCGTTTTTCATTATAAATTATCGTGTATGATTTACTATTTTTATTTATTACTAAACAAACAAATAAACTAAAACACATGCACTTCAGCCATACCTACCAAAAAGTTCGAGCCGTCGCCAGTGCAGCCATAACGTATCACTATCAATAAATTTCTTCCAGGTTTAAGAGCGTTTACGCCGTACGGCATTTCATACAAACTTTCAAGCCCTTGTTTTTCCAAATGAATGAACCGATTTAAATGAAACTTCATACGCAGCAGGATACAAAGGTCTAAAAAGTTACTTAAGAACATTTTCGAAATGTCTTATTTAAAAAAAAGATAACTGGAAATCTCTATTTCTATGGAAACTTTAAAATCGGTCTAATTTGGCTGTAACACTATTTTTTGAAAATGTTCTTAAAAAAGGAACTTTTTAGACCTTTGCATCCTGCTTATGCTTATGAAATTTCATTAAAATCGTTTCATTTTTTCGAAAAAGTTTGTATGAAATGCCGTGTGGCGTAAAGGCTCTTAATCATCGAAAAATCTACCCATAAGTAACCCAACAGTTTCATTCAAGCCACTCCAAACAAAAATAAGAACTAATGCAAGACATGTAACAGAACCTCTCGGGAGAAGTAACAAAATTAATCAGAGAAACAAGATGGCGCTAAGAAAGCAGTTTCCCGCTATTCAGTGTAGTAATGTCGGCCATTTCTACGTGTCGCCTTACTACTTCCGATGGGGAATACTGGCGGACCTTTATTTTGTTGGACATGACAGGAATGACTCGGTGGGTAGGTATAAATAAAGTGGGTTGTTAATGTCTGTCATTCATAAAAAGGACTCAGATGGAGATTGCAGGGTCATCATAAAATGTTTATGATTTTGTAAGGGGCGTTTACGTTTACAGCCATATCTATAAACTAATAATAAAGCTGACTCTTTTTTTGAACGCGTCAAGCTCTGGAACTACCGGTTAGATTTGAAAAAGTATTTTAGAATTTGATAACCCACTTCTGGAAGAAGACTATTTAACATTACGCTACGACCTTAAGGGGTTGAGCAAAAAGAAAAAAGACAGAAAGGGAGCGCAAAAAAAAGTAATAGCGAAGTAATAGCGCAGGCGGGAATTGTAGCTGTTAATTAGTATATTGTGGTGTCTTATCTACGTGAACGAAGTCGCAGGCAGGAGCTAGTACAACTTACACAAGCTGTTGTGATACCTATTTGTTTTCACATAATCATGTAGAAGACTTGTTAAAAAAATGCAAACACACACACACACAAGCAGAAACTACAGAACGTCACCTCCATCTTTAAATACACCTTTTGCTAAAAAAAACATGTCAGAAACATGTCATTGTATCAGACATGTATTGACGTTGTTGCCGACATGTTTTGTTAATTATTTTGCTCAAATTTTTGACAGGTTTTCTTCAAGTTTTGTATTAAAATAATATCTACAACTTGTTTAGCGATAAACGAAAACAGTACACGCGTCATAAACTCATGCTTTCTTCCCATGAGGGTAAGCAGAAACTACAGAACGCCACCTGCTACGATCCCTACATACTCCTTCTCGTAGCTCTCAACTGTGGCGACCATATTGCGCAAGTCCGCGCAACTGTGGCGCTACTTCTGGGTGCTTACTCTCGAATATAATTCCGACAGATCGACATTGGGATTGTCAGTCAAACGTCCGGGATTGGCTGGACTCACTGAGTCTAGCCAATCCCTGACGTTTAACTCAACCAACTGACGTTTGACCAATGTCGATCTATCGGGATTATATTCGATAGTAAGCACCCTGGGTGGCCTCGCGCGATATCGGCGCGTGTTGTTAAAATGACAATATCTCTAAAGTTTTGTATGGGCGCTTTATAAAAAACCTACGTAACAAGCTAACATTTAAAAAAAATGTTTTGCAGTGTAATGTATTATTGATTCTAATTTGAAATCAAATCAGGATGAGATTACCATGATTGCATCAATTAGCGATTTGCTTGCGAAAATCGACAGTCGCAGTCAACAACTGGCAGTCGCTTCGTCCGTAATACCACAAGCATAATCAGCCTATAATGTTCCCAATGCTGGGACACAAGCCTTCTCTCTGTAAGAGGTAGTGGGCTGTGATTCACCACGAGGCCCCAGTGCGAGTTGGTAGATGTCACGTGACTTCGAATTTTTGGTCCTAGGACAATCTGTACGATCTATGTTCTATCTATGTTATGGGTTTGGTTTCCGCATTTAGTCTTTCAGTGGACCATTGTGCGTGGATCTGTACGATTATCCGTTCGATCATTCGTAATTTTCAGACGCAAAACTATGTCAATTAATGTAATAAAAAGCTATGATAGTTAAAAAAAATAATTTAATGTAACACCATTTCATTTTAAATGCTGAATTCATAGCCGCAACACAAGAAAAAACGCAGCAAATATTCTCCAGAAACGCCACACAACTTTCCTCTACAAAAGAAAACCTCATCTAATTTCATATATCTCCGTAAATCTTCATAACAAACTTAAATAAACGTAACAGGTAGAAGTTCCACATCTAAATCACTGTTGATAACGTGGGTAATTTTAAAAATTCCCCTGTCTCCCTTGCCTCCCCTGGCTCCGCTGGCTCCCCTGCCCCCCTGGCTCCAATGGCAGTATAGTCTGGTGTTCGGTTATAATAAATAGTATAATAAACAAGATTAACGATGCATAAGGAGGCACGTTTCCTGGACAGTGATGTAAGTGCATGTGGACCGGATTTCGGGCAGTGTTACACTGTAGCGAATGTTGGGCATGTTACACACTTGTTCGGGTGAGCATGATTATGCTGCCTATAATGTTCCCACTGCTGGGGCACAGGCTACCTCTCGGTGAGAGGGACTCGGCTGTAATCCACCACGCGGGCCTAGTGCGGGTTGTTAGATGTCACATGTCATCGAATTTTTTGGTTCTTGGACATGCCGATTTCGTTTTCGTTGGGAGTGCAGAGGTCACTTTGACTGCAAGTTCTAAGATACAGAGGAGGTGGAGCATAGTTTACGACATAGCACCGCATCGACACCCTGCTGCCGATCCGTCAAGGTAGCCTCATTTTACCAGGTAGGAGTTATATCTTCCTACTTATGACTTCCAAGTGGACCACGTTGACCACCAAACATTCCGATTTTGTCCACGCAATAAAACACTTGTAACTCACTTCGAGAGTACTTCGACCGATAAGTTTAAGTTTCAACACTTGTTGTAGAACTTCAGACTGACTGACTAAAAAAGGGTCAAGCAATATGTACATCGCTTATCTAAAAATACACTACAATAATCTTTTTAGTTTGGCGTTCTAAGCCAACGAACCTAACCTATCTGTAAGACCTAACACACACAAACATTCAGCTATACTGAAACAACAGCTTGTTCCGAATGCTCCCACTGGAGCGTACGATGGTCCAATCATAAAAGTTAGTGTCAGCCCTGTACTTAACACCCTGGGGAATATTCATAGTTGTACGGATTGGCAGGTACGTGTATCTCATCAGTGCAATTGATTTTATCTTGTTAATGTTTTAGTGTTCTGCCATGATGAATGTAATAATGAAATTGAAAAGGGGGAGGTGGCAGTGTTCGTGTTCCAAAATGAACTTTCAATTAATTTTACTGGGAAAATAAAGCTTTTACAGAAAATTTTTGCTAATGAAGAATTTGCTATATATATAGTGGCTACACCGTAAGCTGATGATGTGGGTAGTGGTGGCCCAGCGGTAACGGCCACAATTTACGAGTTGTAGGTCGTAGGTTCGAACCCAGATAGACGCCGCTTTACTTTTTGTAAATTATTCCATCACCACTGCTCTCAAAACGGTGAAGGAAAACATCGTGATGAAACCGACATGTCCTTACACCAATAATTCGAAGACATGTGACATCTACCAACCCGCACTGGGCCCTCGTGGTGGATTACAGCCGAGTCCCTCTCGTTGAGAGGAGGCCTGTGTCCCAGCAGTGGGAACGTTATAGGCTGATAAAGTAAGCTGGTGAGTGGTGATATTATACAGGTGTTAAGGAGAAGTATTCAAAATAATCACCTCCCCGTCAAACGGATTGGTTATTTACAACAATCATGAAATTATTGCCTAATGACAATTTGTTTGTAGGTAGGTATGTAGGCATCGGTAGAACTTAATTTGCACTGTGAATTCCCTTGACGGAAACTCTTAGCTGTCTTTGACATCATCATCTTTGGAACATGGAACAGAGATTAAGGCCATTTTTTGCTGCATCACGCTTTTTAATTTCGATGCCTAAGTTTTGACGAATCCTTAAAAAACGCAAAATGGATCTGAATGATCTTTTATGACCAGGACAGATTAGAGACAAGACACCCATCAAACTAAAAAAAAAACAAAATCGGTTCAGCCGTTTGGGAGCTACGATGGCGCAGCCAGACACGCAGATACACGGATACACACGTTAAACTTATAACACCCCATTGTTTTTGTCGGGGGTAAAAAAAAGCATTCACACTTCCAAAATTCTGACTACGGTGTGACAGAAGCCCATGTAAAATCCGCATAGCGCATGCCCAGTGTGCACTCGGCTTAACTTCAAATATTTATACCAGTGCTGGTTGCTTTTAGGCAATAAAATTTACATTTTTACAAACGCTCGCCTCTCCTTCTGTCGTAGGAGTTTCAAGCGTGTTTTTTGGCAGATAGTACTATAAATGGTTTATTTGAGGATTTACAATGGAGTAAGCAAGTTTGTTACATCGTATGTTAGGTTCTTAGATGGGGTAATAAATGGATTGGCGTGACAATGCGAACCTTTAGGTCATAAGATGAGACTACATGTTTGTTGCAGTTTATTCAGAGTTTATGTGATGAATTCAGCAATAAAAACCACTATTTGTGGCCGGAATTCTATTTAAATCGTATTATTTCGTTTGTTATTATCGTAAAAGGAATTCTTGGTTTTTCTTTGTAAATGTTAAAGGTCTGTTAAATTAGATCAAAAACAAATTCTACGTCATAGATTTAACTATACTCCGACTTTTAATTAGCTGCAGTAAAATGACACTTCTTCATAACTCATTTCGGACTGCGTTTAGAGATATGCATGTCAAATAAGTTTCGTTTGTTACACTATTCTGTACTAGAAAAACAAGTTTCAGTAATTTATGTAACACATAAGCTGTCATTTTACTGCAGCTAATTAAAAGTCCGACTATAGGCACTTTTCTAACGTTAAAATTAGGTATATAAGACAGTCCCCCAAAACCCACCCTTCACCACTTCCTAGTACTTTAGCTGGAAATAAAAAGTGGCGCAATCAACTCCCGAGCAGCACAGCAATATTTTCAGTTATAAAAACTTGAGTATAATAATAGTACGCAAAATAAGCAACACAATAAAATAAATTTATTGCCAAATGTACTCGCCAATATACTAACTAAAAAATCCAAAAGTATACTCAAGCAGAACTAGAGAATAAAAACAAAATACGGATACAGAATCTAATACCTAAATAAAGCCTCCAGGAGTACCGTGTCCGCTTGCACGTGTCATGCTGGATATTGAATAAACAGCTGTAACTCGAAGTCACAAATTATAAACTAGGAAAGAAGTAAAAAGTAAAATAAATAAGATATTTTTCTTTATAGGTAATGCCTCATTACCCAAAGAAAAGTAGTAAAGGCCCCGACTTACAAGTTGTAGGTTCGAACCCAGGCAGGCGCTTTACTTTGGGTAAATTATTTTATCACCACTAAAAACCATTGCGACGAAACCAGTATGTCCTTAAACCAAAAATTCGAAGACATTTAACATCTACCAACCTGCATTGGGCCCGCGTGACATAGTCCACTCTCTGTCGAAGAGAGGAGACCTGCGTCCCAGGAGTGAGAAAAGTATAAGCTGTAAATGATGATGAATGGCCCCAATACCATCAATAAAAATATATACAATAAAATAACAGTTCCCAAAATACAATTCCTCTTTCTCGCACACCACCAGAACAAAACGAGCATTCCAAATGAATACACACAAAAATCCAAATCCACCTGAAAGCGTAAATACATTACAGACCCACAATACAATAACCGTTTTCACAATACGCGTTCTACCAAATTGTATATTCTTGGCAAAAAACACCTTTTCGCCAACGATATACAATTTGCAAGAACGAGTCCTACGGCTGGGAAATACTGGAACAATGAGGACAGGAGTTAACATCCCGGAATATAGATCCCGGATTAAAATATGTAAAGGAATTTCCCGCAATATTCGTACGAGTATTCGTGTCGTGACTAAATATTGGAAACAATGGCACAATGGTCCTCGTCTTTTGATGTTTAGGGCGGTTGAATTAGCTTTATTTTCGTGTGTTTTCTGTGTATGTGTGTTCAGGGATTTGTTCAGCATTAGCCCTTTGTTTATCATTGTTTATGGAAATCGTTGAACTCTATGTAAAGTAAGGTCAATTGTACACGGCACGGTTTCTTTACGGATATAAGCTATCATCCCATCTCTAAAAATTTGGATGGTGATAAAATAATCTTCCTGTATAGATAACGAGAAAACTATTCAGAAACAGTACACCACGATTTTAATCCCCAACTTAACTCAACTTTAAAACACTAACAAAACGAAAGCACAACAAAAATAAGATAAGACCAAAGATATTACATTCACGGAACGAACAGCAAATCTTAGCGCAATTTTGTCCCAGTTATGATTTACAATAAGACGGAATCTTCCGGGAGAACTATAAACCTGTAGACCGGTATATTTATAGTCTCTATCCCTACTTTTGTTCATGAAAAGCACTCACACTAGCGAAATCTAAATGGATCTAAAGTTAACATAAAAAATTCGAAAGTCTGTATATTAATTACCTTTTCACGCATAAACGCTTTTTTTAAATAAGTCATTTCGAAAATGTTCTTAAGTAACTTTTGAGACCTTTGTATCCTACATATGCGTATGAAGTTTAATAAAAAACTTCATTTTGAAAAACAAGGGCTTGAAAGTTTGTATGAAATGCCGTATGTCATAAATGCTCTTAATAGCTGAATGGATTTATATGAAAAGAATCTGGATTGTCTAAATTAAACATCCTGTTAGATTTTTAACCCTCGGCTCAGCACCGAAAGCTAAAAATCCACCAAACAAAAATGTTGGTGTCGCCTAGTGAAAACGAGCTGACATTTTCATCTAAGTTACTTGCAATTCCGGGAGACTCAGTTACGGGAATAAACTTAGAAAAACTTTACATTTCATTTTAGTTTTGTTACATTTTTACTGTAAATTGAGTGTCGTTTTTGGAAAAAAGACAGAATATTCTATGGGGTTAGTTTGATTGCCTAGTTTCGGTATTAACTTATAGAAAACAGGAGAAACTTGGAAAGTTCTTCATCCTCCATAGAAAAGGGAGGATCCTCTGACCAGACGGTTGTTAAGTCTGGTGAGCTGCTGCCTGACGGTTGATGTCGGGCTGTTGTACCTACATGATTAATAATATACTAGTCGCGCGGATATTCAGAAGCCCGAAAGTCGGACAACCAGTCTTACCAAGGGGTATCATATTACCCAGTAACTGGGTTGTGAAGGTCAGATAGGCAGTCGCTCCATGTAAAATACTGGTATTCAGCTGCATCCGGTTAGACTGGAAGCCGACCCCAACATAGTTGGGAAAAGGCTAGGCAGAAAACCAACTGCTTAACGTGCTTGTGCGGAGGGATTTCTGCATGTAACGGATGGTCATCCATCCAAGGACTGACCTTGGCAAGCGTTGGTTAACCTTAAAGATCGACCTGTGCGGCTGTTATTGCTTAGCCACGAGCTAACACCTTAGCTATGTTCTAAGTTACAGGGTTTGGTTTTGGCACTAAGTCCTTCAGGTGGACCATTGTGCTTAGGCCATGTTGGCTGTCGGTGATAATTCCAACCAGCCCAATTCGCCCCAGAAGTTGATTCTCCTGGTCTGTTAAGATTAGCTAATCATTTCACAACAACATGCGGCATGAACAATTCTTATTTGATAACTCCTGCTTCCATTGCTCAAAAAGAAAACTACATTAAACCCCTTTCAAAGATTTCATCATTCCTATTTTAATATACGTAAATGTAGAAGGCAATTTCAATCTAGTGTACGTCACAGAAATGTCTCATAAATATGTATAGATCGATTGGAGAATATTGGTAGATGGCATTAAATATTCAAATTCGATGCTAGCGGATGCAATATTAGGAGCTGAGCGCTCTGCTGTGTTCCAGCGTTCTGTTTACTTTATTACTAGATGGTTGGAGATTATTTGAAGGAGCTTTGAAGATTAAAGTTATAGTGGGTTAAGTACAGACGCCAGCACATCAAGCGACTTCAATCTGTCAAATTTATTTAATAGATTTTCAACTTTATCGATAAACTTTTAGGTTCAAAGTTGATTGGAAAAATTTTACAGATTCGGGTAGCTTGATGTGCTGGCGTCTATACATTCTGGAGCTAAAGCTGTTCTGTTAAAAGTTATGTCAAAAATGAGCTAAAAAATTATCAAGCGTGTCTTAAACTTCTATGATTGATTGATTAAACTATTAACAGCCAACCGGGGCACTTAACTTCCGTTTAATTTTGACATACCGATAATTTTCATTCCAAGGGGGCTAGTCTCTAAGGACGTACAGTCAACGAAACAAGAAGATCCTTAAAAACGAGAGTCGAATTATTTTTTCTGCGTTTTAGTAAGGGGGCTAGAGTTTTACCACTGACAGTTGACAGTGTTTACAAATCTAAATACAAATAAATAAATGTAGTGTCTGTTTATAATGTCAAAATAACAGCTTTTTAATAAATGCATAAATTAAAATACTTAAAACATTTTTGTCTCTCCGTCTGTTTGCTCCGGCTAATATCCGAAACGGCTGGACCGATTTTGACGGAACTTTGACTGGTAGATAGTCGTGCGCACAGTTAGTTAAAAGTATGATTAATATTATGTTGTGCAGTACATATAAAATAACTACTTCGTTTAAAAGACTTTTTAAGACCCCGTTTCTAATTCACAAAAACATTACAGGAACCTTACCTTCGTATGTAAGGATCATAGCAGGTGGCGTTCTGTAGTTACTGCCTACCCTTATGGAAAGAAGGCGTGATTTTATGTGTGTATGCAGGTAAAGCATAAACTGTCGTCCCATACTGTCCGTCGACTGATCCCTTGACCCCCCCCTCCACCCCCCCCCCCCCTCCTCGATCCCCTGCACTGTAATTTGAAAACATTGTAATAGTCAATTATTTATAAAAGAGTAATAGTGGAGTTTCTTGCCGACTCTCCATAGGAAACGACGACTTGGTCCGTGCACCTAGCTTCTGACGTAACATAAGTCCCCATGTAGGTTTGTGTGAAATAAAATATTATTTTGATTTTAAATCCTGCACATACCAAAACACAACTCCGTTAATTACCCATGAAAAAGATTTTCCATCCACGTCTCCAAACCCACGAATTTGGAGCCCAAAGTTTGCATATTATTAACAAACAGAAAAACAAGTAACAAAGTTTGTTATAAGGGTATCCGCCCTTTGAGACAAACTCCAGCCAACACGGAACGCTCAACAATTTAATTTTCCATACGAACTTTGGAAGAAACACATTGGAATTAATCTGGGGGAATTGTTTCTGATGTCTGTTTGAGATGAGCGGAATTACAGCCTCGTTTACTTAGAAAAACTGACTAAGTGCGAGTTAAACTCAACGTGGATCCACGCGAGATACAATGGCTTTTTAATTACGGCATTCAACTGGTTAAAGGTTCCGTATCACCAAAATATTTTGGACTTTAGCTTAACTATCTACGATTATGGTTAAAAAGATATAGCCCTGTGACAGATAGACGGACAAACAGACAGATAGACAGCTTAGTCTCGATAGATAGTAACTTTCCGTTGTTACCCTGGGTTGGGTAAAAGAACCCAAAAAAAAAAACAGTATTTCGTTACTATTCTTGGAACAAAGGAAGCAAGATGTTATTGTTATAATAATAGGCAGTTTTCTATGAAATAACGTAATCTTGTTTTTGATATTAACATTATATGAGTTTCGGCGTAGAGTCTACGACACGTGCCAGTGTTCAAATATTCCTTTTTTTTTGCTAAGTACCTTTCAATTCATAAAAGTGCGCGTGTCACTTGTTTCAATATAAACTATTTAGTAATTAATCATTTATTTGATCACGACTAATGAGAGCGATAAACAGTACGAGGATTCTACAACTATTAAATCAACTGTTGCAGTCCACTGCTAGACATAAGCCTCGCTCATTCTGCGCCACATCACCCTGTCCTCCGCCTCCCGCTTCCAGTCTACCCCAGCCACTTTCTTTATTTCGCCGGTCCATCTAGCTGGGGGACGTCACACACTACGCTTGCCGATACGCGGTCTTCACTCCAGGACTCGTCTGCTCCACCGACCATCGGTCCTTCGACTGACATGGCCATCCCATTGCCATTCAGTTTGCTTACAAGCAGCAGCAGCAGCAGCAGCAGCTTCAGTTTGCTTTGTTTGCAAGCTATATCGGTAAGTCCGGTTCTTTTCCGGATAATTTTATTCCTGATTTGATCCTTAATAAAAAAGAGACAAATACGATAAAAAATATTTTATAATTTATCTCAAATTCAGCCAAAAAAAAAATTATTTTCTTTATACAGATTACTGATGACCAAATTTTCTATTACTATGTTCGCACTGCTGGGACAGACCTCCTCTCTTTGAGAGGAGAGAATTGAAAGAAAATTAATGGATGAATGAAAGTTGATTATTGTGTCACGTGATCAGCTTTGAACGTTAAAATCTCGGAAATGTGACACTTTACGGTATTTTTATAATAATGTGTTCTGTTTGCATTGATGTCAGCTATCGATTTATATAGGTCTCATACGTGGCCGCCATTTTCAAAATGGCGCTACAGGAGGTATGCCACGGATCATCAAAGCCCTTTCAAAAATATCCCTCGGTTCTCCTTTAACGTTTTGACCGCCACACGTCAAAAAATAAAAAACGTGCCCTCGGCGAAAAAGTCTGTGATGTAGTCACATTTTGGATTGTCATATATAGATTACTGTGGCGATCAAAAGGTTAAGGGTGTACAAATTCCAGGATAGGGTCTACAAAATCAGCCAATTAACTACTAAATATTGGTAGTACCCGCATTTAAATATGAGACAAGTCTCTTCTATCCCTAAGGACACTAAAATCATTGCTTTAATAATATAATATTTCACTAAAAACAACAAAGAAAGTCTTACAAACGAATTAAACATTAAAATTATAAAAACAGTTAGAGAATTTGGCGGCAACGAGCCACGGCAGGAGAAAATGACACCACCACTTAATTATTTACAAGGCCGGTAACCGCTGAGCACTCGAGTATAATTCATTAAAATTCGAGTTATAAAATTAGGCTATATATATTTTCGTCACTGTGTCGACACCGGCTGTTGCTAAAAACCAGCTGCTTTGTGTATGTGTACACTGCAATACTGAAGTATATTCAAATCCTTATTTCCTTCTGTGTGATTTCTACTAAACGAATATTAGTTGTATATTCGTGTAGATTAAGTTAATTTCAGAATTGCTAGTACCTCAACATCTGCCTAGTTTTTTCCCAGCTATGTTGAGGTTGGCTTCCAGTCTAACCGTATACAGCTAAGTACCTACCAGTATTCTACATGGAACGATTCTTCCACAACCCAGTTACCGGGTAATACGATACCCCTTGGTAAGACTGGTTGTCAGACTTTCGGGCAAGCAGAGTTTAGCACGCGACTATCGTATCGTCTCGCGGGACGATACGATAGTTGTCGCAACATCAATCGTAGGACAGTGACCCACCAGACACAACACCCGTCTGGTCGGAGGATTCTCCCTTTTCTATGAATGTTGAGTGAACTTTACACCCTGCTCCTCATACCTCTTTATGTCGACCACTAATTATCTCCCTCTCTTCACTCTTAAACCGCTGAACCGATTTCGATGAAATTCCGTATATAGTTTGAGTTCTGGGGAAGGACATAGGATAGTTTTTATCCCGATATTCCCACGGGAAACTTATGCGGGTGAGACCGCGGGGCACTACTATACTAATATAATTTAAAATCTTTAACACCTTGATGCATCTGACTATTTATGTAAATACTCATAACTCAAACTGAAATATATATTCTGTAAATACTTGAGTTGTTTACAGCACTTATGCAACCTGACTCCGTCGTTTTCTAGCTAACAGACCGCTTGTGGCACTTGTGGATAGACAGTCCAATGATGTGGCACTGGATGACCACTCATCGTGCGTCATTCCATTATTTAAAATAAGTTGTTTTTAGTGTATATGTTTTTTTTTTTATTATTGTTATATTTTCGTTTATAAAATTGTAATGTGTGTTGTTTTATGGACTTAAGGTCTGAAATAAATTTATTATTATTATTATTGTTAAAAAGAAATGCTGAAATAAAGTTGCTTGGTATGCTGGAACAACTTCACGCATTATGATAACAGATAAGAATGTAATTTCTATCGATAAAATAAACATTATTTATTTTAGCTTAGTGGTATTTTATTTGTACTTTCTTCTTGTCGTCAACATGCATTTCATCATCATCTGCCTAGTTGGCTTCGTGGTTGCAAGCACGACTACTGAACTTGAGACCTTAGGTTCAATCCCAGGATCGGGAAATAGGCTTGTAGAAAAAATATCGATATATCGAAATTTTTTGTTCGATAAATTGATTTAAAATATCAAGTATCAAAAATGTACCAAAAACGATTACCTACTTATATTTTTTCATGTTTCTTTTTTTAGTTCTAAAATCATTGTATGGTATTTATTTGTTTATGGTATTTATTGTAAGTATACAAAACTAACCCAATTGAACTTCGTTTTTTTTAAATTATGATATTGTTTTTCGATACATCAAAATGGATATTGATATTTTTTTTAAATATCGATGCGATATTCATCGCTGTTTTTTGGCACTCCTTGTGTCCCTATCGGGAAAAGTGTAAACGACCTTCTTCTTCGGGCCTTATTTATTTAATGAGGGATGACCACCATTAAATAAGACTTCAATCAAAGTAACAGACTAAAGAATAATCAGCCTATAATGTTCCCACTGCCAGACAACAGGCAAGCGTGGGCGGGCCCAGAGTGGGTTGGTATATGTCACATATCTTTGATTTTTTGGTTCTACGACGTTCCGGTTTCCTCACAATGTTTTACTTCACCTTTTTTAGAGCAGTGGTGATGCAATAATTTAGACAAAGTAAAGCGCCTGTCTGGGTTCGAACTTACGACCTTACAACTCGTAAGTCGCGGCCGTTTCCACTGGACCACCGCTGCTTTATAGCTCTAGCATGCTTGCACATAACACACCTGCCCATCAGAAAATATAAACGTGATGTTATGTTTTTGGCAAAAAATACACTTTCATTTCTGCAACCCGTCTTTTATCTAACTAATCCAATTTGTAACACAAAAAACATTTGAACATTCACATAAATGTCAGTCCGTGATGTATAAAAACAGTGACGTTGTCACACAATATATCATAAGGTTGGCAACGAAAACAATCCGTCAACGAACGTCGGTATATTGGCAGGTTGGCAGACGTGGATACGGAGGCGACGTGAAATAGTAAAAATGGAATGGTGTACGGGAAAAGCTTCATATCTAACCGACCACCATTACAGCAGCATAACATGTCAAGAATTTTCGAGGATCTATCATATTCCTACTATTTCATTCATAATACTGCTCGTTGGTCTAGTGGTGGCAAGCGCTACTGCGAGCACTGCTGAGGTCCTGGGTTCGATTACAAGGTCGGGCAAGTGTTCGTTGGTTTTTCTATTCAGTAGCCGGCCGGACTCTAGATTTATGTCCGGTTTATGACAAACTCTCCAGCTTTATTATTAGTATAGACCAAGGTACCGACCAGCACACTTATAATTTAAATTGTTACAAGGTTTTATTATTTATCACCTTCATTTTAATTATCAAAGTGATGTACTGTACGTGTTAACGCTCATTGTCGGTGTACTGTTTCTTAATATTCCCTGAAATCACAACACTACTCATCTAACCACATCCTTATTATGACGTCACAGGCAGCCATCTTCCCCTATTGTTTCCATTTGATCTTGACAAGGGGAAACTTCAAACGTTTGTGTGGGTGATACTTGATGGATTAGCCAAACTTAACTACATACTTATTACATGTAATATGAATACAGTTATACGAGCAGGATATACTAACATAATCCTGTTCAAAAACGTTTTGTAATTAAAATTTAAACAATCAGGTTCTAGTTCTGTACATTTTGAACGCGTAGGTATTATTTTCTATGAAACAGCTATTTTACACTAAGGCTTGTGGTTCTAGAATGATTTGCTAAATTCATGTTAACAGTTTCCGTATCGATTTCTCTGTCACACTGCAGATGTGTTATTTAGAATACAATGCTGCAAGATTATAGTGGCGCTCGGCAAAAATTTTAACTAACGTCCGCGTCGCCATCTTGTTTTGTCAACACAATATCTGTCAATAACGGCCCCTTTTTCTTTTTGAGGGTGGGAAATCATCCAATGACTCCTCCCGCTCTGGGTGGAGCGGAAGGGAGTGTCAGTCTCTTACTGACTAAAACCCATCCATGTTCCTTCCTTAGCCCTTTATGTTCCGGGGCAGCGGTAACCCTTTCGGACAATCCCGCTGACCCGGGAGGCATTAATAACGCCCCCTGATAATGTTATTCAGGCGCCAAAGTATCCTCTGAAAAGTTGTCTGGAAATCGGTTGTCATGGTCTGGTATGTACGTGATACGTAGGAGTGAGGACAATGTCATGAGGAAAGTTTTGAGTTGGACGACTTATAGAGAAGTATGGAAGAAACAGACTGCAACGGAAGCTGCAAACGTAATACTTACATCACACAAAATCCTGCATCTTGCAAGCAGAGTTTACTGCGCAACTAGCATTATAAAACAGCCTAACATCAATCATCGGGCAGTTGCCCGCCAGACACAACACCCGTCTGATCGGAGGATCCTCCCTGTTCTATGGAGGATGAGGGAACATTACACTCTGTTCCTCAAACCTCTATAAGACCGACCCCAAATAAATTGGGAGATGGGCAAGAGAATTATGACTAAAATCACAAACGCCATCAAGCTAGCCGAAACTGTCAAATTTTAACAATCAACTTTGAATCTAATACTTTAGCGATAACGTTGAAAATCTAGTACCTAAAGAAATTTGACAGATTGCAGTAGTTTGATGTGCTGGCGTCTGTACATACAAGATGGAACTCACATCATCGTTCTTGAAAGGTGGATCAATTGACCTGCAGGTCACGGCAAACTATACCAAGCTCTCAAGCCACTGACACACTTCCACCTTTCATTCTTCAAAAAAAGAAAACATCACAGTTTCATAAAAAATTTAAAAGTTGTAGTGAAACTACACTCGCTAAGATATACAATAGAAACATGAAGTGGAGGTATACAGTCTACTGTTAAGCCCCTTTACAACTTACCCACTTTTGTGTTTCAAGTCTTTGTTAAGCTATCCGACAATAGCACGAGAATATTTTTTTGCCTCGGTTACTCTTGAAAAGAGGTTACTTTTAAAAAGAGCAAACGCTGCAAGTTGGCTTTAAAACGGTGAAGAATGGCAACGGAAGAAATAGCCCATTTACATTAGCAAGTATGAAGGATTTATGTTTTATTTATGAGAATAAGTTTTTCTTTGTTTTCTAATAGAAATAGTGCTTTCATACGAGTTTTAAGAAAGCCTCTTTGAAGAGTCTCTCCACAAATTCAAGGTCGCTTAGCGCGCTGTGGAGCTAACGCGTTGTGGAGCGGGCTATGTTTAGAATTTTCTTTGAAAGATAAAATCAGATATGAAGTTATGGTAAAAGAACCGGAGCAAACTGAAGTGGCAGTGGGCTGGCCATGTTTGTCGAAGGACCGATGGCCGGAGAAACAGACGAGTCCTGGAGTGGAGACCGCGTATCGGCAAGCGTAAGGGTGACGCCCCTCAGCTAGATGGACCAGCGACCTTAAAAAGGTGGCTGGCTGGGACAGACTGAATGCGGTAGGCGAAGGTCAGAAGCCTTATGTCCAGCAGTAGACTGTGATATGCTGATCGATTAAAAAGAGCCTCCCCGAGGAAGATAAATGCGTACAGTAAACCGCAAGGCTATGGTAATAATTTGACTTTGATAACATCTTTATTTCTTAGCAGTAAGGGCGGTTTTCGTAGTTCACTGTTCTGTTTCAGAGAGAAATAAAATACGTTTATTAAACGGTAAATAAACTAAAGTAAAATAATAATTAAAGAAAGAACGAAAAAAAGAACAAGTCGGTTGTTCTTCTCATTATGGTCTAAGCCATTCTAAGGCCAAGATCTATAAACGTTACTTAGCTCGAGCTCGAGCTTGTTTTGATGTTCCCGTCTATATCTTGCACTTCTAGTTAGTTTTTCTTTCTCGTACTAAAATTTTACGTGAAAAAAAAAGAACATATATTTTGATAGCAACTATAAGGCTTTTTGTACACGTATACGTTTTTTTTTTCCCCGGAAAAATACAGTTTATTTGCCGTGTGTAGGCACGGTCGTCAGTGTTGAAAGGATCACTATGGACGCTTGTTGACGGACACGTTTTTTTCTACGGTGCGGTATACACGCCTTACTGCATAGAATACGTGTCGTGTACAAACGCCTAAATGAAATGTGGGTTATGGGATTATTGACGTGGTGTTCTGTTAGTAACCCGACCTTACCGATAATTATTATATTAATCTGGAACGAGTATTACTGTAACCTCAAGAATCTAATGTACAGATGCCAGCACATCAAGCTACTAAAATCTGTCAAATATCTTTAATAGATTTTCAACTTTATCGCTAAAGCATAAGGTTCAAAGTTGATTAGGAAAATTTGACAGTTTCGGGTAGCTTGATATGCTGGCGTCTGTACCTGTTTTAAAAACAGAATGCCAATTTATTCAATGAATATTCGTTTTATCGTGTTTAGACATCTTTACCCTCACGTATGCGGAGTTTAGCTACCTAATTTAATTTGACCCTGTATTTTATTATTTTTTTGTCCTTTTTCGGCAAGTCATAGACATTTTCAACACACAGTTTCTCGACCTCTGGCTTTGCCCACGAACCATCAAAAATCCAACCCGAAAATATAATAAATCCTAATATTTTTCATTTATTCAACATTCACACCAAGTCCCTAAACAAATTGCCCTCCCACAACAGTTTCAGTTGACAACACAGGTACACGACAAAGCGTTTATAACGCAAACTTTTACGTTAGCAGAACCACAACGCAGGTAAGCCCTGAACGCAATTTTGTCGTAGTTATGATTTACAACGCTGGGGACCTTTGAGAAATTCAGCAGGTAGTTTATTTACCTTCACCTGTGTCCCTCGTAAGCTTTATGAGTTTATCTACACTATTTATAGTGTTATAATTATATCTATGTGAAGATCTTAATTACTATTTCCGTGACTTAATTTTGCTGCTGATGTGGTTCATTTTCACCGCTGTTCACGCTAGAGGCACAGTTTCTAGAAACTGTGCAGAGAGCGTGAATTTAGCTTAGACCAGCCACAAGATACCTGCACCCTGTGACTCTTGAAAAGATACGTGCGTGGCGGGGCGGCCTCATGCGGTGCCAACTTCTGTGCACCTGCGGCCCCAACTGCGCTTGCGGCGATGGCAAACAAGGAGGCAAAAATAAAATTTAAACTTAAAATTCCAAGCACCCTTTTCCAAATGATGCTCTATTTTAAACATTATATAATCTCTATTAAATCGTAGATTAAATAGCCGTTTAACTCAGAATACAATTATTATAATTATAGCAGTCTTTAATCATATTTAAATAAAATATAACTGTCGTCATAAAATTTAATTAAATAGTTTTTAGTCATTTAATTTAGTATCCAGTGTAAATAGTTACATTTTCTCAATTTAAACAATTTACTTCTTCGGAATCAAATAGAATATGTGAAAAAAAAATTATAGTTTTGCAATGATTGTAGCTTATTTAGGATAGATTATATTCCGTCTCTGCTTGTGTATTGAACACCTCTACAACACTATGGAATGCAAATAAATATGAATATGAAAAAGTGTAGTTAATAATGATTGTCACATTCAGTGTTTATGCATCATCTCATTAAGGGATTATCCTTAGTACTTGTAATTTAAGGCTTGAAAGCGTTGTACAGACGCCAAGCTACTATAATCTGTCAAATTTCTTTAATAGATTTTCAACTTTATCGCTAAAGCATTAGGTTCAAAGTTGATAGGGAAAATTTGACAGTTTCGAGTAGGTTGTTGTTGTCTGTAGGTTACAGTAATTTGTGTTTTTTTCCCACAGGTATTTTATGTTGCTTGATAGTCGAACAGACGGACATGTCAGAAATAAAAGGGTTGTGCTTTGGTTTGGTTGTGTTTTGCCATTTCGCTACACAACATAACATCACGCCTATATTCCCCTAAGGGTAAGGTAGAGGTGTGCCTATAGTACACCCACATTTTGTTTAAGTCCAATGAAATAGGGGGCGAGCCTATTGCCATTAACCGGGCAAAAATCCAGACTGGGCTGCTACTGAGAAATTTCGGATGGAAAAACCCAATAACACTTTTCCCGACCTGGCAATGGAACCCAGGACCTCATGCTCAGCAATTGCGCTTATGACGACTAGACCAACGAGCTAGTCCTATTTGGCTACGGAACCCTAAAAAGATAAGTTGACTCGAGTTAATTAAGTTAATCCTAAACCCAGTTATAGCAGATTTTTCAATCGACAGATAATTTTATTCCTCGAAAATTAAGAATCAAGATCTAATTCATTTGCCTAGCTGTTTGATTGAGTGGCTGAATATCATTCAGGCCGCTATCAACAAGATTCGTGCTCTTATTTTTCAGGCCGTTTTTGAAGCTATTATCGGGCATCTAGTACTATTATTGATCAAAGTGTTCTCAGTTTTTTGTTTTTGAATCAGCTTTTTCCAAAATTAAAGTATTGACTAAATCTAATGTTAAAACCTCTTATAGATCCTTTTCCTAATGCCCGTTGAATTATCCTTAGCAACGTTATTGTATTGTGCTGATGGGCACATTGGCTACGCCAATCGCGTAATCCAAGCCGTCATTAAGGTCATCCTTGTGAACGGTTATTTGGGCCGCTCAAGTAAATGTAGTTTACTCGACCTAGATAACAACATGTAGGTAAGTTTGAGCTGGTATTAGCAGATCATTTAATAGATAGATACAAACCTAATTATGGTTCGGTTAGCACAGTGGGATTGGGTTGCACGTTATGGGTTGGGGTTTCGATTCTCGTTCGGAGTGAATATTTGCATCGTGTTTAGACATTTTGATCTAAAGATGGCGACAAGCGACAAGGCCAACCATCGTGTCACCTAATGTGAAGTTTATAAATTTTATATCTGTAATATAGACAAGGTGGCAGGGACATATACGCGCAAACTGTAACTATTAATTCATATCCCTGCCCTTTTTATTTCAAATCAAAGTTACTTATTACAATAGCTGCTAGTTACTGTTCCTAAAACTAGAATTTGATTTGAAACGTCCCACAAGACTCGCCAACACTACCACCTACAAACCAAAAAGCTCCCGTGTTTACTTTCAATACCGGTCCTCTAATAATTTGCGGTGTCGTACCGTGGCTGTACCGGAGCCGTACCGCAGTATCGTCACCGGGACGGCCGTTAATTAGTTTGGTTGACGAGGGTCCCAGACGTTAGTACTATATTGTTAATGACTACACTGTAGGACACTATGTACGTACCTCACTTTTGTACCGTAATTTATAACGGGACCTGTACTCAAAATTGTTTTATGTTGGTATTTATGAGATGGCTTTTCTCGAGTTTATTTGTTTTTGAGTTTGTTGAAAGGAATCAATCTAAACAGATATACATTATCAATTAAAGTTACTTTTCGTGTCTGTCTGTGTGACCGCGTTGTTCTTCTCTACGCAATGGATTACGATGCGTTTTCACCATCATATAGAGAATTTATTCCACACCCCGTCGTGATACAATAGAGGCTGTGGTCAAAATACAGAGCTTTTTTGACACCTTAATGTCAAATACTGGTGAAAATTACATAATCTTATGACAGCCGTTGTAATACATTATGATAGAACCGCTTTTCTTTTTTTCTTTTAAACTTTAATGGTATCAAACAAAAAGTTACAAACATTCTCTGGAAAGCCATTGCCATCCAACGTAGCAACGCTGCCAGTGTCTTTTGGGCATTTTTCATACTGATAGCGATGCGAACGAATTTTTTGATGTCCGTTGAGCCCTTCCCTTTTTTTTCTTAATATGTTTGTACAGTAGGCTGTATCAATTGGGTACCCCCTTGAAACCATCTAGTAACTGGGGTAGTGGTACCCAATTGGTGCAGCCCATCGTACATAATATGTATTATTAGTGTTAGATTGTATATTGTATTTAAGATTTTTTAATAAGCTAAAAAATAAAATATTGTAAAAATATTTCTATGATTGTTGACTGAACCATCCCACATGATGAGAACCTTGTGAAAGCCGAGAGAAAGATAAATAAATCAAGTATCTTGACTTGGCTCGCGAGGTTGTCAATATATGGGATGTGGACTCAGCGATCATTGTGCCGATAGTCGTGACAACCAGTGGATTAATAGCCAAGAGCCTCGACCAACACCTGAGGAGGCTTTCGTTGGGCAGCTGGATCAAGGGCTTGATTCAGAAACCGGTACTTCTGGACACGTCCCGCATTGTCAGGAGGTTCCTCTCCCTGGAGCCCTGACCCGCGTAGCTTGGATCCGGTTTCCGATACCGGTGGGCTACTATTTTTTTTATATTCTATAATAAATAGTAATAAAATCTCAGGAAAGTCTTATCTCCAAACAGTAAAACGTATTACTTAATAAAAGCTTTTACAACAAACAAGGCTGTAGAGACAGTCTTTTTAATAGTTTATTTTAGCAGTAGTAAAAATATCGTGCTCACAAAACAGGGAAATGCGATCGTAAGCAGTAATTGCATCGCCGGCTCCGCAATGTGGGGCCAGTGAAAATGCTGAGTGTTGCGCCTGGCGTCCATTATTATTATTTATTTGCTTCTATTAAATGTTAATGCGAAAGTACGTATATTTGTCCATTTGGAATACGATTTTATAGCCAATTTTGATTCAATCTGGCAGAGGCTTGCACCCTGTCTGTAAAGTTCAGAAGAAAGCATTTTTTGAGATGCAGGACGAAGCCTCCGTGTGTAGCGCAGTTTGTTCCGCCAGTTGCTAAACTGAACCGAGCGCTCGGCGCATCCTGGACAGTCACACCCTACACCTTATTTGACTGGCCGATTCTTCCCTTGCGATGGTAGGGCTAACGCCCGCCTGATTTGCGACCACCCTCCTACCGGAGTCCGGCGTCAAGCAGCCTGCTATGTTTCGTCAATGCGTAGGAATTCCAATGCCTTAGGCATCTTCTGGGCATGCTCGTTCCATCATAGACCTCGTCCATCGCTTTCCATCAGGCGTGATCGCTTTCAAGAACGGCCCAAACAGCAATTTAAAAAAAAATCTCGAGGGTAGCCCGCAAAATTCAAATGATCTTTTATACTTATTGTTTGACACAATCAAAAAATTATGTAAATAAAATTGAATCTTAAGTGTTAATTAGTAGCTGTAATTTATGTGTATCTTATTTCATGTACTTATGTATTCTGTCCGACTTTAAATTTATCAACATTGTCTTTGTCTTTTTGTGTATCTGTGGAGAACGTTGTTGGTTGGACATTTATATAACTCCTTATGTTCTACATATTTACTTGTAACATAATAATGATATCATGTGTAATTTTTTGTTCTTCCGATATAAAATTAAAATAAAACAACCAGTTTACAAAAACCCCACGACAAAATTAATAATTCTGTGAAGCTCTGAAATTACAGTGTTTTAATAATAAAGTTCCCGCTAAAAGAGAGCTAACACCAACATCTTCTAGTCTAATTAAACCTAATATTTACACTTGATCTATGTTAATTACTAAAATTTATTTACAATACATGTCGCCGACCCATATATTCTGCCTGCCCTAAAAAGGATAACCACAGCATAAATAAGAGCATACAAAATTAAATGAAGCAAAATCCAATTAGTTGAAACCTTATTAAAAAAATAATAACACAGCAAAAAGTGAGGAAATTTAATTTTAACAAATAATTAGGTGACAAAATATAAAGGTGGGACCTAATAGGGTGACTTTAGACGTAAAAAGCTTGGGAAGGAGAAAACAAATAAATATAAAAGGAATGTAAAGGTGTTAAAGGGTAAGGGAGGATGAAATTAAACAAATACTGAAAAAAGATAGGGATTCCCCTAGTGATTCTGGAATGAAAAATTTGTGAAGGTACTTACCTGAATTATGTTGAATATTTTAGTTGATTTTCAGACTTTACTAAAAAGGATATGCTCGTAATTACAGTATCATAAACTTTATTCTGGTTCTATAATAAATTATGTACAATAAAAAAAACGAAAAAAAAGTCCGAGTCACCTGCTGACCGTCAGACGGACCGACTGCGAAGGCTTAACAAGGGTTCTGTTAGCACCATTTGAGAATCCAAAAAACAAGAGTATCCCATAACATCAACTAGTTTTCTTTTTTTTTACGTAAACAGTAGGTTTTTTTTTTTTTTTGTTTAGCCTTTACTGTCCCACTGCTGCGCAAAGACCTCTCCGAAGTCCTTCCAGGAACTCTTTTTCCGCGCCACCTCAAACCAGCCCTTGCGGTACGCGTCCGGGCCATCCCAACACCGTTTTCTGGGCCGACCTCGACCCTTTTTACAAAAGTTATAATAATATTTCGTGTTTCAAATAAAAGGCTTGGATAATTTGGTTACTGTGTCTGATAACCTATTTAAATAAAATTAGAGTTTTATGAAATGAGGTTTTTGCCCATTAGTGGGATGATGCAGGCCAACGGTAAGATTAACAGTGTGAAGTGAAGATATTTTTTTCCTCATATGACTTATTTAATCAATCAACAATAAAACCTTTGTGAACTTGTGAACGTTCTTCTTAAGGGTTAAACCACAACATTTTGCAAACAACTCAACTCATAAATCTGACAAGTTCACAGCTATGCCAAAACAGAAGCTGTTCTAACACTGAGCAATTCTAAGCCAGTCACATGACCATTCCGTGCAATTATAAGATACGCGACAATGCGAGATAGTCGACTAGTTGTAAACAAACTCCGGAACAGCTTATGAGCTTCGGTCCATTTTATGACGTCAATTATGTTCACGGTCAAAAGAACAGTAGTGCGCAAAACGCAATAAAGTCTACGGTGTAAACTTACTCGAAACGTATTGTGACGTCAGAGTTGTGAAGGATGGTGTCGAGATTTAAAGATGTTGGGTTTGGATGCCAACAGATGGTAGGATGAGTTATTAGGCAGATAGAATCTGTATGTGATGAGTGCAAAGTCTGAAAACACCGCAGTTCCTGCATTTTGGATACTTTTTGTAGCGTTCCGAATAATAATAATAATAATCCTTCCATGCCACTTCGGCTACAGCGACCGTTTCATCATCAACCTACTGGCGTCTATCATGGGCTCTCGTGTGGCTAGAAAAACCACCTTTGTTTACAAATATTCTTGCACAGAGTGGACACGTGAGAGCAACATTAACATAATTGTAATTAATTGCCGCTGGTGGTCGGGCTTTTAGCTCGTCACGCTTAGAGTCCAGTTTTGAGAGCCGACGAGTCTCAAAGTTAAAAACTTTCTGCTGTACTAGCGACCTCCACTCTCCGCGGTTAGACGCAAACTCTTCCCACTGAAATGGATCTACGTCACAACCCTTCATGTGTCCCTTAAGCACATCCTTAAATCTTGGGAATTTCCCGTTATTTATATTTAGCGTTCCGATAAGTCAACACTGTAGAGGCTATCTATGTAGCCTTACTTTTAATAGTACAGGCTGGTCATAATTGACAGCGTGTTCCATTCGAACGTTTAAGCAGACGTCAAATATGCTTATTGGGTATTTTTGGGTAGAGGAAAAGTGCTAGAAATAACATGATAATGTAAAGTCCCTCCTTTCAATATATTCAAGATATAACAAATCTTTGTTTAAATTATATTTTGAGGTACCTCTGAGCCTCGGATCCTCACAATACCTAGTAAGTGAGCATTGAGATAAATGCTCATTCCATCTTTGTATGAAAATGGAACTAGTTTAGATCACTGATAACCGCCCACGACGTCCAATACTCGCAAACAAATTTACTCGACATTAGGATTAACTACTACGCCGTAGACTGCTACGGCGTAGCGATGCGTAGACACTTCGTAGCAGTCATTAGTAGTTTTGACGTGACGCTGGGACTAAAAATACAAATTGTAACTTATTTGTTACGAAATAATTATGTTTTTTCAATACTTAATAAATATATTTTAACTTCCACCCGTACATTGTTTTATGTTCCCCAATAAAAAAAACACACACATTTTATTCTACCCCGATAAAGAAATTTAATGCTAAGGACAGTTTCGCTACCAAAATCAAAGACCGACCTGACTTCCAAGGCATTATGGTCATTCCGTCTGGTCTCTTCCCATCGTCACAAGCCAAGCCATTGGGTTGAAGACGAAGTCATTAATGCTGCCGTGTCATGCTCTCTGGCCAGCGCTTTTACTGCAAGATAGGCCGTGGTATCTGAGGCAGTCAACAGCTTCACCGCACTGTCAGTGATGTGGAGCAAGGAGCTCTGAGACTCACACAAGTAGCGAGCTGGAAGGTGGTGGCATCCAGCATGGTGCCTATGTTGGGTGACGGTAGTACTTGAAGTCAGAGGCCTGACTCCTACTCACCTACAGCCAGCAGGCGGGCACGCTCAGCAGTATTGGTGGACGTACTGATATAAGATTATTTCGTACCAATCTCCTGAGCGGCTCATCCCACTTTCTCTAAGAAGATGGGTTTACGGGCTGATCTGTATCCAGGCAAGCTATCCAGGCGTTCACCGCATCGATCCAACATCATTGATTTTATTTTTTGGAATTGTCCGACTGGTTTCAAATTCGAACGGAGCTCTTAGGCGGATCACACACAACGCGTTATAACGATTTTTTATTGAATTTTTATGTAGAAATCACGCGCGGAAACACGTGTATCGCGCACCGGAGCGTGACGCGCGGTAGTATGAGATACGAGTTAGTGATAAAAACCCACACATGTCAAAATAAACAAATACAAGGGAAATAACCTGAAACATAAATAAATGTGTTACCATCGACACGATATTTCGGCGAATATTTCCTTCTAAAAGTGATATTATAATAACATAAGTGTGTAAGATATTATGTTTTCTTCCTTCCATGAAAAGGAACAGAGTTTCCTGGAATCGCAATTCTGTTTACGACGTTATTTTTTTACCTGAATTTACAGATACAAGAATATACAGGTAACTTCTGTATTCAATAGGAAATATTGTCATGAAATGCTTATCATTCTTCGATGGTTCTATCGAATATGAATTTTTATAGTGTACTTTCTCAAATCGAATTCCATGTTAGGCTCAGTGAACGAAAATTTGTTCACTGGTTAGGCTAGAGTTTTCTTAGGAAAGCGGTTCCATCATGTTACAATGGCCGTTATAAAAGTCTGTCATTTTCACCAGTTTTTGACATTAAGGTGTCAAAAAACGTGTATATATAGACAGCCTTTATTGTGTGATCGTTCACTACTTTATTAAGATGAGTATACACTAGAGCATTTTCTCGAGCATTTGCATGTAATGTAACGTTCCTACGAATGCTCGACGCTGTGTTTGACGTAATGCTGACGGCGAGTGAGCTGTTACCTTATTTCAGGTAGAGAAATAAATATACCTGTTAAATTTATTTCTCTAAATTGCGTTCATTGTTGAAATGTCGGATGTACAGATACCGCTCGTGCTTTTGCTCGATAAAATGTTACAACAATACGTTCGTTGGTTTTTATTAAAATCAGGTTGTATTAAAACATCGACCGTCGATCGTCCGAAGTGCAAAATGCTCGTTGTTCTGTTACAAGTAAATGCTCTAGTCTATACTAACCTTTAGGAAACCAAATCTTTGGGTATTATGTAATTTAATAAATCCGTACTTAATAAAATATCATAAATGCTAAAGAAACTCTGTATGTTACTTTTTCAACGCATAAACCACTGAACCGATCGTTATGGAGATAGGTAGCCAAGGACCTGCTTATACTTTTCATCCAAGATATTTGTATAAAAAAACCAGCTAATCCCACTGACGTTGTCCTGTTCAAATTTCAATAATTCAATAAAAAAACATAACCCTCCTTCTGGCGCAGTCGGGTAAAAAGGATGTTCATTTTTTCCTGATTTTCCGAAATTTGTTTCCAAATTTTCTTTTCACAAAAACTTGATTCAGACTATAATAGTTATTTATGCAACTGTTGAATAAGAAGGGGTATTAAAACAAGAATGTAGTATTACATGAGTGTTTTAATACCTAATTATGTACAGTTGCATACAAGACTTTATCTACACCCATGTGAATGAATGAAATATAACCAAAATATAATATAAATATAATATAACCCATATGAATCCTCTATTCTATTTCTCCATTATTTGGTTCTGAAACAGTTTTTTGCAACACTAACATCGAACAAAAATGGCGGCCAGCGGGATACGAAGTGAATTCGAATAACATGTTAGTTATTTTTTTAAACGCGCTTGCATGTCAATGTTCTTTTTTTGAAAACGAATTGCATAGTTAAATTTAGTACAACATTATAACACTCGTTTGTATAATGTTCTGGTTAGTTACTATGACACTAGTTGTTTTAAAGTTGGTAATGAGCTAACTGTTTCAGAAACTTTTATAGAGGATTTATAGCATGGGTGTAGATAAAACATTTAAAAAAAAAATTGCCAAATCGGTCTATTGGTTCTCAAGTGATCCGCTTATGAACAGCATTTATTTTTTTCTACAGGTACAGGATAAATTTTTAACCAGGGCAAATGTATGGCAGAGCAAATTTTTTCTTTTAATAATCGACGAAAAATTTCAACGCACAGTTCAGAATCATGTACTGGTTATGAATTTATCCTGTATAAATATTATATAGGGTAATTGGTAATTAGTGACCGAGACTTAAGAGGAATTGCGGGCGGTTTATTTTCTATAGAAACGCTCTCGCCTGTTTTATTTCTGGTGAATGACCATAAAGCAATGATTTTTTACAAAATAATAAATATTAACTACTTCTATGTCCCTATGTTTTCATTTTTGATGATACATTATTGTTATAAGCCTCAAAAAATAATAATAGAACCCTCAAAAAATGCCGATTTAAACCGCTGTCAACGGAGGCTTGGTGTAAAAATTTTAGAACTATTAATGAAAAAAAAAACAAAGGGATACAGTAAAAATATCCTTCTTATTCTGTTTATGAAATATCTTTTAAATTGGTCCAATATTGGAGGAGGAAATAGGCGAGAGCCAAACCTCGAATTATGACTTTTAACTTGGACTTTTTCAAAAGTCTCTCCGAACGCATTTCCTCTTAAACACATCTAACAAAAATATTTAATATTTTTTTAACATAACAAGCACATGACGCCAATCAGACTATTTAAGAAATATTTGCCGACAAAGCCGTAGCCAAAAAAAAAAAATTTAATTCCCTCACACATATTACGTAAAAATAAATACCTACAAAAGAAGTACATTTGGAAGCATTTTTCGAGAAGCACTAGTGATGTCACCAACAATGAAGAGGGTACCTCGACACATGTCTACGGTACACGATGAACCTTTAATTAAGGCTTGTTTCATTTCGTCTGAGGTCGCGCCTAGGGACGCCCCTAGCGACCAATTACTTTTTAATTAGGAAGTAAGTATAGAAAGTGTTTTGTTGTAATTAAGGCTCGTCACACCTCTTTGCTCTAGGGCTTGGAGAAAATTGAATCTCGTATTTTTACGCAGAATTTATTATTATAGTTGAAGTGGTCCGATCAGGTTAAGCTACGCTTGTCGCGGTTGGTCCGTGGACTATCTTTACACACCGAGACCCCTCCGTGCGTGTGAAGCCGTTGGTCTCGGCTGTCAATCGTGGATCTTTGACAGTCTGATAACCAGTCTTACCAAGGGGTATCGTATTACCCAATCACTGTTGCTGCTTAGTCACGCCCTAGTGTCATCTAGTTTTAGCTAATTTCTGGAACTTACTAGTCAGATAAAAAAAAAATGTTTTTGCGTTTTTGATAGCCCAATTCGTTAGGAAGGCTTATAGGCCTTTTAACCGCTACCACTCTTAGGAGCCCAGTAAAAATAAAAACGTCAGAAAGATCGCTAAACGAAAACAAAATAGTACCTCGGGTAGACGTTGCGATGCGACGCGGTGAGTCAGAGGAACAACAAATTTCACTAGCTAGTTTATAGCTGCGCCCCGCGGTTTCACTCGCATAAGTGTCGATCCCGTGGGAATATCAGGATTAAAGCCTATATGTTAATCCAGGGTATCAGCTACCTCCATACAAATTTTTATCAAAATTGGTCAAGCCGTTTGAGAAGTAACAAACATATTAAACACACACACTTTCGCTTTTATAATATTAGTCTGCTCTGCTTACCCAACTATCAAAACGCGCGTAGTTATGGGAGTTACTACATAAACTCGTCCTCTGTAATCGGGTATGCAAAACTAATTTCCTGTGAGACATCAAACGTCATCTTAATCTGAGAGAAGAAGGGTGTACAAAGAGGCTTCGAAGTACTGGTTATAATAATTTATGTCGAAAAATATGTGATGGATATGAGATGAAACGAACTAAGAAACTTTATTAGTGGCTAGCTTCTGCCCGCGACTTCATCCGCGTGAAAACAGCTGTGTATAATCTAGCTTAAAATAAATAAATACTACAGGTAACAACAGCCTCGGACATACACAGTTGCCAGCAATCTTAGAAATAAGTGTGCTGCGTACATCATTAGAAAACCAAAAGTTTTTAAAAGCTAATTAAATAAAAAAAGTAAATTGAATCTTGACTGCATAAAAATTTTACTTTAAAAATACAGATAAAAGATGACCAATTTCTGTATACAATCTCATAACCAGTATTTAAGAATATAATATATATATATATTTATATACCCTAAGGCGTATTATCCCATGCAGTCGGAGGCTCTTGTTTAATAAAGACCACGTTATATGGATCGGACGGAAAATGCACTTCTGTTTTTTTTTATTTTAATTCGCTTGTTCACTAAGTTACTTATATTCTTATTTGGCTAGGTATGGCCACGTTAGTGACGCCCTAGTCACATCTAGTTTTATATAAAATACAAGTAGTATGCAGTAGTCAGTTAAATGAAAAACAAGAGGGTGTGTGCTTCTGACCACACCAAGAAGTGAAAACTTACACCTGGACGCGAGTATATGCGACTCAGCGTCACCAACCGACTGGAGCCGATTATACCCGATTCAGCGTCATCAACCCGAGCTAGACGTTTCAGTTTCATTCACTGCTCAGAAAGCTTGCCTGCTTTCCATTTTCTAACTAAACCTTTCAAATGCAACAGCTTAATAAGATATTACCATCACCTGAACAATAATTTGGATATGAAAGCTCTTCCACCCTATTGCCCTGACCCTGTTCTCTAAAAGGGTCGGCTAGTCGTGCGAACTCTTTAGCGCCGCACGACGAACCAGCGTCCATCGTCCGCCAATTATATTAAGATTTCATCCGCTGTATAGTCTGACGGATTCTTTTCATTTTTCTATTGAAAATCTTGAATTTCGACCACAAATAATCTAGTAAATATGACTTATCTATGTTATAATTCATATTATGCATCACCTTGGGAAATACTTAATTGATTAAAATATAATTAAAACTCTTTTTTAAATAATTGTCAAAAAAAACTTCAAAAAAGACTTTCTGGCCATTTCTCACAGTTGCTCGCAGTAAATAAGCGAAGCGAAAGTGCGCGAGCCGAGCGAGCAAAGCGAGCGGTGCCACGTCAGCGGCCGGCGAGCAGTGCATCCAAGTTCGTCGCAGTAACTTGGCAATTTAATATTTTTAGGTCCCCAAAATGAGAATTATTAGACGATTGATTAAAGAGATGCCTTACCTTATCTTTGCTATATCTTATGACTGGGTGACCAACACGGTCACTAACGCCCTGACAACTTTTCTTCCGGTCTATCTTTTCCACTAAAAGAAATCTAGAGGGATTTTTCTTTGTAGGCGGATAATTACATGGCTGATCTTATTAATGCACGCCGTGATAGTTTTCATGATATTGACCCTCCACAATGAAGGCTTCGTTAAGACGACGCTATTTAAAGATGCGACAAAAAAATTTTGTAGAACTGATGTTTTTATTTTGGTCGTGTATTTCAGAGCATGATAGCGCTTGTGGCTCAGTAATAACAGCCGCACGGGTCATGGTCTATCGATCAGATTAACCTACGCTTACCGCGGTTAGTCCGGGGATGGTTGACCATCTTTACATATCTACCAAGACCCCTCCGTGCCTCAGAAAGCACGTTAAACCGTTGGTCCCGGCTGTTATTCGTGGATCTTTGACCGTCATTGCGGGTCGTCAGAAGCTCGAAAGTCTGACAACCAGTCTTACCCAGTAACTGGGTAATGAAGGTCAGATAGGCATCCGATTTGACTGGAAGCCGACCCTAACATAGATAGGAAAACCATGCGTGTGTGCTAATTATGTCATCATCGTCATGTTGGCACAAACATCATCGTCTAAATGAGCCTTAGTGAGTGCCCAGGATTAGCTTAGATACCACATTAAACAATCTGGAGATGACAACACGAGAATAAATGAAAACACTGACAATATTAATTATACGAGTATTTAGGAACTATCAAATAAATCCTAACATCGAAATTAAGAAAGTGATTTTTTCAAACAAACTAAATAGTGGTGATGGGCCGACTACGGATTTTGCCAATCTTTGACTAGCTATGGCGACTAAACTAATGGATATTAGCATCATCATCATCAATTCTGCTGAAAGACGTCCACTGCTGGACATAGGCCTCCCCCAAGCACCTCCACTGCGACCGGTTCTGTGCTTCTCGCATACAGTGGATTCCTGCGGATATATTATGTTTGATTGGATTTTCAGATGTTGCTTGGGAACGTGATTAGATCTAAGCAGTTTAATTTTTTCTCGTATTGTTTTCTTTGCCTTGTACAAAGCTACTTACACTAGACAGGTATCAAACCCGCGACTCACATCTCAAAAACCGCTACATCCTTACGACACTACTAATTTCTATCACACCAAGGTAAGCTTCATCTTACAACACGCTTAATATTCAGACGGTGGCACACAAGCAATTCCAGGTGCTATAAAGTTAATCTAGATTGGATTGGGACTCAAAGCCTAGCCTCTGAGCTAGGATTACTAGGAAGATGAAGTATTTTGTGAAACTATTGAACTTATTTTTGTGACTTATTTTGTGTGAAAGAGAGATAGAAAGAACAGAGTTAATGAAATCATGTTCTCATTTGAGTATTATCTAAAATTATTAAATAGCGTTATTATATTATCAAAATGGCGTTATTATATTTCTAAAGAAGTGTGTTGGATTAAGGTGCTGATGAACGCGTCATGTTCGTGAACGGGCGCCATCAGTTGAGATAGGTCATCTCTTAACTGCCAGGATTTATTTGTAATCTTGTAGTTTTAATTGTTTGTATTGTTTTTGTTGTTTTTTTGTTTGTCTATTGCTTTTGGAAAATTTCAATACTAGAGTTTGCACGTCTATGGGTGTCACCCTTTATACAATAAATGTACCCAGGATTTAGCCATGTCTTAATTTAAAAGAGTTTCCTACTCCATAGAGATCTACGCTTTGTAATGGGCCACAAGCGTCAACTTTCTGACTGTCTGTAATAAATGGTTTAATTTAAATAAATGCTTTGAGTTTGAGTTCCCATATTAAAAAAACACTGCAAAAATGGCCGCTTTATTGCATTATGTGTGTAAGCTCTAAACGATACCGCACAGTTTCAATGGTTCTGAAATTTAACCCTCAACATAAATTTAAAACTAATAGATGATGCTTGAATTTTTTGAATTATATTAAATTAAAAGAAAATATCAGTACACATCTCTAGTCAATTATTTTTACATGATAAACAAAACAACCCGTGAAATTTCAATCTCAAATATTATAAGCAAAACATTTGTGTAAGTATTTAAGAAATATTTAAGTAGAAAATGTTGTCATCGCTCATATACACGAGTATGTATATCTATAACAGTAGGTAGGTATAATTTTTGACTGAATTCATAGTACTGGATATGAACAGTTTATAGTATTATCTAGAAATAGGTTTCCAGGAGAGTTATCACTTCGTTTTCTTTTTTTTTTTTTCATTTCGCTTAGCTCCTAAGCGTCATAGCGTGCTGTTAAATAGCCTATATATCCTTCCTCAAGAATTGGACTAGTAAATGTAAAAATAATATTTCAAATCCAGAGATTACCCCTACATACAAACAAACAAATTTTACCTCTTTATTATATTATTAGTATAGAAGATCATAACGATATTTATTTACATGTTTCATGACTATTTATGAGTCAACTTTGTAATTATTAAAGACTAAATACTCCATTAAACTTACATAAAATCCAGCCTTTCCAAATACATGTATACCTGTGCTCTTAGGATTTTCTTTACCAACATTTTTCATAATAAAAACAAATTCAATCAGAAAGATAATGGGATTTTCGCGAAGAAATCCATTCAAAGAGCAGTATTATATGGTACTCTATAAAGAAAAATATTTCAAAAACAAAATAGGAGAAATCCTTTGAACTTTATGAAGTTCTTGTGTTTGTGTGTGTTGTGTTTTTTCCTTAGATTTACGCATGAGTTATGAGATTGTTTGTGTTGTGTTTGATTTTAGAGTTAAAATAGTCCGTTTTGATTAAAATAATCAGTTTTGTGATTGTTTGCGAAAGTTTTGTTTTGTATCAATGCAAGCCTTTTTGAGACCCTACTCAGGACTTATTTGTTACAACGTTTTTACGGACTCGATACCAAACGCAGAAAATACAATAGGTATTTTGCTACACTTATTACTAGTAAGTTCTCGTTGAACCTTCTTCAACTCATCTTCACCCAGTGCTGTGGGTGACAGGCAAGGAATACTGTCTATTATTTCCATGAGGCATACGACGCAACGCTATGCTCCAAAATTAAAATGGAGATGGGTAGTACACATAGCGAGAATGAGCGACGATCGATGGACAATTCGCATGACGTCATGGCCAGGTCCTACAGGCACTCAGAAAAGAGGAAGACCTGTAACTAGATGGGCAGACGATATCACACGAGTCGCTGACAAAAACTGTCTGACAGAAGCCAAAGACCAAGATCGCTGGTGTTCTCTAGAGGAGGCCTTCACCCTCACTACTTGAGGGGTTCATGCATGCTATTTATTTATTTTAATTTTTTTACTAACATTTTGATTTTATATTAATATTAAGCAAGTTATAAATAATACAATCTTTCAAATTGAATTTATACATTTTTACTTTTTTTATTATATTTTAATTTTTAACTACTATAGTAAACTGAAAGCAAACGAAATTATATTATGTAAATTATTAATTAATTATTATGTAAAGATAGCAACAACTAATATATCAATTTTTTTTTATACGTACACAACACAGGAAAAAAAAAACTAAATGTATAATCCTTTTTAAAGCATGAAATAAAAGGCTTTTTTATATTCTTACATCAAACATAAATATTTTTAATAATTATCTATGTAAGATTATAGAACGTAAGAAAATTAATAATAAGATTATTCATTGTGTAAGCTAATTTGAACAAATCAAAAAAGCTTTCCAAGTTAAGTTCGATGATACGTGTAATCATGTGAACACCTTCATTTGAAGCGATACATATCTACACTAGATTCCAACTAAATTAAACATTTAACAAAATCCATACAGAGGGCTGGGTCGTCCTTTGGCCAAAGAATTAGCATTGCCATTCAACGTGGCAATGCTGCCAGTCTTCTGGGGACGTTTCCGGATGACAGCGATGCGGACGGGTACTTGGACAGCTAAGTGTCCTTTGTTTTTAACGGACTTCCAAAAAGGAGGAGGTTATTGTATAGTAAGTTAGTAATTTAATTTAGTATCTAGTGTAAATAGTTATTAACTATACATACAATGATAATAAATACAAAAATAAATAATTATTATTTATTCATTCCAGTAGCCTTAAAACTAATACAAAAGACCGTACTTTTATCTAAATAAAATGATCCTACTTTACCCATTCAACTACAGTATGAACAATTTAATATAGTCTATAATACATAGTTCTGTACAACAACGGACAAGCCATTTGCAGCAAGTGAAGAGGACACAGTGCACTAAGAGATTATTTGCAACTGTTTATCTTGGGGAGAGCTCTTTATTTTAAAAACAACGGACCATAGCAAGAGCAGAGGGTATAAAAAAAAAGTTCAATGAGAAAAAAGATAATAGTCTTAATTTTATTTAATCTTGTACTTGTACTTGACGCCAGCACATCACGCTGGGCAGCGGGATTGTCCGAAAGGGTTACCGCTGCCCCGGAATAAAAAGGGCTTAGGAAGGAACACGGATGGGTTTTAGTCAGTAAGAGTCTGACACTCCCTTCCGCTCCACCCAGAGCGGGCCACGCTACCCGAAACTGAAAAAAAATCCCAATCAATTTTGAACCTTATGCTTTACCAATAATGACACATTGTAGTTGCTTGACGTGCTGGCGTCGTCAGTACAAAGTGATTATCCATACTAACGAGTAATAATACTTAAGATATTTAATGCTTACTATTATACTGGGTTAAATTATTGGAATTATCTGGAAAAGATTTGGAGTTACCGACATAGCTTGCAGAGTAAGGAAAATGAAGTGGCAGTGGGCTGGCTACGTCTGTCGAAGGACCGATGGCCGGTGGAGCAGACGAGTCCCGGAGTGGAGACCGCGTATCGGCAAGCGTAGTTTGGGACGCCTCCCAGCTAGATGGACAGACGACCTAAAGAAGATGGCTGGGGTTGACTGGTTGCGGAAGGCGGAGGACAGGGTGCTGTGGCGCAGTTTGGGGGAGGCCTATGTCCAGCAATGGATTGCGATGGGCTGAGTTTATTGTTGATTGATTATACTTGGGCTGGAACATCACTGCGGAACCTGTTGCCATGGATTCAGGACATGATTCTGAATCGCCAGTAACCAACTGTTCCATACATTTTGACCACGTAAGTGTTACACTTTTCTAAAGAAAATAGCATTTTTTTTTTGATAATAATTTATTATACTAATATGTAGCTTAATAATATATTTCTACGATAGGGGTTCTAAAATCATGTCCTGAATTCAGGGGTACAGTTTGTGCATCGATTTCCTTACCGCCCTGTATATTAATAATTATTAAAAATTCGAAAGTAGCTCTGTCTGTTTACCTTTCACGCCATCCTGGGGAACGACATAGGCTACTTTTTGTCCCGGTATTACTTTCCCGTGGGATAATTTCCGAAGTTAGTTAACAAATAAATTTAACTAATTTCAGGTCGAAAGCATCCTAACATAAAAAAAACATCGTCTGTCCGTCTGTTGGTGTGCTTATAGCTCGAGAACCAGTAATTAAATCTTCATGTTGTTTTTTTAAGAGAATCGATTCCGTAAATATTTTCAACCTAACTCGACAAACTACAGAGTTTCGGATTCGGACAGCCGAATACCCCGTTTTAAGGTGAAATCGTGACAAAGGAGAAAAAAATTTGTCACACTGACAGGTGTCAGGAACACATTCTCTCGACGGGCGGACTGTAGGTACCTACATCAAGCTAAGATAAAACATGACATTCCGACGCTAGCAACAAAGATTCCTACTTGGACCGGCTTCGTCTTTTCCGCAGCTATAAGCTATTAAATAGCTATTTGCATAAACTCTGCCCCTATTAAAACCAGAAGGTGGGTAAGAATCCAAACACATTTGTCCAAATAAACTGGTGTGCCATGGAACGAACAGTTGTATGGTTCACTAGTTGTTAATTATTGTTTATTTTAATTTAATACTAATATTAGGCTAAGTTATACTAACATTATATATGGATTTATATCTGAAATAAATATTTGAATTTGAATTACATGGGACTTAAACTTATCTGGCAAAATAAAGGTGTATAATAGGATACCTAATCCTTTAGCAAAAAAAGGCATTATGATGTTATGTTCATGTTAATCCTGTGACAATAGTTTAATGGCGACGAAAAAAAAGCTTAACTCCCGCTCATTTCGCCGCTCCGCGTACCACAAACACCCCACCGCAATAAGCGCGCAATATATGTATCGTGGATGTGAAACTGCAGACACGAGAGCGCTATACATCCAGTGCATTGCAAGTTAGTATTTTCTAAATGACTGTACAATATACATACGGGTACAGTCATGTGGAGTTATGTTGGTAGTTGTGACTTCATTTCAAAACAGGTAGCAATGTGAGTTGTTTAAGTTATGTGTGTACTTTAACTTTAAAAGCTTATGTAATCTTGAAAATCTTTGCTTAGTTAAGTGGAAAATGGAAACACATAATCACTTTACCCTTATCTTTTACTCTGTATATCTCAGATGTGCCAATTAAGTGTAATGAAACATTTCGTTATCGAGAACGGGAGGAATATATTAGTATGTCTTATTAATTATTTATTAAGCACAAAGCAACATCTATTATTTAAAAGAAATCTTCAAATATAAAGCTTTTCTGCCTCTGAAATCCTACTCGCTACTCTCATCGAAGATGAACCCAGACACCCGCTTAACTTAGTGTAAATTATTTCACAACTGCTCTCATAACGGTGAAGGAAAACATCGTGAGGAAACTGGCATATCCTAGAACCAAAATTTCGAAGACATGTGAGATCTACCGACCCGCACTGGGCCCGCGTGTCATCATAAGTTTTTAATACTTTTTTTTTTTAACTGATTGCTTTATAATATTAAATTTTGTTGTTGTAACATTATTTTTTTTATCAAAAAGATCGGTTATATTACCAGCCTTTTATTGTCCCACTGAAGGACAAAGACAACAGAACTTCATACAGAGAAACCACGAGCATTGATCACCATGGTTGCTCAAGACGGGGTTTCCTTCCACGGAGGATTTAAAAAATCACATTGATACTAGCCCGGGTTTGAACCGACAACCTATCAAAAATAAACATTAGCTATCTCAAAAAAAAAAAAGTTTATTTATTTCTTTATTTTATTCTATTCAGGAAACTCACAGCTAATTTAAACAGTGCTCAAGGCCATTTACAAGTTTCCACTGATAAACACTTGAAACAAAAAAGGCAACAAAACTAATAGAATCGATTACTAGGTACAACCCCGACCCAAACTAAAAACCATTCAGACGCAAACAATTACTTTACCGTAAAAAAGCTTTTCACCGACAAATGCGTAAGCCGAAAAACACTAGTACTGAAAATGTCCAAATCATGTTCACTAATTAGTTTATTAAAACTTCTGCTCGCAATAATTAAGATACGAATTCTGCCTGTACGCGGATTTGGAATGAGGGACATGCAACAAGCTAGGTTTGAGAAACATTTTGCAGACGCAATTAATTGTTTCCTTTGTTACAAAATTTACAGAAAATCAGAAAAAAAAAAAACATTTTTGTGTTCCCCAAGCAACTATAGTTCCCCAAATACCCTTTTACCCCACAAACTATACTACACCTACATAACTCCGACAAAGTCTATTAACCCCTGAAGGATAAAACTGATTTTGGATAAGAAAAACCGAGCGAGCAATATCTCTCGTTCGTGAGTTGCGTTCTTACACACGATTAGTACCGAACTCTAAATATTTCACAGTAATGCCTAACGATTGAAGTGTGTTACAGGACTTATTGATGGGTGCTCCCCAATTTATGGAAACTTGGTAAAATGCGGCAGAAATGTAGGGCAATTCGGGCAAGTCTTAAGCTGTGCAGTGTTTATGTTAAGTATGTGAAGAGTGAATGAAAGTATTGTAAAGAGTGAATGTATTTTGATAGGTTACAGAATGAAACACATCATAATGACTTACCTAATAGCAGTACAGTGTATTTCTTTCGGATAATCATCATCATCGTTTTAGCCGAAGAACGCTTGACGTAGGCCTCACCCAAGCATCGCCACTTCGACCGGTTCTGTGTTTCTCACATCCACTTTGTCGAAGGCCTTTCATCGCTACGTCGTCCAGTAAGCGGTCGCTACTCATGTATTTTTCGTCGCCATCGGCCATGTGTTCTGCGAGAATTGTGCCCTGCTCACTGCAACTTAAGTTAATCATGATCGTAACAATAATACTTAGAGCTATTAAGGACAGGTGTGACGTTCACTCTTCCTCTATATAAGAGGGAGGATCCTGCGGCCAGACGGGTGTAGTGTTTAGTGGACAACTGCCCGACGTTAGATGTCGGGGCGTTGTACATGCTAGTGGCACGGAAAACTCTACTTGCGCGATGCAGGATTTTGCGTGACGAGTGTGATGCGTAGTTCGCATGTGCCAATGTAGATGCCAGTACCAGTACCAGTATATAATTGCTTCGAATTCTTTCATGCAGAGAAGTCATGCTCCTAACATTGATCAAGACGTTTGCCTACTACGTGTTCGCAGACTATTAAGCCCAGGTATCCTTAAGATTTCACCCTTAGCCTTTTGTGTCTAACATTAACTTATAAAGTACGCTATTGTTTCTACTAAGTCATTACAAATTGATATTCTTCTTTACAAGTTTAAATCACAACTTTGTAAAGTGAGGAAAATTTGATTATTAAAATAAAACACCCTATTCAATCAATCGAATCCATTTCATACAATTTTCAAATAATTACAGTTGTGATTTGAATATTCTGACAGTTTGAGTTCGTAATCAATTTGCTTAGCAATTAATGTCTGAAAAGACACACGCTTTTAAATCTATTACGATTTACTATAATCGTAATCGCGGTATAAAAACACTCGAAAAACTCTTATCCCAATTTTATTTATTTATTTTATTATACACAAACAGCAAAATTGGTACAGATACGACATAACTAATATTCAGTACAAAAGTACTGCTTATTTCTTAAGAAATTTCTTCCAGTAGACCTGCAAAAGGAGAAACAGTAGGTATATAGGTTCTTTAAAAAAAAAAACTAAATCTTCTTTTACTCAATGACACTAACATATTTATAACCCTATTTCCACTTCTTTGATATGCTATTCCAACATTTACTTTCATAAAATCTAAGACGAATATCGAATGAAGCGAGGAACTAGAGGATTTATGGCTGGAACTGCATTAGGCGTATGGGAGTCGATTGGTTTTTGGCATTGAAAAATTTAGCCAACCCTGTCCAGAGGATTGCAGCAAATTGGAATACTGTCACATGCAGATGTGATGGGGTCATATGTTTTAGAGGAATGTCATTTATATTAGTGGATAGATAGAATTTTGTCGTTTGAGATTATAAAATATATTATAACTAAGTTTAATTTCAATTGATTTGGTAGCGGGTATTGGGGTCTCGTGGCTAAATAATAACAGCAGCATGGGTCGATCAAAGGTTAAGCTACGCATTCTGTGCGTGGATGGGTGACCGTTCCCGATACCGGTGGGCTACAATTTTTTTTTTATATTTTCAAATATTTTTGTATTCTAATATTAAAAAAGAATTTTTTTTTCGTATAAAATTAAATAAAGGAAACAATAATTACCTAGTAGGTGTCAGTTACTCTCAATGTATTTTCAAATAACTTAAGTACTCACCTTTCGAAAATAAGACTAGTAACAAAATATTCTTCCATTTCCGACCCACTTTAAACCATAAACTAAGTTAATAAATAAATACACAAGTACCTTCAAGTATACACCCGAAAAGACCAACGTCACTAAGGGAACGAAAGGCGAAACTTTAGCAGCCTTACCATTCAAGAAAATGAGCACCAAAACAGAACTTTTCTAAAAACCAACCGACTTTACTTAACAAATTATTATTTTAACTCGCCATTCCGCGTATTCATATTCCGAATTTGGCTTTTGAGGATCTTACTTACCACGTTTCCCGGTTACTTACTCTGGGAACTAGGGAATGCTCGCTCTTTGAAAATTATAATATCAAAGACTTTGCTAAAAGTGCTGGATATGTTCGTATGTTGTAAGCATGTGTAAAATGGCTTTGGGAGAAGATTCTGGAGTTTTGAGCGAATGTAAAATAGATTAAAAGAAATGGAAATATTGTTATAAAATTTATGTAATGTAATATAATGTTGTATGATTGTAATGTTTTAATGTTTTTAATGTTAATGTTTCCACTACTGGGACACAGGCCTCTTCTCTGTGCGAGAGGGCCGTAATCCACCACTGCGAGCCCAGTGCAGGTTGGTAGATGTCCCATGTATTCGAATTTATGGTTCTTGGACATGCCTTCACGGTTTTGTGAGTAATGGTGATGAAATAATTTACACAAAGTAAAGCGCCTGTCTGGGTTCGAACCTACGACCTACAACTCGTAAGTCGCGACCGTTACCACTAGGTCACCAGTGTTCTTAGTGTTGTAGCTATGCACAATTATATAGGTCCTTGATTTCAATTTAAAATAATTATGATTAGTGAAGGAAAACATCGTGAGGAAACCGGCATGTCCTAGAACCAAACATTCGAAGACATGTATGTAACATCTGTCAACACGCACTAGGCCCGCGTGGTGAATTATGGTCCACACCTTCTCACAGAGAGGAGGCCTGTTTCCCAGTAGTGGGAACATTATAGACTGATTATGCTATGCTAAAAAACTCATAAATTTTCAGTCTTTTAACTCAAAGCATCTAAACACCTACTATTTTAAGGCTGATACCTATGCCTTACTGGCATTTTGATTAATTGAACCATGTTGTCAAAAACAGACTTAATAATTACAATGTCGTTTACATTGTAACTAGAACTCAGTTTAATTGTTGTTTAACGTCTATTTGATACTTAGCTTTAGAACAATTAGAACCATTTTCTTGTCGGTAACAAATACTCTAGTAACGCGTGTATCTGTGTAGCGGTATCTACAACACCACATGCGAACAACGCGTCATACTGACGTCACGCAAAATCCTGCATCTCGCAAGCAGAGTTTACCGCGCAACTAGCATAAATACAACGACCCGACTAGATCCGGAGGATACTCCCTTTTCTATGGAGTATGAGTGAACTTTACACCCTGTTCCTCATATCTCTATACCTACATACACTAGCTTTACCTGCAGCTATGCCTGTGTGGATGATGGAAATGATCCCATCAAAATGACTACCGCGATAAAAAGTATCCTACGTCCTAATCCTAATCCAGGTGATGGTCTGTGTGCCAAATTTTATTGAAATCCGTTCTGCCGTTCTACTAGGGCGTATATAGGTAACAGACAGAGAGACAGAGTTACTTTCGTATTATAATATTACTAGAAGTTGCCCGCGACTTCGTCTGCGATCCCTGAATAAAATATAGGCTGTCCTTACCTAGATCATGGTCTATAATATGTGTGCCTTTCATCCAAATCCGTTCTGCCGTTTTTGCGTGATTGAGTAACAAATGACTAATAAAAAAATTGACTTTTGTATTTATAATATTAGGTAGGATAGTATGGAATGTGGATTTATGAACACAAAGATAGAAAATATCAGTTTACCAAAGATATCTTCAAGTCACGGAGGCGCTGGGATGTAATTCTTTTGTCGGCTAATCTTTTATGAAAGATATCTTTGTTGGAGTGAGCGGTGTATCGGTTTTCCCTTAAGGATGAATTCCCTGTCTATCAATAATATGTTATGTGTGAACTTTATGCTTAGACGGAGTGTGTGGTCAGCTTTCTCTCCGACCCAATGCGGCTGTAGGTACATTTATTGTACTAAACGTGGAATTTTTTATGGAATTGTTAAACAGCCAATACAAAATATTGGTTCGAAAGGTTGTTCGAGGTTGTGGGTTCAAATCCGGCCAATTACCTACCACTGTGACTTTTTCAATTCATTTGTACTTTTTAAGATTTTCTTGTAGGTATATCACTGACATCGGTATGAGTGAATGAATGAATGAATTGCACCGATCCCAGAGTGGTTAAACCCCAAGATTCACACTAACTCCTGTAACCTCATGTTCATGGTGCTACAGTGACCATTGCATAACAAGAATAGACCGGGGGGCGCGGTAATGGTAGGGAATACGTGCCCACAGGATAGGTATTGGAAGGATATGCATCCTAGAGTAAGGATTGGACTAGTGGAGAGATGGGTAATTATTATTTATGTATGGAAGAAAAAGGTGTACCTACCTGAAGTTATTAGTTTATATTAATATGTAAGTTTGAAATCGCCAATCTGTCTTCTCTTTATCCTACAGTGGGACAGTAACAGGCTGTTATTATTATGGGGATAACAGGACCTAAACGCAAAAAACACAAAGTCAAAGTCAAAGCATTTATTTCAAATAGGCACATAAAAGGCACTTTTGAACGTCAAAAATTATTATGAAATATAATTGATTCTAGTCGCCCCTTCCAAAAGGTAGTTTTCGAATGGAGGCGAATGGGCAGAAACTCCACCGTTACTCTTTTAAAATGTTTTACAATATTTTGCATAAGTACAATAATTATATAATAAATAATATGTGAATACGATGCACCTAAAATAAAATTACTATACCACAATAGGTAAAAGAATTAAAAATGAAACCATGACACATAAATTAATTATCGTCAGATAATTATCGTTAGATACATGGTGCTCACATATTTACAATTATGGTAAAATTAAACGATTTTGATTTAAAAAATATGTAAGTAACACAAGTTTTAGAAACAATAAAAGTATATGATCGACTACAGTAAACAAAATCAGAAAAATATATGATATTCTTTAGAATATATGCTAGGTCCATAGTGTGTTGAATACAAAATACAAATAATTTGATACGGTAGAAAAAAATCATGAAGATACCTCTAAAAACTTTCTTTTTACAATAAAAACCATGCACACACACAATCATTCTGATTTTTTGTCAGATTATTGTACAAGCAACATACTAAAACACTAGTTTAAATTTTTTATCCAAACAATAGATTTTTTGTAAATAGATAATTGCTTCCTGATTTGCAATAAATTACCATTGTGTTATCACGCTTCTCATTCTTTCCTATGCAGTCCGACAAAGACCGCGCTTATCGTTACAAAAAGGTCGTCAGTCTACTTTTGTATGGAAGTTGTTTTTGTTACTAATTATTAGGATTTAGGTTTTAAAGATATAGCGCGTCTGGTAAATGAAACGCTAGGTAGGTATACCTAGCGTAGGTATACCTTACCACGCAGATGAGTGATGACTAAATCAATAATATGTACCTACTCTAATATATACAACTATATATACCTACCTAGTGTGTCCATAAAGGTGAAAATTAATGTAATTTAAACCAAAAAGGTCTTGTTTTACAACTTTATTCGTACAGTCGACCGAAAATCGGTGGTAAAACTTTGAACTTGCGTTAGACTAGAACATAATTTTAATAGAATAGAGGCCAGCTTACCCACTCACCCGATCGCTCCCCGCCTTTCAAAGTTTTGAAATACAATAACAATAACATCGCGCGAACGAGCTGTCAAGCATGCGTCATCGCGACCATTTATTGTTTTAATGATTTTCAACTACAGATAACTTATTTCGTAATTCCGATACAACCTCCGGCCTTTGGGTAAATATGCCACATATATCCACCTTACCAAAGAACCTGGAACGTCATGCCTCAAAAGACATAATTTAAAAAAATAAAAGACTCACGGGTTGGGACGCGGGTGGACGTCACGCTTCGGACAGTTTGCGATTTTCGTTCGCGATAACTTTTAGACTTCGATCGAGTGAGTGGTTATACTAGTTTTGTTATCACTGACGTGTAGCCTACAATAATAAAATCCAACAAATTCTTCCTATTCATTTATTTCAAATAACCTTATAAAGCTAGATTCGCTCAAAAACAGATCTTATCTTATCAAGACGTCCTTGCTAGGATCATAGACCTCATCTGTTACATCGCTGGTCATACGCGATTGCAGACCCAAGTAATAATAGTAACATACAACCACACACACAAAGAGGCATTATTACACTGTCACGATATTACCTAACTGCGACCTGTCTTGTGTGACCCCTGCCCTTCTAACCATTCTCCACTGAACTCAATTATAACAAACTAACATCTGTCCGAGACTTCGTCCGCGTGGAACAAACATATTATATGGCGCTCGGCAATCGTGTAGCTTTATTCCAGTAAAAGATTTTTTGCAATAAAGCATTACCTAATTCAAGATATTTCTTCCAGACAGATATTACTGCTGACAAACAAGGAATCCAAACTAATATTACAAATGCGAAAGTATTTCTGTCTGTCTGTTACTTCTTCTAAGCCGCTGAACCGATTTAGATGAAATTTGGTATAGGTAGAGTAGTTATAAAGATAGTTTGATTCCCGGGAAAGGAAATAGGATAGTTTTTATCCCGATATTCCCACGGGATAGAAACTTATGCGGGTGCAACCGCAAGGCGCAGCTAGTAACATATATTATCTACATGGTCCTTACATGGTGTAACCTAGATTATGTGACTTTATAAGAGAGATTTTGACCCCTGAATTTGTTATCAGGGGTGGTCCGATAGGAAAGGTCAACTCGATCTAGCTTATTTTTTTAAAAGATGTTCAAAAGTGATTCCCATTTCCTCTTTACAAAATAAACAATTTCATTTAACTTCATTCCACTTTACCGACAAACAGACAAGAAGCGACTATGTACTTATAGCAGGTCAGGGGAGGCAGGGCAGGTCAACCTTTGTGGTCGCTTTAGAATTAAAGTGACGTGGGTTTCTCATTTTGTTAGGGGCCAGATATACGCGTTTCCTAAGCGAAAACGTGAACGCATGTTGAATTTTTAATCTGAAATATTGTGGTTATGCGAAAAATGTATGTATACTGTTATGGTTTTTGTTGTGGATTTGTTTTGCTTGCTCTTTTTATGGTTATACTTTTATAACATTGAGTAATGGCATATTTAGACTGTGTTACCGTGGCTAGATGTGAACGCTCACGCAAGAGGCTGTGTCCAGGCTGAGAGTTGCAGAGAGAGCCATGGAGCGTTCCATGCTTGGCATCAAACTAATAGACTGAGTTCCAAACGCAGAGATACGAAGACATACGAAGGTCTTCGATATCGGAACGCGGATTATAGAACTCAAATGGAGTTGGATCACCTGGCAAGCGCAGTGATGGCAGGTGGAGCAACGCTGCGACAGAATGAAGTCCAAGGACTTAAAGACGAGATATCCGTCGTTCGGCGGCAGAAGACATTGATGCCATCGCCGGCATAACCTGGATGCGGCTGTTACAGGAGCGTGGGGATTGGCACAATAAAATATGATATGATGATGACCTTGGCCTTGACCTTGTGTAGTTCCTAGACTTCATAATATTGATCGACTGCTGGGCATTTCTCTCTTCAACAATCAAGACAATGTTGCCGATTCTGTTGTTCATAAGCTAAACTAAATTTAAGTTCAATGCATCTTTTTCTTTCTATTTCATTAAGAAAAGGACAGAAGATAAATTTTAGTTTAGTCCTGTCAAATTAATCAGCGCCTGACGTAAATTGACGTAATTTTAGTTGGCAAGTTTTTAATGACGTCTAAACTTGTATGGGGTAGTGTCAGGCGTTGATTAATTAGATACCAACCAAAAGCAAAACTTACAAACATTAAATTGTACCAAAGCCACCACATATTATATACCTTTTTGTGTGAAAACTGTCCTAGATATCAGCAGAGGTACTAGGCAAACTAATACAGCACGTAATATGGGTTTAGAGGCTTCTAACTACTTACATAAATCCTTATAATATCTAATTTCATGAAAGCAATAGAACATTTTCCAGACTATTATTAAATATTGTTTTTGTACTATGAGAGCGTTATTGTATCGTATATTTTCTTATATTTATGATAAAGATAAGAATAAATATAACGTTTATCATAATAGCATATTCAAATCCTACAATACTCCCATTTATGGGACACAGGCCTTCTCTCGGTGAGAGGAAGTGGGCCGTAATCTTCCACGGGGGCCGTAATCCACCACGCGGCCGTAATCCACCACGCGGGCCGTAATCCACCACGCGGGCCGTAATCCACCACGCGGGCCGTAATCCACCACGCGGGCCGTAATCCACTTAGCGGGCCCAGTGCAGGTTGGCAGATGTCATAATTATGTCTTCGAATTTTTGGTTCTAGGCCATGCCGGTTTCCTCACGATGTTTTCCTTCACCGTTTTGAGAGCAATGGTGATGAAATAATTTACACAAAGTGAAGTGCCTGCTTGGTTTCAAAACCAAGATTTTTTTCCATAGACATATTAAAATTCCTAATTAGTATACTGTTGTACAATAATAAAAGGTGTTTTCCACAAAATGAACGCCATAAATGCATATAAAATATAACGCTATCACCAAACACCACCATCATCTGCCTAGCCTTTTCCCAACTATGTAGGGGTCGGCTTCCAGTCTAACCGGATGCAGCTGAGTAGGTACCAGTATTTTATATGTAGTGACCTATCTGACCTCCACAACCCAGTAACTGGGTAATACGAAACCCCTTGGTAAAACTGGTTGTCAGACTATCGAGCTTCTGACGACCCGTAACGACCGTCAAAGATCCACGAATGGCAGCCGGGAGCAACGGCTTAACATACTTTCCGATGCACGGATGGGTCTTGGTATGTAAAGATGGTCACCCATCCACGAAACAACCGCAGCAAGCGTAGCTTAACCTGATTGATTGAACCGAGCAGCTGTTATTACTTAGCCACAAGCCCCTTCACGAACCCGCCCCCCCCCCTCCCCTTTCACCTTATTACCAAACACCACTGAACCGAATAAAAGGACTCAAAACAATAGTCCTTTTAGAAAGAAACTGTTTTCCAACTAGACAATTAAGCCAAACGATAATAGACTCTCTTTTCATTAGGATAAAGTGGACATAGGAAAATCAGATGATCTAAATTATTTTTGTAATGAATGATCAAATAAAACCACAGGAGCGGGCCGGTAAATACGTTGATTATTTTAATCTACCCACCTTTACAAAGAGCTGTTTACTGAGAGGGACCGGATGCCAGCTCAAATTAAGGGTACTTTTATTTTTGGTGTGAGGCACTGGAATTGGTAGGCTGATTAAAGATTTTTTTTTTGTTTTTGGAAGAAATTACCATGGTTGCCATATAAAAATATAGATTTGAGGAAATAAATAAAAATATACAGGTTTGCAGAGCAATCGACGAGCAACCTAATCATGGATTCAATACATGATTTTGAACGCTCCTGTTTTGAAATTTTTCGTTGGGTTTTGGTTATTAGTTGTTTTTAGGTTAGTTTGTAAGTTTTACTGATACAATTTTTTAAGTTGTTGTTAGTAATTATGTATGTATTGTGTGTATTTTTATATTTTCGATATTATTTATTATTAAAAACAAATCAGCTGTTTCATAAATCTATGAAGCAGATGATGAGTTGCGGCTCGTTGTCCCTGCCATTCTGTATAATATTATTGGTCTCTGTTTCTGAGTTTCATGTTTTAAAAACCTTTAAATTATAGGAATAATCTTCAAATCCTGAATAATGGTGTTATTTTTCACGCCTACGAACAACAAAACTATGAACCTGATTAACTATGTAAATGAGTAGGTAAATGAATATACTAAGACGGAAAAAAAAAGGAAGACATTCTCAAACCAATACATAAATGATTTGATTTGAACCCTCAAACTCAACGGTTACACAATTACGGTTCGTTGTTGTGATATTTTTGGAGCAGATTATGTCTAGCAGTTGACTTGATAATTCTATAAAATAATATAAATTAACTATTTAATTACAGTGTATAATAACAATTTTCGTCGGGATAATGGTCGGTTGGTGCCTCATTTCATTGAAAACGTCTAACGGGCCTCTGCGAGTTGGCTTCAGCCCCTCGTACGCCTTCAAAAATCCAGGTTCAGAGGGTCCAGAGATATGTCAAAGACTCTTTCAATAATAATAATAAAATTTCTTCATTAGAGTAACCAAGACTTAACAAGATTGTTAGTAAAACTTACGACTATGTTAGTAAGCACAGACACTAAACAAAAACAAGAAAAACAATACATGAAATACCTAACTGTTGGTCACCGTTGTGACATCCCATGAGAGACGGCACAACAGTGACCCACGTATACACAGTCCAGGCGACTCGCAACTGTTGGACAGAGCCGCCCCGCACCCTGCGCACCAGAGAAGTGCACCTTTTACCTAAAAGAAAGATAATAAAAAATAGTATGTGAGACTGACAGCCAGTTACAAATCATTACTTCTAAAAGCAGATCAGAAAGAGTGTGAACAACACAACGCAGCTGCAAAAAGAAGGAAAGAAATAAAAAAACAGTACAGCATTCATATTCAATACAAGAATAAAAACTTGCACATACAAAATCTTAATTAAAAAAGCTAAGATTCAGACACTTTCTAGACAAAGACACACCTGTTATGAAATAATGAAAGTTATGACGAAAAAATATCTCTTCTAAACTGATTTCGCAACTCACTGTATAAAATAATAATAATAATACATCCTTGGACATTTCACACAACGCCATATAGTCCCAAGCTAAGCAACCTATGCTTGTGTTACGGTAACGAGATGGCTGATGAACTACATAAAACATTTTGTAAATACATACATACTAAAGATAAAACACCCAGACCCGGAATAAATACTTGTACTTGTGCGGGAATCGAACCCGGTGAAAAAATTATAAAGATGGATTCGCTCTCGGGTCTCTCCTTTCTATGGCCTGCCCCCACAGATATAGCTAGGTACACCTAGATAACGCAAGAGCAACTACTTCGCGTGCCCAGCTTACGTACAAAAATCGTAAGTACTGAGTGCTACTGGCTTGGTGAGCGAGAGCGCTGGCGCTAGGTCCCGGGGGTGGGGCGAGAAGGGTGCCGCAAGCGGCGGCGTTTTTGAATCGATTTGATTTTCACATCACTAAATAGACCTTGTGACGTCATTGTAGGTAGTCAAAAAATGGCACGCTTGGTTTTCATACAGATCGTGAAACTTGCGTTATCTAGGTCTATCCATATCTGTGCCTGCCCCAAAAATGCGACTTTATTCCGTACACCGGTACTCAGAACTCAACACGTCAGTAATTATCTTGATTAGTGGTCCATGAGCCCAATGTTAATATTTCTCGCCAAAGATTTAAGGGTTTAATTACAACAAAATTGTTTTCCATCTCTTATTGTATACAATACTGTGTTTCATAAAATTTACAAGCAATACAGTGATGATGAGTTAATAAATAAATAAATATTTACCGACTTTCATTTCGTGACTGACTCGTCGGTCTAGTGATTGAAAGCGCTACTGGTGATCATGAGGTCTTGGGTTCGATTCCCGGGTCGGGATTAGTGTTATTGTGTTTTTCCATCTGGAATTTCTCAGGTGCATCCCGGAGTCTGCATTTATGCCCAGTTGAGGGCAATAGGCTCGCCCCCTATTACATATGGGACTTAGGGTGTATGTACTTCTCTGTCTAACCCGTCAGGGATTTTTGACGTCGTGATGTTAGGTATGTTTAATTTCGGTTGAAATACAGCGGGGGTAATTGTCTAATATACTAACTGTAGGATCCATCTGCCTAGCCTTTTCCTATGTTGGGGTCGACTTCCAGTCTAACCGGATGCAGCTGAATACCAGTATTTTCCATGGAGCGACTGCCTATCTGACCTCCACAACCCAGTTACTGGGTAATACGATACCCCTTGGTAAGACTGGTTGTCAGACTTTCGGGCTTCTGACTACAAAGACTGTCAAAGATCCACGAATGACAGCCGGGACCAAAGGCTTAAAGAACTTTCCGAGGCACGAAGGGGTCTCGATATGTAAAGATGGTCACACATCCACAGACCAACCGCGACAAGCGTAGCTTAACCTAAGCCACGGGCCCCACACTAACAGTTGCAATGTCTTTGAATTTTGAATATTGTTGAACTGTCATTTTGACAGTTCATTGCGTTATTTACGTTGTTGAGCAGATGAACATAATTATTATGAAGCAATTAATTAGCCTATTATTTTTCAGATTGTGATTGAAATGGTGTCAATTAGGGTTCAGGTTAAAGGTAATGTCTGGAATTGGACCGTAGCGTGGGCTTCTAGCAGCGTTTTGTTTAGTCTGGGTTGTGTTTACCTTTTCGAAGACCAATTTCCGTAATTAAAAACATTCAAAATCTAGTCGCAATCTCATCTCAGCGACAATCAATGTCAAAATTTGACAAAAATGTAAGGAAATTAGATATATTTTTGACAGATTGATATTGAGATCAGACTGTGAACGTTTTTAAAATTACGAGAATTGCCCCTCTAATCTGTAGATGAATCGGAAACCTACGTGGGCAACGTCCTTTGATCTTTGAAAATCGTTTTAACCTTATTTAATTTTAACACAGCTCTTTGAAAATCTATTTTACTTTATTTATTTTTCGCTAAGTTCTATAATAAGAACAGAAGGTCAATTGCCTTAATTCAAAACGTTAAAAATCTAGTCGCAATCTTATCTCAACGACAATCAATCTCAAAAACTTGTCAAAAATGTAGGGAAATCAGAGGTATTTTTAATAGATTGAGACTGAGATCAGACTGTGAACGTTCTTACAATTACGAGAATTTCCCCTCTTGAGGAGTTATCAGATTATTTAATCTGTAGTCATTTTACTTTGACATTTCATACAGAGTTAAATAAATGAAGGACAGAGTTAAATAAAGGTCAGGCAATGGTTAAACAGCTTCAACATTATTTGGAATGGAAAGTGATGAAAGACGCTTGTGTTCGAATTGGAAAGTGGACGTTATTGGTTCAATATAGGTAGATATAAAAGCAAATAACACTATTTGCAAAGTTCAAATCAAACTGAGGGGCAAATTCCCGTAATTCAAAACGTTCAAAATCTAGTCACAATCAAATCTCAGCGACAATTCATTTCAAAATTTAAGGGGTATTTTTGACAGATTGAAACTGAGATTAGAATGCGAACGTTCTTAAAATACGAGAATTGAAAATGAAATTAAGAGGTTAAGGGGCCGGCGTATAGCATGCGTAGTTCATACCTACGGATAATAGCTGTCATAACAATAAAACTTCTATTGTGGATACAATAGAAGTTTTATTGCGTTTACCGCGCCGGAACCAGATAAATCTCAAAAGCTTCCTAGATCTCACCAAAACCGAACAAAAAATCCTCTAACATTAAAAACAAAAACAAAGTAGGAAGTGCCCAATGATCTATCAGAGGTCACGCGTAACAAAATAGTTAATTACTTGCATTTCAACATGACTGGGAACAAGTGATGGTGAGCAAGTCACCGCGAAAATTACTTTTTGGCTGACGTCATTATTCTGTTCCCCCCCCCCCCCTGTCCTTCCCTGGCTGTTGGTAACAGCGACGTGGATAGTGGAGGGTCGAACAGAAGGCTCATTTCCGTAATTAAAAGCATTCAAAATTTTATCGCAATCTCATCTCAGCGACAATCAATGTCATAAAAACTTGTTAAAAATGTAGGGAAATTAGAAGTATTTTTACAGATTGAGACTGAGATCAGGCTGTGAAAGTTCCTAAAATTATGAGAATTGGCCCTCTGAAGGTTTTAATTAGGGATATAGAATAAATCTATTTACGAATAGATTTGACCAGATCCGAAATAGAATCAAAGACTGCAATGACAAATTAGCAACCGGTAAATAACATTTGGGAAATAACTATACGAGGTCAAATTAACTTAGCCAGCGAAACTCCGTAGAAGTGATAGTTATCGATATAAAGACATGACAAAACGAAAAAAAAAGAACGACTACAGGTAGTGTAGTAATTACTTGAAATATCAGTCGGTCGATTCTGTTAGAATCTCACCGTGAGAAGTTAGGTGAAGTGAGCTGTCATTCCATCTGATGCTATAGGGACTGACACTAATGACAGCTCACTTTAAGCTCAGAGTTATCACGGTGAGATTTTTACAGAATATATCACTACAGGAGCGCAATTCTCGTAATTTTATCAGTCTATGTCAATCTGTCAAAAATACCTCATTTCCCTAAATTTTTGACATTGATTGTCGCTGAGATGAGATTGGGACTAGATTTTGAGAAAGTTATTAATTACGGTAATTTTTTTGGTTTTCAGTTTGATGAAACATATTTTTTTTGTTAACATTGTTTTCTCATGTTTAGATGTTGATACTAATCACATCTGCGGAGGTTCGCTTGCTAATTTAATACCATACCATATTGTAGTGCTACTCAATTATAAGTATCATGAAAAAAAAAAACACAAAATACAAAATTAACAAAATAAAAATAATCTTTCAAACAAAAATAGTGTGTGCCTGACGCCTGCGACAATAAGGTTCATTTCAGCATTAATGCCTGACAGATGCTGTCTGACGCTGGTCTTCTAAAGAGAAGACACAGTTTTAAAAAAAATATGTGTCGTCATTCACCACCGCTCTTCTAGGAAACCCTACCTTTGTTTCACGAACGCCACTGAGTTAGTTTACTGCAACCTTGCATAAACATCGCGCTGTTTACGGAAAACTGTAATTTATCATTGAAATTAAAAGCCGCATTGTTTGAGTCATAATAAAGGCGAATTTAGAATGATCTATTGAGTCCCCGCTAATTATTATACATTTATTTCGCTTTGTAGTTACATTCTCTGGACTTACGAAATGAAATTTTCCCTGCCAAAAATGTTATTTTCTCAATCTAATTACGACTTTATTTGGGAGAAAAATTAGCGGCTACTTTTGTTTTAGCAAACAAACACACATTTTATTTCGAATGGAAGAGAAAAAAAAGATAAATCGAATAGAGCTATAGAGGTATGAGGAACAGGGTGTAAAGTTCACTCATCCTCCATAGAAAAGGGAGGATCCTCCGACCAGAAGGGTGACGTGTCTGGCGGACAACTGCCCAATGCCCAATTATTAATATCAGGCCGTTGTATATATGCTAGTTGTGCCGTAAACTCTGCTTGCGAGATGCAGGATTTTGCGTGACGTCAGTATGACGAGTTCTTCGCAAGTGGCGTTTGTAGATACCGCTACAAAGCTATTTGGTCTTTCGCGTGAAGTTTTTCAAAATTATCAGAATTCGGCCAATGTTAGGCCAAAGAAACCAGGGCCGTCCAGAAGCGCGTTGGATTGACGATATTGTCAAAGTCGCGGGAAACGCGTGGATGAGGGACGCACGGAACCAGGAACGATGGACAAAGAAAGGGGAGGCCTATATCTAGCAGCGGGTAATTCCGGGCTGAAATGATAATGATGATGATCAGAATTTAGTTCTGGTCTACTATTTTGGTCTTTTCTACAAAAAACATATTTTTAGGGTCCGTACCTGAATAGGAAAAAACGGAACCCTTATAGGATCACTTTCTTTTAAGTCTGTCTGTCAAGCAAGACCCTTTATCTCGGGAACGCGTGGAGGTATCGAGTTGAAATTAAAACCATATACTCAAGTCTACAGTCCCTTGAAGCTTTGAAAAAATCTAACTTCTAAGATAACGTAAAAAAAGTTTAAATAAGTAAAGTAAGTACGAGTATATTTCGACACTCTCAAGGGAATCATGAAATTCCGAAAACCGTAAATTTGTAGTTACATACCTACAAATTTAAACGGAACCCTTGGTGCCCGAGTCCGACTCGCACTGGACCGGTTTTTTTACTTCATCTAGGTATATGGAAAACGACAAAAGGTTACTACTAAGCCCATCTTGGGCGAACCGTAGTAGGTCACAAGATATATATAAAAATAAAAAAGGTATAAAAGAGTAAGAGCTTCAGGTCGGCTTCCACTTCGCACAGCTCAGGACGCTCAGAGCCAGGAGAGGCTCAGAGTAGGATCGGCAAGTGCGGGAGCAGGACGGGGCTGCAGTGACTTACGCCGAACCGGATCAAGAGGAAATTTGTGTAACAAAACAACAATATATATATATACTTGTTCGAACTCTCAGCTCTACTAAGGGTATGTGGCATGAACCAAACGAAATGGTATTATAGCAATTCGTTCTTTAATAATGTTTATCAGTGATTTCGTAATTTCAATCCATCAGAAATATCAAATTGTAAAATAACTTCTGAAACAATAAAACTATTTCCTTTCAAATTATTTGCTCACCATGCGTTGTATTGTGCTGTTTTATATATTTTGTTTATATTTTCGATTAGTTGAATTGTACCCTACCAAATCTTCAGAATTAAGAAGGATAATAGGCGGAAAAGACGCTGACGAAGATAAATACCAATATATCGTAAGACTGCAGTATCAAGTTATAGTGATTGAAAACGGTACTGTATTCATAGACAGGATTTTGCTCTCGTGTACGGCTGGCGTTTTAACTCCCATTTGGTCACTAACAGCTGCCCACTGTTTTCTGAAAAAATCTCATGTTATAAAATTAAAAAACAAATCTACAAGACCTGTTGTAATATATGGTTCACGGGAAAGAACAGCCAGTAGCTTAGTGATAAGTACAATCAAACACCCTGCTTACAAATTAAGAATGTATGACTTATCTAATGACATAGCATTAATTAAACATGAACCAATCACATTGGAGGAGTATGCGCGCGTGAGTGGATTGGATTACGTAACTATGATCGGTCAAGAAGTCACTTTGACTGGTTACGGAATAACTAATAGTTCCGACACGTTGCGAATCGGAAATCCGATTGCAATTGTAAGTGATACTACTACACTGGGGTTCCCTTTACAACTTCTAGATGCTGTAGTCGTGCCCTGTGAGAAGAACGCTAAAATATCTGTAAAGGGAGGGATGTGTCTCGCAAGACTATGTGGCAAGCTGTCTAGTTTATGTCCGGGAGACTCCGGGGGGCCGTTGCTCCACGAATCAGGTGTAGTAGGCGTCAACTCTATTGGCTCGACACAAATTGGAAAATTCTGTTTCCTGAAACCATACACAGCTTTCTATGATCCTGCAGGTGTTACACCAACTAGCCCATACATCGATTGGATAAGTAAAATCATTGAAAATGAAGTTCCAGAACGCAAAAATATGCATGAGCATCCGAAAACGGCAAAATAAAAAAGAATCTGATAAAATGGAATGAGAACGTAGCAGACGCATCGACTGTTGCATGGGCAAAAGATATAATATGTAGGAAATATGTGTACAGACTGTGTTGTTTTTTCCGAGCGTCAATGGAAATCTAAATGGACTCGGCCCAGAATTCTGCTACTCGAACGATGTCTCGTTTAAGCACTTGTATGCTTCCGCCGTGAACAGCAAATGCTGCTTTCCAGTGCTTCGGGTGAAAGATCTCGTCGATCAGCGCAAGCCCAGGGATGTGTGGCCGGCTTTGGGTTTCATCTCGATGGGTTTCTTAAACACAAAGACTGTGTTTATAAAGGCTACTTGATATGACATACAATTGCACAACGTGCGATTTTTAGGGCCATTGTAATCGCATATTGGCTATACCATATCATCTGAACCTTATTTTCCATCGCTTTTTTACTTTTATAGGCAATAAATAGACTGAAAATATATTATTTCTATGCTTTATTCACAATGGGAAACAACTTAATAATGTCAATCCAGAATTTCGTTACAAAAGAAGATACTCAAGCGAGTGTACTTCAGGCTCCATGGCTTTACTGGGGAAAAAAACAAAAAGTAAGCATCACAATTACGAGTAACTTCAGTTTTGAGCAGCCACAAAAGTAAACCGAAAAACTGCGGTCTTAGAAAACAGAGAACGATTAACAAAATGACTGATTATGGCACTTTTTAAATAAAAAACATTATACCAGCCTATTATTGTCCCACTGTAGGGCAAATGCCTCTTATACAGAGAAGGCACAAGAATTCATCACCACGCTTGCTCAAGACTGGTTGGCGATTTCAGATTTTAAGAAAAGAAGAGAAAAAGAAAGAAAAGAAGATCTTACCTCTATAGATATTTTGACAAATAAATGCCTCATCAATCTATTCCAAAATATCAGAATCAAATACTTATTGGGAGCTTTATGTTTGAGCCGTTAGGGGTTAAAACACTAGGGCCTTGGGGTCCGCGAGTGCTTATAGAATATTTTGGGACATCGCCAAGCGGTTGGTTGACTCATTGGCAGCGATCCGGACGAATTTTTTGACGCCCAAAGAGCACCTCATTTTTCTTTATTTATATTTTTATTATATTCCTGAATATAAAATATATATTAGTGTTAACTTGTAAATTATAATTAAAGCTTTTTGTTAGTGGTGTTGTCTTTGTGCATAAATAAAAATACCCACACATTAACATCCTCATAATTTTTTTCAGCTATTTTAATTTCTGTCTAGAGCATAATATATAAATCAGCTCAACCATTTTGAAGGGAGCTAAATGATCCAACACACACGCCACTGTCACCGACATACTATCTGCCACCGGCACATTCAAGTCAATGAAAGACATATTATTACCCGATAAATGGTAGCTCTATAGTACATAGAACTCACATCTGTGCTATGCAATTATACAATACAAAGGAAATTGAGTTTACACTATGCAAAGATAATCTTACAATCTTAAGCAGCTCCAACAATATTTTCAAGTGTTAATCAATTAGTTGTGTTTGTAGAACAGGACCAGCATTGAGCTAGAATTATGTCTTTCACCTCTTTTACTAAAAAGATGTAAATTTTTCCTTACATACATGATCTTTTCGTAGATATATTGACAAGATCATGATGTGAATTTCCTTAAACAGTTCCCTTAGAGAATCGCGCCTGCGGAGATTATATATGGCTCTGATGGCTCTTTTCTGCAGAATAAAAATAGAATCGATGTCTGCAGAACGTCCCCAAAGTAAAATACCGTATGACATGATACTATAAAAGTAACTAAAATAGACTAGTCTCGCGGTATCTACATAAGTAACTTGACGGATTTTTCTGACAGCATAAGCTACTGAACTTAGCCGTCCTGCAAGAGATGTTAAATGAGGACCCCATTGTAGCCTTGAGTAGAGCGTGATTCCAAGTTTTATCGACGAATTCTAGTTTCTCTTGATTCAATATTAACTCACAATCACTATCCTTGACATTTGGTAAAGAACATTTTATGCACTTAGTTTTTTTTTTCCATTTAATACTAAAAAATTTAGCAGTGGTCCAATTGTGGACCAGCAGTAGGGCATTATTTACGTCATCAAAATTTATAGCACGTCTATTACCTTAAAAATTAAGGAAGTGTCATCAGCAAATAACACCATTTAATTTTGTGGTTGAATTTTTAATAAATGGAGTAGATCATTATTATACACTAAAAAAATGGAAAGGACCCACTATCGATCCTTGTGGCACACCCATTTTTACTGTTAAACTAAATGAATTGACACCATTTATTTGAACTTGCTGTTGTCTATCATTTAAATAAGAATTAACTAAACTGAGCCCAAGTTTTCCAAGTCCGTAATGCTCAAGTTTCAAGAGCAAGATTTCGTGATCGACGCAATCAAATGCCTTGGAGAGGTCACAAAAGATTCCTATGGCATTTTGAGCCTCTTCCCACGCGTTAAAAATGTGTTCTAATAAGTCGTACAACGTCCTTTGGTGAACCCATACTGTTGATAGTGAAGGATTTCATTCGTGCTAAAATGATTGAGCATCTGATTAAGCATTATCTTGTCAAACACCTTGCTGAAAATCGGCAACACGGATACGGGTCTATAATTATTGGTGTCTTTACTGTCCCCGGATTTGTAAAGTGGTATTAGTTACCTTACTGTATTTCATTAAATCGGGGTAGACTCCTTGATCCACACAAGAATTAAATACTAAGTCTAAGTAAGGCGCAATAGTCTCAATTATGGAGGTACAGACCTTAATGGACATTCCCCAAAGATCTTCGGTCAATTTGATCTTAATTTGCTGATAAGCTTTAATTACTGTTATGGGGTTAATATGCCTAACGTTAAATTCAATCGGGCAGGCTGAAAAGTTTGCCCTTACTAAATCAAAAGCAAGCGAGGGCGAGGAATTTAAGGTTTCAGTTGTTTTGAGTGGGATACTAGTAAAGAAATTTACAAATTCTTGAACAACTTTTTTGTTATCGCAAATGAGAACACTTGACGGCTGCAGTGTGTAATCAGAATTATGCTTTTTGTTCCTGTTCGTTTCATTATTAATAATTTTCTAAACCGTCTTTATTTTATTTTATGTTGATTTAACCTTGTTGCTAATGTATATGGCTTGTGGTTTTTTGCTACACAAATTTCCTCTGGATCAGTATGTGGCATGAACCAAACGAGATTGTATTATAGCAATTCGTTCTATAATAATGTTTATCAGTGATTTCGAAATTTCAATCCATCAGAAATATCAAATTGTAAAATAACTTCTGAAACAATAAAACTATTTCCTTTCAAATTATTTGCTCACCATGCGTTGTATTGTGCTGTTTTATACATTTTGTTTACATTTTCGATTAGTTGAATTGTACCATACCAAATCTTCAGAATTAAGAAGGATAATAGGCGGAAAAGACGCTGACGAAGATAAATACCAATATATCGTAAGACTGCAGTATCAAATTATATTGATTGAAAACGGTACTGTAATCATAAACAAGATTTTGCACTCATGTACGGCTGCCGTTTTAACTCCCATTTGGTCACTAACAGCTGCCCACTGTTTTATGACAAAATCTCCTGAGATAAAATTAAAAAACATATCTTTAAGATCTGTTGTAATATATGGTCCACGGGAAATAAGAGCCAGTAGCTTAGTGATAAATACAATCAAACACCCTGCTTACAAATTAAGAATGTATGACTTATCTAATGACATAGCATTAATTAAACATGAACCAATCACACTGACGGAGTATGCGCGCGTGAGTGGATTGGATTACGTATCTATGATCGGTCAAGAAGTCACTTTGACTGGTTACGGAATAACTAATAGTTCCGTCACGTTGGGAATCGGAAATCCGATTGCAATTATAAGTGATGCTACTACGCTGGGGTTGCCATTACAACTTCTAGATGCTGTAGTCGTGCCCTGTGAGAAGAACGCTAAAATATCTATAAAGGGAGGGATGTGTCTCGCAAGACTATGTGGCAAGCTGTCTGGTTTATGTCCGGGAGACTCCGGGGGGCCGTTGCTCCACGAATCAGGTGTAGTAGGCGTCAACTCTATTGGCTCGGCACAAATTGAAAGATTCTGTTTCCTGGAACCATACAAAGCTTTCTATGATCCTGCAGGTGTTACACCAACTAGCCCATACATCGATTGGATAAGTAAAATCATTGAAAATGAAGTTCCAGAACGCAAAAATATGCATGAGCATCCGAAAACGGCAAAATGAAAAAGAAACTGATAAAATAGAATGAGAACGTAGCAGACGCATCGATTGTTGCATGGGCAAAAGATATAATTTGTAGAAAATACAGACTGTGTTTTTTATCCTAGCGTCAATGGAAATCTAAATGGACTCGGCCCAGAATTCTGCTACTCGAACGATGTCTCGTTTGAGCACTTGTATGCTTCCGCCGTGAACAGCAAATGCTGCTTTCCAGTGCTTCGGGTGAAAGATCTCGTCGATCAGCGCAAGCCCAGGGATGTGTGGCTGGCTTTGAGTTTCATCTCGATGGGTCTCTTAAACGCAAAGACTGTGTTTATAAAGGCTACTTGAGATGACACACAATTGGACAACGTGCGGTTTTTTTAGGGCCATTGTAATCGCATGTTGGCTAAACGTGCGCTGAGCGTATACCATATCATTTGAACCTTATTTTCCATCGCTTTTTTACTTTTATAGGCAATAAATAGACTGAAAACATTTGTATGTTTTATTCACAATAGGCAACAATTTAATAAAATGTAAACTTAAAATCCAGAATTTTGTTACGAAAGAAGATACTCAAGCGAGTGTACTTCAGGCTCTATAGCTTTACTGGGCAACAAATCAAAAAGTAAGCATCACAATTACGAGTAACTTCAGTTTTGAGCAGCCACAAAAGTAAACTGAAAAACTGCGGTCTTAGAAAACAGAGAAAGATAAACAAAATGACTAATTAGGGCACTTTTTAAATAAAAAATAATATACCAGCCTATTATTGTCCCACTGTAGGACAAATGCCTCTTATACAGAGAAGGCACAAGCATTGATCACCACGCTTGCTCAAGACTGGTTGGCGATTTCAGATTTAAATTAACTAAAACTCGAAGTTCCTCACGATGTTTTCTTTTACAGATATTAGTAATGTCCAAGATAAACTTAGAAAGCACATATGAATTTAAAAGTCACATTGCAACCATGCAATGATTTTAAATTTTCATCGGCGAAGTCTTTAATCGTCAGAGAATTTTTCCTGTAATCTTTACATAAACTTCTATCACATAGAATAATTCCAGATTTTTCTCTAAGCAAACTTCGGAGATAAAGGGGATAGGGGATGATTTTTTTTTTTACATTTTTCATCAAAAGTCGAAAACAATGTTTGAGAGTTTGCAAATGGCGCTCTTTCATAATTATGATACCCCATCTGTCCTAGTAGCCGGTCCACTTTTAATTTTTAAGTTTCAGTCCCTGTTGCAAACAATATATTTATATGTTTATTACTTTTCTTTAAAAATAGTTGGGCAAACATCATCTAAAACTATTCCAAATTTCAAGTTGATGGAATTAGTAGTTCTTGAGATATCCAGCTGTGACAGACGGACAGACAGACAGACTGAGTCGCACCATAAGGGTTCCTTTTTATGGTTCTGTAATCAACAAGGAACCCTTATAGTTTCGCCATGGGCGTCTGTCCATCTGTCTGTCTGTCTGTCCGTGGTTTAGCTCAAAAACTATTGGTACTAGAAAGTTGTAATTTGTCATGAGTATACATGTTAATGACGCCGATTAAATTTTGAAAAAACAATTATACATACATTCATGCGTCCCGCACCACTTGAGTGGCGTTGTACAAAACGCCTACTGTCCGAACGCCACTCTAGTGGCAGTCGCTAACTTTGACAGCGAGCGCGGTGCGGTCTGCACAATTTTATTTTTAGTAATTTTGTCTATGGGAGTATCGCTGTCATTCTATTTTCTTTAGTCGAGTAATTGAATGAAGTATTTTTATGCCAAAAAAAAAAGAATCCAATAAGAGTCTATTAAGCTATCTGTAGTTGAAAATAAACAAATGGTCGCGATGACGTAAGCGCAATGCGTCATCGCATGGTGTTATTGTTATAGTTTAAATAAACTTTGGAAGAACAATGGTATGTATTATATGTCGTTGGATTCAGTATTAATGGGGCTATTTTTTAGGTAAATAAAACAATAGGGTCATCGCTTTAGATTTTGAATGAAAATTAGCTTTGTTTTTTATTTACGTAATGCAAAGAAACATAAAAAATAAACATTTATTGAAAAAAATCAAATTCATTTAAGTTACGAAACAAGCTTTGTAATGTTGCCTGTTTTGTCCCTTTGACAAAACAATAAACAGTAAGTATCGCTCCATAGAAATTTTTTGTGTAGGAGTCGTGTATAAATGGCGTGACCACCCGCGACGCGTAGAAAAAAAGTGTTCAGGACAGTTCAAACGACGTCACGAAAAAACCCAGGCGTGTGAGTGGTTAGGGTACCTCCCCTACATGTAAAGTGGGGATGATATTTTTTTTTTCGTCCTTCCCATAGTGTGGGATATCGTTGGATAGGTCTTTCAAAAATATTAGGGGTTCGGGAGACCGTTTTTTGATTAAGTAAACCGTTCGTGACTTATCAAGCTTTAAAGTACCGATATTCGTTAGAGTCAAGTGCCCCCCCCCCCCCTCTACCAACTAAACGGTTGTAGTTAGAAATTCAAATGTCACGGCAGTAGTACCTATATATAACGAAGTTTAAAGGAAAACTATCACACTTAAGTGGGCTTTACAATTTTACGAGTAATAGTCGACCAATTGTATTTGACTCGAAAATTTCGAACAACTCCATAGAAATGTCGATTGATGGCGCTAAGCGTCAGTTGTAACGCGCTATTCTTTCATTCCTAAATAAGTTTTATAATAAAAACTTTTAACAAAAAATAATAAATATTTTGCAAGTATACCTAAGTACTTTTGAGTCGGCGCCAAAAAATCAATGAACTAAGATTGGTTCTGCATTTTGCGGAACATACGACACCAACTTCCGAAATTAAAGTTATTTTCACTATGTTAGTTTTTTTGGAAGTCGGTTCTTTTTTTGTAAAATTGTTTTTATCTTTAAATTGGTAATTTTGTGATCTTTGTTCATTGATTGTTTGGCGCCGACTCAAAATTACTTAGAACAGCTGATTTTTTTTTACCATTTTGGTACGGAACCCTAAAACCAATTAGTTAATAAATATGAAATAATTAGTTAATAAATATGAAATAATTAGTTAATAAATATGAAATAATTAAAATAACATAACATCACGCCTGTATCCCCCGAAGGAATAGATAGAGGTCCTTTGGCAAAGGTGCACCTATTGTATACCCACATCTTCCCAGTTATTTTCAATTTCCATTTAGCAGGAGCCTGTTGCCATCTACCGATGGATTGGATAAGTATTACCATGAAAACTGAAAGGAATCAGGAATCCGCTGGATGCGGGAAGCACAGAATCGGTCATAGTGGCTGTGCTTGGGGGAGGCCTATGTCCAGCAGTGGACGTCATTCGGCTGAAATGATGATAATGACAAAAAATCCAAAACAGGGAATTTTAAGGCAGAAAAACAGATTACAAACTTTTGACACCTAGTTGTTAGATATGGCAACGCGCGATATTTTGGGACATCTGGAAACGTAAATCATCTGAGCTTAGCTGACTATCGCTACAAAATTCAACTAGCAATAAACAGATTGAAAATATTCAGCAGTTATATTATGCATCTAGGTAATAAATAATGTGCAACAAGTCTATAAAATATGAAATAAATTCAGTTTGGTTGCGAAATAACACCATTATTTGCTATCAGCAATCTTGCTTTCAAAAATACTCATTTTGAGTATGAGTAATCATTCCAAGGTGCAAGGGCATTGACAGTGTTAATGATAGTAGTTAAGTCTTATTTTCAAATGATGACATTACGATTTTTGTGACCGTACTTTATGGTCGTTTTAAGTTATGTTCAAAAAAGAAAACTAAGTTGATATATTCTTCAAACTTAATTATTTAGTAAGACTGTAGAGGGCGTACCCCAGGGTTCAATTCTTGGTCCTTTTAAGATATTTGACTATTTTTTTTTGTATGTTCACCGATTTCTCCGTCAATTGTGCATCGATTTAAAAAAATATTTTTTTGTTTGAAAAAGTATACTCCCAAGGTAGTCCCATTGTCAGCAAGTTGGAATCTGATGAGAGGATCCCATGGAAATCGAGGGAAACCCTCAAATTTTATTGGCAAAGCTACAGCGATTTGGATATTTTTTAGAGTAACTTGAGCATTTGCTCTCGGAAATCATCATTTGGTAAAGTGGAGCTGATGATGAACACCACAGACGGCCATCGGAACTAATCAATGACAAATATTTCACGGGTTGCGATTCGATTACTTTAATATGTTTGCTAAGCAATTTATGCTCGTCACAATGCGTGTGGTGGTAGAGTGGAGTTCTCCAGGTCCTTACCAGGAGAATTCCTCAAAAATTAACGTTCCAGCATCGGGAAAAGCAATATTCTGTTAAAGGCAGTTGACGTTAGGCTATTGTAACTTAGATAAATTACAAACTCTCTCACTAAAAAGAGAAAAATAAAAACTTTTTTCCAAAAAAAAAACATACAAACAATAAACGAAAATGCAGAACCAACGACACCGACTTCCGAAATAAAAGTTATTTATCACTTTGTAGTTTTTTTTTTGGAAGTCGGTTGTTTTTTTTTTTTTGTAAAAAAGTGTTGGTCCTTTTAAGATATTTGACTAGAAATTTTATTATGAAGAGAAATCTGCCGAATTAATATCAAAAAAACTGTTTGCTTTCCTTTGCCTGTTTAGGGTTTTTTCCGACAAAAATCAGTAATATCGGTTTCGTTATGTTGATCAGATGTTGATCAATTTCTGGTTTGGAAACGATTTTTGATCAGAACTAAAAAACGTTGAATTTCAAGTCGCAATCTCATCTTAGCGACAATCAATGTCAAAAACTTGTCATAAATATAAGAAAATTAGAGATATTTTTAACAGATACAGACTGAGATCGGAATTGATCAGATCACAAAAAAAATATTAATTCTTCTCACTTAGCTCATATTGAATTCTGCAAAAACTTTTATTGAACAACTGTTCTACAGTTCTAGATTTTCTTATAAACATTTAGTCGAATCCAAAAATTTACTTAATAACTACATACCCCATATACTCGCATTATATTTACTTACAAAACGTAACGTTGGCACAACGCAAAATGCTAATGCTGAACAAACACATACCCCTTTCACACATTTGCTTACGTTTTAGAATAATTAATTGCTGCCGTATTTATTTACCTACTGACAAAATATAAGGAATAGAATTAAAACGTGATTTTGATTGAAGCAAGATAATTTTTAAGAGGTAGGTATTGATGACGTTCAAGGTAGACCGATGATCTTGTGAAGGCCGCAGGATCTGCTTGATGCGGGAGGCACAGAACCGGTCGAAGTGGAGGTGCATGGGGGAGGCCTATGTCTAGCAGTGGACGTCTTTCGGCTGAAATGATGATTGGTGATGTTAGTTATTACTTACTGTCTAATTACATTATCATCTAAGATATTCTTCTTGACTGCATCGTTGGTCTAACGGTTGCCAGCGCTACTGCTGAGAAGTGCTGTGTTCGATTCTCGAGGCGGGCAAAGTGTTATTGGGTTTTACCTTCTGGAATTTCTCAGTAGCAGCATCGGAATCTGAAATACCGAATAGTGCCCGGTCGATGGCAATAGGCTCGCCCCTTATTATGTGAGACTTAAACATTGCTGGCGGAATGTAGGAGTACTAGGTACACCTCAGCGTAACTGGCATGATGATATGTTATGTACCTTCTAAGAATTCGGAATCGTGATTAATGACAGGTACCTAATGGTTGAATCCACAGATACAGACAGACCTAGATAACGCAAGTATCACAATCTGTATGAAAACCAAGCGTGCCATTTTTTTACTACCTACTGTGACGTCACAAGCACTATTTAGTGATGGGAAAATCAAATCGATTCATAGACGCCGCCGCGTGCGGCACCTGTCTCGCCCCACCCTCGGGAGCTAGCGCCAGCGCTCACGCTTACCCAGCCAGCAGTACACAGGACTGAGCGCTTATTGGCACGCGAAGTAGTTGCTCTTGCGTCATCTAAGTGTATAGTATATCTGTGGTTGCATCCCTCAGTGTAATCATGGGAACGTACTGCAATCTTATTACGAAGCTCTCTGTTAAACAGGTTAATAACTTTTAACATCTCAGTACTGAAATATCTCAGCAAACTTTTACCTTGTCCTGCACCACGAAGAGATTTTACACTAATCCCTAACCATCAGTGTAGTCGGATAGGAAACGCCGACCTCATGACATATATAAACCTCATTGACATATATAAAAGTGTTTGTACAAACCTACTTACAGAAATAAAATCACTTATCATCTCCAAAGCTACTGGAATCTGTATGTCTGGATAGTTATAACCTGCATTATGATTGCGTCTCACACTTCGTCAATTATAATCGGAATCATTTTGAAGAACATTGCTAATCCATTGCGTCGTGGGTTCTAAAAATGTACCTTCTCAACAACGTACAAAACGCAATGAAAGTTGTTGAACTGTCAAAATCAAAGCTGTTCGTGTGTTATTACGCAATTACCCCGCTGAGGTTCTAGGTTAATTATCTATTGATAAGTCTTGAGTGAATTGGTTAATTTCTTTAAGATAGCATGAAATGAGCACCTAGAACTTAAAATTACGGTCAATAGTAAAAACTAAATAAATGGAACAAGTTCAACTTAATTTCGGTTCGCCGTAAGTTCAGCTGCTCAGCAAGGAATCGGGTCAAGTGGTGCTCAATATTTTATTTCAGTACTGCTGCTTACAACGAGCTGAATACTTCATTACAATGGAGTTGAATACTTCATTACAATGGATGTTGTTTAGCTGCGAATGCATTTTGTTTAAATTATTTATTTCCATTTGCGTTTTACAGTTTTTTCTTTATTAGATATGGTAATGGCGAGTAAGGGATTCCGCAAACAGGCTACTGATCATCAACTCAACATTTTTGTTGTAATTAAAAACGTGGGAATGTACAGTCAAACGCTCGTCATAACTTACTGTTACTGTTAGCCTGCTTTATCCCACTGCTGGGCAAATTCCTCTCCCCATGACTTCTAGCTCTTTCGATCCAGGGCTAAAGTGGACCACTGGTCGTTTGTTTTCTCCAACTCGACCACGAATTACCAAAAACCGACTCTAACTACTCCAATACAAAGACGCTTTCATGAACAAACTGCTATCATTGACGAACGGTTGAGTGTACCGATTTGAGATTGCGCACACAACGCCAATTCAATTTAAGACTCTTGGAAGTCAGACGACCAATATAGTTAATCGAATATCGGATATTGTACAGATGTAGCAGCAGTCGTTACATTTAATATACCTACGCATATTTATCTACGTGATAAAAGTGACAGCTGACTACAGCATTGATTACAAAAGCCGAATAATGGTTAAAAGTTGAATATATGCACATAATATTACTTCGTTCGGAGCTTCGTTTCTTTATTTACCTGCTTACTCCCGTGGGAACAAGGCGTGAGTTATAAGAGTTTATGTATGTGTAGGTAGGTTTAGCAGATGGCGAATCGGAGCAGATACCGTTCTGTAGTATCTGCGCATCCCCATGGGAAAAAAGCGTGAGTTATGTAACTGATACTATAATCATGTTTTCTTACTAGCCTTTCACCCATTTATTAACATCATCATCCGTCTTTGTCTTTCTTTTAACAGCGGCTTTTGTCTTCTTCACTTCAATAGTTTTCTTTTCTGAACAAACAATGGCTTGACTTGCGACGTTCGTAAGTACTTAATTACCCTGCCGGGGCAGCGGGATTGTCCGAAAGGGTTACCGCTACCCCGGAACATAAAGGGCTAAGGAAGGAAAACGGATGGGTTTTAGTCAGTAAGAGTCTGACACTCCTTTCCGCTCCACCCAGAGCGGGAGGGGTCATTTGATGATTTCCCATCCCTAAAAAAAGTACTTAATTACATTAAATGAAACCACGTATTCTAAATTACGTATTTTAAACATACACATTTAAAATAATTAATAACAATTAACATTCGAGCCGTTTTAGGATTTAACAACATTAAACTTAATTTGTGATTATTTTTATTTTAACAGACTTATAACAACTTGTAATAACCGTTGTTGTGTAGGTAGGTACTATAACCTAATCGCCACTCTGTATAACACTGTGCACAGCTAAATAGTTTGAAAATATAAAAAGGTAAATAACTCCGTTAGAAAATATCTTCCGCATTTGTTGCAATTCCAAACAACGTTAATAAAATTGATCACACAAAATGGTAACATGTACTAATACCTAGGATCACACCTAGTACCTAGTACGCTAGAAAATATTATAACAAACCTTAGTTCTTAATAAATATTTTCACCCACCTCAACACCATTTACACATTCAAACCTTCAAGAAAAACTCACTTTCTTAAAAAAATAAAAAAGCCGCCTTCTTTCAAATCACAGTTGGCTTTGTACGCGTCAATGATGGCCGCCGTAGCCCGTGTATCGTTGAGGGACGCTCAAATGATCATTTGAAAGGCATTTCCGTCTCATTAGGTTTCAGCAAGCTTCATTCAGGGTTTCGTTGACGGCTGTGAGATGAGGGCAGCGGTACTCAAAGAGTATAGAAAAAGCATTTTTTGTTGGACTTTATAGATGTCGAATGGGTAAACAAAGCTGTGGGGTAATTGTGTAACACTTAAAACGACAATGCTATTCATTTTGTTCAACAACAATCGTTGCGTAATTTACGTTGTCGAATAAAGCAATGGATTAGGGATTTCCTTCAAAATCCTTCGGATTATGATAGAAAGTGTTAAGCAATTAGGGGGCTCATGGCTCAAATGTCTGTGTTCATTTTGAAAAATAAATATATTTTACATTTTAACACGAATTCTATATAGAACTTGCTTCTGTAAGCGACTTTGTCCGCGTGAAATTTTTTGTCCCTCGGACCCACCCCGTCGCATCGCATCGCCTACCCTCGCTATTTCTTTGTTTTTACTTAGCGTTACTTCTGACTTTTTGGTTTTTGCTGGGCTCCTAAGAGTGTAAGAACTAGCAGGGGATCGAGGAGAGGGGGGTGGGGGGGTTTGGGTTACTCAGGGGATCAGACCGGAATAAATCGTAGCTATAGCCTTCCTCAAGAATTAGGCTATCAAATGCAAATAAAATTTGAAATAATTTACACAAAAAAGTTTATATATTAATTATGTATATTATTTTATTATATTTTTTTTTGTTTACCGGCCTGGAACCTAAAACCCGTAAGTCGCAGCCGTTACCACTATTCAACCCCTGCTGCAAATGTTAAACGCGTCAAAGTGAGAAATAAAATCAGCAGCACCGATATTTCACTAACAGGTACTTGCAAGAATTTCACATAAAACACTTAACTCGTTTGTATTTTCTCATCTTACTTTAAATTGGTTTGGAGTAAGCTTCGGCTGAAGTTTGACAGCCATCGACTTAACAGAATGAACACATCGCAAATAGTAATTTACGTAAAAATACATTGATTTTTATATTTTTTAACTAAAATGTTTGCGTGATTATATAGAATTATAAAAAAAAAAAATATCAGCTGACTTTTTGACCGTCTGGACAAAAACAAAAAGGTGGTAGATACATATGCCTCATCATCATCTGCCTAGCCTTTTCCCAACTATGTTGGGGTCGGCTTCCAGTCTAACCGGATGCAGCTGAGTACCATTATCTTACATGGAGCGACTGCCTATATGACCTCCACAACCCAGTTACTGAGTAATACGAAACCCTTTGGTAATGCTGGTTGTCAGACTTTCGGGCTTCTGAAAACGAGTGACGACCGTCAAAGAGCCATGAATGACAGCAGGACCAACGGCTTAACGTGCTTTCCAAGGCGCGGAAGGGTCTTGGTATGTAAAGAAGGTCACCCCATCCACTGACCAACCATGGCAAGCGTAGCTTAACCTCGATCGATCGAACTGTGTGGCTGTTATTTCTATATATAAATATCTTGTTTTTTAACAAAAAATAAAATAAATCTCATTTTTCTAATTTTTTACATTCAATCTTTTGATTGAAGCCGCCAAAGGATTAAATGAAGCTAAGAATTCATTGATAACTTCCACGCGTAGATTAGGGTGCCTATAAGTTGATTTTTTATATTACTTACCTACTTGTTGATTTATTAAGTTTTTTTTTTTATATTTGTTGATGGGTTAATCTCATAGTAGATTTTGGATGTCATACCCTGTTTTTGTTCAGACGGTATAAAAGTCAGCCGGTATATCCGTGTCGACTTTAGAATCTCCTCCTTTTTTCCATCTTTTAAAAATGCGATAACATTGATATAGCTATCACGTAAGATCAATTTCCTACTTCTGAACATTGACGACCCTTTTCAAAGAATATTAAAAAGTTAAGAAATATTGCCGTTATCATTAAGCTGGTCAGATGGATTGGAGAAACACAAAAATCTTCCATTACCACTTTCGACATGACCTTATAATCCACGTAGCCTATCGCAGTCCACAGCAAGACATGTATCTCCCAAGTTCCATCATAACATAAGCATGCATAGCATCATCAGTCTATAAAATGTTCCCTCTGCTTGGACATAGGCCTCCTCTCTTCGAAAGGGACTGGGCCGTAATACACCACGCGGGCTCGGTAGATGTCACATGTCTTCGAACTTTTGGTTCTAGGATGCTTCTTTTCTCTGTTTTAAGAGCAGTGGTGATGATATGAAACACACATTACACAAAGTATAGTGCCTGCCTGGGTTCGGATCCACGACCCACAACACATAATTCGGAGCCGTTACCACTGGGCCACCTCTGAGTCACAACACCCGATTGTACGCCTTCCGTATCCACTTTGTTCCAGCCGCCATTTTAATGGTCGTCGGTTAATCTAGCTCGGAAGCATAAGCTTCGTCTGCTCGCACGGCCATTTGATCTTCCGAAAGACATGGCCGGCCCACTGTCACTTCAGTTTGCTAACCTTACTCATGTCATTAACACCAGTTCTTTTCCGGATAATTTAATTTAGGATCTATACCGCAAAGATAATATAAGATAATAAGAATAATAAAGATAATAAATAATAAAAATAATAAATAATAAAGATAAGAATTTAGTTTAAATTGATTAAATTAGAATTAGTTATTATTATTGTCACAAAATTTGCATACCGAATTTAGTAGGCGGAATATGAAGAACTATTGTATGTTTTATAAAATCTGTAAAATACCATATTTCAGGCAAATAAATGAATCTATCTATCTAAGAAACTCCGTCCACAGCTCGTTCCAATACACACATAGCGACGTCATTGTATTTATCCCATTCATCTTCCATTTGTCTCTTATTTGTATAAAACTTTCAGCCGTCTGAAACACAAAACAAGTATTATAATCAGTTACAATTCAACCTGCGAACACAGAAGCCAATTTCCTCCGGGCAACTTTTAAAACTTGCACCGTTTCTCAAAAACATTTTCCAAACGAATTTCTTCGCTGACTTCCAAATTAGTTGTCTGGCGAACGTAAACTTTGACAGCCGCTGACACAGAATGAACACGTCACGACATGTCTGTAGAGTATTCAACTATTCATGCCTACTTTTAATGCGATTGGTATCGTGCATAATGGCTGCGTTTTCAGGTAGGGTTTCGGCTACTTTTTTTATAAAAGTCTAAACTAAAACCCTCCACACTCAAAGAGAAGGAGGCCTGTGTACCTGCAGTGGGAACATTATAGGCTGATTATCCAGGCCAGAGATCGCACAAAACATATAATGTAGGTTTGGAAGAAAACCCTTTTTTCTTCCAAACCATGTCTTATGCGATCTCTGGCCATGTTGCACTTTAATTTATTTTAGCAAATTAATTAAGTCCATCTTTCGAGATATTGCGTTGTATGTTTTTAGTGTATTACATTTCATGCTAAAGATTACTAAGTCACAATTTTATTTTTTTCTGGTTTGCTAGTTTAGTCAAAGGATTAAAAACTGTAGGAAACAATTGCGTCAGAGCTTTGCCTCGACAAAATTTCAGTTAACACGCCTAAGGCTTCAAAGGTAAACCCAGATTTAAGCCGCGCAAAACTTTGAAACGTGCATAATCCCCGTCCCCGCAAGGAATCGATACGAAACGCAGTCAGTTTTCATAATCTCGTTACGAACTCTCGTTAGTTCTCGGATCATATGAGACCTGGATCTCCAGATCTCCGGATCTCCGGATAATTGCCTTTGTTACCGCGGCTTTGCCTCTCCGTAATATTAATTAATTTTCTTCTTAGAGCTTCCTTTAATTATTAAAAGGATGCACTTAAGTAAAATACTTCTTGAGGCAATTACTTTGCTGTCATGTAGGTACTTGCTTCTTTGTATTAAGAGGACTTGTTTTATTTTGCGGTTCACTTGGCGTTTTTCATCGGTTTTGCATTTTTTGTGACGTTTTTAATAACACTTTTGAATGATCTTTTGTTCAGCGGCCTTAGCTCACGGGGTAGTTTTATTATAGTTCTTGTACTTATAAAAATCCAAGACGACATTATTTTACAGAAGGCGAAGGGAGTCATGCGGCCCACGAGCAACTTAGTTGCCCAGCAACTTCTTTGTCTCCGTCTCCTCGCCGAGATTTTGACGATGCCCAGATGGGGGCGACAGCAACGCTACTCTTTTGTAAAATTTTCGTTTGAGCAACTTTTTTGATGCCGTGCACGCACTTGCATTGCAACCAATAGACGGGCGACAGTTGCGACCAAACCCGGTGACAAAAATGTTTCCCATCTGTCGTGTCTCTACATGCGCGCACTTTCATACAAACCCGTAGACTGATGTGAGAGACAAATTAGTTGCGGAGACAAAAGTTCCTCGTGGGGCGCCCTCCCTTACAGCGTACCTATATCCGAAAAGTGTGGTCATGTTTAAGGATGTGGTTCAGACAAATAAACTGAACTCCTTATGACCAATATAAAAAACTTCAATACCTACTCGACCCAAATGTATGGGCCAGCCTACCTCATCTATCTTATTTTTTATAATGTGACGTGTAAAAGTGATTCAGTTATCTTATTTACAGAATAAACAATTTCATTTCATTTCATTACTTACGTATACGCAAAAGCTTACGTCTACATTATTTGGGAAAGTTGTGTACTAGATTGCCAATTTCCCACCGTTCGGTGAATGACGTCAAAGTCGAATGGTGACTTCTATTCACCCAGGAGCGGTGAAAAGGTAAAAACCAATTCAAAACAGTTTAAGTTCATACACTAGGTATTGAAATTTCTCGAAGTTTAAAGCTTTTTAAAGCAAAATGAGCAACAGAATGAGTTCTTTGTGACTTCATAACAAGCTTCGAGATTTGAATAGTTGGCGTCGACTTATGCATTTTAATTTATTATGATTAAAATTGTTCAGTTTTATATTATTTTGGAGTAAAGGCGATCTTATTAACTAAACGGCGCGTAAAAACAAAATGGTGGCAGACATGTTTTATATAATTATCTACATATATCTTTACATAGTATAAAACAAAGTCGCTCCCGCTGTGTATCAAAAATCAAAATGAAAAGTCATTTATTCAAACTAGGCTGAGAATCAGCACTTTTCGAACGTCAAAATTACATAAGACAGTCCCCCAAAACGCCCGCCCTTCACAACTTCCTAGTGCTTTCGCTGGGGAGAAGAAGTGGCGCAACAAACTCCCCAGCAGCATCTCTCTCATATCTTCTCCGCAACGGATTCTAATGCAGTTTTCAGCAATAGATAGAGTGATGCAAGAGGAAGGTTTATATGTACTCGTATAATACTCGTACCTACCGTATATATAACGTTATTATGACAATAGATGACGCCACGTGTCTTTTGTCTTGATCGCAGACGAAGTCGCAAACAACAGCTATTAATATATGTATATACGTATTTCTTAAACCCTAGAGTTCATCAATTAAAACAAGAATTAGACTTAGGTATTTGGATAAAATACCTTCCAGCGTTTGAAAAGGTAGACATTTTAGGTCAGCAGTTCAAAGTAATTCTAAGTACGAGTATCTGTTCGTTAAGTCTATTTTCTGCGAATTCTGTTAGTTTTAATAATAGAAGGATGAAAGGTCAACAAAGATCAAAGCCTAGACTTAATTATACAAGTTAGTCAAGTACTTCTGCCCCGCGACTTCGTCCGCGTGAAAATTATTTTACCATTTATGTACACACATATACAGGATGTCCTTCGAAGTATGGATTAAATCGAATATAGGAACGTGGGCAAGGTTTTCCCAAACTTTTTAACCCTGAGAATGTCGGTGAATTTTTATTTTAAATTAAAGTTATGAACAATTTTTTTTTTTTCAATCTCTTCGCAGTGCACAAAGAAAGAAAAAAAAAGAAACTATCAGGGCTGCCAATTATTTTTTTTTTGATGGCACTGATAGTTTTTTTATTATTTAAGTACTTTTATCTTTTTTTGGCGTGATAACGTCTTATAAATCGATGAACTCCGGCTGCACTCACGAAAAAGCATGACTCATTGTCACGTTCCGCCTGAGCCGAACGTGCAAGCGAGAGCGCTGTACAAGCGAGGCCCGAGCGGCCTAAGCGTTCGGCTTGTGACGCATCTATCTCTTATGACGTTATCACGTAAAACCGACTTTACAGACAACCATTTTTTTTTAAGTACATTTCGATAGACACCTCACAAATATCTCACTAGATTTTATCTACATTACTAGTCCTAAATTTTCTGATAATCTCGGATAAGAAACAGAAGTTTGGATATAAAAAAGAGTGACACTTGTTCTTGAAATGTTTTGTCTATTCAAGTGTATAAAAACTTGTTTTTTAAACAAAGTCTAAGCCTAAACGTTTTCGCCTCATATAAGTTTGTGAATTGTTGGTCAGCAGTTCAGTACTTTAACTATATGTCTTCAGAGCTATCAAGTAGGTCTACGTAGGTAGGTACTTTTTCTACTTTAAAAAAAAAACACCTTTGGTGTTTATCTGTGTGACCGCATAGGTTTTCAAAACTTAAAGATGAATTTTGATGTGGTTTTTGTTTTCAAATTATTTTATAATTTTGTAAAAGATTTATTTAATAATAGTCCCAACCTATATTATGTCTCACTACAATTGCAAAGAAAGTTATCCGAGACGACCTCTTTGCCAATAGCCAATCATTTTACCAAATTCGGCGATTATTTTATTCAAGAGTGTTCCTCAGCTACAATTTCCAAACAATACAGATATACTACAAGTATATAATACACCTTAATATTCAATCAACAAAAACACTTATTCTTAGTTTTCAATTCCAATAACAACACAAAACGTTCTAAATATTAAGCCGGTGTGCCCCGACGTGATAATTGTCAACTAACAATTCAAACAATTGTGATACCGTCATGACGTCACGTGACACGGTCGACAAGTAATAAGTTGATAAGGACGACAGTAACTCGCTATCTATCGGGTGATGACTGAGACAGTCATGGAAACACGCTTTGCGAGAACGAGATAGAGGAATATTACTAATTATGTTACTACCAATTTTTTTTTTAAATTGCATACCTAGCTATTACCTATTCAATTGGTTACATTCCAATAATAATTTTAAAATATTTGTCAAATTAGAAGTTGAGTTTATTTTAGTAAAACATTGATGATGATGAGATGATTGATGCGACTTGCGACGCGACTGGCGTCAAGCGACAGCGCGTACGTCACGTTTTTCCGCATTTGTGGTATGTTCTAAACAATTCCTCTCATTTGTTATCTCCGCAGACGCTGTCGCTAGACGCGTTTTGCTTGAGCGTGTAGCACGTGGCCACGGGGTCATACCTAGACTTGAAATACCGGTATTTTTGGGAACCGGTACCATTGGCCTTAATGTGATACCGGTACGGGGTACCTGAGTGGTACCTATAGTATTGGTACCGGTACCAGACGTAGTACGTATACTATTGGTATTTCTAATCAGTATCAGTTCTGTACCGGTACCAAACATATCGCTCATTTGGAGAAACATCGACGTTACAGCCACGTTTTTTTTTTAATCTTTGCTTTCCTAACGTAAATACGCTTTCTAACTGCTTTTGTAGATATATTTATCTAATTTTTGGGGAAAAAAACCATTTACGTCGATGTTTCTCCAAATGAGCGATATATTTTCCGTAAGTTAGAGTGAAAAACAGATATAGTAAGTAAAAATTACAAAAAGGTTTGTGGTACGCGCCAGGTATTTGGATTTAGTACCGATACTTCTTAGTTGGAGTACCGCTATCCGTCTGAAACTGGTACTCAGGTACCAAAATGGCAAGAACCGCTTAGTCCTTTTGGTACCATATCCAAGTCCTGGGTAATATATAAGTAAGTAGGTAGGTGTAGTCCTGTGCAAAAGACACTAAACATCAAAGCAGGTACTCCATATTAATATCTCTTAGATTTTTTCCTCCATCTTGGAAGATTAAAAACAATACAGTTCAGTTCCCAGGAGTGGAAGGCTCCCATTAAAATGGGATAGCATGAGGTATTTTATGGAGCTATATAACGGAGATCGTCACAGATCTTGCACGACTAGCCTTTTGGGGACATTTGCAGGTGTGGTGTAAGTTATGACAGTAAGCGTTTTTATTGTAATTTTTTTATAAGTAAAATCTGAAAATCGTTATTTCAGAAACAAAGTTAACCTTTTAACCGCCCGACTTCATATCAGACGTCGTGCCCCCAGCGCCTGAATAAAAAACGAAAAAAATACCTGATAGAATACAGCGTAATTACCTACATAAAAAAGCAGATTAAACGAGCTGTGGTATTTTGTCGTAAATATACGACCCTGGCGAAATGGACCCGAAAATATTTGTCGGATTAATCCGACGTAAGCGGTTAAAAGGTGAATAAACTTTTCCTATTTTTTAGAAACCCAGAACAGCTTTTTTTGTCACGGGTACTCTTAGCAGTGAATTTTCTCTCATCTACTCGTTGTCCGTATGTCAATGCAGGATCCAGTAAAATATCGACTGGTATATTTGCCTGGCAATGCTAAGCTTGACTCCCATTTGGTGCATCCTTGGGACGCACACCGCACATAGTTCGTTATCTGATTTAAAGTATGTCATAGTGTCAGTTTATTTCTATAATATAAAAAAAATATATTAATATAATTTGTTATCATTTAATTGTGCTTTTGTGTGTTGATGTGCTTTGTCTTTTGTGTGCACTGAATAAATGTTTTATCTATCTATCTACATACCTCATTATTTAATTTGCCTGAGGCACGGACATTACAAAGTTGAATGACTACGTCAAAAGACAGGTGAACTCGAGAATGGTGAAACTGGGCAACTATCATTTGGCTACCGAAGTCAGAATGGCTAAAGATTTTTATATATTTGACTTTACATTGCCCGCAAAATCGACCCCGTAAATTTACTTTTTACGTAAAATAATATAGCCTGTGACACTCTACAATACTGCAGCTTTTCATTTAAAATAAATTTTAGGTCGGATCAGTAGGTAGGTCCGAAGATGACCCCCTACATACAAACTCACTATACCTATTTATAATAAATATTACTAGCTTCGCATCGCATCACCTGCCCGCGCTATCACTTCGTTTTGAAATAGCGTTCTTTCTGACTTTTATTCTTATTGCCTTTTATTCTTAAGGGTCTTAGCACGATGTTAAGCAGCCTTTAGCCTCAAGAATTGGGCTATCAAATGCAACAATAACTGTTGAAATCCGATTGGTAGTTCCAGATATTACCCCTACCTACATACAAACAAACAAACAAACTACCTCTTTATAATATTGTACAGAAGACCTTTATGAATGATTGTTATAGGTCTTGACAATCATCAATATGCTAGGTTACAAAAGCTTATGATACCAACTTGCACCACACTTAAGCAGCAGTCTTAAAATCGTGTCCAAGACGACAGTAACGTCACCAATAAAAATAACTCGGAACCTTGACCCATATGTTGACGACCCCTCCCGGAACGCCCAAACGCTTTTTAAACCACTTTCGTGTTCATTGCTGTTGCTCCCAGCTGTCATTCTTAGATCTTTGACTGTTGTTACGGTTAGAAGAAGCCCAGAAGTCTGACAACCACACATACCAAGGGGTATCATGTTACCAGATAACCCAGATACTGGGTAACACCCAGTATCTGGGTTGTGGAGATCCGATAAGCAGTTGATCCATGTTAAATACTAACATAGCAAGAGTTCTAGAGAGCCTCTTTACAATCAGGATTCGCTAAATATAACTCGGTTATTGATACCAGCATCTTTATTGCAGAACACACTTTCAATGACAATCAGAATTTTTTTTAAGGATATTGCTAAACCATTGCTTCATAAGTTCCAAAAATTTGTCTGCTCAACAGCGTAAATAACGCAATGAATGTCGACGAACTGTCAAAATTAAACCCATTGCTACTACCCCGCAGGTCTGAAAGACAACATTCCGCCATCTTTATTGCAATTTCAGTCTTAATTTCGGACGCATAAAGTATTACACCAGTTACGCCTAAATTCACAACAAATTCAAAAGACCAGCGTTAAGATTTACGACCTCGTATTCAAGTAGAAATTGAACAATAAAGGAGCTTTGAAATGTGCCTACTTTGAACATCTGCTAACTGGCAGCGCTTTGCAGCAGGTTTTCGTAATAACTGATGATACATCATTACTTGAAGAACGAGTGACTTCATAAAAACTTCACAAACACGTCTGTGGCAAACTGGTTTCGTTGTATAGGATAGCGCTTTCAGCGGCTGTGTGCAGCGGTGGCTAAGCAGACATTTGGCTTTAGTTCCTTCGTCAGTTTTTTTTCACAGCTTGCTAGTAAACAATTACTTGTTTATGTATATTTTTATAAAATTTTCTTTTTTATTAGATAGGTAGGTAGAGCAGTGTTGGCCCAGTGCAACAGCCGAGATTTACGAGTTGTAGGTCGTCGTGAGGAAACTGGCATGTCCTAGAAGCAAAAAATTCGAAGACATGTGATATCGACCAACTGTGCCCACGTGGTGGATTATGGCTCACTCCCACTGAGAGGAGGCCTGTTTCCCAGCAGTGGGAACGATATAGGCTGATTATGTATGTTATGTAGCTAAGTATCACTGTCATATTTAGAAATTAAAATTGCCTCAGTACAAAATAAATAATGAAATATATTATTTTATTTGGGACACGCACAGATAAACAATAAAAAAGAACATTAAAAGTATACATAACATAAAGTTAACAAGTAGAAAATTATTATTATTATGTCATCGCAATTATAACATTTTCACTGTAGTAGATAATTTAATTTTGATTTGAATTTTTCGTTAATTTGCAGTAGGAATAAATTACAATTAGTTGGTGTTCATTGAACCTTCTCATCATCTGCCTAGCCTTTTCCCGTGTTGGTTTCGGCTTCCAGTCTAACCGAATGCAGCAGAATACCAGTATTTTACATGGAGTGACTGCCTATCTGACCTCCACAACCCAGTTACTGGGTAATACGATACCCCTTGGTAAGACTGGTTGTCAGACTTTCGGGCTGCTGACTACCCGTAACGACTGTCAAAGATCCACGAATGACAGCCGGGACCAACGGCTTAACGTGCTTTCCGAGGCACGGGGGGGCACGGTATGTAAAGATGGTCACCCATCCACAGACCAACCGCGGCAAGCGTAGCTTAACCTGATCGATCGACCTGTGCGGCTGTTATTATTTAGCCACGGGCCCCTGTGGGAACCTTCTCTCGTGTATTATTTTGTTTAATTTATTATTGTAGGTAATACTCTGAATGAGCTGGACTCCTTCTAAAAGGATTAGCCCACAAGAAGACCTTTGCACTGCAGTGGGACAACACAGGGTAATAATAAATACCTACTCTGAATGGCAAACTAAGAATGTTTTTTATTTGTTTTATTTTATTTGGAGGGCACTGATATCAGATCCGACTTACGTGTTGTAGTTCGGGGGTTCGAATCCAGATACGCGCTTTACTTTGAGTAAGTAATTTCATCACCACTGCTCTCAAAACGCTGAATGAAAACATCGCGAGGAGACCGGCTTGTCCTAGAATAAAAAAAATCGAAGACATGCGACATCTACCACCCGCCCTTTCGTAAAAAGGAGGCCTGTGTCCCAGCAGTAGGAATATTATAGGCTGATTATGCTATTAGGAAAACTTATAGCTAACAGACATTTATAATGGTTACAGTTTTTAGTACAAATAAGGTCAAATTTTGCAAGTTTCCACTTATAATACGAATCACACTAATAAACACTAATATTATAAAGGAGAAAGTGTGTGTATGTGTGTGTGTGTGTGTGTGTGTTTGTGTGTGCCTGTTTGTGTGTGTATTTTGTATAGAGGTAGCTGACACCCTGTATTAACATTTTGGCTACTTTTTATCCCGATATTCCCACGGGATCGACACTTATGTCGGTGAAACCGCGGGGCGCAGCTAGTGAATATTATATTCTTGACAGTTACGCTTAAATGTAATTTGAGCAAAATAATGATTGCAGAGAGTCCTTATCAACATTCAACTCCCAGTGTTAGAAACATTGATGTCAACGTCCTAGAAGGTTGCATTAATACCACAACCCGCTCATTATCAGGTACTAGTTTCTGCATTCGCGATTTGTTTGTAAAAATTTAAACAAATATGAGTTTATGGAAAAATAACTTTAAATCCTACACAGTAAAGTTCAGTTTACGCTTCAACTTCAAGCATTTTTACAACTTTTTCAATACTGCTAGTCACTCTGAAATCAACTTAAATACCATTAACATAAAGTTGACATTGGTTTAACTTGAAATAATATTAATTTGAAACGAGTTTGTAAAGACTTTACCTACATACATACGTAAACTCACGCCTTCTTTCCATGGGGGTAGGATAACGCCACCTGCTGCGACCATTTTTTTTTAAGGATGGGAAATCATCAAATTACTCCTCCCCACGGAGTTACTCCGTGCTCCTCCTACTCTGCTGCTGACATCTCTTTGAGGCGCGCGTGGAACATGTACGCGCAGTCCCTGCTGCGACCTTAATTACTTCTTTTGGTTCGTTTACATTCATACATTTGGTCATACACGCACGCCGGTTACCAGAACTACGCACTCTACCTCTCTGAAGAACATCGCCAATAAAGTCACTACACATCTTCTTCTAGGGCGCCACCTCCCGGGCGTTTTACTTTTGTTAGCGCCTTTCATTCATCCAGACCGGAATAAATCCTCTCAACATGACCAATTTAGAAAGAAAGAAAGAAAATACGTTTATTTAGCACAGACTAAAAGACACACAATACACCAAATACATACATCAGATAAAAAATAAAATCAATAAAAGAAATTAAAAATAAATAAATAAATTACAAAAAAAAATAAAAAAATAAAACAAATAAATTTACAAATTACGATACACAGACATAAGCCTCATAAGCATTGCCTACCACTCACATTATAAAGCTGCCTAAATTAACAAAATAAACCACAAAAAAATCAGTGAAAAGTGATCTTAATCTCTTTAGCATCACGAATTCACGACACAAGCACCCAATCAGAAAAATCCAGCAAAAAAAGCGCAAAAAATCCAGCGCTTACCGCTTAACCGCTACAGATTCAGATGTCATAGTTGCAAAGGCATCGTCTCGCAACTAATGAATAGGACCAATTAGTGAGACTGCCGTTTCAACGACCCTTAGGGAGACATTTACAGGCAACGCGTGAAAGGGCAAAAATTTATGCGTATAAATTCAAAATGGCGGCCTAGCTGGTAAATTAATTTTAAGTTTAATGAGAGGCGGGCTAGACAAAGAACTGGTATGGTGGATAGACGCCTTCCGGGGCTTTTATTCCTCTGTGTGTGATGTACAGACGCCAGCACATCAAGCTACTACAATCTGTCAAATTTCTTTAATAGATTTTCAACTTTATCGCTAAAGCATAAGGTTCAAAGTTGATTGGGAAAATTTGACAATTTCGGGTAGCTTGATGTGCTGGCGTCTGTACTTAAACATGTTTACAAGGTGACTTGTAATTTGACGTATTCCTTCCAGGACGTGATAGTGTGGCTCATTTGAACACTTAAGCACCCCATTAAGCATAGACAAAAACTCATGGGATAAAACGCGAAAACAAAATTTTTACGTATTTTTTAAATTTCCCAGAATTCGTTACTAAATATCACTTTTCTCGAAACTCTCGAATTTAATCGCCATCATTACTATTCAATTAGATACCCTGATACTTTAACAAACATCAAACAGTTAAAAGTTAAAGGAAGAAGTTTATTAACCATTTATAATGTACTATCGCGGACATTCCCGCTTGACCACCACTAAGTTCATTTTTGCTTGTACTCAAAAAACAGAAGCGCTCTCTAGTAAGCGCGTCAAGGTCAAACAGTTCGTCCGCAAAATTCACAAAAGGAGTACACGTGATGCGTCACTTTCAGTGCAGGTTGCAACTAATTGCGTATATTTATTTTTGCTTTCCTAAGAGGCGTAAACTTTAAGGGGGCGTAACTCGGCGGATTTAGGCGAAAAATGTTTAAGTGATCACTCGGAAAAGGCCGCGACGGTACATGAAAATTTTTTTTTCTTGAATCCTATGTATTTTTGGCTATGCTTTACGGGGTGCATAATTGTTGCACATGGGTCACCGCATGGGAGCCGCGACCTCAGCTGTACGAAAACCGAAGAAATGGACATCGATATAAGTTTATACCTTTTTAGTTGACGTTTTTGTCGTAGTTGGATTACAGTTTATTTTTTTTTTATTTTTTTTTCATAATTTAGATATGAATTTTTAAAGGCTTTATTTACCATTGTCTTTTAGTTTTTTTGATTTTTCTATTAATTGCTATTTATCGTTACTTCTGTAGGCTGATTTGATACTCGTGGAAACGGACATTAACTTTTTATCATAACGCCAGTATTCCCTGGAAGGATAAGCAGAGATGTATTTGTAGTAACACCCACATTTCACTAATTATACTTTAATTTCCGCATGCACCACAAATTACGAAAATAAATCGCAAACCTAATGCCTGTTTTTTATTTTGTTTCCATTGTTTATCAAAGAAATTTTCATTCTTATTTAAAGAAAAGCTTTTTCATTAATTTTTCATTGGGAAACAAATGCAAAGCAATATTAAAGTATCCCTAACATTAATTTCACCACTAATTTGATCCGTAAATTATAACTTTTTCCCGGCGTGACCATTCTTCATCAGTATTACGGAGTTTTTAATTTTTCTGAACAAAAATCATTAAAACTTGCACAACATCAGTTCCTTGTGATTTAGATACTTTCTTTCATTTATTCTTTTTCATTTAATTTATGAGTGTTTTTTTTAATCAAGCTTTTCAGTTGAGAAAAAATGGATGAAACGATTTTATACTAGCTGACCCGACGGACGTTGTCCTATTCAAACAATATCATTATCTGCCTAGCCTTTTGCTATGTTGAAGTCGGCTTCCAGTCTAATCGGAAGCAGCTAAGTACCAGAATTTTACATGGGGCGACTGCCTATCTGACCTCCACAACCCAGTTACTGGATAACACGTTCTAAAACTGAAATTCAGTACAACAATTTTATGATTTTTCAATAGTAGGTACTAGTAATTGACGGGTTTGTGGCTAAGTAATAACAGTCGCACGGATCGATCGATCAGGGCCGCGGTTGGTCCGTGGATGGGTGACCATTTTTACATACCAAGACCGCTCCGTGCCTCGTAAGGTCCCGGGTGTCATTCGTGGATCTTTCACAGTCGTTACGGGTCGTCAGAAGCCCGAAAGTGTAACAAGCAGTCTTACCAAGGGGCATTGTATTACCCAGTAACTGGGTTGTGGAGGTCCGATAGGCAGTCGCTCCATGTATCTAAAATACATATTACGTATTCAGCTGCATCCAGTTAGATTGAAAGCTGCCGACACAAGCCCTTTATTCATAAATGTATCTATTAAAAGAAAAAAACATCATCATTTCAGCCGAAACACGCGCGTCCTCTGCTGGATATAGGCCTCCCCCAAGCACCTCTAATTCGACCGGTTCTGTGCTTCTCGCATCCAACGGGTTCCTGCGGCCTAACTTAAGTGGCAGATCACATTGCTAGCAGAACAGATGGCCGATGGGCCCGAAAGGTTCTGGAGTGGCCACCGCGTACCACAAGACGTAGCGTTGGAAGGCCTCCCACAAGGTGGACCAAAGTTCTTGTGAAAAAAGATATAAATAGACATAAATAATTATTTAAAGGTTTTAAGGCTCTCTAAAAGAAAAGTTGCATACCCTCCAGAAGCAAAGTTACACACTGAATTATATACGACACACATCACGCAGTCGTAATTAAAAGTAGTCCAACATTTCCTCAACGCACTCATAAACCCACCTGCATAAATAAACCATAACGTACTCTACTTATCCCAGTTTCCGAGTCACGGAAGCCAAATCCTTGAAACTCCCGCAACGAACACTTGAAAAAGAAAATTATTCTGACGTCTAGAGACTGGCATAAATTCAAAGCTTTACATCATCATTTAAAAACAGAAAGTATGGGGGTCTAGCTGACAAGATACCTTTACGTTTACAAGCTAAAATCATCCTTGTACTGGATAATTTTAAAAGCGTTTTTTGGGTGGAGGAAATTTTCAGGACAGCCCAACTTTTGTCAGTACAAAATTGGATGTAATAATAAATATATTTCAGTAATTTTACAAGCGAAAAATTTATTGAGTGTAGCGAAGTTTTTTAGATTGTTAAATAATTATTAAGTATTATATAAAATATTATTTAGGAACATTTATTTTCAATTGAAGGCTAAATTTGCAGCTTGTTGGAAAATGTTAAGTAACTTACTGCTTTTGTACAAACATTTTAGTTTTTTAGTTTTAGTTCAATAGCTCGTCTTAAAAACTATTACCGGTATCGCGGCGAGGATCGGAGGCTGTTTAGGAAAAATTTACAAGTAATTTTCAATGAAAGGAATTTTACATTTTAGTTTTCTCATGTTGACCGCTGGGCATAAGTTTCCACGTAATGGGTGAAGATGGACGGCGATGCCGAGGTCGGCCCAGAAAGCGGTGGTGAAATGAGCTGGACGCGTACCGCAAGAGTTGGTTCGAGATGGCGCGGGAAAAGAGTTCTAGAAAGGCCTTGGGGGAGGCCTTTGCCCAACACTGGGACAGTATAGGCTAAACAAAAAAATAACAAAAAAAAAATCTCATGACTATAAATCAAAAGAAAAGAATAATTTTCTGTAACTCTTGGCTTCTTTAATCCCTTTTACATACATTTTGTACACATGTCCATAATCACCACTGTATCTGACAAGGGTATCCTAATAAAAAAACCCTAACAAAATTCGACATACCCGGAAAATTACAGAAAGTTACACGAGTTGTCGAGACAAGCCACTTCAGTCCCACCGACCCTTTAAAAAGGCACTGGCTACAAAATTCAGCCGTCATTTGTTTTATTTTTGTTTTCCCAAAACAAAATGACAAACTGTCAAACAAAAAAAGTAGGATACTTTAAATAAAGAACTCGAATTTAACAAACTGCTTACATTACGTTAGAGGTTAACGTTAACCCTTATAACTAGCATGATACCTACCGAGACTATTCCTGCCTTACTTTTGAAATTATAACAACCCTGAACTAAGCACACCAACCATTTTAGTTCCCGTCACAAAATCTCTAACAACATCATCCATTGCGCATTTTCTTCCGTTCATACTTTCAACTTACTCCACGTAAAGACCAATGGATGATAAATTAAAATGTGTGAGCAATATTGTCGAGTGTTTCTGGTAGGTTCCACTGACCGCAGTTCTCATTACGTCGTCAGCAAATAGTTGTGAGTGTTGGGCTGTGATCAGCAATACAGTAATAGCGGGGTGATAAGCTATAGCGAGCTAAAGTCTCAATACATGTCGCACAACTTGCGTCAAACACATGACAAAGAGCGTTTACGCCGTACGGCATTTCATACAAACTTTCAAGCCGTTGTTTTTCGAAATGAATGAACCGATTTTAATGAAACTTCTTACGCATAAGCAGGATACAAAGGTCTAAAAAGTTAGCAGAAAACATTTCCGAAATGTCTTATTTAAAAAAAGATAACTGTAAATCTCTGTTTCTATGGAAACTTTAAAATCGGTCTAATTTGGCTGTAACACAATTATTGTGCTAACTTTTTAGACCTTTGTATCCTGCTTATGCGTATGAAGTTGCATTAAAATCGGTTCATTCATTTCGAAAAACAACGGCTTGAAAGTTTGTATGAAATGCCGTACGGCGTAAACGCTCTTAACTTATTGGACACGGAAATTCGCATTTGTTAGTGCAATATTTAAAAAAAATATGTCACATTGGTGGACGGAAACTCATAGCTAATATGGCTTGAACAGCACACAAATGTACAGAGGCGGACTTAATGCCATAGGCATTTTCTACCAGTCAACCTTTGGGTCACCCAAAAGTCAATCATGAAAATTGAGGAATAAATGTTTTTAAATATAACGAGACGCACAAACCTATTAAAACTATAAATAGAATAATATACCTAACTACATACAAATATAAGAACAAGTAAAACAGTGGCACTCCGGTAGTGCCGACAGAAATGAAAACAAAACACACTTTGCCATGACTTACTGAGAAATCGGATACCTATACATTAAAACCGAGTCCATCCCGAGGACAGCCGAACACATCCGAATGTAGCGCGGTATCGGTAACAGTGACGCGAGTTCAATGGATTTTTTCCATAAAAAAAATGCCCAACGTGCAAGAAGTTTTCACTTCAATAAACCCGCGCCTGCTTATGAATAGGCCGCAGCCTAAAACACAATGTCAGATTATATTCTGCAGAAAACCAGTCGGACACTGTTCTAATTATTAGTTTAGTTAACATGGGTTTTATGATAATAGGTTATCTTATCTTGTGATAGAAGAGCACTGTTTGTATTATATTTAATTATAAACAACTAGATTCCGCACGTGGCTTTGCCCGCGTGGTGGAAAGAAAGCTGTTATTTTGACATTACAAACAGACACTTGAATTTTATTTTATTGTACAGATTTACAAAAATATTTTTAAGATCACTAACCTCCCAAATAATTGGCCAACTACGCAGTTCGCAAATCAGTTAGTGTTCATCGTTTTTAACTCATTAGTTCTTCAATTAGGCCCGCTACCAACCCTGCTTATCTACCTTGCTGGAACTATTCTTGTCAGCTGTTCTTCTCAAGTCATACTGAAACCTGAAAAAAATAAATACAGTATCGGTTGTGTACTTACAAAGTGTAGTTTTTAAACTCAAACCATTTATTTCATATAAACCATTTACAGGCATTTTTGAATTGTCAAGAAGTTGTTCAGTCAGTAAATATGAAGCTAGTCGCCCATTCCAAAGCGTAGGTACCTATGGAGAAGAACGGGCATGAAACTCCATGGACACTCTTTTAAATTATATTTTACAAAAATATTAGTTACATCATTAATGTTGAATTTATAATTATATGTGAGAACGATGTAAAAAAAAAGACGTACGCGTTAAAAGCGTCCAGAGTACAGCAAATAGTAGGTACTTAACAAAACAACAATCCAAAAAAAAAAACCATACTAATATTATAAATTCGAAACAACTCTGTCTGTCTGTCTGTCTGTCTGTATATTACCTTTTCACGCTTAAACCACTGAACGGATTTCGACAAAATTTGGCAAAGAGATAGATTGCATCCCGGGGAAGGACATAGGATAGTTTTATCGACATACCTCGCAGGCGAAGCCGCGGGCAGAAGCTAGTTTTACATATAAAAGAGAAATCCCTGGTCGTTTACAGGCTACCGTAAATACCGTGACAGTAACATTGCGTGTACGGACAGCAGTGGTGTCCCAGTGGTAATGGCCTTGACTTACGAGTTGTAGGTTCGAATTCGAGCCCAGACAGGCGCTTTACTTTGTGTAAACTATTTCATCACCACTGCTCTCAAAACGGTGAAGGAAAACATCGTGAGGAAACCGGCGTGTCCTAGAACCAAAAATTCGACGGCATGTGACATCTAACAACCGTTACTGGGCCCGCGAGGTGGATTACGGCCCACTCTCACGGAAAGGAGGCCCGTGTCCCAGCAGTGGGAATTATCGGCTAATTACGCTACGTGTTTACATAACGATGCTATTTGGCAGTTTTATTTGCAATTTTTTTTTTTTTTTTGTTATATTTACATGATATAAGCTAACATTTAAAATAATAATATGTACATTTATATGAAAAAAGGACCTTAAGGCATCAATAAATTCGTCCATCGCTGTCAACAGGAACAGTGCCCAAAAGACTGGCAGCATTGCCACGTTGTATGGCGATGTTAATTCTTTGGAAATAGAAATAATATTATTTGCCAATTATTATTTTGTAGTTCGACATTCGTCGTAAGCGGAGACTTTATTTAATTTCTTGCTAATTAGAATAAAAATTGCCTCCATCACAATTTTGGTGACATAATAGGAAAAAAAGAAGATAAGGTTACCGGCCATCTTAGTTTCGGTTCTCGAGTCCACAGCTCCGCTAACTGAAAGTCGTTCATTCCATTTTACATTATATGGAACAAAGTACTCAACTAGGAAGCTCAGTATGCTATGAGCGCAGCATTACGCTTTTAAAATAATGTGTAAAATAAAGTACATTTAATTTTTTTCTTATTTCGTTTGAATCCCTGATGGGAGCTAGAGTGAGGGGCTAAGTGAGAATGATTACCCATACAGGAGTCGTGCCTCGCTTAGTGGGATAGATACTGGAGCTAGTATAAGTAGTTAGTGAATTCTAATTGACATTTTAATACCTACTGTAAATAATAAATTAAATTAAGTCTTATTCAGGAACTTGCTAATTTGGTTGATTGTAAGGCGGGTTTTAAGTACTTTTTGCTATTATTCTTTTAGAAAAGCGACGTAAAACAATTTCATAAACACAATTAATTTTAACAAAACACTGTTGATGTTTTAATAACTTAGAAAAAATTACAATCAAGTAATTTAAACATTTTTTTTTCTGTATTAGTGGTTGGTTGGTAGTTGGTGGTGTTTGACAGTCACCTTCTGTGTACAATAGTTAAACCCCTGCGACTAGGCTATCATTTTACTGTATCCTACAGGGCCTGTAACAACATTGCAAATCTCATTCCTACCGTCCGATTAACTGTCACTTCAATTTCACAAACCACAACTTCATTAAGGCGAGTAACACTCCTGCGGTGCTCGCTTCAAACGCAGCACAACAATGTAAAAGGTTTTCCTGATACAATATTAATCTCACTAGACTCAGTTATAACATGAGAAATTAATTTATAAAAAGTATTAGCTCCGTGCATTTCAAGGAGAAATTTAACAAAACGTACACTTAGCTTTGTGGCTTGATGAGGCTATAAATTTTCGATTTCTAGAGGTCAATAACGATACAGTTTCTACTTAGTTTTATGCTTTACTAGCTTTTGACCGCGGCTTCGCTCACATAGACGTCGGGAATTATCCCACAGGAACTTACTAATGGGATAAAAATTTTAATCCTGCTATTGGTCATTAAAAGATCTTCTGAAAGGAGATAAATCTACCGCTGTCTCAAAATGAAAATTATGGGCCTGTGTATTCTCCCAATTCTTAGATATAGTGCTCAAACCTAGCCTTTGACACTTCAGCAGAGGTCCAAGCTCGAGGTTTGCCAGCGAGCCATGGAGCGCAGTATCCTGGGGGTTCGAATTTCTGGCCGTATAAACCCAATACAATACTTTATTTTGACAAACGGAGACTACAATACGACCATTTATGAAAACACTGTGAATCATTGACATATATACCTATTACTTTTTGCTGTAAATACAAACAAGAGAGAAAGAAGCACAAGAGCATAAGAGTCACTGACCTGACCTATATTATACAAGTACGCTGGACATCATACTATCGATGACAAAATGAAGACATTTGATTTTCGCCATTTTGGCGCCTATAGCTACGTCAGCGTCTGTGGAACTAATATTTTTGATAGCGAATATTTGCAACAATGTGACAATTTTAGTGCCTGAGGCGCTCGAGCAAGGCGCTTTGAATCGGCACCAAAAACAACTGTTATTTCGTATACCTAGTATATTATTAGTCCAGCGTACTTTTTTATTAGAGCTCAGTGATAAGAGTATTTTGGAACTGTTAAATCCTAGTAGGAATCGAAATTAAAGAAAAATTAAACAAACTTAGTAGCGATGGGACGACTATGGGAAGAGATGGGCGTCGAGTAGGATATTATCCAGGTAAATTACCATTTGGGTTTATACCCGGGTACCCAAACCGAACATCGACTATAAAGGTTGAAATTGAATATATGCGACAAATCGAAATGGAAGATTGTACTCATCATTATGAACAACTTTTACTATGGGACCAAACCCGAAATCGCGAAAAAAAATCAGCTGTTTCCTACATTTATGTTCGCATAACTCGTCAAAATGTAGGGAACAGCTGTTTTTTTTTTCGCGATTTCAGGTTTGGTCTCATAGTAAAAGTTGTTCATAATGATGAGTACAATCTCACATTTCGATTTGTCGCATGTTTTCAATTTCACCCTGTATAATTGATATCGTCTCCACCTTGTAGGCATAAAAATTCAACAAATTACAACTCAAGAAACAACTATTTCTAGATCCAATAAAAATAAAAAGCTACCTAATTTTATCCAATTCTTCAGCAAAATATCCAAAGTAATTTAAATCATAAAAAAAAACTTTTAATTCGAATCATAACTCCGAAAAAACCTGTTAATATTTCAAATTAAACAGGGAAAGTTTATTTTTGACTAGCACAGCTATAGTCACGAACATTTTGAGTCAGCCTAGGTTTCAGTGTGGCACGCGACGAATTTATTAGGCAATTTAGCTCACAAAAAATATTATTTCAGTGTAATTGTTGGTCGGAAAGCACTAATTTTTATTTGAAATTTTAGAAACTATTTTAAAATGTATGAGGGACTAAAATTAAAATCTAAGATGTAAAATAATATGTGATTTATTTTTAAACAAGATAATATTTACATAATATATAAGCTAACAGACTTAAATAATAATATATACATGTATACCGGATAATGTTTTTTAACCGTCTCGAAATTTTTACAGGGTGTTCTACCCATGAATATAAACAACTTTCACTGAAGTCACGAAAAATAAAACTGCTGTTTCATACATTTTGGTATAGTAGGCATTGAACTGTTGTATTAAACAGCAGATTTTTCTTTCGTGATTTTAGTTTTAGTCCCATAGTGAAAGTTGTTCATATTCATGGGTAGAACATCCTGAAAAATTTCGAGACGGTAAAAAAAAGCATCCGGTATAAAACAAAGCAAGGGTAGAGAATCATAGGGCCTACAAAATTCGTCCGCATCGCTGTCAGCAGGAAAAGTGCCCAAAAGGCTGGCAGGATTGCCTCTTTGTAAATAAAGTTAGTGAATTTCAGCAATGACACTAAACGCGATCAGCATACCTAAGTTGCGTTCAATAGCTGTCTGTGTCAATATTCCACAACAATGAATGCTATGTGACAGCTCTTGAGCTCAGTTTGAAAGTGTGTTCAGTGTGGTGATTGGTAGAATTCACCCTTAGTAGAAAAATGTACAAACATGAAATAACTAAACGTATGAGTGAAATTGTCTGTGACGTCATTTTAAAGTCTTCTCCATAAAAAAAATCTACTCTTCATCTCATTTCAATGGCTAAGCATTTACGATGTTATGAATCAACGGACTGGGAGTTACATAATCTTTCGAGAAAAACCATAAAGTCTTAGTCTCTCTGGTTTTATAAATCCCGGTTTTCAGTATCTGATCATTAAATCTGCAATCAACCAAAGCCTACTATATGTACCTATTTATAGTAAAACGGTACAATTACAAAACATAAAAAGGGCTACATAATGTTGAACATTATGTACCTAGTAGGTAGGTATATAATATTTGATTAAAAACTAACACGGAACAGTGGAGTCCCTACATACTTGCATATGTCTCACAGAACACCAGACATATTTTATGCATAATTTTAATTTATTCATCCGCAAACACATCATTCATACGCTCACCAAGTACCTATTATTACAAAGTTTTCTCTCTACTATTCTTTCAAGAAACTATACTTATCTACCTACATTCCAAACAAACTGGCACGCGACCCAAAATCCTTACAAAGGCAGGTGTTACCCTCGACTTTCACAGGCTTACTGTCTCCAAACAAAAACTCAATTAAAGGCCTCGAAAGACAAAGAAGGCAAATTATTTAGGACATCAACCGCCAAACTGTCTTTTTTTGCCTCTTTTTGGGGTGGGAGGGAGGATCCAATTTATCATTTGGCCTTCTGTTTAGGGTTGATACCACGACAGGGTTAATTATGTAATACAATTGCCACTGAGAAGGGTTAAAAAGAATCATGCTGTTAAACATGTTGTCGTGTTTAATGGTTGTAACACGAACACGTTTGACTGAGTCTGTTTATTGTTTTTCTTTTGTTGAAATTTGTTTTTGATTTGGTGACAGATGAATCTGTTATTAATGTGAAACGGGGCTTGGACTTTATTTTATATTCTGGCTTGGGATTTTCAGTTAAAGTCTGGTTTTAGTAGAGATAATTCTCCAATACGAAATAGCCCTAAACCGACACATCTAAAGCTGGATCCAGACGTGTGTAATGTAATGCAAATAGTGTGCATGGCATACAAATTCAATGTAAATCCTTTGTGCGTTTGACTGCGAGACTCGTGTTCGCGTGTTCGCGCTAAAAACCGTCAGCCGATGGATCAGCGCGAGCGGCAACTGATCGTTAGTGTGCATATACACGGCATACGTCAACGACAGAGGTAGGTAACTGCAACCGTCGACACTCGTCGGCCGTTGCTTCTGCCGTTGATGCATGCTGCTCGTGTGTATGCACACTTAGGTACCTACGAGTAACATTAGTAGTGCCGTCTAATCGCAGAATTCACGCTACATTACATTTCACATGTCTGGTTCCGGCTTTAAATATGCGTGGAAACCAAAGCGATGGGCAAGGCTCAGCAGGCTGACATCCACATGAAGAACGATAAAATGCCTTCTCTGATCGAGAAAAAAAACATCACCACTTTTAATAAGTGCTCAAGACACGAATCCTTAAATAACCAGGTCCTTACAACATCATATAATTTTTAACATCCCTTAACCTCTTCAAATAAAGAATGACAACCTTAAATTACAATAATAGAATAGAAAATAATATATTTCCATCATCATCGTCTGCCTAGCCTTTTTCCCAACTATGTTGGGGTCGGCTTCCAGTCTAACCGGATGCTGTTGAGTACCAGTATTTTACATGGAGCTACTGCCCATCAGACCTCCACAGCCCAGTTACTGGGTAATACGAAACCCCTTGCTAAGACTGGTTGTCAGACTTTCGGGCATCTTACGACCCGTAACGACTGTCAAAGATCCACGAATGACACTCGGAGGGGTCTTGGTATGTAAAGATGATCACCCATCCACAGACAAACTGCGGCAAGCTTAGCCTAACCTGAACGATCAACCCGTGGGGCTGTTATTATGTAGCCACAATAAAATAATATTATGTATTTCCATCGTCACACCAAAATGTAACCTATCCAAAAATAAAATTGACCTACCCGCAGAAATAGAATATTACAAGTAGTAATTCTGCGCCACTCGAGCTGGCATCCATTGATCGTAAAGTGTCTCTAATCTGGCATGCCCATTGCAGGTGGCCGAACTACCGCGACTCCTGCCCAATGTTCGAGTGACACACAGTTGCCAAGTCAAGGCACTATTTTATTTTCCAAAATGTGTATTTTGTTAACAGCTATGTCGGTGTATTATAAGATTTTGGGCTCCGGGGCCAATAAAGCTTGCCACCCAGTAATTTATCAAAAAAATTGGTCTGTAAAGTCGGTTTAAGGACGATAATTTTACGTGATAACGTCATAAGAGATAGATGTGTCACAAGCCGAACGCGGCCGATCGTGCCTCTCTATCGCTTGTTCCGCGCTCTCGCTTGCACGCTCGGCTTAGGCGGAACGTGACAATTAGTCATGCTTTTTCGTGCGTGCAGCCGGCGTTCATCGAATCATAAGACGTCATCAAGCCAAAAATTTTGTTTCTTTTATCAGTTTTGGCAAAAAAAAAAATATTTTTATATTATGGCGTATTTAAAAGCCAACAGTAGAATAATAATAATATGTACAATTTATAAAAAGGACGGAAAGTAATCAAAGGGCATCAAAAAATTCGTCCGCATCGCAGTCAACAGGAAACGTGCCCAAAAAGCTGGCAGCATTGACACGTTGTATGGCAATTTTATCGTACACTTAAGTGATGAGATCGAATGTAATCGGTTCAAATTAATACCTTGAATCCACTTAAAAATGAAAGTAAACAAAGCGGCTAATTTATATTGTTTTGTATTTAATAGTAATAAACACAGGCATAGAAAATGCACCATTATTTATTCGACAGAAAATAATCGATAATTACTATAAGAAGAGTGTAAGTAGTAAAAAAGCCGATCCAAGCCTTTGGCTTTTATAAAAACTTGTATCATCTATACTAATATTATAAAGAGGTAAATTTGTTTGTATGTAGGGGGTAATCTCCGGAAGTATTGAACCAATTTTAAAAATTATTTCACTGATAGAAAGCTACATTACTCGTGAGTGCTATAGGCTATAAATTATAAAGATATCATGCATATTAGCCGAACTATCTCAATTTTTGTCTAGCCAGGCGGAAAAAATTGCTCTTACAACAGAGTTATTTGCATGCGCTGCCTTAACAGTTGTATATAATTGAAAACAATGTACGGCAACCTGGTCCGCTTTGATTAGTGCTACAAAAAAGTCCGCGACACCATATTTCTATCTTTTATATTTTAGCAGATATAATAGCTTTTATGTGTTAAAAAAAGTATTTTTCGACGTACTTACTTTTGGACGATTTTTTAAACAACAAAATATTAAAGCTTATCGAAAAAAATATTATTTTGATCACAAGAACATCATAGAGATACGATTTGCCCGAAACAGTATGTCAATCGGTTAAATAGTTTCGAAGAAATTATAAAATTACTAAATCGCAAAATGCCGCCGTCCATTCACGAACCGCATTAGAACATGCTTTGTACGGACGTTTTATCCATTTACCCATAAATGGCGTTGTGCAATTACGTCATTTTTCTGAATCGCGTTGTTAAGATTTTCGGAGGATTAATGACCCTCTCCTCCAGTTATTATTTAACTTTCGTCGATAGGTATGAGTGTTGTACGCGGTTGGTTGGATGTCGTTGTTGGTCTTTAAAATTGTTTTGGTTGCTCGGTTTCTTAAAACACAAACACTATCTACTTCGTTCTCATTCTTCGAGTTCGAAGCTGTGGTATTTCTGTTTTTGGGGTATCGGAAAGTTTCAGCGATTGTTTATCATGCCTAAAAGGAAATCACAATTTTCCCGTCAGACATCCCAGACAAGAGCAGCTCGAGTACGCCGTACGGAAGAGTCTGCTCTTGAAAATCATCAGCCGCTCTCGAGGAATAGAGAAAATATTTCGCAACCACGCGCTGGGAAATCTAGCTCCGAGCGTCGAGCGTTCACAGCGGCTTGCTAACCAAAGCTGGAGAACATCGCAGGTCCGTGCTCGGGAATCTAGCGCTGAACGGGCGCAGCGTCCAAATGATTTAAGGCAGCATGTCTCTGCAACAAGGGATAGGGAGTCTAGCGCTGAGCGTTCGTAGCGGCTCGCTAGCCAAAGCGCGAGAACATCGCAGGCCCGTGCTCGGGAATCTAGCGCTGAACGTGCGCAGCGTCCAAATGATTTAAGGCAGCATGTCTCTGCAACAAGGGATAGGGAGTCTAGCGCTGAGCGTTCGTAGCGGCTCGCTAGCCAAAGCGCGAGAACATCGCAGGCCCGTGCTCGGGAATCTATCGCTGAACGTGCGCAGCGTCTCAATGATTTAAGACAGCATGTCTCTGCAACAAGGGATAGGGAGTCTAGCGCTGAGCGTTTGCAGCGGCTCGCTAGCCAAAGCGCGAGAACATCGCAGGCCCGTGCTCGGGAATCTATCGCTGAACGTGCGCAGCGTCTCAATGATTTAAGACAGCATGTCTCTGCAACAAGGGATAGGGAGTCTAGCGCTGAGCGTTCACAGCGGCTTGCTAACCAAAGCTGGAGAACATCGCAGGCCCGTGCTCGGGAATCTAGCGCTAAACGTGCGCAGCATCTCAATGATTTAAGGCATCATGTCTCTGCAACAAGGGATAGGGAGTCTAGCGCTGAGCGCCCCGATAATATAGCCAAATTGGCATGTAATTTATACATACATACATACATATGCAATAAAAACAAAACCCTCCTTTTGGCAGTCAGGAAATAAATCATAGCACTCAGTACTAACCGAACCACACTCATACTTTCATCACAAGTTAAAATGTTTGCCGCCCAACGAAGTGGGCGCGGGTCAGCTAGTTGACATATAAACGAGTTACTCCATCACCCAACATGTCTAACCAACAAGTTGGCCAACCTAACCGACCGTATACAAATTGTTTAAGAAGTAGGTACATTTGAGAGTCTTCGGGTCCGTTAGACCCTTGTTACAATATCTCTACGGGACCCGAATGTTTGCCTGTTCTCACGTACGTAAGTACAAGTCGAAGGGATCAGCCCTGTATTAATGAAAACAAAATGGTTATTGTCTATTGAATCGTTTGAAGGTTGTTGGAAAGGTTCGCCCTTTTTCGATGTAAATGTCGTGTTTGTACTTGAATTTGGAAGTAAAAATGATGGCTTGTTGATAAAGATGTCGGACTGAATTTACCAAAGAATCTTTTATCTGTGCAATAAAATTGTTTGTAACAGTTTTTCCATAGGTACTAGAAAAAAAAAACTGTCAAAAATCCAAAATTTATTTTCTTAGTATAAGACAATCTAGGTATAATAGTTTGGTGAAATTCGCCCTAAAAAAGGAGAAGGTGCTAATTTTGGATTTCTTGGAATAAAAATGTAACTTTCAACATGAAGAGATTATGATTTATAAACTTACGTAACTACCTATCAGTATACTGAAGTATCTAACCTACCAATTAATTATGTCCCAAAAGGTATACATACTTATGTATTACTCACGCCTTCTTCGCATGGGGATAGGTAGGCACTACTGAACATACTCAAACTCAACTCAAACTCAAAGCATTTATTTCAATTAAACCATTTACAGGCACTTTTGAATTGTCAAGAAGTCGGTCAGTCAGGAAATATGAAGCTAGTTGCCCATTCCAAAGCGTAGGTACCTATGGAGAAGAACGGGCAAGAAACTCCATGGACACTCTTTTAAATTATATTTTTACAAAAATATTAGTTACATCATTAATGTTGAATTTATAATTATATGTGAGAACGATGTAATAAAATAAAAAGACGTACGTGTTAAGAGCGTCCAGAGTACAGCAAATAGTACTTAACAAAACAACAATCCAAAAATAAAATTATTATAAAAAGCCGAGGCAGCCAATTGATGACCAGCCCCAACTGACGGCGCCCGTTCACGAACATGACACAGAAATCAGCACCATTCAGCTCAACCACTCCTCCTACTCCTTCCCTATATACTCCTTTCCTACATACTCCTTCCCTACATACTCCTTAACTACATACTCCTTCCCTACATATTCCTTTCCCAAATACTCCTTCCCTACATACTCCTTTCCTACATACTCCTTCCCCAAATACTCCTTCCCTACATAATCCTTTCCCAAATACTCCTTCCCTACATACTCCTTCCCTACATACTCCTTCCCTACTGTATACTTCTTCCCTACATACTGGTGTATTACAGGCCATCAAACTGAACAACTTTTTCCATGGAAGTAACATCGCAATGGCGAAAATTTTTGAACTGTCCCATACAAAACTTCTATACCAACCGTACCAAGTCGACCGAAATGTATGAGACTGCTGAGTTTTGGAAGAGATGTTGACAAAGCTGTGCAGTCAGATGGTCTGTATCTTACCCTTAAAGACCATACTTTTCTGGTACACTCTGTATATAGGTACCTACCTATAGTTCAGGAATAAATATGTTAAGAGGTAATGCGGTCGGAGAGACTTTGGCTCTCGCCTATTTCCAATTCAAAAGATATTTCATAAACTGAATAAGAAGGATATTACTATATCCCTAAGTGTTTCTGTTTTCATTAATAGTTGTCAAATTTGTACACTAGGCCTTTGTCGACAGCGGTTTAAATCGCCATTTTTTGAGGGTTCTAGTGCTTATAAAAAGAATGTATCATCAAAAAGGAAAACAGGGACATACAAGTAGTTAATATTCATTACTCTGCAAAAAATCATTGCTTTATGGTCATATAGCAGAAATGAAACAGGCGAGAGAGTTCCTATGGAGAAAGACCACCCGCATTTCCTCTTAATAAATAAATTAATACCTAAGCCAAAACTTATAATTAATATTGTTACATCTACTTCTCTCACTGGGATTAATCAGCTTAGCTTCCTCCTCTTAAATACAAAAACTTTACAGTGTAATACTGTAAACTTTTGTATCTGTGGCCATGAGCTAAACGCTCAAGCGACACGGGTCTTGCGACAGCGACTGCGTAGAAAACAAATGAAAAAAGTTGTTTAGTTCAGGCATCTCACCGTGAATACTTAGTTCAAGAGAGATTTCAATCGACCAGCCGATCATCGTCTACCTAGCCTTTTCCCAACTATGCTGGGGTCGGTTTCCAGTGTAACCGGATGCAGCTGAATACCAGTATTTTACATGGAGCGACTGCCTATCTGACCTCCACAACCCAGTTACTGGGTAATACGATACCCCTTGGTAAGAATGGCTATCAGACTTTCGGGCTCCTGACATTCCGTAACGACTGTCAAAGATCCACGAATGACAGCAAGAGCCAACGGCTTAACGTGCTTTCCAAGGCACGGAAGGGTCTCGGTATGTAAAGATGGTCACCCATCCATAGATCAACCGCGGCAAGCTTAGCTAACCTGATCGATCGACCTGTGCGGCTGTTATTATTCAGTCACAAGAGGCTAAGGATTGACATTATTGACAGCTCACTTCAAGCTCGCTTCACCTAAGTTTTCACGGTGAAATTTTCAACGACGCAAGTCGCTTCGCTCAAGGCCGTGAACGCGGCTTTAATCCGTTTTCAATTAAATTAGGCTGCCTACAAACTTGCGCCATTTCCTCCCCAATACCGCTGAATCGCTCAGGTGTGCGCCGTGCTTATCATGGCGTGCAAATTGTAAGGAAAACTGAGGTTTCACCTCACCAACGTTGACTTTGGTAGGGTTTTTTAGTGTTGGCGATTTTCTAATGATTCAATTTTTTTAGACCGATTAAAGGTCCTACAGTCGAACGAAAGTCGGCGGTAACCTTGAGCTGACCAAGCGTACGTATTACAGCGGTTCAAACAAAAAAGAGGCCATCCTATACTGTTTTACCACAGTTGGGCAGTCAACTGTACTACTTCTGGCGTCAGGCGTCAAAGAAATAATACAGTGACACTGTCAGAGTCACTGGAAACACCTGGACCAGAGATGCACGGAACCCTGAAAATGGCAGAAAGGCCTGTACCAATGATGAACAGACTCTGGACAGTGTTGTAACGTGTTCCACAAATTGCACCTTCGCCTAAACAGAATAGGTGCCGAAAGTGGAATAGCGCTTAGGTGCCGTTTGCTCAAGTGCCGTTTAAATTGTGTGCTTTAAGTTATAATACACTAGATCTCTTTTTTCTAATCTCACTATATTTAAGGCGAGGTTGCAGCACTTTTAACTTTTTTAAACCTCTGTAAATCTAGCAAAATATCAATGTTGCGCAAAAAGAAAATTGAACATATTGTCAAGCGTGGTGTGAAGATACTCGTATAAACGTGAATTAAAATAATTGGCTCCATAAAAAAAAACATAAAGATGACACTAAATCGCTATTTAAAACGTGTACCTTGAAGAGATTTCATCGTTAAACCATGTAAAAGTTATTCTAAAAGATAAGCCTTGTTATTTTTTAGGGCTTGGTGTGAACACATTTTATAATTTCCTTTTTTTTTTTTTATTAAACAAATGTACTCATAATCTAGCAGTTCAAGAACTCGAAATGGCCTGCCACTGACTGCGAGAGAGAGATGCCCCGATACGTACCTACTATGCGGGGAGTGAGGAAATGTTATTATACCTACACACCGCACTACAAAAGGGCCTTAACCGACATGAATTCTACGAGTAGATAGGGTACAATGTCGTGTCGTAATAATATCGAAAGGTATAAAAAGTATTGAAAGAACTTTAGAAATGTAGGCAGTTTAGCCATTTGTTCACAGTACCTAATGTAATTATTTACACTCCATAAATATCACTGAATAAATAAAAAAATTCAATTGTATATTAAATTACTAAAGTATGATTTGAAACGTAAATTCTAAATTTAATTCAGCTAAACTTTTTAAGTTTCGAAGGGACGTTTGAAAGGGTTAATGAAAAGCGACTAACAGAAGGTGGAAGGAGTGGAATCGCCAAGACGAGACGCCCTAGAAGGACATACAAATGGGTCAAATTAAATTAGCTAGCGAAACTCTGTGGGTGTCGATATCTCAACACGTTACCCATAAATATTCTTTGATTTTTTTTATAACAAAGTTTTTTCACATTATTTACATAAAACATTACCCTCCCTCCCCTAGTTGGGTAAAAAATATAGGTACTTTACTCATGTTTACAATAATAATATTTTTAAACTTAACATAAAGAAAACCAACCCAAACGCAGATACGAACCAACGTTTCTATTTATAATTCAACCATCGCTTAGCCAAATTGAAAATAATAACGATAAAAATAATATTTACAAGAAAAATGAAAGCGCCGGCGCCGGCCAAAATTGTCCCGAGTGACGCTCCTTCTAGAATGTTGCGATTAAAATTTATTCTAATTTATATTTTTCTTTAATTAAATAAGACATGCTTGAAGTGCTGGGAACGTGACCGGGGGCGGAAACCATTAGACGTTAGGTAAAGGTCCCACGACAGACATTTAAAAGGATGATTTTCACAAACGGCTCGTATCGCATCGGATCGGAAACGATACGCCTAGTCAAATGATTTAATTCCTACCGTGTTGACGTGTTCTAATTTTTGAAAATGGTTAAAGTTGACGTAGTATTGTTGGCTATTGCATTAGAAGCAGAAGAAAATAATCATAAAACACAGAGGAGGTAAAGAAAATTTTGGACGACAGCCGAAAGGATTCGATCGGATACGACGACAGGCGTACGGAGCCGTACGCGCGAGTCGAAAAAGTCGCGAAAGACGCCCGCGGTCAAGCTGCTGTAATTGTGTATACCCCATTACTAATAAACGTTGTTTAGCGTCTGTATAGTTACATAACGCTTTGTCTTCGTCTTTCGAAAGTCAAATTACTGACGACAGAAAGAGAGAAATCGGTGTGTAACTATTCATTTGATATAATACCTTTATTAGTAAGGGGGATAGACTTTAAATACTGTGTACACGATTTAATATTGTAAAATCCGTTCCGATCCGATGCGGTGTGAGCCATTTGGTGGAAATCGTCCTTTAGATAGATCAGTAAAGCCACGGTTTCCTAAAATAGCGGTGGCTGTCACATAACGGCCGCAGTGACGACTGTCATGAAAATGACGGCAGCGGGGTTGGACTTTACGATTCCAAAAACGCTCTTTAAGGAGCATCCAAACAGAGCGAGGCATGCACCGCAAGTGGTTTTTTTTGTACTGTTAGATGCCTCAGCCTGAGGCAACCGTACATATAAAAAAAATCATTTGCGGCGCATGCCTCGCTCTGTCTGGATAAAACCAACTTACTTTCATAAATAACGTTTCAGTGACGTCATTCTTCGGTGAATTGTTGACGCTTTGACTTAGTTATTAATTTATGTATACGGCTATCGAATTCAGTTAAGTTTTGACTTTTTACATGCCTAGGCGTTATAAATTTTGCCTTAGGCATTATATTTACTTACATAACTGCGACAAGATGCAATGACTGATGAATATGTATAATGACAATCAGCCTGCGACATAAATACGAAGACATACCAAATAGCTTAAGAGCTCGCTCTTCAAAAATACTGTTTCTGAATACACATCTGGCGGTATAAGCGGGTTTCCCATAGGGATTCACTCACAAAGGGACCGCGGCCCTACCACCTTCTAAAACGAGGGAGCGAAAGAAAGTAAAGTGCTTCAAAATAGCGCCGTAGATAAGTGTAAATATTCGGTGTCTTATTTAATTTTTCTAAACGCGAAAGCGCCATTTTGTCCGCTAAGTGACTGAGGGAATCTCAGCCGCGCCTTTCTTTTTTGTCCAGCAAATTACTTTTTAGATCGGAAAGAGAATTTAGACAAAGCCAGTTTTTTAAGTGTTTGAGTTTTTCTCGGCTGTAAGAAATTTTTATTTTATTAAACGTGTTTTGAATTGATTGAACATTTCCACTTAGCAATGGATGTTAAAATTAAAACGTAAGAATTTTTTTTTTCGTTTTTATTTATCTTTCATGAAATAGTCATTCAACTACGTACATTCAATTCGAAAGTAACTCTGTCTGTCTGTATGTTGCCTTTTCACGCTTAAACCACAGAACGTATTTCGATAAAATATGGCAGAGAGATAGATAGGATAGTTTTTATCGACATACCTCGCGGGCGAAACCGAGGGCGGAAGCTAGTAGGATTATATAAACTTATAGGGTTGTATTGAAACTACAGATTTCGTGCTTAGGGAGTAGAGCTTCAGATTAGGCTTTCCATGAAGTTCACCAGAGGTGAGATTCACAGGCAGGCCTGTTCAGCGCCCTAATTAAATACGTAACACTACTACTATCAGTAGCAATGTGTTTTATTTTGAAATTGCAACAACATTCATTGCGTTATTTACATTGTTTAGCAGATACATTTTTCGAACAAATAACGCAATGGATTAGCAATATCAAAATGATTCCGATTAACATTTATAGTGTTTTACGCCATTAGAGCGATGAACAGGCCTGTCACTGTCGTATTTTCACGGAAATACACACATCAAAAGTGTCTAGGGATCAAGCATTTTTATGCGGATTTCTTGAGATTGAGATGTGGCTTTGTAATAAATTTATGATTTTATAAATTTATATGGATCCTTTTTGGTGCATTTCATAATTTGAATCAGGAACTGTGAATCAAATTCGAGTAAAAGATGAAAATCAGCTGTCAATATTTTCCCTATAAAAACATACAACGCATTGAAGACATTATTAGTGCTACTGTTTCCCTACTACTGATTAAAACCAACGTTATTATGGAGCGGCGACGTCATTTAAGCAGGGAAGAAATGCTCAGAGCCGTGGGAATGATAGAAGCTGGTTCCCGGCAACGTACTGTGGCTTTAGCTCTGAATACAAGTCAGAGTGTTATCCGTCGACTTTGGACACGTTACCGAAGCACTGGTACCGTGGCTGAGCGCCATGGAGGACGGTATCGCTGCACCACACGGAGACAAGACCGATACATTCAACTCTTAACTCGAAGAGCTCCAACAATAACCGCCATGATGTTAGCCGTGAGGCTTCATCACTCTTCAGGGAACTTAATTAGCGACCAAACAGTCAGAAACCGCTTGCATGAAGTGAACCTTCATTCCCGAAGACCGCTACGGGTACCACCTATAGCAATGCACAATCGTAGGATTCGATATCAATGGGCTCTTGAACACAGAAATTGGGCAGAAGAACAATGGCGTTTCGTGTGCTTTTCTGATGAGTCTCGTTTTGGTATGAGACCGGATACAAGATGTATACGACACTGGAGAACCCCTGGACGCCAACAGCGATTAAAATCCTGCCAGGAAGTCCATCCTTATAGTGGTGGAACCATCATGGTATGGGCGGGTATTTGGATCGGCGGAAGAACTGAGTTGATTTGGATCAGAGGCAACCTCAACGCTCAAATTTATGCTGAGACGATTGTATCAGACGTCATCGTTCCTCTACAAGTGCAAATCGGTCCCTTATTTCAGTTAATGCATGATAATGCACGACCGCACACCGCAAGAGTTGTAAGACAGACTCTCGCCGCAGCTAACATCAATGTCCTGCCCTGGCCTGCTCAGTCGCCAGACTTGAACCCGATTGAGCATGCATGGGATATGCTACAGAGAAGAGCTCTGCCGAATATGGAGGGTATCCAGTCGCAAGAAGACCTTTTTTTGTTGTTGCAACGAACATGGGCGGCCATTCCATAGCGTGATTTGGATGAACTCATTTTGAGTATGCCAAACCGATGTTCTTGTGTTGTTAGTGTTCGCGGTAGAAACACGGATTATTAATTGTTTAAGTTACCCAATAAAATTTTAAAGAAAACTGTTATTTCAGTCTTTTTTTCGAACTTTTGTGTTAGTGGTTCAAATGTCAAAAATCCCTTTATTAGGAAAATGGCAAATTTCTTTATTAATGCAAAGGTGACTTGGTTTATCGTTACTGTGACAAACGAAAACACTTTATTTGATGAATCCTTAAAGAAAATTTTAATTAATATCAATCAGGAGAAAAGTTATTGCAAAAATATATGTTGATCCCTAGACACTTTTGATGTGTGTATTTCACCTTGTTATTTTGACGGGTATCATTAAAAAAAATAGTGAACTGAATTTTTTTGTCCAAAACAAATTTCGGATACGATGCGGATATCATCCGCAATCGTTAAACTGCCATTTTATGTTGACCGATCTGTAAAGTTTTTATCGTCGGTTATAAAATTGACGTAGTTACGAACTGGGAAGTTAACATTGATCTATAATATTATGTATAGCTCTTGTTATTAAAAAGTGGTACTATAGATAACATACTAGTTATTTCCCGCGAGTTGGTTTGACTTCATTATTTCAATAACAATTAGACTAAAAATTCAATACCCGCTTAGCCCACGAAAGGATTGAGTTTCGAAATATCCTATCTTGGTGCACCTTAACAACTTCTTAAGATAATTAATCTGCCTAGCCTTTTCTCAATGTTGGGGTTGGCTTGCAGTCTAACCGGATGCAGCTGAATACCAGGACTTTACATGAAGCTACTGCCTATCTGACCGCCTCTGCCAGTTACTGGGGTAACAGGATACCCCTTGGTAAGTCTGGTTGTCGGTAGTTGGTTTTTTAAGACAATATCTTTCATATTTATTGTTCTAGAAAAACAAGACAAATTAAATCAGCACCCCTTTTCTATATCGATACACTAAACTAAATCAAGATGTAAAATTTCTTCATCCCTCTGACCTTTGCCAAACACTATCATTACATGTGCTACCAGATTTTACTTTATTACTAGTTACCCTCCCCTGCATAGCATGGTTTATAAACCTACCGATATAAATTCTCTAAATGATGGTGAAGACCACATCAAAATTAATTGCGTAGTTCAGAAGAACAACGCGGTCACACACAAAAAGCGACTTTATTTTATACTCGTATATTCAACAAGAATAATGTACCCAGGATTTTGTAATATCTTGATTTAAAAGAGTGTCCTTGGAGTTTCTTACCCGTTCTTCTCCATAGATATCTGCGATTTGGAATGGTCAAGTAGCTTCAAAATTCTGACTAACTGACACATTTCTTGCCAATTCAAAAGTGCCCGTAAATTATTTAATTGAAACCAAAGCTTTATTGCACATACATTCGTTGACAGTAGTCAAATGAAGTGGGAAAACGGGAAAATTATGTAAAATGCAATACCGTAGCTACTAAATTATTTAAATAGAGCAGCCAGTTATCCGCATGGCGGTGGAGTGTGTTCAACTTGCATCCCGGAGGTCCACACGTCTTGCGCGCACATCTTAGTTCAACATAGTTCATGTTTTGAATACTAGAGTTACTGGTTTAGCATAGTAGGGTTTTACTGAGAAAGATTCGTGTGGATCTCATTTTAATTTATTTTGTCTGTAAAATATGTTTTTTCCGCTACCATCGCAAAGGAAGATAACGTTAGGTTCCTGCAACTTTAAACGTCTTTGCATGCAACGTAAACGCAGTCCGATGCCAATGAATTGGAAATTAAATTAATGATAATTTGGTTTTCTTTTTTAATAAATAATATAACTAGTAACTAATATTATTACCTAATGCGAAAGTTTGTGAGGAGGAATCGATGGATGGATGTTTGTTACTCTTTCACGCAAAAACTACTGAACGGATTTTGATGAAACTTTACAGTAATAAATCTTATTCAGAATAACACATAGGATACTTTGTATCCCGATATTCCCACGGGATCAGATCACGGGATCAGGACTAAAAAGAGGAACCTGATTATTCTGCAAACAAGAGACAAACTGCCCGCGACTTCGTCCGCTCTTCTGGTTCCCCCGACCCACCCCGTATTATTATTAATATATTATCATTATTCTCATAAAATGTAATAATGAATGATAGTGAACCCGTCTTTAGTCTTTGGTTTAATGAAGTAATTATTTGTTTGTTTTATTTAAAAAAAAACTGTACACCTCGTAAGGCAAAACATGTACGGACGCGTTACCTGTATATAAGATCTTGCATGCTTGATTTGTATGTAAATGTATCGCATGCTTAATGGAACAGTGACCCATTAGTAGATTGGTCAGAATTATTTCCGGTTTTTTTGTTTTACTCTGATCGATGAGATCTGAGTAAAGAAAAAAAAATTGTTAATCGTAAGTTCAAAATTCAAGCATTCATGATTAATTAATCTAATCAAATCCAATCAGTTTTAATTTTATGCGTCAACAAGTAGGATAACTCCTCATAGCGAGATCTTCTTTGCGCTTTCCCTAAAATCGTCTGGTCAGTATTCCTTTAAGTATGCGGCATGTTTGACAAATAAATTATCTTTATCACACATTTCCATCTCCAGTCCAAATAAAAATTAATTCACGATGAAACACTTTGTTTGAACCTAAATTGATAGTTTTAGCTGTAATGTAGCATAGTGCAGACAGGCCGGCCTCGGGGGACCAAAGTTTGGGCTAACTTGGTACCTACACTAGACTAGGCTCTGAAACTATTATTACCAACTGTATATAAAACTGCTGTGCAACATTGAAATAATATGGAGTTATCTTTGTATGTTGATTGGCAAACAGGACCTGCTTAGCTTTTCACAAACACCCAATACGCTTCCGTACCGTTAAATCGAAAATCAATCATTATTATCGTAGAAGTTCTCAAGTCCAAAACCCGAAAATTGTGAGGCGACTACATGACCTAAAACGCGGTCACTATCGGACTGCATAGAAAAGAAAGAGAAGCGCGATGACACAACACTGGTAATTTATTGCAAAATATGAAACAATCATCTATTGTTGATTTATCAAACACCAAACAAATAAAAACCGCATACTAAAATGTCTTTTATATGGTGTAAGTTTTATGAAAATACACCCGATAGTGTTTGCGTGATTATCGTTTTTATGTCCGCGGTAGACATTACTTTACAAATTAATTACACTATGTTAAAAAAATATAATTGCAAATATTCACATATCAAATTACGAAGCAAATGGTCTAGTATAACATTTATTTTTTTTAAAGAAATCTGTCCGGTCTATTAGACGTGATGTTGAATTTAAAATCATTAGAAGTCGTATATCTAGACGACCGCTATTCTTGCGAGAGGTGTTTGCTTTCGAGGTCAAGGCAAGTCAGGTTATCAAAATGTGTAATTTTCGATACGATAGCCTCTCGGATTCGGAGCGGGATTGTCCGAAAGGGTTACCGCTGCCCCGGAATACAAAGGGCTAAGGAAGGAACACGGATGGGTTTTAGTCAGAAAAAAAAAAAAAAAAAAAAAAAAAAACTTAAACAGAACTTGAGCTGTGCCTTGGACGTACATAATTATAACAGTAAGTAGGTATATAAATAGTACAAGAGCAGTCGTTACCTCGTTACCCTTGTACTCGCCCCCGGCGTGCGTGTATGACTAGATGTAAGTACGTTAACGAGGCAAAAGGATTATGTAAGGATCGTAACAGGTGGCGTTCTGTAGTTTCTGCCTACCCTCATGGAAATAAGGCGTGAGTTTCGGCGTCATTACCCTATAACTATCCCACTGAAGACCAAAGGGAACTTCTCAATCAGAAACGGAACGAATACCAATTGATCGCCTCGTTGGGATTGGTGGTGGTGGTAGGTGGTGGTAGTGGTTGTAGTATACAGTGAGTGCGTTACACAATCATCCCGAAATTCCAACCCGCAAATACATACCGTCATATCTTCACAATAAACAAAAAACAAAAACATTTAAAACAAGCGCGATCTAATATCACAAACTGCAGGTGTTTCCCGACTTTCTCTAATTAACTGGAGACGTGACTCAACAAGTACCCTCTATCTACAAATGTAACACATTTTTGTAGTACAAAGTTTGTTAATTTCAAACGTACAGCCACCCAGGGGGTTCTTGCAAAACTTCCTTGTTGCACGTGAGCACGTGACTGGAATGCTGTCGACTGTACGACTGCAACTTACTGCATTTTAAATTTCTAGCGGTACATGCCTTTAATGGTCTGTATGCAGCTGTGCCAGTCCAGGTGGAATTTCCTTAATGGTTGGAAGGGAGGAATGATTTAGGATAAGTGCTATTTTGTGTCGGTAAAAAATGGATGGATGGACTTACGAGTTGTATGTCGTAGGTTCGAACCCAGACAGGCGTTTTACTTTGTATAAATTATTTCATCACCACTGCTCTCAAAACGGTGAAGGAAAACATCGTGAAGAAATCGGTATGTCCAAGTACCAAAAATTCGAAGACATGTGATATCTACCAACCCGCACTAGGCTCGCGTGGTGGATGACGGCCCACTCTCTCTCACCTCCTGTGTCCCAGCAGTGGGAACATTTTATGCTGATTATAAAAAAAAATTAATAAACAAAACAAATTGTCACAATCGCTTTTTAATTGAACATCTTTATATTATTATAGAATATACTGCTCTTTTATATGAGATACGAACGTACTTGTGGCTAAGTAATAACAGCCGCACGGGTCGATCGATCAGGTTAAGCTACGCTTGCCGCGATTGGTCCATGGATGGGTGACCATCATTACATACCAGGACCCTCCGTGCCTCGGAAAGCACGTTAAGCGCTGGTCCCGGCTGTCGTTCTACGAAACCGTAGTTTAACCATAATTTTGCATTCAAGTTTCAACACAAGTAATCGAAATTTTTCTATGAAAATTTAAGCGTCCTTTTTCACTTTATATTTCTAGCTGTATTACTGTAATCGGTATTAAGGTTTACCATTAAAGAAAATATTTAAAAAAAAATGTTCATTGTTCATCAGCGACTTCAGACAATTTTTTTTTTTTTTTGCGAAAAGTTTGGTAATCCTCTTTCTATCTACATAATTAATTTTATTCATTGATAATCTGGCACCTGGGGTAGGCCTGATACGAAAAGCGAACCCCCAAGGGTAATAAACCAAAATCTTCATTAATAAACGACTCGGAAAGTTAAAAAAAGAAATCACTTCAAACACAAACTGAATAAAAATTGTATTCATGAGCCAACCTCCGACTTCTTCGTAATGTGTCAAAAATGATGGCATCCATGAATACTTAACCTAATTCGTTCGGGTGCCTCACAGAGGGAATAGGTACAATTATTGGCAGACATTATGCAACAAAAAAAGGCCTCTCTGCAAACAGTGGGGCGGGACAATGAAAACATCTTCGAAAACTTGGAGGACAAAATATGTATGGAGTCCGCAATTTTTTGTACTAAGCAAAATTTGTGTGGGCTTAAAAATGGTCGAATTACATAAAGTATTGCGTTCGTGTCCTTTAGGGTTTCGTGTAAGCAGGTATTTATTAGTGTGATTAATCTTTAACACTTTGTCTGTTTTTCTTTTGAGGGGCTTGTGGCTAAGTAATAACAACAGCACGGTTCGATTGATCAGGTTAAGCTACGCTTGCCGCAGTTGGTCCGTGGATGGGTGACCATATTTACATACCCAGACCACACCGTGCCTCGGAAAGCCCGTTAAACGCTGGTGCCGGCTGTCATTCGTGGATCTTTGACAGTCGTTACCACGGGGTTATCGTATTACCCAGTAACTGGGTTGTGGAGGTCAGATACGAGTAGGCGGTCGCTCCATATAAAATACTAGTATTCAGCTGCATCCGGTTAGGCAGATGATAACTTTGTCTGTTTTTTAACGGATTTCCAAAAAGGAGGAGGTTATACTAAGGAGGATATACTATGTTCGACTATAAATATGTTTTTTTTTTTTAATGGCTTTTGTCGTGAAACTACTTTTGCCACTAGGGAATGATGTCCCAGATTTACTTAGAAACTACAGCAGGCCATCCATCAGTGTTAGCACTTTAACTTTGTGCTGTCCTTGCGCTGTACGGAGTTTCAATTTAAGAAGCATAAGCATAGCATAATCACCCTCTAACGTTCCCACTGCTGGGACATAGGCCTCCTCTCTGTGAGAGGGAGTGGGCCATAATCCACCACGCGGTCCCAGTGTGGGATAGCAGATGTCACATGTCTTCGAATTTTTAGTTCTAGGCCATGCCGGTTTCCTCACGATGTTTTCGTTAACGGTTTTGAGAGCAGTGGTAATGAAATAATTTAACACTAAGTAAAGTGTCTGCTTGGGTTTGAACCCACGACCTACTAAGTCGCGGCGGTTACCGATGGGCCACCACTTCTGCTGCCACTGACGAGCAGCCTACGTACGAAATAAACTGATAATGTCACATCGATTCGTGTTGATTTTGATTTTAATTTAATTTTGATCTTAATTTTGATTTTAATTGTATTTTAACTTTGATTGCATGTGATTTTAATTTTATTTTTAATTTTTGCTTTGATTTTGATTGCATGGCGTGATTTTAATTATGATTTTAATCTAGAATTTGGTTGTAAACATAATTATGTTCAGTAGGTAAGTATGAGAACTCATCAAATTCTAAGTAGGCGCTCAATATCAATCGACAAATAAGTAATGCATGATTTGCTTATAAGAAATTGGTAAGTACACTAAGTCTATAAGTCCATTGGATGTATCTCATATCTTTGTATTATTAAGTCAAATGACGGTGAGCAAATAAATAAAAATAAAACACAATGTTCGGTTCCACAACCCCACCCCCTTAACCCCCTTGTCCCTTGAGGTGTGGGTTGCTTAACCTTTGAAACATCACGACAATTCACAGATCTTTAAGACACTTAACGTACGGGTCATAATAAGGTCTACTCTTGCCGCAGCAACAGCAAAAGAGATTGAAGATTTTTGGTTTTTAGGGTTCCGTACCCAAAGGGTAAAAACGGGACCCTATTACTAAGACTCCACTGTCCGTCTGTCTGTCTGTCACCAGGCTGTATCTCATGAACCGTGATAGCTAGACAGTTGAAATTTTCACAGAATGTGTAGGTATTTCTGTTGCCGCTATAACAACAAATACTAAAAACAGAATAAAATAAATATTTAAGGGTTGCTCTCATACAACAAACATGATTTTTTGATTTGACGTGATAAATATTGTATGGTGGTACGGAACCCTTCGTGTGCGAGTCCAACTCCCACCAGGCCGTTTTTTTTTTGTTGCCTTTAAATTTTCAGAGTGAGTATTTCAAACATCTATGCAACACGATTTACCTAAGCAAGTTCAAAAATATAAATGTCACGTGATCAGCTTTGAACGTTTACGGGGTTTGGTTTTATTGTGTTTTCTGTTTGCATTGATGACAGCTATCGATTTGTATAAATGTTTCATGCGTAGCCGCCATTAAAAAAAAAAAAAAAAAAATGGCTGACAGGTAGGTATGCCACAGGCCTTCAACTATAAAGGTCTCTCTACACATGTGTTTTATCGATACTAATATTAACGTTATGGTATGTCCCGCAGTGTCACCATTTGCTGTTTATGTAGAGGGTCACTTAGCGAAGTCTAGAGTGCTAGACTAGATCTATGAAATGTTATTGGGTACCTAATATTAGTAATGATGGCATGACTTGAATGTAGGTATCCCTAAATCATTAAGTATAGTAGGTAGCTATGGTATGAATTTATTCTTGTAGGGTTTTACCTACCTAGTTAGGCGGATCAACGCACCACGCGACGGGGCGTAGGAAAAGGAACCAAATTGGGGCTTATTGTATATGAAAAAACTCAAGCGCAGGGGCGCGTTATCTACGCCCCGTCGCGTGGCGCGTTGTAGTGTGTGATCCGTCTTAAATCACAAAATCATTGGTGTTAAGGGTTGCTTCGTAAAAACGAATAGTTTCTAATGAGAGGTTTAAAACACAATTTCTTCAAGCTTTTCTTTTTAAAACACGGTAAGTAACTTCCTAGATTCTACAATTTTTTTATTGAACCATTCCCTTAAAGCGTCCAAAGTCCAAATTTTAAACAAAAGACTCTCAAAGACTTGATCACTCAGCACCCGCACAATTATGGTTCAAAAGTAGGTTAAATGCACTGATTAACGACTATAAAACCAAAACATCTTACAAAGCGAGAGCTTAGATGGCATATCCAAAGACATTCGTAGATCTTAAGCGAAAGCACTTAAACCGCCATTAAGTGGGGCATTAGGTAGCAAGTTTGGTCCCAAATTCACCCGTTTCATTAACTACCTAATGATTTCCGATAGCCTCGCACTAGTTGTTATGTCTTGACTAAAGATGGGGCGAGTCTTTTATATTTAGATACATTAAAATGATTAGGTAGTTATTTGGTCCCGCAGTGCGATTTTGACGACCCTGTCGGTTCAGTTGCTGGTTTAGGAAAGTTGCGGGCTTAATCTATCTCGCACGAAAATATACAGGGTGTAAAAAGACACATCACATAACCGTCAACTATGCACTCTGTATCATCCACGGACCGACGACGTCGTCGGCAAGCGTGGTGAAAGTATATTATGTTGAAAAAAATGTGGTTTTTCCATTTCATGTAGGTACCTAACTTATTAAGTATGTCGAAAAGGGATTTAACATTTTGGTAGATGTTTTTTGACTCTTTTGTCTAGTATCACGTAAAAGGAATACACGATTCAATGATTTTTTCTCGATACAAGAAAATTGCAAAGTAATTTTTTTTTTTTTTACTTTTTCCTACGCTACGGCGGCGTAACGCTTAAGAGTTATTTAATGGAATTGTAGCGGTCAACGCCAAATGCGAACAACGCGTTATAGTGCCGTTACGCAAATCCTGCATCTCGCAAGTAGAGTCTACCGCGCAACTAGCATAGATACAACGGCCCGAAATGAATCATCGGGCAGTTGCCCGCCAGACACAATAACCGTCTGGTCGGAGGATCCTCAATTTTCTATAAAGGATGAGTGAACTTTACACCCTGTCCCTCATACCTCTTTAGGATTTACTTTAAAACATAGAGAATTATCATATCAAAGTTTACTCAAAGTAGCTTTAAATTTAATTCATTTATTTTGTTAAAAAAGGAGTAAATTCGTTTTGGCACATACGTCGTTTTATTCCGAGCGCACGCACATTATAGCCATCACTCTTCTTTTGCGTTTCAAAAGTAATTACATCACTTTCGCTCGCTTAGTTAGTTTTCGAGGATTTTAGATTTGCGAGATAGCACCTTAACCCTGAAGATCAATCCGTGCGGCTGTTATTATTTATATCCTATCTGCTGATACGAGTCATCATCTGCCTAGCCTTTTCCCAACTATGTTGGGGTCGGCTTCCAGTCTGACCGGATGCAGCTGAATACCAGTATTTTACATGGAGCGACTGCCTATCTGACCTCCACAACCCAGTTACTGGGTAATACGATACCCCTTGGTAAGACTGGTTGTCAGACTTTCGGGCTTCTGACTACCCGTAACGACTGTCAAAGATCCACGAATGACAGCCGGGACCAACGGCTTAACGTGCTTTCCGAGGCACGGAGGGGTCTCGATATGTAAAGATGGTCACCCATCCACAGACCAACCGCGGCAAGCGTAGCTTAACCTGATCGATCGACCTGTGCGGCTGTTATTATTTAGCCACGGGCCCCTCCTGCTGATACGAGTATACCTACTTAATTATATGTAGGACATAAGCCTACTTACCTTATTTATTTATGTCAATATTGGGATGTTTTAACGGGGTATTCCTCGAAACACACCAACTTTGAAACGCAAGAAATGAATCGTCTATCGATATCAGTTCTATATCCTTCATGCTATATTCTCTATGTTTCATGGTTGATGCATTTCGAGAAGTACAATTATATTATTTTTATTAATATTTATTTTTCTGTTTTTTTTTTCGTAGAATACTTTTGGTGCGTTTCGAGGAATACCCCGTTTTAACCTGTTATGTAATACACCAAACATATCTCATACCTACCCTTTCCAAAAAAGGCACCAGAAACTAAAAATAGGCCGGGGTAAAATCTTGCAAATTAGAATAAGAAAGAACTATCCAAAGGCCAGTTCAGACCTCATTCCTATAAACACTGGAGTCTTAAACCTTAGCATGAAAGCTAACCATAAGCGAGATCTCGACCTACTCCCTGTCCACCCAGTAACAGTTAGTAGGCATAGCGTGATGATACGTATTATTGTATGTTCCCTTGCCCAAAAATTCAGGACCGAGTTATGCCCGAGAAAATTGAATTAAGATTATTGTGGCTACGAAAAGTGCGACATCAGCGTAATTCCAGTTCCACTTGGAACTAAGACTGGGGTACTGCTTCCACTGTAAAATAAGCAACCTGAAGTGGCAATCGGCCGACCATACCTATTAGCCGTAGAGCTGATGACCGTAGGGGTTGACGTGTTCTTGATTAGAGACTAGAGACAAGAAAGCGCCAAACGTTAGGTAGGACCCCCGCAGGCTCGGTGGAGCGACGATCTTCGCAGAGTGGCTAGGCCCATGCCAAGCTGTGGACTGCTGTAGACTGATGATGCTGATAATGATTAGGAACTGGGAGTTCAATGGATTTTCGGGGTCCTCTGTGCCCCAAACAATGCAACAAAAGTGACGTCTACGCTGCCACAGCGCCGTAGAAGTGTCGATTGCGACAACAAAATTTAAGACACTGTCGTGCCATCGATATGAAGGAGGATTAGGAATACCTTTACTGATTAAATAGTTTTAATAAGCAGTTGGGGTAGCCAACATTCATACTCATGACTTAATACCTACTAAGTACCTATTTAAAGGTAAGGTAGGTGTTAAGGTGTGCCCTCGAGCGGCAATGAAGCGCAGGCCACACCGCAAGCTGGCGGGCGGGCGAGTATCGTTTTACATTTCTTATGATGACAAAATATAAGAACGTTCACAGTCAGATCTCAGTCTCAATCTGTCAAAAAGACCTCTAATGGATACATTTTCGACAAGTTTTTGGCGCCGATATGAGACTGCGACTAGATTCTGAAAGTTTTAAATTACGAGAATTGCCTTTCTGCCAGCCTGCCTGCCAGCTCGGGGTGTGGCTTGCGCTTGATTCTGGTTGCAAATTACACTCTTGTCATCAGAACGGATCTTGTACATGTACACATTTTAAACTTGACTGGACAGCCGGATGGAGCAGTGGTATCGGCTCCGACTTACGAGTTATAAGGTCGTGGTTTCGATCCCAGACAGGCACTGTACTTTGTATAAAAAATTTCATCACCACTGCTCTCAAAATGGTGAAGGAAAACATCGTGTGGAAACCGGCATGTCTTAGAACCAAAAAGTTGAAGACAGATTTCACATGTCATGTGAAATCTGCCAACGCGCACTGGGCCCGTTACGTAAGTAAGTTACGGCCCACTCCCTCTCACAAAGGTGAGGTCTGTGTCTCTCTCTCTTCAATACTCGCTCCTCTCCTAGCCAAACACGAAACACAAAACGCTTAACCCCGTGAAATCAATGTGGAAATTGTTTTAGCCAAGCTTTATTCTTAATTAAATATAAATAAAGACAAACACCATGGCATTTAAAGCTCGTTTGTGAACGTTCCAGTTAAAGATAAGTTTAAAAGCCTTCCATTTTAAAGTTGTATTATTGATCTTTATTAAGCCCGGCTTAGGAAGTTTTTTAAACCGGTGGAGGTACGCGTTTTGGTCATAGGATATTTTATTTTATTTTGATCTCTCTTTCTCTTTCTCTCTCTCTCTGTCTCTTTCTATTATACAACTAAGAAGTCGCATGAAGGGGGCATAACGTTTTATCGTTACTTAAGTACCGCAAGATCCGTAAAAGAATTTCGTCCCAAAAAAACAACTTTTACACTCATAAGTGTTAAACAAGGTGTAACGGAATAAACGTCCTAAAAGTAGTTTGTTCATAATTGACTACTGAATCGATTGCAGTAAATTTTAATATACTTACTTAGTTTTTTTTTTTTTTTTTCAAAAATTATGTATTTTGCCATACTGACCGCCGATTGAGCCAAAGAAAATTAAGTCTTATTTTTTAAGGAAATAAGACTCAATTTTGAATGCATGAAGTAATGCTAGGATCAACACGATTTTCTTAATAATAAAAAAAATTGGTCATTGTATTATGCTTTTAACTCAATACCTACTCTAATTGGGGTGTATGAGGTCTTGCGTTAATTATGTTGCATATTGTTTAATACACCTGTGTTCTAAGAGTTACGCAGAGCTTACCCACATTTCGGCAGTTATGTTTTTCAAGTCCCTTGGGCTGCCCTTTTGCCATCAACCGGGTACAAATTCAGACTACAGGCCGCTAATGAAAAATTTCTGTTGAAAAAACACGGACACTTTGCCCGACCTGAGATTCGAACCCATTTATTATAATGAATCGATTCAGGAAAATAAATTATCTGCATGAGCAGGTAAGTACGACGACATATGTATATTTTCAGTTTAAGCTGACTTTTACGAAAAGCTAACACTGGAAATTAATAGCTTGCTTTTGCTAGCGTCGTGTGTACTACTCGTAAGAACTACATTTTCATGAAGTCGCTTGTCATGAAAGTTACCTCAATAATAATAATTACAGCTTGAAAAACGACCGACATTTTCGATCTTACATCACTTTGATTCAAACAAAATAAACGATGTAAACAAAAGGAAAAATTGTCCCGTAGTACGTGCACCATAATGTTAGAAGACGGCGAAGGATAATTATGAAAAAAAAAAAGTCGTAAAGAATGGTACAGTTATTTAGTACCTAATTTATTTTGGTTTAGATTACCGGATCGAGCAGTGTTAATAAGTTTTCTATCTGTAATTTCGCAGTAGCAGCCCAGATATGTGGCCGGTTGATGGCAATAGGCTCGCCCCCTATTACATAGGACTAAAGCATAACTGGCGAAATATAGGTATACTTATAGGTGGTAGTTTTGGTGGTAGTGGTGATGGGTGGTGGTCCTTCGGAAATACAGGTTTATTTCACGACTCATAACGTGAGTGCTTTATGATCGTTTTTTTATCCCCTTTCTGCAACTGTTTCTATTTTTATACTCCTGCTAGTACACATAACCTATTTAATTTATATACCGCTAGCTACCGCCCGCGGCTTCGCCCGTGAGGTATGTTGATTAAAACTATCCTATGTCCTTCCCCGGGATGCAATCTATCTCTCTGCCAAATTTCATCGAAATCCGTTGTGGTTTAGGCGTGAAAAGGTAACATACAGACAGACAGACAGAGTTACTTTCGAATTTATAATATTAGTATGGATTGTATAAATAATTTAATGGAGATTAATTCGCTACTTTTCAAAAAAAAAAATTGCTGTAGAAACGTAGAACACGTCAAAATATTTCTAAAAACAATCCCGTCAATCAAGTTGAAGTACTGTATAAACCCAGGTTAAAGAGAACCCTTTTTGTACTTCTTCTACCGAAACATTTTGTACTCAAGCGTTTACAGACCTTGTATTTTACCTCCGATTTCGCATTACATTGAACTTTATTGTCATTGCTATAAGGTTGCTGTCAGATGTAAAATAACTGTGAGAGGTTGTATACGCGTTCCCTCATTGGAAAACGTGTAAAAATACCAATATTTTGAACTACTGTGCGTTTATATCATTTCTATAGTGCCGATTTCATCAACATCACGCTAACAAAATGTATAGAAATTCGCTACACCACCACTGTTCAACTGGGCCACCACTGCTCTCTAGGCCACCACTGCTGACTGGGCCACCAATGCTCACTGGGCTACCAATGCTTAATGGGCCACCAATGCTCACTGGGCCACCAATGCTCAATGGACCACCACTACTCACTGTGCCACCAATGCTCAATCGGCCACCAATGCTCAATGGGCCACCAATGCTCACTGGGCCACCAATGCTCACTGCGCCACCACTGTTTTACAAATATAATATTCCTACATTGTTTTCAATTTTAAATTATTTACAGTCACTCTACACTATCGGCCCGCTTTTCTTAACGAGTGTTGAAGTAAATCAAGTTTTTACGAAATTCTTATTACATTTTCCGAGCTTTTAGCGCCTCTCCAAATTGCATTTGTGGAATATTTTCGTATTTTTTATTTTGACTGTATCTCATTGTGTATTTATAATTGATAGTAATATAATCTATTCTATCTATCTACGCAAATAAATAAAATTGAAGTGTCTGTTGCTAATGTCAAAATAACAGCATTTTACTAAATGTAAAAGTATTCGTACATACGTATAAAAAAACTCATTTTTTTTTATTTTTGTTTCTGTGCCTACGTGTCTGTTTGTTCCGGTTAATCTCTGAAATGGCTAAACCTATTTTGATGGGACTTTCAATGGCAGATAGCTGATGTTATAAGAAGTAACTTATAACACAGTATTTTAGAAAAGAATTGGATTCCGCGCAAAAAAATTAAAACCCATGAAAATCAATTTGTTTTTCGACATCCATGTGGACGATATCGCTCTCATGTCTGTCTGTGTGAACGCGATGTTTTTCTAAACTACGCAAACGATTTAGATGCGGTTTTCACTATCATTTAAAAAAATATTCCGAAAGCTTTATTTATTTATTAGGGACTAAAAGCATGCTACAAAATACAGAGAAATACTTAAACTAAGATTTAAAAAACATATAACCCACACCATTGTCCACGTTTTAACTAACGGTTAAAAGAGGTGCTAAAGACAATAGTCGCATACTTAGCTTATACTCGCTAAACAAAATATCCAGAGACATTTTCTTAAATGATTGCTGAGATAGACAAAATATATCCTGTTTAATAAAAGGTATGTGAATAAATACATCTCTATATAATTATAATTAACAGTAAAGTCGTAAAATCCGTGTTAAACAGGGGCGGGACGCTTTAGGAATAATAATTTAACTACCTATTTTAAAGAGGTAAAATCTGTGAGTTTGTATACATACAAACGATACCCCCTACAGTTGGTAATCGTAAATAGGTACTGGTCCGACTCTGAAAGAATACTTTCAGTAATTGGAAGTACTAACAGTTTTGTCGAATGTCTTGAATGATGAATTTTAAGTTAAAACAAGAAAGAGCTTTGAAGTTCCGTGGCAAACCTAGGTAAAATCGCGCCATTTTTAAAATGGCGGCCACACATGAGGCCTATATAAATCAATAGCTGACATGACAACAATGCAAACAGAAAACATCATCATCATTTCAACCGAAAGACGTCCACTGCTGGACATAGGCCTCCCCCAAGCACCTCCACTTCGACCGGTTCTGTGCTTCTCGCATCCAACGGGTTCCTACGGCCTTCACAAGGTCGTCGGTCCACCTTGTGGGAGGCCTTGTGGGAACAGAAAGATAATAAGACCAAACCCCGTAAACTGTCGCGTTTCCGTGATCACATGACTCAATCATCAACCTTGAACGTTAATACCTCGGAAACGTGACACTGATGATGTCAGCTATCGATTCATGTAGGTCTCAGACGTGGCCACCATTTTCAAAATGGCGTGACGTAGGTACCTATGCTAAGGCTTCATAAAAATCTTCAAACCCCTTTCCCGGACGAAATCGCGGTCAGAAGCAAGTAAAATATAAAACTTTATTCCATCGGGTCCGTTTGGTGCAACGGACTGAAATACCAAGCGGTTAGCCAGAGCAAGTGAACGGAAGTGTAAAAAACCGGCCAAGTGCCTGTCGGACCATGCACATTTGCACAATGAAGGGTTCCGTAGTTGACAAGAATGTATCAAAAGAACAAACTTAACATTGTAGTTCAAAAACATGTTCTCCTATACATTCTAAATTCAAATTAATGTAAATTTGTACGCACAATATTGAGAAATTGGTCATGTTGTTTTAAGACCATAGCTTTAATCTATATAGATTTTAATGTAATTTATAAGTATAGAACTTTTTTTTTTAATTTTTGGCTAGTTATTAGTTTTGGAGATACCCCGGGGATGGTCCACTAAATAAACTGTTTATTTTAATGAAAAAATATAATTGAGACTCAGTCATTTGATATGTCACACGATACAGTTTACAAAAATGGTTTTTTTTTCACAAATTTAAAATTCATTTATTAACGTTACACGTCTGCGTTTGGGTCACGGATATTAATTTATGTTTGTGTACCAAATTTCAACTAGATTCGGAGCAAATGGGCTGTGACAGACGAACAGACAGACAGAGTGATCCTATATGGTTCCGGTTTTTTATTCGGACGTACCGAACTCTAAACAGAACGGCAGAGCAAAAAAATAAGAAAAAAATCCATTGTTACAGAGAATAGGTCCCGAGGGCATTGAGGTCCTTTAATTGCTACGTTGAACCCTACTGGACATTCATCGATAGGTTTTTATTTGTCCCATTTTCTTGACTTGCTTCAGTAGTTTTTTATTAAAAGAGGTTTTTTTAGGTAAATGGGGACGTAGGTATAATTATTATAAGTACATAAGTAATCGGTTTGTTTTTAAATGATGATTAGTACAAAATAAAACTGTGTGAAAGATGATAATTATGCTGAAGCTACCGAGATGACGATTGACGACTAATAGAGAAGTATGGAAGAAAATTACATGTTGCGCCGACCACTAATAAATTGGGTTATAAGCAAGATCATAAAAAATAAAGAAATTACATCTCAATCAATCAACTCAGCCTATCGCTGTCCACTGCTGGACATAGGCCTCTCCCAGACTGCGGCACAACACCCTGTCCTCCGCCTTCCGCATCCAGTCTGTCCCAGCTACTTTGTTTTGGGCGTAGGTGCACCTAGCGTAGCGTAAAACTCTCCTGAAACATCCAATTTTTTAATAGATTTGACACCACACACCACACACGCCACCACATTACGCTGTCGACACGTTTAAAGAAACAGTAATATTTTCTGAGTACCTACTAATACCTACTTACTACATTTATTATAATAACATTAGAAAAATAACGTTTATCACTCTTTCGTTATTTCGATATGAACGTATAATAAATTCCGTTATTTCACGATAAATACAAAGCAATGTTATATAATTATATATCATTTACATTAAAAAAATAACTCAAGTACTGTACTTACTTAATTTCAACAACATTACACAATAACTGAGAAGCGTCGGAACAAAAACCGATAAATCACATTTTGACATTTTTTTAATAATAATCATCAAATCAAATCATAATCATAAAACAAATTGGCATCATAAAAAAAAAATACAAAATGTGATTTATCGGTTTTTGTTCCGGCGTTCCTCAACTGTCGTTATTTTTTCTAATGCTATAAGGTGTATAAGTCAGTACATAAAACTAAGAAGTGTAGTCAGAAGGCACTATCTTAAAGAAACAATGTCGCTTCTACCAATAAATTATGTAACTACTCATTTGAAAATATTTTATTTAAGCGTAAACAATATTAGGTATCCATTGTTGTAGGTAAGCAAATATTCTACGACCCACGCAATACCGACGTGCTGATAAAACAACTTAACTGACAATCGGGGAATTTCCCGTGTCGGTGTTGCTAGTAATAAAATATTAATTATATTATAAATAGTGGTTTTTTACATATTTTAGGTATCATAGGACGCCTGTATTTCCCGAATGGTTAGATAGAGCTGTAGCTGTACACTATTATAGTACAGACGCCAGCACATCAACCTACTACAATCTGTCAAATTTCTTTGACAGATTTTCAACTTTATCGCTAAAGCATAAGGTTCAAAGTTGATTGGGAAAATTTGACAGTTTCGGGTAGGTTGATGTGCTGGCGTTTGTACATCCACATTTCGCTAGTTATGTTTTTAAGTCCCATGTTTGACCGACCTGGGAGTCGAACCCGGGACCTCATGCTCAGCAGTAGCGCTTGCGTCCGCTATTGACTAGACCAACGAGGCAAATATTTATATACTAACCCCCTTACTAATAAACGTATTACTTATAACAGATGAATAGTTACACACCGATTTCTGTATTTCAGGCGTCAGTAATTTGACTTTCGAAAGAAGAAGACAAAGCGTTGTGTAACTATACAGACGCTGTACAACGTTTATCAGCAAGGGGTTTATTATATTGATGACGAATTGAGATTTGTGTGTGGCAAGTAGAGATTAACTCTTATATTAAATACCAAAAAATTTAAAAACCCCTGACACAAACCTCAAAAAGTAAAAAAAAAATATTGAAGAAACATCGACGTAAATGTATTTTTTCACAAAAATGAGTTAATATGACAAAGCACTTAGAAAGCGTATTTATGTTAGGAAAACAAAGACGTAAAAAAAAGTAGCAGTTAGAGCGCCTTCATCGATGTTTCTCCAAATGAGCGATGTGTATTGGCCCTAGTTGAATTAGGATGTTAACAGCAGCTAAGTACCTATTCTTTCTACAGTAGCAAACCTACAATCAATAACGCTAGATATAGGCCTCGTCAGTTTGGGGTTTTCATTAGCCTCTTTTTATTAGGTTAAAAAATAAAACAAATTTATATTTAAAGTTATGTTAGGCCGTTTATTCACAAAAACGTAAAAACCTATTTTAAAATTTTATTTTCACACAAGTAGATATTTCTGTCAATAATGAACAAAAACAATTTTCGTAAAAATATTTTTAAAAAGATCTAATTGTTGTAAATGAGACCAATAAACATTATACAGGGTGTACAAAGAATCCGTTATAAAACTTTGTGTTCGATAAAAAAATCAACGATGTATCTACGTAATACAATTAATTTATTCGCAAAATGATTAACAACAAATTTCAAACATTACTTTGGACAGACTACAACAATAATTTGTGAAATTAATAAAACGACATCATTCAAGTGTCGAACATTTTATACCCAAAAAATTTAAGTGTTATTTACTATGTTGTTACCTATATTAAATTCAAAGTTGGTACTTTTTTAATGTTATGCTTAAAACACTTGTTAAAAAAATATGATTTTTGGCAATTTCTATCTCAAATAGCAGCCGGGAGGTCAATTGTAGACTTTCGCTGTAGTAGAATAAAATACTCTAGATATTGTTTCCCATGAGAAAACAGTACTTTTTTTCTGGCCGGCACTCGAATATTTGGGTACGAAATGAAAGATGTGCTTTGTACAGACGCCAGCACATCGACCTACTACATTCTGTCAAATTTCTTTAATAGATTCTTTCCAACTTTATCGCTAAAGAATAAGGTTCAAGTTTGATTGGGGAAATTTTACACTTTCGGGTAGCTTGATGTGCTGGCGTCTGTACCTTAAAATAGATTTTAAATTATACAATGTAATGGCTCTTAGTGGAATCAGATTATTTGAGTAGCATTTCTTAGCATTTATTCAAATAAAAGTTATAATACAAAAATGGTAATAGAAATTGTAAGTATGTAACTTTGTCTGCGTTCTCGATTTATTTGCCAAAAATGTAAACAAATATGAGTTTATTGAAAAATTACTTTAAAGCCTACACAATAAAGTTCAGTTTACGCTACAACTTAAAACATTTTTATAGCTGTTTCAATAGTGCTAGTCACTCTAAAATCAACTTAATTCCCATTAAAATAAAGTTGATATTTGTTTAACTTGAAATCATATTAATTTGAAACATAATAATTTTGAATAGACTTTGTGTACTTAGTTAAAAATATTAAACAAGGTCACTGGCATAAAATATACTACAATGATATTAAAGTAATAAGAACGGTTATAACAAAAATGTTAAATATTTTGAAGTTTAGACTTGAACCACTTGAAGAAAATAAGGGCTGTGCAATATAAAATGGTAAAAGTTACCTCTATGACCTTTATATCTCTTTCATTCTTGACCAGTCAGACGAGGCCAGGAATACAGGCCAGTAACTTGCACAAAAGTGTGCAAGTAGCTTTCATGTCATTGTGCCATAACAACTACTGATAGATGATAACATGGGGCACAATGACATGCATATTAAATGATTCTATTTCTGGTAGGTTTGTACTAACACTTTTCTCGTCAACCATATAAAAAAAAAACTAGATGAGGTCTGTGTTTCCCATCCGAATATTCTAAGAAGAAAGGCTGATACAAACTCTGGGGTCAGTCTCTTTTAAAGTCAAGACATAATATTCGTCAGATCACGTGAGGATCATGTCGAAAAAATCTCTCACGTCTGAAATGATCTCTTGAGGAAATTACCACGCAGATTTTCAGTGGAGTGTCAGTAATAGTGCAGCTCAACTTGGAACTTAAGGAGATAAGCGATTCGACGAACAATACCAAAGAAAGGACATTTGGGTACGCCGCATAAAGTACTTAACATGCCAGATCGTCATTAAGGCTGAGAGAAAAAAAAAATACCTACATAGTCCTCGGATTCACAAAAATTAAAATAATGCAAGCTTCATCCATACATTTGTGGAAGTTAATAGCATATTATGAATTTCTGGCTAAAAAGATAGCATACTGTTCGTTTATTGCGCTACAGTCTGCACTAATTACTTTTCATAATTATTTTAGCAATACAACTTTTACAAATTAGAGTTTTCCATTGCACCGGGTAGCTCACGAGTGCTGTAAGACATTCGGTTTCTAACAAACATCCTGGACTTATAGAATTTGTATAAAGTTAAACAAACTAATATCAACAGTATTAAAGCCACGCACGTTTCTGTAAAAACCGATTTTGACCCTTCATTATTCGACACAAATTTTTCAGTCCTGGGGCTTGTGGGAAAAGGTTCTGTCTGATAATGAAGCAAAGAGAATTTACTTTCTAATTCATGTATTACGTTTTGCTTTTCATCGGCTATAGTTTTTTCCAATTCTTTTCTTATTTTATTTATATACGGAATTAAATCTGCAGTGTTATTAGAAGTAACTAATGGAACCGCAGTGGTTGTAGCGACGGCATTTTCATGTAATGAATTTAAGATTTTCTTGAGTAGCGTATTAGTATCGTTGTTCAAAGCTATAACTCTGGATGTTAAGTTGGCAATATTTGATAGATTTTCTTCGTAGATAATGTTAGATTTTTCAAGTACACTCGTGATATTGTCCAAATATTTATCATAATTGTCTTGTACGATATCCTTTTTACTCATGTTATATAAAATGTTTCTCATGTCTACAAGTATCTCGTTTTTTTCACTAACGTTATTAACGGTCGCAGTTGGTTCGAAAATCGGACGATCTTGGTCTTTATTGCACGTTACTCCGTCAATATTCTCACCATTATGATCATCTATTTTAATTGCTGTTATTTCAAAAGGAATGCCTTGTTTCTTGAGTTTAACTAAAATGCGACACGATAAAGGATTATCGCCTATGCTCAACTTTGATAAACTCGTTCCTGCAAATTCTTCAGCGTTTATTTCGACAATTTTGTTATGGTCTACTATTAATTGCGATAGACTTTTCACTTCATAGAATCTTTCACTTTGCAAATCTTTGATGTGATTGAATGACATATCGAGGGTATTTAAATAAATTAGACCACGGAAAATTCCATAACTAATAGCTGATAACGAATTATGAGAAATGTTTAGAGAAAACAGGAACTCGTTGTCTTTAAAAGCTCCCGGTTGAATGAAAGATATTTTGTTGAAACTTAAGTCTAAATTAAGAAGTTTACCGATACCAGAGAACGCTCCAATTTCTATTCGAGATACACTATTATTCCTTAAAACTAAACTTGTTAAATGTGTTAACGCGCTCAGGTTTAGTGCACTAATGTTATGAACATCTGAATCGGAAATTTCGACTACAGAAATGGTCGAGTCCTCATTGTTTTCAAAATGAATATCAGTTTTGATAGCGGATAAAGTAAGCGTATGTAAGTTTTCGGTCTTTTTCAATAAGTTTTGCGTAAACCCAAGATTTTCGTTATAAGACAGATCTAACGAACGTAAATCAATTAAACTGTCAAATGAATCATTTACAATATTTTCTACTAAATTATGAGCCAAGTTAATGTTAGTCAAGCGAGACAACCCATGTAGCGATGTAGAAGAAATTGTTTTTATGAGATTATTATTTAAAAGTAAAGTGCTCAATCCAACCAACTCTGTCATGTTTACAAAGAAATCTTCCAGTTCGTTATAGGACAAATCAAGTATTTCTAGATAACCGGTATGTACAAAAACATTAAACTGTAACTCTTTTATTTTACTTCGAGACATATTCAGATCCTTTAATTCGTTCATATCGTTAAAAGATGCGTTTTGCACAATTGTCAATAAGTTACGAGATATATCGAGGGTAGGTAATGAGATTAAACCATCAAATGTATCAGTTTTCAAAGTTCCAGACAAAGGATTGTCAGATATTTCCAGGTTTATCAAACTTCTTAGAGATTTAAAAGAGTATGGTTCCAATTGGGAGATGGAGTTTCCTGATAGATCCAAATATTCTAGACTATTCAAGTCCTGAAAGTGTTCATGTTTTATTTGAGCTAATCGATTATTCCTCAAATACAATGACTGGAGATTAGTCAGATCTGCCTTGTCGAAGTCTATACTAGTAATTTTGTTATTAGATAAATCTAGCACTAGCAAACCTGTCAATGTCATAAAACACTTTTCTGATAATGAATAAATCCCGTTATTGTTAAGATGCAATGTATCAAGTCTGGTCAGACCGTTGAAAGCATAATCTTCAACTGCCGTCAGTAATTGGAAACTTAGAATCAAAGTTGTGACATTGATACCTTCAAATGAACCTCTAGTTAATGAACCTTCTATAAAATTATCACTTACAGAAAAATTATAAATAGTCCTGTTTTTGAACAAGTCTTTGGGCAAAGATCTTAATTTGTTTCTTGAGAGATTGATACTTGTTAAGGATACTAAATTCGCAAACGTGTCTTTACTCGCGGCTTCAAGCACATTATTACTTAAATCCAAACTATACAGGACAGCCATATTTTGAAACACATTATCAATAGTCTTGATAGAGTTTGAACTCAAATCTAGAAATTCAAGTTTATGCAACTTTTCAAAGTCGTTAACTTTTAGTTCTTTTATTTTGTTGCCGCTTAAGCTTAACGTTTTTAGTTCATTAAATCTGAAGAGGGAAGAATTGATATCGGTCAGCCTGTTGTTCGACAGATTGAGATGTAACAGGCTCCTGGTGCCTTCGAACGTAAATGGACTCAAGCCCTCAATGTAGTTGTGCGACAAATCTAAAGTCTGAAGATCATCGATTTTATCAAACACTGCATCGGGGATTTTGACCAAGTAATTGTGAGACATATTTATTTTCTTCAAATTGCTATAAGGGTGCTCATAACTATTAACATTGATATCACTAATAGTATTGTATGATAAATCTATTTCATTCAACATGTTTAACTCGTTCTGATTGGATAAAACAGCTGTTTTCAAGTGATTTCTCGATATATTTAGTTTGGCTAGATTCTGCATGGCTTTTAAAGTTGGTGTAAGTTCATAATCGTTGTCACTAAGGTCTAAAGAATATATGATTTGTAAGATGCCTTCGTCTCGTGTTCCATAAGCGCTGGTTGTTACTATTGGGATAGCACCAGTGATTTCTGCTGATGGATTTTTGATGACCAGAAATATAGGGTCCATTCGGTATCCAGCATAAGTGAGATATATAGAGCAATCCTTATTGTCCATCACTCCCACGTGTGGTGTGTCGTAAGAATTACGTTGGTAGTGTTGCCATCCTGAATTGCTTTTGATGTTCAATGTGCAGAACATGGTGTATCTGCATTTGTTTAGATCGTGTTTCACACTGCATGGATCTGTATTATAGCCTGAAGCTACAGCTACGATGGAGAGGATGCCTAAAAAACAAATGCATTGTTAATATTTTTAAGAAGAGGGAAGTAACGTCTTCTTATAGACCATTTGTGGTTTTGTACGGCCTTTAATAGCTGAGCATTTTTTGCCATAGATGCTTAGGGAAGGATTTCCAGATCACACTTTGAGTTTACTTCACTAAGGGCTGATTTTTCAATCGACGGATAATTTTTATTCTTGGAATAAAATTGACGTCTGACAGATTTTGTATGGAACTACTGTCAAAAATTCAAAATGATTCCTCTGATAAAGTTGTCTGGCGTTGGAAAAATCTGCCGTAAATAAAGTAAGAGTCTCATATGAATATGAAATAAAAATATGTCAAAAGATAATGTTCATATTCGTACGAAACATTTATTCGCTTAATAATAAGATTCACATTCATATATTATGTTCGCTTGTATAAAGAAGCAGGTGCGTTTGAAATAGTCCAGTGTTAGGCTCAAAGAAATAGTCCAGTGTTAGGCTCAAAGCAGCGGCCGGCAGCGGCGCGGCGAGCACTTTCAGTGTGAAATAATTTTAAACTTTATCTACATAATTAAAAGACCAGTGTCGCTTGAAAAGCTCGAAAAGGGGGCGCGGCCACGCGCGTCTTGTCAGCGATAGGCTGCCCGCTGCCGATGCCGGCCCGGCTTCTGCCGTTTCGGTGTGAATCGGCCCTTATACGTTTTAGCTGTTTCTTTCGTGTATTGCCCGTGGTTCTCGCCGCGCCGCTGCCGGCCGCTGATTTCCCGGTGTGAATTGAGCCTGTTTCTTTCGAAGATCAACCTGCAGCGATCTGTCTCACCCTACTATACAACGCTTACTTCACGAAGCAAAGTAAAGTCAGCGATATTACCGAGCATATCCAGCATGTTACATGCCATGTTTTGCGCATTCTGATGGCGACGATGCCGTTGTATCCTCAGGCATGCCGCAGCTTCCTTAGACGTCATCATTAAAATTTATATTTCTATTCGTAACATAAAAATGCCAACCGTGCCGTGCCGGCAGTATTCGCAGAGTGCAGACCCTTAATAGTTAAGATATTAATGAAGGTAGATGAAGGTACTTACATAATATTCTAAAATCCATTTTCATGTCATAGGTACCTGTCAAAATAAAATGTTCACGTTAATTTCGCTTCGGTTTTATTAATCACTAGCGGCCCGCCCCAGCTTCGCACGGGTGCATTTTTTTTTCTCTCCGTAAGAACCATTCTCGTACTTCAAGGAATATAAAAAAAAAGAATTAGGGAAATCGGTCAAGCCGTTCTCGAGATTAGCGCTTAGCAACATTTAGCAATTCATTTATAAATATAAGCTAGAATTTCGCATTGTTCTGTAAGTAGTTGATCGACATACATATGTTAAGTGCAGGAATCGAACCGACGCGCGACGACTACCGCGGTAGAGTAAAAAACTATAAAATAAATCTACACACTGTGCACAACGAAGAAAGGACAAAGTTTTTCTCGACGACGACGTTTAAATTGAGTTACCGAATAATAAAATTGTTCCGTTGCATCCATCCGTGAAACACAATCCGATGATAAAAACTAATTAGAGCAGGAGCAGTGTAATGTCCAAATACATACAAAAGGCTGATTTTAGCAAAGACAGATATCTTTTATCCGTGGAATAAAATTGACGTCTGCAAATGCAATAATTACAATAAGTAGGTACTATAGGCTGACCGCTTAACTGAGACGTTGCCTGAGGGGCAGCGGGATTGTCCGAAAGGGTTACCGCTGCCCCGGAACATAAAGGGCTAAGGAAGGAACACGGATGGGTTTTAGTCAGTAAGAGTCTGACACTCCCTTCCGCTCCACCCAGAGCGGGAGGGGTCATTGGATGATTTCCCATCCTTAAAAAAAAAAAAAAAAAAAAAAAAAAAAAAAAAAAGACGTTGCCTGAGGTAGCTGCGCGGTGCGGGAGGGGTGATAGTTGTCACAAGTTGACGGATCACGGAGCTCTCGCATCACGTCACCGCACCCCTCCCGCACCGCGCTGCTACCACAGGCAACGTCTCAGTTAAGCGATCAGCCTATAGTACCTACTTATTGTAATTATTGCATTTGCACCTGTAATCTACTTTCAATAATAAACAATTAATTGATTACCAATTAATTACCCGACTTAGAAAACATAAATTCAAAACCAAAGACACTGACTTTAGAAATTAAAGTTAGTTTTCACTTTGTAGTGTTTTTTTGGAAGTCAGTTATTTTTTACCTTTCGCTTTTTAGTTGTGGTACCTACCTACTCCACACAAATTTGTATACCACTACTTGCTATGTAACCAACAAAGACTGGAAGTTAATAAGTATTAATGAACTAACTCAAAAACTTACCAAGCAAAGTTAATAAGCAATATTTATATGGGGCCACCTCTAAAAAGTAATTACTATTTTGAACAAAAAAGAATTATCGAAATCAGGTAACAATTGCGCTCGATATCGAGATATCGCTTATTACAAAAAAAAAAAACATACAGACGAATAGGTACTTAAAGAACCTACCAACCTTTTATGAAGTCGGTTAAACAATAATGTAATCGACACACTACCTACCTACCTTCTAACAGTTGTTAAAATGACATAATAGATATTCATGCGCGATTTATTTGCAAAATACGTAAACAAATATGATTTTATGGAAAAATAACTTTAAATCCTACACAATACCGTTCAGTTTACGCTACAACTTCAAACATTTTTATAACTTTTTCAATAGTGCTAGTCACTCAGAAATCAACTTAACAACCATTGAAATAAAGTTGATATTTGTTTAACTTGAAATAATATTAATTTGAAACATAAGTTTGAACAGACAGTACCTACACATACTCTATTTATTAAGTAAGTACTGGCACCATTAACGCGCAACCTGTCACCATGGATTCATTATAATTGATTCTGAACCCCTTGCGTTGGAATGTTGCGTCGGTTATTAAAACAAAAAATTGCTGTTCCAAACATTTTGACCGCGTAGGTATTGTAGGTGCTTTTCTGATGATTTCAGAGTTGGTCCCATAATGAAAGTTGTTCATATTCATGAGTAGAACACCCTGTAAAAATCTCGGGATGGTAAAAAAAAATCATCGAGTGTACCTAACAGCAGATTTTTTTTTAAATTACCGACTAGAATTCGTTTTTTAATCTCAGAGACTAATCTTACAGGGGTAATGTCAAACTTCTATACTAAAAAAACGCAAACACAAAAGACTTAAATGTCAGATTAGTTTCTGGGTTTAAAAATCGAACTTTACATGTAAATATACAGTGCTGAATTCATGGTATGTCCCAGACTGCCTGTATAAAAAAATATTAGACATTCGGCTACTGATCTTACACCAAAGAAAGAAATATAATACTTACAACAATAATTATTTCCTTAAAATAAATAAAAACTGTTTATGTCCGATGTGTCCGTTCTCCCGTTACACTTGAGACTCTATGTGCGAACTGCGCAATATTGTTTAGGGTTCAGTATCGAAATATTAAATCGATACTGCACTTCTAAAAGATAGGGCTAGCACGTGCATTATCGAAAGATTCTTCTCTCATATTCTTCATGAGCTATTAAAAAAATAGTCATTCAGTGGTTACCTACAGTCCGCCCGTCGTCGGGAGAATGCGTTCCTGACACGTGTTAGTGCGACAATTCTAGTACCTAGCTAATAAAGATCAAATTCGCAAAACACGTATTCGTTTGTATGAAACTGATAGATAAATGGTGTCAAGAGAGAGGGCATACACTCGTCAGCCGCACTGTAAAACCCCAAATCGCCCCCGATTGTTAGTAAATTAAAAGTACTGTCAACAATCCAAGTTTTTAAAATTATTGAAATAAATATTTTTTGTTAAAACTTCAATAGTGTATCTTGGGATTTAATGGTGAAGAATGAAATAAAACTGCACACGGAGTTAAAAAAGTGTAATTCGGAATCTAATCACGTACATAATCATTTCAATGTTAAACAATTAAATATTGTTAGATACACTTTTTGGTATAGAGACAATTAAATAAAAATCACATATCAAAATTAAGGAATCTACCTACACTTAAATGACAAAAAAAAAATCTGAAAAAATGAAGGAAATACCGTAAATAGTGCATCCATAACTTTGAAACAGCTCTGCATGTCAGTTTGTAAAATTTACAAAATTATTGCAACAAATAATTGTACACAAAATGGCGTGGACATAAGCGTCACTAATTCTCTATCTATCTTTTCAAATGTATCATCGTAATCGAATGATTAAAATGATGCTACTTATAATTCTAGTCTCTAGAATTTATTTTACTCAATCAGAATTAGTAGCCAAACACAAATAATATAATTAACAAATTTAATTTAACAAAAAATGGAAATTCGGTAATCAGGAATTCCACTCACAATACACAGGAATAATTCACCTATTTAGTTACACTTGGAGATAAGTATCTACTAAACTAAGGTTTAGCAAATATCGTAAAACGCATCCCTTCCACATTATAATACGAACTTAGAAAGAGAAAGCATTATACGATTCTCTTAACGGGTAACATATTTTAACAAACCTTTTGCTTATTGCACCCATAATAAAAAAGGTTTCTTTTGTTATAATAGGTAAGCCAGGTAGCAAAAACTATCACAAGAGTCACGAGTTGGTGAGATTACAGATAGAGTTAAAAGTAATCAAACATGGCGTTATTCATAATTGTGCATTTTTCTGTCTGTCTAACTTTTTTGGTTAAATTTCAAAGGAAATGCCGTAAGAGGCGAATCGATACACCAAAATAATTATTTAAATGTCAATTTTCCACTCGCACCTTCGTAAGGAGCGAATCACTACACCAAAATAATAAAAAACGGGGTGAGTGGAACATTTTAATCGAAAGGGGCAAGACCCAAGGGGCGAGCGGAGCCCAAACCATTTAAGTGGTTTATTAATTTAGCCACTAAAATGAGAAAAAAAAGGTTGTTCAAAACAATAACAGTAATTGTAAATGTGAAACATTTACGAAAGTAGGTGTATTTTTTTCTTACATTAAATCGCAAAATTCACGTTCTTTTAAAGAGATAAAGAGTTTTCTGATTTAAGTCTCAAATCTGACCATGCCCCACTTGCTGGAGTGCCCTAAGAGAAAGCTCACCTGCACCTTGGATGACTTAATGATGCCGCAATCAACACGGCCATCTACAAGGCCCAAAACAATATAAAATAGAAGAGTACCTTCGACACGAAAGAAGAAGAGTTTTCTACTAACAAATTCCGTAGTGCTTACTTATAGACTACGGAACATTAGACTTTGTTAATAGGTTCCTAGTACTTCCTACCTAGTAGAAAACTGTTTAGAAAGTTTGTATTTAGCCGAAGCGAAACATCTGGCGAAAATTGCGCAACAGAAGTTCCGCTTACCTACTCCTGTTTTTTATAAAAATAACGCTACGTTTTTCCGACCTGACTGTATCATAGTAGGTACTTTTAAAACGTATTGCATAGCATACACACGCCAATGTTTTCGTCGCGTAATTTCAGCAGATGTGTTTCTACCCTTAGTCAACTTAATGGCATGTCGATATAAGGATAATGTTGCGGAACCATCAAAATTATACGCAGATCACGCTTGGCAATTTTATCAGTAAAGCTGACAGGACGTAGCCACACATAGCATCGGTTATCGTTACACACACAGACGAATAGTCACCATTGCTGCAATGACAACATAATTAATAAATTTTTGTCACTCTCGAACGCGGCATGGACTCTTGAGGGCAATTCTTCTAATTTTAAGAACATACACAGTCTCATCTCAGTCTCAATCTGTCAAAAATAGGTCTCAGAAGTCGGCGCCTTTGGTTTGGAAAGTTTTTTTGACGGCTGTACTTGCCTTTACCGTTCACGCGTACCACTCGTGTTTATGCAAACTTATATTTTTGTTTGAAGCGCCATTGAAGCTCAAAGAAAAGGAAATATAAAACATTATGAATGGTTTAATTTAAATATTTTTAAGTTATCATCGTCATTTCAGCCAAAAGACGTCCACTGCTGGACATAGGCCTTCCCCAAGCACCTCCACTTCGACCTGTTCTCAGCTTCTCGCATCCAGCGGGTTCCTGCGGCCTTTACAAGGTCGTCGGTCCATCTTGTGGGAGGTCTTCCAAAGCTACGTCTTCCGGAACGCGGTCGCCACTCCAGAACCTTTCGGCCCGAGCTGCCATCTGTTCTGCTAGCAATGTGCCCTGCCCACTGCCATTTAAGTTTGGCCATTCTTCGGGCTGTTTCGGCTACCTTGGTTCTCCTGCGGATCTCTTCGTTTCTGATTCGATCTAGTAGGTAAACTTCAAACTTAAGCATCTTAGTAAGCGTATCCCATATAACCAGCTAGTACCTACCTACATAATGTCTGATACATAAGGGCAACTTTGTGATCAAAATTATCTTGTATTAACGGCGTCTTAGACTAACGTATATTATTATCAATTTATGTGTTGTTTCTTTGTCTCGGTTAGAACGTGGTATTTGGATGTGAATGAGGAACTTGTTTAATTATCATTAGTACTCACTTTGATAATCCTCTCCTTGACCTAATATTAATAATTAAACTAGCTTCTGAGCACGACTTCGTCCGCGTGGAATTTCTTGTTCTCCCGACCCACCCCGTCGCATCGCATCGCCTGCCCGCGCTATTACTTCGTATTCGATTAGCGTACTTTCTAACTTTCGCTTGGCTCCTAAGGGCTCAAGCGTGATGTTAAGTCGTGATGGCTTCCTCAAAAATTGGGTCATCAATAGCAAAAATATTTTTTCGAATCCGATTAGTAGTTTCAGAGATTAGCGCGCTCAAACAAACAAACTCTTCAGCTTTACTAGATAAAATTATATAAATAAAACAACAGACTGCCACGTTGGTGTCGTGGTCGCAAGCGCAGCTGCAGATCATGAAGTCCTGGGTTCGATTCCCGGGTCGGACAGTGTTATAGGGATTTTTCATCTTGAATTTCTTAGTAGTCCGAAGTGATTTGTGCCCGATTGATGGCAATAGGCTCGCTTCCTGTTACATGGCACACAACTGGCGAAATGTGGGTTTACTATACAGGGTGAAATTTTAATCACTGTTTTCCTTTTAAGAGGCCACTGTACTCATCATTATGAACAACTTTTACTATGGAACCAAACATGAAATCGCGAAAAAAAAAAACAGCTGTTCCCTACATTTTGACGAGATAAGCGAACATAAAATTTCACCCTGTATATAGGCAAGTACACCTCTGCCTTACCCTTAGGGGAGTACAGGTGTGGTGGTATATGTATAAAGATGTAATAAATAAAAGGAAAGTCTAAAAACGGTTATAATTTTATTTAACACGTTACAAATAGGACAAAATCTTGTACAAACAAATTCATATTTTATAACTAAAACTGGGATAGTTTACCACAAAAATCCTAAATGTATTTGTACGCCAGAAACGTCAAAATACTGTGAACTTTTCTAACTATGTAATAACTCTGTATACTCTGACAAATAAATGAAAAATAACTATTAAATAGGTAGGTAAAGTTAGGCAAATTAATTGCTAAGCAAATTGATTACCAAATTAAATTGTCGGTATATTCAAATCACAACTAAAGGCCGACCGCTTAACTGAGACGTTGCCTGAGGTAGCAGCGCGGTGCGGATGGGGTATGGTGACGTGATGCGAAAGCTCAGTGATTCGTCAACTTGTGACAACTATCACCCCTCCCGCACCGCGCAGCTACCTCAGGCAACGTCTTAGTTAAGCGGCCTGCCTATATAAAATTTTAAAAGTACACACGAACGACACGCATTTACGACAGAGGCAACTGCATCCGTCAACAACATGCCGCTCGTGTATTTGAGGACCGAACTCAAATACACGAGCGGCATGTTGTCGACGGTAGCCATTGAGGCGTGTTACAGATGCAATGTAATTAGTTATTTTTAGAATCAAATGGACTTACCTATAGTAATAGTCGTAATATTTGTAAAATTGGATGAGCCATATTAGCGGACGCGTACAGCAATACAAAGTAATTAGATATAAGTGCAATACAAAAAAAATACTTAGCGAAGTATAAACATATCATGTAATAAGTCCTAAATCTAAATATAACTATAAACAGGATGAAATTGAAAACTTACGCCAAATCGAAATAGGAGATGCAGTAACTGTAACAAATAATCATTATAAATAGTCATTACCCAAAAATTTTGACTCCCTTTTTTAAAGTTTAATTATTATTGTCTTAAATAGTGCAAACTAAGTTATTGCCTTGAAGTAGAAAGGAATTAAAGCCTTTCCGTAAAAAAAAAATCTAAATTATTAAAACCAATAAGATAATTAAAGTATCAATTTTAGCGCGCGCATTCATAGCAGAGTTCACAACTGAAGCATGTTGGCAACGCGTTGAGCTAGCATTACCGTAGGTATTTACCGTATTTTGAGCGCGCGACGACGTTTCCAAATCGCTCGCCTACGCGCACATAATATGTGCATCCATTTCTTTAATGACATGCTCTAAATTTACTTTATAACACGTTGAATTAAATATTTTAATATGGCGCACCTATTCAATTTCATCTTACAAATTTAAGTTGTATTAATTTCCTTTCGAGCCTTTTTCGCTTCGTCTTGAATAGCTCCTATCATAAACTTCCTAATATAATAATTCTGTTCTCGAACCGCCTCTAGAATCTTCTGACTGGTAACTAACAGTCTTTCATCTGCCATTATGTACTGAGAGCCATCTATTAAAGGCTCACTTTCGCTAGCTATACATGGTATACCTTGAACTGTATTCTTTCCTTTCCCTCCAACCAACACAGTAGGGCTCACCCTCGTATACCCATTGTTAAAGTCGCTCAACACTTTACCCAGCCATTCACATGTAAGATTATTGTTATCCACATACACTCTTAAATCAAACTTATGACCGTACCAGCTCCTCATATCTAACACGTTCATATCATTCGACCTCACAGACAGAACACGCAGACACTTCAAATCCATCAGCAATTTCGAGTCCAAATACGCGATCCTGTTGTACGATAGATCTAAATTCAAAAGGTCAGTCAAACCTTCGAATGCGCCGTATTCTAATTGTGTCACCAGATTGTGACCTAAACGAAGTGTTTTCAAATGAGGCAGCCTTTTAAAAGTGCCAGGACCAATCAGTTGTATTCTATTACAAGTTAGGTCTAGATATGCGAGACTCGCCTCCGGCAACCTTAAGGACGATACGTCCAAGTCCCAAATTAAATTGTTACTCAAGTCTACAGTTTGCAGTTCTGTTTGATGGCTCAGATCGACCAGCGAGAGATCTGATATATTGTTTGAATGTAAGAACAAAGTTATCAAACGTAAACCTTCCCCGTAAGGTATTTTGATCTTGGACAACCCGTTATTAGAAAGGTCCAGCACACCGCCTTCCGGGTGGAACATATTTATGTGAATACTATCAAGTTTCTCAATTTCGTTGTAAGTCATATTCACTAGTTTCAAATTGTAATTATTGTTGAAGGTCATATCAGGGATAAATTCAAGTCGATTGTAAGATAGATCAAGGTTCTGTAACCTTGTCATAGAAGAAAAACTTTCGTAATACAAATTCGTGATGTAGTTATTACTGAGGTTCAAATATTTTAAGTCAGCAAGATCATTGGCATTGACTATGAAATCGATTACTTTATTTTTAGACAAGTTAAGGGATATCAGTTGGATCAAAGATTGGAAGGCATTATATTCAATATTCGTTATAGAGTTCATGGAAAGATCTAATTCTGTTAGTATGTGAACGTTGTTTTTATCTAAATTCCTAACATACCTCGAAGAAATCTCGTTAGAGGTAGCGTTCGGAACATTGATGATGTGGTTTCCCGAAAGTATAATTTTACAAATGGAATGATTAGCGAAATGGTTCCAATGTCTTGAGAACATTATAGGTTTGATTTTTTCCAGTTCGTTCCAGGAAACGTCAAACGTTTCCAAATGTTTGATAATCTTGAGAGACTCCTCATCGATGTTCTGTATCTGATTACCTCTCAGATACAAATGCTTTAAGTTTTGAAGGCTGTTGACGGCCCCATTCAAATCTTTTATTCTATTATTATTCAACCGTAATATTTCTAGTTTCGTAAGATTGAAGAACGGCTCTTCAGTTAGGTCAGAAATGATATTGTAAGACAGATCGAGTTCTGCTAATGATGACAGTTCACCGAAAGCATCGCCTGGGATTTCTTCTATAGCATTGTAAGCAAGTGACAACTTTCTTAGTTTATTTGGGTGTATTTGAAACTGGAAGAGTTCTGAAATTTCCGTTAGTTTATTGTGGTCCAAATTGAGAGTTTCGAGACGGGTTAGATAATAAAAGGGAACTCCTGAGATGTTTTCGATACCGTTGTTGGCAAGATGTAAATGCTGTAGTCTGGTGGTGTACATTAGCACGGCTAGTTTAGTGTGTTGCCAACGTCCTGACACTTTCAAAGTAGTAATGGTGTTAAGGAAGTCGAAGTCTAAATTGTCGTCGAATCGTTCGATGGCGTCGGTGACGGTGACGTCAACAGTGACAGGGTAGTTGGTGGACTCGTAGCACTCGTTGGGGAGACGAATCCCGCGGATGTTGCCGATGCAGTGGATCCGAAAGGCGCACTGACCCACGCTACGGATCCTGTCTGCAGGGCAGTAGCACGAAGATAGCGTCACACTCGTGAATATGACGAGGAGGGTGTAAACTGTAAACAACAGATGATTTGTTAACGTTTATATTTTTTTCTAAGAATTTTATCGATGTTTATTAAATCTTTCTTTATTATCAGACGTCCTCCTGATATGTCTATTTTATCAGTACTGTACCCGTGCACTAATATACTAAAAGCTAGCTGGAGTACCTACAATAAGATTATCCAGGAAATTTCGCCGAAATAACTAGGCCCCACGACACAGGGTATCCTAGTGTGGGATCTAGCGCTACTTTATTGCACTATTTCTTTAATTGTTTTTATTATTATTTTATTTTACTATCTTTTGTTTGTGTGCTTAACATGTCATCTAAATTTATTATTACTTGTTAAGTTAGAATAATCCAGCCCGGAGTCAGAATTCTGGATTTGTGGCCGGTTGATGGCAACAGTCGCTTCCATTTTAAGGGACTTTAACACAACATTTGGATGTACTGCCTTACCTTTCTGGGAATACAGTCGTGATATGATATGATGTTGTTATGTTAAATGGTTATTGCTCGCAATGCTATCTAGTCTGATTACCATATCAGACATGATTATAATCATATGATAGCAAGTACAAGTGCACACCTTTGTCCTACAATGAAAATTGATCCAACAATCTTAAATGCACTGACAGACAACGCACAGCTAATGGGTCTAAAACCGTGAAGTTTTGCACAAGAGTGCCGTATAGAACGTTTTTACTTCGTTATATAGCTAATTAAATGAAGATGTCTTCCACTGATCGGAGAATCCTCCCTTTTTGGAGGACGAGTGAACTTTACACCCTGTTCCTCATACCTCTAAACCATATAAAAAATTTGAGATAACTGGTGTCGGAGTTCATATTATTATACGAGTTTCTCGAATCCCATGAATTTTCGCATAGGCTTTATGGGGTGCTTAATTGTTGCAAATGGGTTACACATATCTGTTCTGTGGCTTACACTATCACGTCCTGGAAGGAATACGTCAAATTACAAGTCACCCAGTATAACAAAGGTGAGCATTAAAGAAAGGCTCAGAACAAATAAAAAACCAAGATTGAGCGCTGTCAACAGTAAAGTGAAGCCGGTTTCGTAGACATGTGTGCGTGTGAGCGTGTATGCACAGAGCGGAGGTGTAGTTTTGGCATGCTTCACTGTATCGTTCTCAGCGCTCTGTCTTGGTTTTTTAAAAGGTTAAATAAGGGATAAAAGTCTTGTACTGAGTTGATATTATAAAGAGAACAGATTTGATTTTAATTATTTTTCTTTGTTACATTTTCTCAATAAGACGGCGGAAATGATTAGAATTAACTTTGGCACATGAGTAGACCATGACCTTTATTTTATTTTATTGTTTATTAATTAAAAAAAACAGTTTACAAGCATTTGTTCAACCTTTAAACATACCACGCAAACCATCGCGAGTTCAACAACACTTAGCAGAATTATGTCATAGGATACTTTTTAACTTTTTATCCCGATATTCAAACGGGATCGAAACTTATGCGAGTGAAACCGCGGGGCGCTGCTATGCTGAGTAAAGATTGAATAAAACATGATTTATTTACCTTGAATCATGGTGTTTCTCGTTCTCGATAAGTCCAAAGTAGGAAACTGAAAAAAAAAATTGTACTTATTATTGTGAAAATCAAATGGCGAATCTGCCTAGCCTTTTCCCAACTATGTTGGGGTCGGCTTCCAGACTAACCGGATGCAGCTGAATACCAGTATTTTACATGGAGCGACTGCCTATCCGACCTCCACAACCCAGTTACTGGGTAATACGATACCCCTTAGTAAGATTGATTGTCAGACTTTTGGGCTTCTGACGACCAGTAACGACTGTCAAAGATCCACGAATGACAGCCGAGACTAACGGCTTAACGTGATTTCCGAGGCACGGAGGGGTCTCGGTATGTAATGATGATCACCCATCCAGAGACCAACCGCGGCAAGCGTAGCTTAACCTGATCGATCGACCTGTGCGGCTATTATTATTTAGCCATGCTTTTATAGCGTATAACTTTTGCAATACTTTTGGAGGGCTAGAAAGAAATAAAGCAAAATAAAAATATTACATAAATATTTGGTTTTCGCACACAACAACCAAAAAACTTAGAACGGCCAGGGAAATTAGTGGCTTACGAAATTGACACACCGCGTCAATTTACCATGTTATAAAAGCCATCTTATACGATTACTGTCAAAGAATTACAGTTGTTATTTGAATTACATCTACCGACAGTTCGAATCTGGCAAACGTAAGGTAGGACGCCCTCAGGCCAGGTGGTGCGAAGATCTTCGCCGCAAGGTGGCTGGTAGCAGCTGGATGAGAGTTGCCGAGAATCCCCTGAATGGCGTGCAATTGGAGAGGCCTATGTCCAACAGTGGACTGCTATAGGCAGATGATGATGACGGACAGTTTATGTTGGTAGTCAATTTGCTTAACAGTAAATTTCCTTAACATTACAATAAGTCGTCTCCAAGTATCAACCTAACTTTCAGCAAAGTTTCATGAAAATCAATTGGGCAGTTTAGCCGATAAAACGTAGTTTTACTTTTAAGACATGAAAACTAACCAAAAACAAAACTTTTATGAAATTAAACTATTTTCGTTACCGAAATATTGTATTCGTGTTCATAATTTATTGCCTATTAAAACATACTCTACTATACCTAATATTACCTACAGTTCTTTAGAATCTAGATTCATTAAAGTCATCATATTTAATTTCATACGCGCATCTATTTACTAAGCTGAGTGACCTTTGAGTTTTTGACTAAAAACACAAAGTAGGCACCATTTTTATTTTATACTAAGGTCGCAGTAAGACATAATTATGTAAGTACTGTTTACAGTACCATTGCTGCATTACTTTGAAAACACACTTCGAAACACCAATAAATACAAATGTGACACAGCACATCATAATCTGCCTAGCCTTTTCCCAACTACATAATTTTGGAGTCTTTTATGGTTATGTCTCTATGTTCGGCTTCCAGTCTAACCGGATGCAACTGAATACCAATATTTTACATGGAGCGACTGCCTTTCTGACCTCTATAACCCATTTACTGGGTAATACGATACCCCTTGATAAGACTGGTTATCAGACTTTCGGGCGGACGACCCGTAACGACTGTCAAAGATCCACGAATGACAGCCGGGACGAAAGGGTTTTCATATGTAAAGATGGTCACCCATTCACGGACTAACCGCGGCAAGCGTAGCTTAACCTGATCGATCGACCTATGCGGCTGTTATTACTTAACCACAAGTCCCTCAAATGACAGAAGACTTATTTTCTGTTTTTCAGAAGTAAAAAAATATTGCACCGATCACCATAAAGTGAGAAACATTGATGATCAAAAATATTGCATCAATTTTATGTTGTTAAATCTCTATTCTATTTAGTTTGTTGAATTGATGACGCAATAGAATATCTTCATGATTCTTCTGCCCTTTGGACAATTCATTTATGGTCGGCCCAACATGCCTTTTTCTTAAATACCTCTCTCTAATGCCCGGTTTCTGAGGTACATTTGTCGGTGGTTTATCTATTCATTAGCGCTATTGGTTCGATAACTTGTGAAAGTGCGTTTCCGAACACCGCAATGTAAGATAAACTCCGTTTAAACTCAAGTTAACTTAACTGACCAATGTGCGCCGTTTATCGGTTCCATAACTATATTTGACGTTTAATTTCATAGCAAACTACACATCAACAACGAGTATTATGAATTAAATTGCCTGTGAAAGCTAAATAAAATTATTTAATAGAGAATACAATGAGTGTTAGCATCATGAATACAGAAAATAATCTGTGACAGAAGTTTCGTCCTTTTTTTTCCGTCGATGAGGTATAGTCAAATTCATTAGCCACTTCGATAATAAGCATCATTACTCTTTCAGTAAAATTTTTACTACGTTTTCTAGATTTCATTATGCTATTTTACAAAATAATGCTTAATACACTAACGATTGGAAAGATAAATAGACTTTTAACTTAAAATGTAACGGCAAAGCAAAAATAATACCACACGAAACGAAAACAATGAAGTGTAAAGGTCTCTTAAAAAAAAATACAATGACGTCGTTCACACATCTGCCGAAATCTGCCCCTAAACATCATTTTTTTATGCGAACTCGTATACAGACCCATCTAGCGGCAACTAAGGAACTACTTATCGGTTTCATAGTTATTGAATGGTTTATTGCGTATCCAGAAACGCAATGACAGTTAACCGACGTTTATCTTATGCATAACTTTATTGAACCAATAACTAATGAGAGTTTATCTCTGGACTTCAGAAACCGGGCATAAGTCGTCATTTCGGTAGTCACCTGCATTTGAACCAAATCATCATTCACACAGTATATCCATCGTTTCTTTAGTCTTTCCCATCTTACAGCCATAAAAGGGGCCTTAAAAGGCCACTTTGGCAGAATCATAAAACAATTCCTAACACGCAATTTCATCTGTATGACAGTTTTGCATGGAGATTCGTAAAATGCTATTGGTACACCTCTGCCTAACCCTTCAGGGATATATAGGTGTGAAACTGTCAAACAGATGAATTGCGTGATATGAATTGTTTTATGATTCTGCCAAAGTGGCATTTTTAGGCTCCTCCGCATCACTTGCCCATGTCATGATAACCGATTTCCACACAACTTTTAAATTAGGTACCGTGGGTGCCACTTTCAGACTTCCATTTATGTACAGAGGCCAGCACATCAACCTACCCCAATCTGTCAAATTTTCCCAATTGAATATGAACCTTATTCCTTTGTGGTAAAGTTGAAAATCTATCAAAGAAATTTTACAAATTGGGGTAGCTTGATGTGCTGGCCTCAGTACTAATTTCTTATTCTATCCATTCCCGAAACACAGTATGACACAATAAGACATTAATTCAAAATTGATAAAAAAGTTCGAAAATAAAATAAAATAAAAATAGCCTACCCACGCATTCCTCTTATAAACGCGCAGTTCCGTTATTTAAAATAAGCCTTATACTATTTCAAAACCTTTTCAAAACTGAACTTATAGTTTTTCAATCACTACACCAAATAAAACAAAACGATGATTAAAAATAAAACACTTTTCATGTAATTAAAACACTAAATAAATAACACAGAAATAAAACAAAATATTCACCTGAATCCATGTACGAATTGCGTCGTTGTAAATTGTAACTCAACTCAAAGTCCAAACAAGACAGGACCCACCGAAGCCTCCTCTATAGAATTCGACGCTCGGAATTTTGCTGAATTCGTGAAATAAGACACTGGTCGTGCAAAGATTATAATAATGAGACACGCTAAGTGCTTATTACTATGTCACCTGATTTGATTTGACTCTATGAGGACACTTTTGGATAATCTTAAGCCTTTTTCCATCGGGAAATCGTCATGGATAACCTTCGTCTGGGGAGAGCGGAGGATTATGTCGGAATCCTAGCGACTGAAACCCCACTGTTCTTTTTACTACCATGAGTCGGGGGCCTGGAATATACTTGTACATTGGTATAATCTTTAGCCTCATTTTTGTGTGGTAGTACTTTGAATCCTACGATTAAGAATCAATTTCGTCAATGAAACTGAACACGACCAGCACATCTAAATAGCGATCAAGAGCTATCAATGTCAATATTCCACAATAATGATGACAGCAGTGGTGGCTCATTGGTAATGGCCGCGACTTACCGAGTTGTAGGTCGTAGGTTCGAACAGAGTTCATCACCACTGCTCTCAAATAGGTGAAGGAAACCATCGTGAGGAAACCGGCATGTCCTAGAATAAAAAAATCGAAGACACGTGAGACCCACCAACCCGCACTGGGTTCGCGTGGTGGATTACGGCCCACTCCCTCTCACCGAGAAGAGGCTTGTGTCCCACCAGTGGCCTTATAGGCTGGTTATGACCGCGTTCATTCATTTCGATCGGTTCATTGGTAAAATCCGCCCTATGCATTTCATCGCGGTTGCTCAGTGCGACTTAATGTTTTTTAGAACTATAGTCTCGGTTTTCTCAAAATTTTTACCTCATGTTCCGTCAGCGTTAGTTATGACTAACTTGAAATTTAACTAACTTGAAATCTAACTTAAAATTACTTGACTTATTTTAATTAACTTGATCGGTAGTCTTGGTCTTGGTTGCTTGGTAGTCACAAGCGCTACCTGCCGAGCATGAGGGCCATGGTTCGATTTAGAAGTCGGGCAAAGTGTTATTGTGTATTTCCCGATTCGTGCCTTATTGATATCAATAGGTTCGCCTCCTATTCGATGGCATTTATACATAAGGTCTTCCGGTACGCGGTCGCCACTCGAGAAACTTTCGGCCCCATCGGCCATCTGTTCTGCGAACAATGTGCCCTGCCCACTGCCAATTAAGTTTGGCAATTCTTCGGGCTATGTTGGTTACCTTAATACCGGATGACGTAGCGTGGAAAGGCCTCCCACAAGGTGGACCGATGACCTGGTAAAGGCCACAGGAATCCGCTGGATGTGAGAAGCACAAAACCGGTCGAAGTGGCGGTGCTTGAGGGCGGCCTATGTCCAGCAGTGGACGTCTTTTGGCTGAAATGATGATGATGATGACTTTACACTAACCTATTCAAAGTCCTCATATTGTTCGTATTCGTCCCCGTAATCAACGGAGAACATTGCAGTACATTCTTCTTCACCGCTGGAGCAGTCTCGACTGACGTGGAGCGGGTTTAAGTCCATAAGATGAAGTAATGGTACGTCCACTTCTACAGATAGCATGAATGCTAGCTTCAGTTGGTCCCTGGAAGAGAAAACTGAATATTATCTCTCTACCTGGATCGAATAATCTGTCTCTTAAGATACAGGATAACCTAGTTTAAGAGACAGAGTTAAATATATTGTGTACAGATTTCTCTAACATCCAAAGGTACAAAAAAAATTGGTACGCAAAATAGTTCTAAAGGATTGTTCGTTGGCCTAACCATAACTATGTCTACTGAAGAATAACGTCATGTGAAAAGGTTGAAACGTTTTCTAGACAAAGACAAAAGACAAAGACATTTATGAAAACATCGTGAGAAACCGGCATATCCTTGAACCAAAAATTGGAAGACATGTGACATAAACCAACTCACACTGGGCCCGCGTGATGGATTATGGCCCACTCCTCTCACCGAAAGGACGCCTGTATCCCAGCAGTGGGAACATTGAAAGCTGATTATGGTATACTAAAGAAAGACTAGCAAAACACAGGCCACAACCTTTCTTCTCATAGGTTTTCCGAATTACCAACTTGGCAAGTGGTTCGTGTCCTGACGATTTATAGCCGTTCTATTTAAATGAAGCTGTTCACATATACCAGAACACAGAACAGATAAATTATCTGTTCTGTGGACCAGGACGAAGATCAGTTTACCCTAACATAACGCTTGAATTCTTTGAAATGCTAGGCTGACGTGATAGCACACTCACATTTCCAGCTATGTTTAAGTTCTAATGTACCTAATATAGGGGAAGTCTGCCCTTTGATAATATATTATAAGTATATGATTATATATGTAGTATACTAATATTATAAATTCGAAAGTAACTCTTTCTGTCTGTCTGTATGTTACCTTTTCACGCCTAAACCACTAAACGTATTTCAATAAAATTTGGCAGAGAGATAGATTGCATCCCGGGGAAGGACATAAGATAGTTTATATCGACATACCTCGCGGGCGAAGCCGCGGGCGGAAGCTAGTATAGTATTGCCATAACTCAGGAACAACTACAGACTCCGGGCTGATTCTGAACATATCCTAATGGAAACCTCAACAACACTGCCGGATGGTATCAGACATTCAGACCCAGGACCTCATAATTGAGGTCCTGGGTTCAAGGAGACCTTGGACCATGCTTAGCAGCCACAAACAGAGCGCGAAGATGCAGTCAAGCCAATATAACAAAGTATGATTGTTGTTGCTACATAACATCATCATTTTGTCCTACGTCAATAAATAATTACTTATTCGTAGCTTACCTACTACCATAAAAATAGCATACTCAAAAAGAATCCGAACCACAGATAGTGTACAGTCAACAAAAGAGATAAGTATGCAGGATCGTCGGATATATGTAGTTGAAGATTAGTAAGAAACCGATGGATGTTGTCGACTGAAATTTAATTTGATAAATGAGCTGTTTCTTTTCTATTAATGAAATTAAATTTTATTCGAGCACATCTATCGGTTTCTTGCTAAACTTGAACTATATCCGACGATCCTGCATACTTATCTGTTTTGTTGGCTGTACATAGATTGTTTACTCACAAATTCAGCGAAGTGCTATCTAAAGTGTCAAATTGCTTGACGGTGTATGCAATGTGAACACAGTCGTACGGCGTTGTTGCTTTAAATATGCCCATCTGTAAATATATCACACTATAATATTATAAAGGCGAAAGTTTGTGAGTGTGTTCGTATGTTTGTTATTTCTTCACGCACAAACGGCTGAACGGAATTGGATGAAATTTGGCACACAAAAAGTTTATAACCAGGATTAGCACTTAATATACTTTTTATCCCGATATTCCCACGGGATCGACGCTTATGCGTTTGAAACTGGGTAATACGATACCTCTTGGTAAGACTGGTTGTCAGACTTTCGTGCTCTTGGACGACCCGTAGTGACTGTCAAAGATCCAGGAATGACAGCCAGGAGCAACGGCTTAACGTGCTTTCCGAGGCACGGAGGTGTCAAGGTATATAAAGATGGTCACCCATCCATGGACCAACAGCGGCGAGCGTAGCTTAACCTGATCGACCGACCCGTTCGGCTGTTATTACTTAGCCACAAGCTCCTCTGGTTAAATACAGACACTGCGTGTTCAAAAATAACTAGGTAGACTTTGTCGATTTCAGTACAGCCCTCTATTATTATGCTACAATACATATTTTAGACAAAGTTCGACTTTGTAGAGCGTTGTCTCTGTCACAAATTCCTGTGTGACTAGTAAATCACGCATGATATTGAGTAAAAAAAAAAGAAATGTGGTCGTGACAGGACGCCCGGTGAGATGTGAAAAGAGCGGTGGCGGAAAGGGGAGATGACCCGGCTAAGAGAGCGTCACGTCATGCCATTCGCCGTCACGACATACGAGCAGCATACGAGTCGTTCTTGGTTCTTACCCCCAAAGCGCCAATAGATATTATGTCACATCAAAAAGCATTGCCTTTAAAAGTGTTTTACGATGTTTTACTGCTTTTCGGCAGGATCAGAGACTACCAAAATCGTATAGGACCAAATCGTAACTGCCAATCAATCGATTTAAGACAGCGTCATTCAAATGGCTTATAGAAAAATCATTGTAAATGTATTTAGACTTTAAATATTTGCACTGACATCTTACAAATTTTCAATCAATAATTTTGCATGCTAGTTTTAGCGAACTGTTTTAGAAACTGTTAAAAAAAACGACTTTCTGTAATGTACTAGATACAATTCTTGCAAATAAATTTTATTTCATTTCAGATTATCAGCTATTTGAATAAATTAATTTTAGACAGAAAAAAATGAAAATACTCACATGTATGATGGCATGTTTATAAGGTGCCATGACTTCTATAGCTTTGTATCGCTTGCTTATCTCTAGCAGTACAAGCACGTGACGTGGCAGAAACTCTGGCTGAGGAGTCACGCGTTCTCGAACCAACTGTTATGATTGCGTCATCGTTAATTATGACTGTGAGATCATTAAAAGGTGACTGTAGGCATAGAAAGTTCGGAGAAAAAAATAGAAACAATTAAAACTTTTATTAGCATTGCGTTCTGCCCGTATTATCAAACAGTGCCGAAACGTGAACACTGACAGTCGGGCTGGTCTAAAAATTTAAGGTCGCTCTGCAAAATGGAGCGGGCGATGCTCGGAGTTTCTTTGAAGGATAAAATCAGAAACGAAGTTATCCGAAAAAGAACCGGAGTTACCGATATAGCTTGCAGAGTAAGCAAACTGATGTGGCAGTGGGCTATCTTTCCGAAAGATAGATGGCAGGTAGAGCAGACGAGTCCTGGAGTGAAGACCGTGTATCGGCAAGCGTAGTATGGGACGCCCCCCAGCTAGATGGACCGACGACCTTAATAATTTGGCTGGGACAGACTGGATGCGGAAGGCGGAGGACAGAGTGTTGTTGCGCAGCCTGGGAGAGGCCTATGTCCAGCAGTGGACAGCGATAGGCTGCGTAGAAGACTTTTATTATGGGACGTCCTTGTTGGTCTAGTAGACGCAAACACGATTGCTGAACTTAGCATCAAACTCAAACTCAAAGCATTTATTTCAGATAAACCAATTACAGGCACTTTTGAATTGTCAAAGAGTCGGTCAGTCAGAAAGATGAAGCTAGTTGCCCATTCCAAAGCGTAGTAGAAACCTATGGAGAAGAACGGTGAAGAAACTCCAAGGACACTCTTTTAAATCAAACATCCAGGACTAAATCTTAGGAGCGCAGAGCTATTCAGTTTTTACATGAGGAAATTATCAGTACGAGTAACAGCCCGGGGTCCAGACCCCGAGTTGTGCCCGACTCACGGGACCAGGCTCACCCCCTATTACGTACAACTGGTGAAATGTACTCACCGCGAAAATTTAGGTGAAGTGTGCTGTCAATAGTGTCAATCAGGTGGAATGACAGCTCACTTCAAACTCACTTCACCTAAGTTTTCACGTTGAGATTTTTACAGAATAGTTCGGAGGTGTTATAACTGAATGAAAACTTCACAATAGTTATTTAGTATTAATACCTAATTATGTACAGTTGCACACAAGACTTTATCTACACCCATGATATGAATCCTCAATAAAAGGTTCTGAAACAGTTTTTTGCAATACTAATATCGAAGAAAAATGGCGGCCGACGCGGAATACGACGTAAATTCGAAAAACCTATATGTTCTTTTTTTTTTATTACGGCACTGTGGCAGTGAAACGCGCGTGCATGAGAATGTTCTTTTTTGAAAAGGTGTTGCATTATGAAATTTATTACAACATTATATTACTCGTTTGAATGATATTATGGTTACTATGATACTGGCTGTTTTAATGTTGGCAAAAAGCTAACTTTTGCAGAAAATATTATAGAAAATTTATAGCATGGGTGTAGATAAAGTTATTTTAACATTCTATAACAAGGAACTAGAAATAGAGAAGTAAATAAAAATTATTTGACTTCAGCCCATTAATGGATAATAATACACGGGATAATTTTAATTACTGGTGAAACTTTACAGACGCGATGGATATCAATACCTAGATGATAATGAACAAACATTTTTTTTTCCGTTATAGCATTTATTCCTTTGTTCCATTTAGTTTGGTAAAGTCTATGGTAGTCATGCAAAACTATTAAATAAAAATCTTACCTTAGGGAACAGCACGGCCATTCCGTTGGATTTGGCGATATCGTTCGGAGGAGCATAGAACCCAGGTATGAGTAGACCTGGTGGTGGAAAGTACTCGTCTGCATCTTCTTCCACCATGCATTCTTCTTCTTCTTCTTCTTCCTCTGATTTCTCCTGGTGATATTTTTTTATTGCTGAATGGTCCTGCTCTTGACCACGATCACGCTTGATGGAAAGCGATGGATGAGGTCTGTGATGGAACGAGCGTGCCCAGAAGATCATTCTTGCTTTGAAGGTGAATGCAATCATGGAATTTTATCGAAGTTAGTAAAATATACGGTGTTACAAGATCTATGCGGTATCTACGCTTTCTGAACATCAAACTAAGTAATATTGAGCAAGAATTATTACTGGGAAGCGATTTTTATTTTTAGTTAAAAAATACGCTGTTTACAGCAGCGCGCAATGTAACTCACTATGTTTAGCCTATATAGTCTTAGCCTGTAACCTGTGTTGTGAAGGATTATGTCTACCTAGGGCAAGTAATCCAGCTCGGCACAACTTTGACAAAGAAGTCGACAGAAAGATCCGGTTGGATTGGACAACATTTGGAAAACTCCATCAAGTCTTCTCGTCACCTATCCCGCAGTGTTTGAAGACTAAGGTCTTCAACCAGTGCGTCCAGCCCGTCATGGTTATGGTGCCGAAACGAAAGCGCGCTATGGAGCGAACTATGCTCGAAGTCTCTTTGAAGGATAAAATCAGAGTAAGCAAACTGAAGTGGCAGTGGGCTGGCCATGTTTGTCGAAGAAATGCGGCTGGTGGAGCAGACGAGTCCTGGAGTGGAGACCGCGTATCGGCAAGCGTAGTGTGGGACGTCCTCCAGCTAGATGGATGGACGACCTAAAGAAGGTGGCTGAGGTAGACTGGATGCGGAAGGCGGAGGACAGGGTATTGTGGCGCAGCCTGGGAGAGGCCTATGTCCAGCAGTGGACTGCGATAGGCTGAGTTGATGGATAGCCTGTAACTGAGTTTACATTGAGCAATAAATAGAACTTACCTCCGGCTCCTCTTCCTCTGGAAGTTCATCTTCAGGCTCCTCCTTCATTCGCTCTAAATCAGCCAGATTCTGAACACACAATTTTATTTTATTTTAATTATTATATGAACTTTTAAGAAAAAAATAGTAATAAATATTAAAGTGAAACGAACACTAGTGTACCTATTTGCGCTACCAATTTTTACACATGTCATAGAAACATAAACTCACGCCTTTTTCTCATGGGGGTAAGCAGAAACTATAGAACGCCACCATCTACGATGCTTACATACTCGTAACACATATTTTTAAATAATAAATCAAAAACGATATTAAAACTTATGTTAAGAAATCAGTTGTAAGTACTAAATTCCTAATAGTAATTATTATTGTAAGACCTCATGCCGCCTCTGATACAGGCTTATCCTAGTATATCATCATACTTTGATCAAAAATAAAATTTGTTACAATACTGTTTAAATCTTAGAAATAATTTAAGTACTTATTACATTATTTCTAAGACTTAACAGTATTTTACCACATTATATCTAAGATTTAAACAGTTTTTTTTTTTTTTTATATAAATACTATATAATTTTATTTTAACTAAAAGGGTGGTTATCTTTATAAAATTCAAATTCAAATAACTCCCTTTCACCGGCTTCATAAGGTTCATAACTCATTTGTTGGGCTTGGTATAACCTTTTATAACAAGCTACCTTCCTCTTTGCTAGATTTGCCTTATAATACGTTTAAAGCTCAAGTAAAATCCAATCTTTGTTCAAAGGCTTACTATTCAATCAACGACTACTTAAACGATAAGAATAGTTGGCCGGCCTGATTAACTCTAGACAATGTTTATGTTCTTTTTCCAGAATTAGCTTACTGACAGGTTATATGAGTTCAAGTTTTTTTTTTTTTTTTTGTTGGCTGTATAAGTAAATTCAGTTTAATTTTATTTTAATTTATTATTGATTTAATCTACTCATTTCAATGTTTTGTAATGAGTTGATTGCAATAAGTGGTTAGCTAGCGACCTCTATGATTGATCATTTTAATCTTGCCTGAGTAACCGGCAGCAAGTTCGTCATGCTCCCTTAGATGTCACTGCTTGCGGTAGCGTCGGGGGTCGGGTTGCCTCCTTCCCTCAAATATGGCGAGGGGGGTAATGGCTGATCTTTGCGTTTTGCTCGTGAACAGGTGCTGCTTGTGGTGACTGGTCGTCTTGCTGACCATGGTTTTATTTTTATTATTAGTAATAACTTGTTTATTAATTATATTACTTTGATGGTCCTAGATTATCATTTGTGACTTCAAGTGACAGCTATGTGAACAGAACCCAGCATTGCATAAATATGTAAGTTGTCATGCCCTTTATACATGGAGGCTGTTATACGAGTAGGTAGTTTTTTTATTTATTTTTTTATTACTTTTGATTACGATTTTTATTTTAGCTTGAGTAATACCTACGTATAGATTTTTATGGTATTTGTTGGTATATTGGCGTGGCTAGCTAACATATGGCAAATAATTTTATTGAATGTGCTGTGTCCTGCAATGTTAATTATATACTTTACAGAAGCTATCAATGATAAAACTAATTTGAAAAATATGCTTATACTAGCTTCCGCCCGCGGCTTCACCCGTGAAGTATGTCGATAAAAACTATCCTATGTCCTTCCCCGGCATGCAATCTATCTTTCTGCCAAATTTTGTCGAAATCCGTTTAGTGGTTTAGGCGTGAAAAGGTAACATACAGACAGACAGACAGAGTTACTTTCGAATTTATAATATTAGTATGGATTAAAAAAGTTAATTTTTTCTTACTCCAGCTTTTAAAAGGTCCAGTTTACGTTGTTCCTTCTCCTTTCTCTTGGTTTCTAACGCTTCTTCCAGAGCTTGTCGATTAATACGTCGTGTTTCTGATAAAAATCTAGCTCGTTTCCTCTTTTCTTCTGACTAAAAGACCATACATAAATGTGAACTGCTGGATTTGGTGCCACATGTGATCACATGTCATGTATTGAAGCAAATTAGAACTTGAACGTTCATTCCCATGTAATTTTGTCGTGCGAATGTGGAATGAGACAGAAATGAACATTCACTAGAGTGAACCGTTCATTCGAGAGAATTGTATAAAAAACACTTCTTCAGATGGATCAATAGCCTTTTCACTCCTATAACACCTGTCCTCGGTCCTTCTTTTTGAAAGAATGGCCATACAGTTCCCTATTGCAATTTCTAAATGGACTTTTCCCTAAACTCAAAAGTCACGCCCATTGTCATTACATTTGGACCACACCAACCTTTTTAAACTTCCTTTCCTCTTTGCGTTGTTGCCAGACTTCTTCTCTCGTAGGACTGTAAGTCTTGTAGCGGTCGAAAGCAGTCTTCAACAGTTTCAAGTCATTCATAGACTTTAATTCTTCTTGGGGTATTTCTTCATAGAGGATTCGACGTACTAGAGCTGTTTTAAGAAAGTGAAGTTCCCTAGTTGTTGTTCTTTCTGACGACGTCGTTCGATGTTAACCGACTTCAAAAAAGGAAGTAAATTTTCGTAAAGAATAAAATTTACTATTTTATCGGTCCATAGTTACGCTTACCGCAATGGTTAGATCAAGGTGGCGCTAGAAAAGAATCCATGGAAGGATTTGGGGGGGCCTTTGCTCAGGAGTGGTATGGTGTAGGCTAAATAAAAAATAAAAAATAAATTGTTACCAAATGACCTTACCTGTTAATAAAATAAATAATTTGTAACATTTAGTTGCTTTTGTAGCGGTATCTACAACGCCACATGCGAACAACGCGTCATACCGACGTCACGCAAAATCCTGCAACTCGCAAGCAGAGTTTACCGCACAACTTGCATAGATACAACGGCCCGACATGAATCATCGGGCAGTTGCCCGCCAGACACAACACCCGACTGGTCAGAGGATCCTCCCATTTCTATAGAAATGGGAGGTCCGACCAGTCGGATCACTCATACGGGAACTTTACACCCTGTTCCTCATGCCTTTATACTTTCATCATTTCTATTGTAATTGTGTCAAAATTTAGACATCTACATTAGTGAGTCAAAATCGAAAGAAAGCCTTTAAAGTAACTTACGAACAAAATCAACGTCATCATCCAGCAGTCGAAAGCATATAGCCAGGGCTGGACCCGACATCAGTTTGTGCAGCGACGCCTCATTCAAGGGCGCGTCTCCCGCATAGAAGATGTCCGTGATCTTCTCTTCTGATAACTCTACTAACTCTCGTCCAACCATCACAATGTCTGGTCGAAACAAAAGAAATTAAAGTTGTTGATAACTAACATTAATAATTGAGAATTAATAGTAATCTGTCTATTACACACGGCTACACATCAAGCTATTCATAACCAGTATAAGCTGACTTCTGATAGTAAGAAAAATCTATACAATGCGAGGTCAGCTAAAACTGGAAATGTATAGCTTGATGTGTAGCCGTGTGTACGCACATAACTTCCGAACGACTGCACCAAATTGGATAATTCTTTTTCTGGTTGTGTTCGGTAATGCCAGGCCAAGGTTTGTATGAAAGAAAATTTGAGAAATACGCTAGAATTATGTTTATGACGTAGTTGCGAGAAAGGAGTTCCTGGTAGGACATGGAGAGGCTTTTGCCCAGCAGTGGGACAAAATAAGCTAAACAAAAAAAAAGGTGCACTCATACAGTTCTCACATCCATACACAAACACACAGACACAGAATAACTGTCTGTAAGTCATATATAAACATCACTACATCTTCTATGTGTCCTGATTTAAAAGTTTTGAAGTCCATCGACTGGATGCATGTGTCTATAGCAAAAAAATAATAATCTAAATAACATGAAGGATAACTGAACTGTTAGCATCCCACCGCTCATACAACTCCGGATGGGCATGGAAGCAGTGTGGCCAGAACAACACAAAGTTGACGTCAGTCAGAAAAGGCACCATCAACTCGGCGCGGTGACGTTTGCGCACCGCCTGTCTGGCTGACCGGCGAGCTATAAGTGATGTGGCTTCCAGCTGTTTTTCTGTTTCTCTAATTGACATCCAGTCCTGTTGAACATAGATAACCTTTTGCAGTACACTTATTAAATAAATCAAAACCTTTATTGTAGACCACATGGTCCATAAAAAAATACAATAATCAATTTAAAAAAAATGTTAATACAAAAAACTACTGACCTGATTGTTTAATTAATAGAGGTCAGTGCAAACAACAGAATACAATTAAAATCGCATACAAACGTTACGCACACACATAAACTCACATCTTTCCTCTCTTGTACATTAAAAAAAACATTGAGGCGGCTATTTCTAACCACCGCTTGAGGCCCTGAAGTGGTCGAAATGAGCTCAGGGATCTCTAATGAAAGAAGATTAGACAAGTGTTTACAGGGTGACAACTAAACAAATCTCGCGAAGATTCTAAGGCCTGTACCTTAATCATCTAGCACTAGTGTCAGGGAGTTCGAATTTGTAACCACTTTCTTATGTAATAATAAAGATTATTACTATTTTTACATCTCTTGACATTTCTCAGGAACCTGGGGTCCTGGACCTTTGGAAGGCGTACGATGGGCCAAAGCCAACTCACAGAGGCCTGTAAGGGGCCCGCCTCCACAAGCGAGAGAATCGCGGCGATAGTCTCGCCGTGCCATCTCGCGGCGATGATAACGCCGTGTGGAGACACGCGTTCTAAGAGAGTGTATAGAAATACGTGGCACAACGATTATATCGCCGCGATTCTCTCGCTCGTAGAGACGGCCCCTTAGACGATTTAATAAAATGAGGCACCAACCGACGATTATCCCTGTTCGCACTATGCAAGTTCACCCAAGGACAACCCCCGCTTGGTATAGGACTATTGCAGGATATGGTAACAAAGATATTGGATTATGGGTTTGGGTGGCTAAAGTTAACTGGTTATTTAGGACTATGGACAGTTAATGAACAGTACCTAGTCTATCGTAGCTGAACGTCCTCATCACGCTAGACCGTTCCCTCTTTTTTTAATTATATGCATTAGAAACTAGCATTTTCGATAAGTGCACTTAAAACCTTCGACTAGGAAGTGGTCAAGGGCGGTTTGTGGGATTGTCTTCATTTTGCAGTAATTTTGACGTTCGAAAAGTGCTGATTCTCAGCCTAATTTGAATAAATGACTTTTGATTTGATTTTATTTGATTACCTCCTTCTAACATCTTAGAAACCAGCCGAGGATACATTGCTTAACCAGTGGAATTTTGTAATTACAGAAACAATTAAAAAGCCATTTGTCTCAGGTGGATTCACGTTCTACGCCATCGCATACAATGGGTTAAAGTACCACAATGCAAACGAAAAACATTTACCATCTGTCATACAGACCGCAATTCATTGCCGCTTCACTGCCAATTTCCTTTCCGAATGAAACATTAGACGCAGACGGAAGCTCAGTACAACACAAACAAATGTAAATGTCACATAAATAATGTGTATCCAGCCTTGTTTACAAGCTCAGCTTGAAATAATAAACGGGTATTGTATTTTGATACCCAGCCTTAGTTGAGCGGCAGCTTGTTTATGCTGTGCATATTTTAGCATCGTTTGCGTCTATTAAGAGCATTTATACGACGTACGGCATTTCATACAAACTTTCAAGCCCTTGTTTTTCAAAATGAATGAACCGATTTTAATGAAACTTCATACGCATAAAGTAAAATCAGAGGTAAAATTTTAACCATAAAGTCCTTTTGCGGTTATTTAAGCTAAAATACATACACACTTTTATTTCTATGTTTGTTACAGATTATCAAACGGTAGATCAAAATAAAGTAAAAGCTCGGTATATCACATGTATGTCATAAATCTGCACATAAATTTTGAATGGGTCTGCAAAATTCTGACAGCTGGCTGCTATATCGTGAAACGGCCTAAAAGTGATGTCGAGATAAATTATTAGGGAAACGAAAAATGTACTAACGTGTTACGTGAATGACATATTCCCTGGAGTTGATAACAAACGTGTGTTAAGAGTAAACTAGTAGTACTTTGCATTGTACAGGGTCAAATTAAATTAGCTAGCGAAACTCCGCAGACGTGGTGGGTATGAATATCTAATGACGAAACAACTTAAAAACTATATTCATAATTTCAATTAAGTACATAATATTATATCTAACTACAGCTGGCCGCTGGTACCTACTTAAAATTATACTTACGTTTAGTTTTTTTTTTTGGTTTATTGTCGTTAGACATCGATACTCACGTCTGCGGAGTTTCACTTGATAATTTAGACCATTAATTTTGAATATTTAACAAAGATTCTGCGGAAGTCGTCATCCAATAGCAACAACATTCCGTAGTTTCTTCTCCATACAAAACTACCTTCTGAAAGGGGGGCAACTTACATCAATCCTATTTTCTTGTAAATTTTGACGTATTGGCATTTTAATGGCCTACTTTAGACGTTTGACTTTGAAAGTTGATAATAGTTAGGTATACAGAAACAAAAGCCAGCGAACAAATCGATGAAATAAAAAAAAACATATCATCTGATAAATGGATGGACCTCTCGGGAGTGCTATTAGCACTTTGATGTACAGACAGAAAGTCACAGAGTCGTTGTATTTAGAACATATTTAAGGACATCAATACAGAATTATTTGTGACGTCTTCATAAAGGTCAAGTGCGCAGTACTCGTAACCGGGGGCGCGGCGTGCGTGTATGACGATGCCGATGTATGAACGTAAACGAGGCAAAAGGTGAGGAATCGTCGATCGAAGCAGGTGGCGTTCTGTAGTTTCTGCCTGCCCCCATAAGAAGGAGGCGTGATTTGATGTATGTGTCAAGACAGTATAGAAAACAGTAAACAATTTGTTACTGTGACGTCCAAATGTTCTAATAGAAGTTAATTTTTTAAGTTTAAATAACGGCAAAAGTAATAATCTATTTTTGCATCTTTTTAACAAAACAAAGTTTTTTATGCCTATATTTTCAGCACATCTTTTTGTCTAACATTTGGATAGGTGTCCCTAATAATATAGGCTGACAGCTTAACTGAGACGTTGCATGAGGTAGCAACGCGGTGCGGTGCAGCTGAGTTGATAACCCATTTTTGGATGCAAAAACGTGGTTGTTTCCATAAATTTTACTGCTCTCCGCGCCTGGACATCCAATCTCCATGTAATTTCGCAGCGGTAGCAAAATGTAATTTTACCTTGCATGTGTCATGATGATTACCATAGTTTTAATCATGGCGCATAAAACAGATTTAGCTGTGCAATTTTTTGTATGAAGGCCTGCAATATTTTGTTGTGAGGTATAATAAAAATACCATAGGAGGACACTATTACCACCAACCGGGCTCATGCCTAGTGAACAGTACATAATATTTTTATTATTTGACATTATATACAGAGAATTCTAATTTTTCAATAAGCACCGACTATAGTGCACGGAGACGCCTCGGCGGCCGCAGCTAAAGGCAGCATGGCGGCAATGTCTTTACGTGAAAAAAAATTGTGAATGTGTTCCGTTAATTAGACTCTGCTATAAAACCATATTTACTTACTTACCATTTCGTCCGGGGTAGGTTCATCCAGCCCGTACACTGGCCGGTGTGAGCCAAGTCTTTCTTGCTCCTGGTTGAACCTGTCAGAGCTAAATCTAGCTTGCTCCTGGTTATAATAATGTAGCTCTTTCTTGGTCACCTCAGCGAATTTCACCGTGTCCACACCGCGGAACACTTTTGTTACTTTGGTGTTCTGTAATACCATAAAGTATCTATAAGTAGATCTCTGGACTATATCTACATATAGGGGCTTTCTATTCATATTCTCTTTGTGTATCTGTGGATATTGATTGCATATTTGTATAACCCCTAATGTTTTATTTATTTGTAATATAAAACGTGTAATTGTTAGTTCTGCTGAATAAATAAAATAAAATATATGGCTTCTATACAGGCATAGACTTATAAAAAAAGATGAACTCCGCGCCACGGATATCGAAAGTGAAGCACAGTAAGTATGCCGGACCGTTTGTACAAACACGCCTCACGCTCACGTTTACATCATAGTATGCCGACCGTCCGCCATTACGTACGTGACACGACAGCGTCAATCGTCAATCACGCATACATAGATCGGTACGGTGCTTCACTTTCGATATGCGTGGCGCGGAGTTCATCTTTTTTTATAAGTCTATGTATACAGGATCAAAATAATTTAGCAGGCGAAACTTCACAGACGTGATGGGTTTCGATATCAAATGACGTAAAATGGAAAAAAATATAGTCTGAACTCATAATTTTCAAGTAACTCCAGTACCAGCGGCCGTTGACCCCGCAATCAGCTGAGGCAACAGCACATCAACATCATCATCAGCCTAAAGCAGTCCACTGCTGGACATTGGCAGTCGCACGTCATTAAACTTAATCCTCGGTTACTCACATCCAGCTGCTATCAATCTGCGAAGGTTGTCGCTCCACGTAACGTGAAGCTGTTCTTGCTATTGCCAATTCGTAGTCTCCACTCAAGAACACTTCTACCCCAACGGTCATCGGTTCTACGGCTAATATTGCCGGTTTATAGTTACTTTAGCTTGTATCTTTGGTGGGCCATGTCAACTATAGTCCGTTCACAGTAATTTTACCTCTGATAACCGCATGGGTCGATGGATCAGGTTAAGCTGCGCTTGCCGCGGTTGGTCCGTCCATGGGTGACCATCTTCACATACCAAGACCCCTCCGTGCCTCGGAAAGCACGTTAAGCCATTGGTCCCGGTTATCATTCTTGGATCTTTAACAGTTATTACGGGTCGTCAATAGCCCGAAAGTCTGACAACCAGTCTTACCAAGGTGTATCGTATTACCCAGTAACTGGGTTGTGGAGGTCAGATAGGCAGTCGCTCCATGTAAAATACTGGTATTTAGCTGCATCCGGTTAGACTGGAAGCCGACCCCAACGTAGTTGAGGAAAAAGCTAGGCAGATGATGAGCAGCGACCGAATAGCAACCTTATTGCAACGAAAAATAATAAACGTGTGAGTGTGACGTACCAAAATAAACATGTAGACTGGTTCACTCTGATCTCTGAATCTTTGCAGAACTTCTATTTCGTCAGCCGGTACCTATAAAAAAATAAGTAGGTACATACATATTATGTATCACGTAACCCAGTGGTTCCCAAACTTATTTTGTCTAATGCTCACTTTGAGAATAAATATTTTTTAGCGCCCCCCTTTTTTCACCTATTTAAAAACCACTATACCTTAAAATTAAATTAATTAATTATTGTGACCTAGATATGTATATTATGTATATTAACGGAGAATTCTAAACGAAACTTTTACTATAACCCGCAACTTGAAACCTGAGCGCAGTAGGTAACATACAACGGCGCTTAGGTCTCAAGTTAACTCTTACGGGCTCCACCTGCCAATAAGAATGATTATTGAAACGCAACTTTATAGTACTAAAACAGAGTATCTTTTATTAAAAATATAACTAAAATAATCAATCCTTATATAAAAACTAATGTGAAGGATGAATCTGATGCTGTTTAATAAGTTTGTTGATATCAGGTTCCAATTTACTCAAGAACAGTCGCAAGTCGCCACGTTCGGTAACAAGCAAACGATTTCTCTTTTTAGTAAGCAGTGTTGTCACAGCACTAAATCCACGTTCACACAAATATGACGATGGGAATGCTATCAAGAATCGTTGAACGATTGACCACAATCCAGGGTACAATTGCGGGATCGGTTTTTGTAGCCAAAATTCTTGGTAACCATTTTTGAACTTGATTTTTATTTCCTCGTTTGTTGTCAATTCTATAAGTTCTTCTTCCAGTTGAGGTGACATTGCTGTGTTGACATTTGAAAACGGATCCAACACCCAGTCTGGTATTTCCAAGTTCAAAATGTCCTGGTATCGTTCGGTGAAGTCAATGTGGAGGTTTTCCAAATGTAGGCAAACAATTCGTCGTTACTGCATGATACTGATAAATTTGGAAAATTGTGAAACTCACGTCTGCCCAGATTCTTTTTGTGTAGAAGCAGTTTGGCTGCGAAAGCAGCAACGACGTTTTTTGTTTTAATTAAATTTAGTTTATCGCCTTACAGTTGGAGATTCATGTCGTTGAACAATTTATACAGGTCTGTCATGTAAGCTATATCATCCTTTGATGTTATGAGCTTGTCGTGCAATTCTGTATCTTTAGTTTCCAAGAACTCTATAACAGAGTCAAACAGGTTGTAAAATCGAGTCAGACAATTGCCTCTTGATAGCCAACGAACTTCAGTATGAAACAACAAACGGTTGAAATCCTCGTAATTAGTAACACAAAGCTGATGAAATAATCTATCATTCAAAGAGTTGTTGCGGATTTTATTGACTGCTTTGATGACATATTGCAGTGATTGAAATAGTTTTTCACTTAAGTTTCTAGCAACTAAATTTTATTTTATTTTATTTTATTTATTTATTCACACATCAACGACTTATTCACTACAACATTACATTAAGTATATTCCATGTAACAGCTTTGCGGTGAATTTGTCACTTATAGGTGTGCACAGCACTTGTATAATCAATAATAAAAATTAAAATGGAAATATATGATCATAACAAAATTAAAAATTTACATTGAATTTAAAATGACAAGTAGTTAAATTAAAATACAGTATAATTCAAAAATAAAAAAAACATCAATTAACTTGGAAGAGTATAGCGATTATAAATTGGAACTATGAAAATGCAAATAATTTAGGTAAATTGGAATATTATAACAATTATAAAATGAAACTTTAAAAATTTTACAAATAAATTAGGACATCATTATTACATTAAATTATAGAATAAAATAGGATAAATTAAATTAAATTGTACAATATTAAATACATTGGATGGAGTCACCCAAATACACAAATAACATTTTGTAAAAAATGTTGTCTATGAATAACGCAATGTACACCAAGGACATCTGGAATTTTATTTTTTAAGTACGCTATGAAGCCTTTATGGCACCCTGTTATAGCCGGAGCGCCATCCGTAGCAACTGAAATAATATTTTTCAAAGGAATCTCTTTCTCATCGCAAAACTTTTCCAATGTATTGAATATGGTTTCACCTTTTGTATCGGTCTCTAAATTTCTAGCAAATAATAGTTCTTCACATATTTTCTCATCTTTAATAAACCTCACGTAAGACAACAACAATGCTTCATTAGTTGGTAAAGTGGACTCATCGAGCTGAATTGAGAATTGACTTGTCCTCAGGTGATCGCACAATGATTCTTCAATGTTTTCAGCCATTTCATCAATTCGTCTTTGCACAGAATTATTACTCAAGGAATTTTTCGGATAATATCTGCGGCCGATTTATGAAGCACAGTAGTTATTACTTCATTTATTGCTGGCAATATTAACTCTTCTCCGATGTTATGTGGTTTGCCTTTTTGAGCAATTAACAAAGAGATATTGTACGAAGCTCGAAGTCCGTCGTCATCTTGCTTGGCAGCCGCCGAAAATAGTTTTGTTACACTTGGCTGAGTATTATGCTTCTTTTTTACTTCCGACATTGTTTTGCTTTGAGAAATACGTTCAACTTCGCGAGTAGTATAGAGGAGGCGTAAGTACTGCTCATCTATTGCGCGCGAAACCACAAATGAAAATAAAATAAATATTACATTGTTTGTATAGGAATGCTTAAGCAGCACGCACCGACAGGAATAAAACAAACATGCATAAACTCGTTTATCTCATTCGACGCTCAATCGTACTCAACAAGTCCGAACAAGTATTCAATGAACCAGCCGACTGATACAGGAATGCACAATTCGAGTTATTTAACAAAAACTTGTTAAAACATGATAGATATCTACGAGTACTAATAACTATTAAAATGCGAAAGTGTGTCTGTTGCCTTTTTATTTGTTTGTTTGTGTCTACTTTCATTACGAAACAGAGCGACCGATTGACATGATTTTAATTTTTTCTATATTCAATAAAAAAGGACAGATATATGAACTACGCGGAGAGAAATATAGAACCGAGTTTGAGCAATCTTTTAATTCATATTAGTTGATGTTCACAAGTTGTTGTTGAGAGTCGAGAGCTCTTGCAGTCGTTGTTTAAGAGGCCTCCTAGCTAAATAAAATTACAAATCACCCCCCCCCCCTCTACACAACGCCCCCATTTTCTTTCTGGGTCTCTTACCGCCCCCCTTGAGACCTGCAGCGCCCACAAGGGGGCGTTATCGCCCACTTTGGGAAAGACTGACGTAACCTGTGGTATCGCTCCATTATCTCGTGCACATCCTTACATAAAAACGCCCGCAGTTAACCACAGAACCTATAGACACAACATTAGATTTAGTTTAACCTCAACATGAAAAAAGTTCATTGAAAAAAATCCTAGTAGGTACATCACTATGATTTTTTTTACTGTGAGACCAACAAGGGAAAAATATCTGATATTCCATACATTTGTGTTCACATAAATCGACAAATTCTATGGATTTAGGAACGCAAAATTGATGTACCTATTCTACTTTCACAATTTATTTTTCAAACATGTAAACAAGATATGTTTTTGGAAAAACAACTTTTAACACCTACAAGTTCAGTATACCTACGCTACAATGAAATAAACCTAATTTTAGACTGGCATTAAGGCATTAAGTTGATATTCTTTCAAGTTCATTAATTCGAAGCAGCGGTCAGTGCTATTCTGTAAAAATCTCATCGTGACAACTTAGGTGAATTGAGCTGTTAAAGTCAAAAGTCATTAGGTGTAATAACAGCTCACTTCACCTACCTTTTCGCGGTAAGATTTTACAGATTAGACCGACAGATTTGAAATAGACTTCAGAGTATTTCTTACCTTTAACAATATAAGTTTACCATCGCTCCAATCCATCTTCATAATAATGAAGAGTCTGTCAAGGGCTGTGCAAGAACCGAACGCATAATTGTATATTTCTGCACCTAGCACATAAACATAATAATGAAGTAGGTACTTTCTTGTCACGATTTTATCTATCATCATCATTTCAGCCGAAAGACGTCCACTGCTGGACATAGGCCTTCCAACAAGCACCTATACTTCGACCGGTTTTGTGCTTCCCGCAGCCAGCGCATTCCTGCGGCCTTCACAAGGTCGTCGATCCACCTTGTGGGAGGTCTTCCAACGCTACGTCTTCCGGGACGCGGACATCACTTCAGAACCTTTCGGCCCCATTGGCCATCTATTCTGCGAGTAATGTGCCCTGCCCACTGCCACTTAAGTTTGGCAATCGGGCTATGTCGGTTACCTCGCTTCTCCTAGTAGGGATATTCCAAGCATAGCCCTCTCCGTTGCCCTTTGGGTGACTTTTAGCCTTCTAATCTCCACGACCACATAACACATAACAGACTCGGTCTGCGAAAAGCGTTCACAGCGTCCACCCTCGAACGTTTGCCAACGTACGATGGAGCGCAGTATTCTCGCTCGAAAAACATTAATCAATGACGTAACCCAAAAAGCTGCAAAGTTGATGTGGGCCTGGCTAGACCACGTTTACCGTATGCCCAATGTGATGTGCGCCAAAAAACATGCAACATATCGAAACATGCAACATACCGAACCCGTCGTGCCCGCTATGTACGAGTAGGTATATGTATTATACTCTTACCCCTATCCAGCCTAGCCAATACCAAAATTAAAACAACAATACTAACAAATAAGCTGATCCACATTATTCCTAATAACATTATCAAATTCTTTTTCATTGTGGATATCGACAAATAATTCTATTTTCTTTTTAGCCATTTTCACTCAACTAGACTTAGAGCAGCAATCGATTTGGTCAAGACTTGTAAATGGTACTTACAAGTCACCTCGTGGCCTACTGGAACATACCTTGTACGTATAGTTTTTATCTCACAAAGTGACGCGCGCACTTCTTGTAGTAACCGATTATACAAACACGCTGTGAATGGGTGCGTGAAGACGAGTAGCGTCAGCACATAATACACACACACACATTTTCGACTTCGCCCTTGTCTCGGTCTCTCGGGTGTTAGTGTTACCGATAGCGCCTGCGCTTACACACATTCAAAGCGTGTTTTTACACTTGTTTACCACAAGTAAAACGCGCGTCGTTTCGCGATGTAATAATACTGTAGGTACCTACAGTACACTACGGAGTTTTTGCAGCAATGTTTTTGATTAATAATAATAAAAGAGTGTCCAAGGAGTTTTTGCCCGTTCTTCTCCGTAGGAATACTTCGCTTTGGAATGGGCAACTAGCTTCATCTTTCTGACTGACCAAATCCATGACAGTTAAAAAGAGTCTGTAAATGGTTTCAATTGAAATAAATGCTTCAGTTTAGAATCCTCTTCTTGCGTGTCGATGGCAATCTGCGAATCTTGCGAGGAGGCCTGTGTCCCAGCAGTGGGAACATTATAGGCTAATTATATTACTAATAGGTATATTCAAAATGAATGAATGAATATTCCTTCGTTAGTGTTCATAGTGAGTTAGGGCCCAGGAAGAGATCCCAGAAAGCGATAAGGCCGCCCATTGTAGGTATGTTTTGTAGTATTAATGGTGTTTTTTTTTTGGTAGGTATTTTCTGATGTTTAAAGCTTAAAAGGTATAACAGAATAAACGCAAATCATGAAAGTAGTTTGATCATAACTGACTAGTACTGAATCGACTTGAGTAACTTTTAATGTAGGTATTTTTTCAAAAATGATGTATTTTGCCACTGGCTGCCGTACCTATTATGGGAGAATAAATATTATGGGAATGTAATACCTACTTACTCATGAAAATTAACAACTTTTTCTATGAAATAACCCTGAGATAAAAAACCCTGAGAAAAATTCAGCTGTTCCTGGATCCAAAGCTCAATACCGACGTGACCAGAATGTAGGCACCAGCTAATTTTTTTTTAATTATTTCTGAGTGGGTCTTGTAGGTGTTTGATTATCATGACTAGATATGTACTGTCCCCTTGTTTAACCTAACACACTGTATGCTCTTTTTTCCATCTAGCTCCCATATAATAATTTAAAACACAGTTAAATGAAACAACCAGTATATTTTCGGGAATATATTTAACAACCAAAAAGTAACTATTTCGTTGTTATTCAGTAGGTAATAATTTATTTTTTAGTCTCGCAACCCTACCAGTTAACACCGACTAAACAATCGCGGCACTTTTATGATACTTTAAAAGTTTTTAGACGTTGAAGCAGAGGTCCTGTGTGCAGGGACCTTCTCATACTCAAGTCTCCAGAAAACATCTTCGATTGTAGTGGAGCTAAGATAGTAATCTTCCACCAAGACATCATACTTCTCTTTTAATTCTTGTAGCTTTCTAAACAATACACTGTAGCGTTGCATTTTATAGTCGTCTTCAATATAAAAGTACAGCATGCACTAGAATTAAAAAGAAATATTTTCACAGAAATAATTTATATACAGTGGATTTCGAGTTTAACAACGATGAAGGCCACTCTAATTTCGTCGTTAAATCCGGAAGTTGTTACAGGCAAATGTAAACATTTTAACAGTAAATGTGCGTCTTTGAGCCATACCTAGTCAAAGTTTACTATGTTGCCGCCAGATAACAAAAAAATAAAAGTCATTGATCCGACTTGTACCAAAAAGTCCAAACTTATTCAATATAGATCGCTCGTCAATACTCGTCATACAAAACTGTCGCTAATACTGCTTTGGTCGAGTTTCATAACAGCGTCAAGGACGCCCCTTACCGCGATACGTTTGTGTTGATCGTGTTAGCGACACTGCTTTTACATGTTTTTCGTATCGTTTTGAAATATTGGAAAACATTGGTAGACGGGTGTCAACGACTTTTATTTTTTTTTTGTTACCTATCTGGCGGCAACCATAAAAACTTAGAAACGTGCACGCTTACCTAACTCCTTAATTAATTAATATCTATAAACAAAAGGTAAAGGCCTTCACAGATGCTGACCATCTGTGTGGATGTAGACAAAAGATAAGAAAGCTGTTTTTGTCTTTGGCCATGGTAATAATATCTATATTACCGTGCTTTGCATGAGATTTCTAGGAATTTGTTACAAATTATTCACTAAAAACAGTCGGTACACTCGAACTCTGCGTTACATCCAAAATCGCAATAGAGTTTGGCCAACGAAAGCTGACCAAGTGACCACGAATTATTTTATAAACATTTTTCTAAACTTTTAGAATGGATACGTTTTAGGACTGTCAATCCTAATTGTCAATGTCAATAAATCAATAAATTCGCAATGAATAATGAATAGTATCAATTGCGTTTACGCAGTGTATAGCCAGGGTAACAGCTCTTGAATTTTTTAAATTGCCGCCTTTTTTCTTGGTCAGCTTTCGTTGGTCAGACTCTAGCCACATTATCCACATGAATTTTGTACTAAAGTATGCTTTAAATTCAAAGGACTTAGATTTAATATCGCTATAGCCGTGCTATATCTAAATGGGTGTAACAACCAAGGTCGTAATAAATGAAATCCACTGTATTTGAGAAAAATATTTATACATGACACTCGCCCCAAGATTTCACAAGCACAAGTCTTGATCCCGTGGGAATATCGGGATAAAAAGTATCATATTTCCTAATCCAGGTCATGGTCTATCCGTATGCCACATTTCATCCAAAACTATTTAGCGGTAACAGACAGACTAATTACTTTCGCATTTATAATTATTACTAGCTGCGCCCCGCGATTTCACCCGCGTAAATGTCGACCCCGTGAGAATATCGGGATAAAAAAGAAGCCTATATTTTAATCCAGGGTGTCAGCTACCTCCATACAAAATTTTATCAAAATTGGTTCCGCCGTTTGAGCGTGAAGAAGTAACAAACATATAAACAACACACAACCGAACACACACACACACACACAAACTTTCGCCATAATATTAGTGTGACTTTACGGTATAATTCATTACTATTTAATTTATTTTCCTTACCAAATGTTCTCTACACAGCCTGCTAGTGCTGAATGTCTTGAGAAAGTCCGTCTTAAAGTCATTCAAAGATTTAGCGAACACCACACTCTTGTCTGTGCGAATTTTGTTTGCCTCCAGGATGTCTGTTTCCGACTCAGCTACAACGAAATAAAGTATAAATTTAAGCGCCCCCGAGACGGTCAAACAGTTTGATTGAAACACGTAGATTTTTGTTTGACTCAAACCATTTTGATCGTTTTACACAGCTAGTTTGAAAGGTTTGTCAAACATTTACGGGTCTGGAGCTTGTTTAATGCAATTTCATATTTTTGTTGTGTTTGACACGTCGTTTTATCGTCTTCCGACGCGTTTGAACAAACACGGCTCAGTTTACACTGGATTCTGATAAAGGTTATAGACTATCTTTGATTTACTGGAATAGCTTGCTTTATATTAGTACCTTTTTCGTATTATTGGTTAAACTAAGTTTTTGTTACAACCTTCATCCATTCTTCATTTTAAGAAAGTTCTTTTAATCATCTGGTGGGGTACCTTAGTTTTCTAGCACGCTCTGTAGATGTTCGTGTGTGAAACGTTCTTTGGACAAAATTCTTACATTTACCATTTTTTTTTTTACATTTTAAGCAGGAGATTAATGTTATAAACGCGAGAAAGTCGCGATCCTTGTTGGAGGGCATTTCATAATTTATCTGCGTCAAAAGTCTGATTAGGGCGGCGTATAGAACCAAACTGCGCAATGCCATTTGATGAACCTTCAAACCGGCATCAAACACGTAAGGTTTGAATTAAACCGTTTGCCCGTCTCGGGGGCGCTTTACGTTCAAAGTTGATCACGTGACTCAATCATCGACTTTGATTTTAAACGATATCTCGGAAACGTGACACTTCGGGGTTTGGTCTTATTAGGTTCTCTGTTTGCATTGATGTCAGCTATCGACGCGCGTATGCCAGGATCCAGACAAAAATCTTCAAACCCCTTTCACTAGTTATGGGAGAGAGCCTTACTGCAGGCACAAATCGAGACGGGCTGCTACTGTGTCCCCGGTTGGAAAATTCAATTTACTGCCCGACTTGGGCAACCAGCACCATCCATTGCTCCTTATGTTTGAAAAATTCGTCTGCTCGTCAAATGATGAAAAGGCTAGGCAGATGATGATGAAGTGTAAGCGCAGACACAGGTGCACTGTCTCTTCCCTCAATCTCAAAGTCGATGGGACGGCAATCCGACACGACCGGAGAGAGATCAGGCGCAGGACCAACGGCTTAACGTACTTTCCGAGGCACGGGGGTATCACACCGCCAACTTCTAAACTCCGGGCTGTTACTGAGAAATTCTCAATGGAAAACCCCAATAACACTTTGCCCGACCCAGGAATGTCAAACGAGGGAGTCGCGTTACGTCCGGCGTCCGTTTATGGCCCTATTGTAAGATGCATTTTTTCTCAGATCAGTCGCGCACAGAGTACTTTTATATCTGTTGCCCTACAGCCGTTCTACCTAAAGTACACTCAAGGCTAATAGTGCTTGTGATTAGAAAAATATCACACATATCAAATTAACATTTCGTGAAGTATCGTACTAGGCGAGCAGACTTGTCAAGAGATGCTTTTAGTCGCCCACACACACGCAACATAGTTGACAATATTGTGTATTGGCAATATTATTGCGAGAGTGGCGGCTTCAGCTAGCTTTCACTCAATAATAGCACAGATAATTTTGCAAGTAAGAAGTACCTGAAGGACAAATAGCTAACTTGTTTATGATGTGTTCTGATTGTCCTATAATCCTATTGTTGTCATTTTCTCACGTTCCTTATCCGTTACAATAGTGCTTCACTCCTTCTTGTGAAAAAGACAACACTAGTGGTGTCTCTTTCACTCGTACTTTAATGGATAAAGCACGAGTGAAAGAAACACCAATAAATTATATTCCTCATCTCAATTACTGAATGTGGTTTGCGTCCAGTCCTTGAGTCGTAATACCCTTATTTGATATTTTTATTGATCTTATTTGATCTTTTTTAAACGTAATAAATATTAAACAAAAGTAACACTTTGCGTTTTGACTGTACTGGACTGACGGACGCAGAGCGACTAATCGTGAAATATGAAAGTCAACGGCCGCAGTGCGATCAATCTCAAAAAATGAATCTTCCAAATACAATAGTGCCATAAACGGACGCTACGCGTAGCGGACGTAGTGCGACTTCGTTATCGAAAAAAGGACCCTACGCTCAGAAGTCGCGCTTGCGACCACGAGACCAACAGGGCTGTAAGTTCCCATAAGTAATACCTATGTATTTGCTAAAAACACACTAACATTCTGAAGACTCGTCATCCGCATAGTATCTGTCCCTCCTGTAGGCTGTAACCATTTTAAGCTTGATCAGTGCCGTGTACCCTTTGGCTATTGATTGGAGGATCTCTTCTGCTGGTCCTATGGCCGCAAACTGGCCTTTCGCCATTATTGCTATGCGGTCGAAGACCGGCTCCAGGAGACGCCAATCCATGCTGGAAAGGAAATTATTGTGGGAACTTCTGGGTATGTGCCGTGCGCCTCATGGGATTTGCATGTACAGACGCCAGCACATCAAGCTATCCGAAACTGTCAAATTTTCCCAATCAACTTTGAACCTTATGATTTAGCGATAAAGTTGAAAATCTATTAAAGAAATTTTACAGATTTTAGTAGCTTAATGTGCTGGCGTCTGTACATGATTCTGGACCAACCAGCGTTGAATACATTTTGACCGCGTAAGTACCTATTACACTTTTGCCACCCTGTATTATTTAGGTAGGTAGGTACCATTGCGAACACTGGCGGTGGACCACTTTTCAACTTTATTACCAAAGGCATAAGGGTGAAAAGTGGTCGACCGCCATTGTCTGCGGCTGTAGGAACCTATGTGAGATTCGACTGCAGAGCAATCCATAGTGGCAAAAAAAAATTATTCGTTCAGCTTATCATAACATACCATCACGCCTGTATTTCCTTAAAGGTTAGACAGAGGTGTACCTAGTACTCATGCTCCGCAGTAACGCTTGCGACCACAGCCGACCACTAGACTTTTTATCTCTACAAGAATTAAAAAAAACCCACCTTGTTTCGGCCACTACAACCGCCGCAGGCCTCGCCCCCGACGTAAGCCGCTGCAGCGCTTTAGCGACTAGTGGCTTGCTGCTGACATCAAGCTCCTTCATAGGCTCATCTAGAAACGCCACCGCTGGAGCCAGCACCAAAGCATTACATAATGACAGGCGACGCAAGCAACCGCTACTGTAGTTAGATACTATAGTTTTATTTTCAAGGAGACCTGGTAGAGGAAACAAAAATTATCATCAACAATAGCACCAAAACAGGAACAAAAACACATCGCTCAAGTGGCCGCGATTACATAACTCAACTATAAACCTTAACTTTCAAACATAAAGTTTATTAACGTTTGCAATATTTACTACTTTGATTGAAAACTAAACGTACGTATTTTAAAAATAAGAACAAAAATATTTACGGGAAAATAAAACATAATTTCTCAGCAATAAGGTTGAAAAAACTGTACTTATTGCAAATTAAAACCACGACATTATTTGTGTTCATACGCTCATTGAATATCTAGTACCTACTATTGTTGAAATAATTCGCAAACGGATCTCAGAACCGAAAAAAATATCACATTCCCCAATGTTTTGATAGATCTATCCAACGACACCCCACACAATTGAAGTTATTTCTTTTTTTTATTGTGTTTACCCATCATATCTACGAAGTTTCGCTAGCTAATTAAATTTGACCGTGTAATAAAACAGGCTAATATTTTTTTTGCGAAAAATAGGTACCTACTTATAGGTATCTGTTTGGATTCCGGGCTTCGATCAAGAATACATTTCGATCAAGATACAGGATCACGAACAAAAACTCATTGCTAAAATGGCCGCGATTGTTAATACTTGAGTCAAAAAATTAAATAAAAAAAGGTATTTTAAATATCAGTCACTTCAAATTATTATCAACCTTGATGCTCGAACATAAAGTTGAATCATGTTTGCGATAATATTAATGATAAGGACTGTCCGTCATCGGAGAAAATGTTAGAACAAATTCTTTTGAAGCTTGAAGCTGGAAACTTTAGTACAAAATTCATGTGGCTATAGCGACTTTGGATGTAACTTTGATGGTCCTAGTTTATCATTTGTGACTTCAAGTGACAGCTATGTGAACAGAACCCAGCATTGCATAAATATGTAAGTTGTCACGCTCTTTATACCTGCCTGGAGGCTTTCATTTTGATTTATACATTTTTAATTTTGATTTAGTATTTTTTTTAGCTTGAGTACGTATAGATTTTATGGTATTTGTTGGTATATTGGTGTGGCTAGCTAACATATGGCAAATATTTTAATTGAATGTTCTGTGTCCTGTAATGTTAATTAGATACTTTGCAAATCTAGTTTTGTATACAGTCGAGTCTTTTATAACTGAACAGACAGCTGTGCTGCTGGGGAGTTTGTTGCGCCACTTCTTCTACCCAGCGAAAGCACTAGGAAGTGGTGAAGGGCGGGCGTTTTGGGGGCTGTCTTTTGTAATTTTAACGTTCGAAAAGTGCTGATTCTCAGCCTAGTTTGAATAAATGACTTTTGATTTCATTTTGTGTACCGACAGTTTTAGTGAATATTTTTTTAACAAATTCCTAGACATCCTATGCAGATTCGGCCGCGGCTGCCAAAGACACAAAGAGCTTTCTTATCTTTTGTCTACATCCACACAGATGGTCAGCATCAAAGTCAAAGTCAAAGTATTTATTAGTGTGTTTTTTGGTGATACAATAGGTCTTATAATTAGGATATGGTAACTCAAAAAACTACCCATTAGGGCATACACTTTAGCAATTTAAGAATATAAAATCAATATTACATACAAATTAACATAGATTTCAATAGGTACTTCGAATACAATCTATTTCTATAATAACCATTTTGTATACAATTAATAAGTCAGGTTTTGAATTGTCAAGCATAAATACATAATTATCATTAATTTACTTATTACATTTTGTCAAAAAGGAATTCGTCAATGGTATAATAGCATTTTTCAGTCAAAAAGTTATTTAATCTCCGTTTAAATTGCGTCTGTAAAGACCTTTACCTTTTGTTTATAGATGTTAACTAAATAAGAAGGTAAGCGTGCACGTTTCGAAGTTTATGGTTCAGTTACAAGGTGATATTCTGAGAATCAACCGTGTTTAGTAAACTTTTGAATAAGTTATGGCATAGACGCACATTCACTGTTAAAGTCTTTTTTAAGACCTTTGCTTGTAACGAGTTCCGGATATAACGACGAAATTAGAGTGGTCCTTCATCGTCGTTATACCCGAAATCTACTGTAATTAGTTTTTATTATATTTTTTGTTATCGTACCACATAAGTAAAGTGATATAGATAATGATAATGACAATTATATGATAATGATATTGATAATGATAATGACAATGATATTCTAGATAATATTGCCGTACTTACGGCATTTCATACAAAGTTTCGAGCCCTTGTTTTTCGAAATGAATGAACCGATTTTAATGAAACTTCATACGCATAAGCAGGATACAAAGGTCTAAAAAGTTACTTAGGAACATTTTCATTTTCTTTTGTTTTGGAGGATTCAGCAAGAAAAAAGGGGGAATACATTTGTATGGAGAATCGGACGCCCTGTTTAATAAGTGTCCTTATTCCTTACCCATGCACCGTAGCGCCCTATATGTGAACACCTTGGCCGTTGTATCGGAGTATCCACTTAGTTTGGCTATGAACACCAAATTCTGTGCGCCGGTCATGAAGTCGTCCATACCCCCCGTGCTTGAAGATAAACTGATATTGTGAATGTACTGTAATTAAAAAAAACATTCTAAAACGCCAGATATTTAGGCGCAAAATATAACATCTCCGCCGCGAAACCATAGCAGCGAAAGCGCAGTAGTTCCGCCATGATTTGTCCGTTGTAGGACAAACGAAACTGCCCAGATTATGATTCTGTCTCTTTCCCACGTGACTTAGCCGATCTGCATAGCTATTCACAAAGCTACGACACGGTTTGGTACCGTATCGAATATCAATGTTATAGACGAATTCCTATAATCGCTATTCACAAATCCGAAACCGTACAATTTTGACAGTTCATATACGGTATGAAGACATCAATTCATCCGACAGGTATTTGCTGTCGGAAGTGTTATCGAATAACAAAATATTGTATAAAAAGAGTAATCTAAGCAATAAGTGTCAAAACACGGCTCCGGGCAAGGTCCTCATGCCCTTGCATGAATGCAAAGAGCATCTGCCGCTGCTCCAATGACACTCTTTTCTGAAAATATGCATTTTCAATATTAGGTACCACGTTTTATAAAATAAAAATGAGCAAATAGTAATTTGTTTAAATACTGATAAAATAGGTACATACAACCATTTTTCTGTAAAAAAAAACTAATTTTTCACTTCACAATTTTTTTTTATGCGCCCAAAGGGCAGGCTATAGTATAGGCTTTCGACCATACCGCCTTGTCTTCCGCGTAGTTCTCAATTATCTCTATAGCTCAAAACAAGATTCAGAAAAATAATTATTCCAGATTTCCAGGTTTGACAGAAAGTTGAAGTTTACAAAGCAAGTTTAATAGAAATCAGTAAATTTTATTTATTAATAAAATCATTGCTTACTGTTTTTTATTTGTTAATAGTTACTGAATGCATAATCTATAGTTGCCCATAATGAAATACTGAAAAAAAAACATTTATGTTCCACTTAAAATTTTCTACCACAAATATCTATTTACTACCATTTTGTAGCGTTCCCCGTATACACACCGCTAATCGGTTTGCAAAAAAACCCTACCACACGGATCTCTGAATTGCGTTTTACCGGTCCTTCGGTTCAGAAATCAGGTTATCGAACAAGTGTCATTGTCGATACGATAGTGAATCGTATGCTTGTGAATAGCTCTGCTGCTCGGCAGACAGTTACTGTACAATAATTTAAGGCGGAGGTTTCTTGAAAATGGTCAAAAAGTTGGTTTTTTAAAGCAGTGTTATCTCTTATAAGTACCGTAAATAATTTTGAACAAAAATTTTTTTTTCATATTTTCAAGTCTTATTTTAAAACAGTGATGGAACTCAAATCACAATTAAACGTACATTAATGCATCAAAAAAATCTTCAAATACACCTCTGACATTTCTTTAAAAGCAGTTTATCCCTTCATAAACAACTTTAATTATAATTATAAAAAAATTACCATTAAATTGCTAATGCCAAACTGCATTCAGCGATGGATTATTTATTATTAAGTAGTTTGTAAATAGATGATTGTTTCATATTTTGCAATAAATTACCAGCGTTGTGTCATCGCGCTTCTCATTCTTTTCTATGCAGTCTGATAGTAACCGCGCTTTAGGTCATGTAGTCGCCTTAAGGCGTCCGGTCAGGGCTTAAAAATATTAAAAAACCAAGCGACTACACGCAAAGGGCACCCCATGTGGTATAGGGATGTCTACATTAGGGCGTTGCCGGGGGAGGGCAGCAAGGGACAGGCTGGATCGGATTACTTACTCATAAGTTTATAAAATTATAACGGACGAATTTAAAGCTACAGGCTCAGCGGCGCGGGCTGGCTCGAGCAACGGTCGGGGCGGAGCGCAATAATCATGCACGTGTACATTTCATTTATCTAGAAAGTTAAAAAAAACAAATGTTTCATTTGTTTTTATGAAGACCCTACTAAGACGCTTTGAAATCCAAGCGCGCATTGTATTGTTTATATAATGACCGAACGCCGTAGCTAGTACCTGCGTGTATTGTAGATTAGCGAGAATTGTTACCTGTACAAATTACCAGAAATATAAAGCTGAACCGACAGACCACGCATATAAAAAGAATGCGCGAGTACGGATACCGCACTTTCACTTTAGATTTCGACCAAAATAGTTCCCGTTCCAATATTGAATAGGACAGATCTTTTTTTTCTTCAACCAAGTCTGGTATTGATTCCGATCAGTCTACTTCAGTTTCAGGACTTGCACTATAGTGTGAAGTGTGAAGATGTCATTCGTAACAAAAAGTACAGCTGTTAACACAGCTCCCAAGGAAAACAATACTTCATCGGAAGCGCGTACCGTTGTGGGATCGACAAGTCAACCGCAAGATAGTAGCACTGCTGATCTGAAAGACAGTCGTCAAAGCGAGCCCCTAACATACCCCAAAAAGAAGGAATCGAAGGCACGCCGGCTAGAAAAGGCTAAAGCCGAACTTGCGCAACTAAAAGTGGAACACGCCGCGGCCCGCCTTGCCTTAATAGAACTGGAATCTAGCGATGACGAACTCACGAATGAAAATCAACCCACGATCAAGAAAACTGAACTCACGTCCGTTGTCACCGAACTGCCGCTCTTCAACGGAAACCATCAAGACTGGATAAACTTTCGCGCTGCCTACGATGAAACAGCCAATGACCTGACAGCAGCTGAGAACATGTCTCGACTGAGAAGAAGCCTTTGCGGAGAAGCAAAGGAAGCAGTTAGAAAGCTACTAATCAACGCAGATCCGGACACTGTTATAGAGACACTTCAACTTCGGTTCCATCGTCCCGGCGTAATAAAGCTGCAGATAAAGATGCCGTTGTTCCAAACTGAGTCTGAACTTATGAGTTCTGAACTTATCACTTATTCTAAAAAAATTGAAAAGATGGTATTCGAGGAGCTAACTCCGACATTGAGACAGAAGTGGTCCGATTTCTGCGTTTCTGAAGCTATAGAACATCCTGGCCTTTTGACTTTTTGTCGTTTCATAAAAAAAGAAGCAGAAAAATACGGCCTGTTCGCAGAGCCAGAAAACGTAAACGTAAAAAGTTACGTCAAGGAGGAAGGACACTGATTATGTCTAACAGGAAAAACCTTTTGTGAAACATTAACCCATGTTGTTATTTGATGATAACAAATTATAACCTGAACATACAAGTGTTTTATTGCTTTTCACCGCCCCGCGTGTATTCATCAAATCAACACAGCCTGTCCTAGTTCACTGCTGGACACCCAGGCTGCTCCACAACACCCTGTCCTCCGCCTTCCGCATCCAGTCTGTCCCAGTCAACTTTTTGTCGTCGGTCCACACTAGGCTTGCTGATAGGAGTGGAGACCGCTCAACTCCAGGACTCGTCTGCTCTACCGGCTATCACGCGTCGGTCACTCAAGACAAGCATGGCCAGCCCACAGCCACTTAAGCTTGCTAACTCTGCAAGCTAAGAGTATGTCGGTAACTCCTTTTCCACGGACCGGACGTTTTGATAAAATTTCGTTCTTTTGGATGCTGCGAAGGTAAATGCATATCTACGTAGGCAGCGCGTATAGATTACTAAGAATGAAAAGGTACTGTATAGCTTCATCTTTTTCGGATAGAGAACCATTTATACTGACTTTTTAGTTGGTCTATCTAGCCAGTCTAATAGAATGCAATTTTACCCATAAGTACAGTCACAGTCAAAATACGTTCATAATCTTAAGAGCTATTTTTGTCTGCTCATTGCACTATAGAATCTGACTCTGCGTCTATGCGATATATTGAGTAAATACCTACCACAGAATGGCATTCAGTTATTTTCATAGCATGTCAGATCGAATTAAAAATGTGACACTGGACGTCAAATTAATCAGCGCCTGACGTAAATTAACGTAATTTTAGTAGGCAAGTTTTTAATCACGTCTATACTTGTATGGAGTAGTGTCAGGCGCTGATTAATTTGACAGGACCAAATTAAAATTTATCTTCTGTTTTTTCTTAATGAAATAGAAAGAAAAAGATGCACTGAATTTAAATTTAGTTTAGTTTGTGAACAAGGAAAACGGCACCAATGACTAAAAATAGTCATTAAAAAAGGTTAAGGTTGATGTCAATTCGAAATTGGTCAAAAGTGTATGCTATTTTGCACGGTGGGCTGAAAATCAGCTTTCATAGACTTAGGGATTTCAATTTTTAAATGATTTTTTTTTCTTGGATATGGCTTTTGTTTAACATCACCTACTATGCTCAAATATTCACACAAGGTTAATTTTGCATATAAACGGATAACAATTTTTTTTTTTTTACGAAAAATTTGTATGAAATTCGTATGAAAAGTTTATCTTTGGAAACGTAAGTTGAACCGTAACATCCTTACCATCAATATTCATTCGTTTGAATATCGTGCATACGTACGCGCGTAAGTACCATCAAAAGGCCTAAATCTTACCTTCATCCGGTTACCCCTAATATAGAATCCGTTTATGCAGGAGTCGCCTCTCGTCATGACGAGGGTTCCAGCCAACATATTCAATAATGAAGTTTTGCCAGCCGACTTTGGACCTAGTATGGCTAGGCACTGGCCTGAAATGAAAAATAATGACAAATTATATTTTATTACCTTAGATTGGTGATAGAAAACACTTTTACCCGTTAAAAGAAATAATCTATAGGCACTGATATTATTAATTCAAAAGTAACTCTGTCTGTATGCTACCTTTTCACGCCTAAACCACTGAACGGATTTCGATAAAAATTTGGCAAGGTGACAGATGGCATTCTGGGGAAGGTCATAGGCTACTTTTTGTCCCGTGGGATAATTTCCGACATCGACGCAGGCAGAGGATAAAAAAAATTATAAATAAATAAAAATAAAAAAAATAATTAAAAAGGATAAAAATTAAATGCTGTTCGTTAATAAGCGCATCACTTCAGAACGGATGGACCGATTTGAAAAATGTTTCTTCTTCTTTTTAGCGTGTCGATTACGATAAAAGCGAAGTATGGAAGAAAAAGACATGTTGCGCCGACCACAAATAAATCGGGATAAGGGCAGGAGATGAATCTCAACGTCATACATGACAAAGTTCAAATTCCATTGCAACCAAAATCTTTTAGGACCTTTTTATTGCTAATGGTCACTTAAAAATCAACATAGAATACCTAATACTAACGTTGATAGTCGAGTAATCGGCAATGGAATATAAATTATGAATTCAAGAAGTTGCAGATAGGTACAGTGTTCGGCCGTAGATAGGATACTTTTTATTGTTTAGACGCCAGCATATCAAGCTACCCGAAACTGTAAATTTTTCCCAATCGACTTTGAACCTTATGCTTTAGCGGAAAAGTTGAAAATCTATAAAAAAAAATTACAGATTATAGTAGCTTGATGTGCTGGCATCTGTACAAAATAAAAACTACAGATATAAAGGTAGGGTCACACAATGGGCGGTCTTACGCTAAAAGCGATCTTTTAAAGACGACCTTTGGATAGAATAGGGAGGAGGAAGGAGAGACAACACTGCAGGTCTGCAGTATTGTCAGAAGGTAGGTGCACGGTTCCAAATTTATAAAAAAAAAAAAAAAAGGAAAATGTTTAAAAAAAAAAAGTTTTATTAAAAAAATAATTTCATTAACCTCTTCAGTGGTTTAGGGTTAACAAAAACTAACCTTATTTAAAAGTGAGTATAGACTAGAGCATTTACTTGTAACGGAAAATCGAGCATACGCCGTTTTAAAATTTTATCGAACCGCACTTTGAACACGACCCTCGATGTTTTGATACAACCTGATGTTTTAAAAACCAACGAGCGTATTGGTGTAACATTTTATCGAGCAAAAGCACGAGCGGTATCTGTACGTCCGACATTTCAACAATGAACACAAGGTAGAGAAATAAACATAACAGGTAAATGCTCAATCGCCATCAGCATTACGTCAAACGCAGCGTCGAGCATTCGCAGAAACGTTACATTACATGGAAAAGCATTTGCAAACTGAACTTTTTGCCTGTATTGTACCAATCGTAAGAACGTTAATTACATAGAAATGCAAATTAAAATGAAATACGGTGAGTATTTCATTGTCATTGCATTTATATGTGGGTGTAATAGTGATAATTAATTGCTTACCAACTTTTGTCGCATAAGAAATACCCTGAACGGGGCAAATTTTTTCTTTCCTTTGAAGGTGCTTAGCATATTTATAGTCTTTGTGTACATTGTCAACTAGTAACACACTTTCCTCGTAACTTTCTGAAAGGTTAGGATAATTTAAAACATTGTTTAAGGGGCTACAACTTGTACGGTCAGGAAAATAAATTGTTTTACAAATTGACACACTACATCAATTTGCCGTGCTACTTTGCTAACTGCTTTCGGACGAGCCCGTATCTTCGTTGACGGATTCAAATGTAGAACCCCCCACATCCGGACAGACGGACATGACGAAATTATAAGGGTGGTCAGACATCTGACGGAAGTTGCGTCGCGTATCGTCGGTAGAGTGACGCCAGAACAGACAAGGAGATAGAATAGAGTAGGTGGCACCAGCGCTGCGACATTAATTTTTTAAATATCGCAGCATCATGATGAGATAGGAGCCTTTTGGCCTCATACACACGGCTACACATCAAGCTATACATTTCCAGTTTTAGCGGACCTCGCATTGTATAGGTTTTTCGTACAATCAGAAGTCAGCTTACACTGATTATGTATAACTTGATGTGTAGCCGTGTGTAGGTACTTTACGGCCTTTCTGTTTAATTTTTCTTTTTGTAACTTTTTTAAAATATATTTAGGGTTTTTATTTATGACCGTATTTATTTTAGTTTGTGAAAATGTTTGTGTAAATAAAATAGTTTGTGTAAATACTTTTCCTTTTCTTTCTAGATAATAAAACATTAAATCTTACACACTAGACCGATGATGCGTTAGTACGTCGACCGTACTAGAGAAGTAACGCTACGGTTTCCTATTATAGAAGAGCGGTGACCGCACTTAACGACCTTAGTTGACGGCTGTCATAAAAGTTTTGACCGCGACAAAGATTGAAATCGTTAGATTCTCCCTACCGCGTCAAAAGATAGTCTCCTTTCTGTTTCGGTTTGACACCTCTGACATACAATGATGCAGTGACTTGACTTGATTGTCATGGAAACGCCATATAATAATGTGTGAGCTCACTCTCCTCAGTATAGGCACTTTTTCGCGTGAATAAGTATGGTGAGAGCAAATCTAGCGATTTAAATCTTTGGGCAGCGGGGTTTGACTCAATGTCAAATAACATAAATTTTAATATGACGGAACCGCTTTCCTAGGAAACGAAAGCCTTACGCCGCGCGCCGGAAGCATCTTCCGTCAGATGTGCGCCCACTCTTATGGTTTGGATTTTTTTCCATTTTACTATAACCCTTAAAATGATAAGTAAATAAAAACCATATCAAAGTCTACTTACTATTTCGAATTGCTGTCTGGACGAAGGTTCTCTCTTTTATAACACTCGGAGCGTTGAACGCCTGCGCAGGTTCCTTGTAAGCAAAAAACATGATCTGTTCGTATAGGTACTGTGGTATTCTGTATTCCAGCAGCAAAACCAGTACCTAAAATTTAAGGTAGGTACAATCAAAGAAATTAATCGTCAAGAGTGTTCATCCCGCGTGGACTGGGAACGTCGTATTTCAAGTGGTTTTCGTGATTATTTTATTACCTACTGTTACTGTTAGCCTGCATCATCCCACTGCTGGGACACAGGCCTCCTCTTGGTGAGAGGGAGTGGGCCGTACCTAATTCACCACGCGGGCCTAGTGCGGGTTGGTAGATATCACATGTTATGTACAGACGCCAGCACATCAACCTACTACAATCTGTCAAATTTCTTTGACAGATTTTCAACTTTATCGCTAAAGCATAAGGTTCATAGTTGATTGGGAAAATTTGACAGTTTCGGGTAGGTTGATGTGCTGACGTCTGTACTATCGCGGACACTCCCGCCTGACCACCACTAAATTCATTTTTGCTTGCACTAAAAAAATAGGAGCGCTCTCTATCCCGCTCCTAGGTCAAATAGTTCGTCAGTAAAATTCACAAAAGGAGTACACGTGATGCGTCACTAAGCTGAATTAATTGCGCTAACGCTTTCCTAATAGGCTAACGTGCGTGGCTTGGCGCTGCCGCAGGATTAAACTGATCAGGCGGAAAAGGCCGCGATGGTACATGTATTTTAATATGAAATGATGTGTCTGCAGCACATTAGTATCGCCACTAATACACTAATATATAAATCAAATGTATAATTACCGCAAAAACGATAAATTGTATGAACAAATTAATCAGATCAAACAACCCAGTTTCGTTTGATACAAAATAAGAGAATGGTTCTGACGACTCAGACTCTGAAACGGAAAAAGAGAACAGTTTTTATTAAAAGTGCCTTAAGTTGGTAAAAAAAAAAGGCGAGAGATGTGTTGGGCGTGGGGTGTATAGGTACCATAATTGCATAACACACTGTCAATCACAATCTGAATAATTTTGAAGGATATTGCTAATCCATTGCTTCATATGTTCGAAAAATTTGTCTGCTCAACAACGTAAATAACGCAATGAATGTTTTTGAACTGTCAAAATGAAAGCCATTGCCACTGTTAATGTGTTACGCAATTACCCCGCCAGCCGGAACTGAGTTCCATAAGGCTCATTTTACTCTGCACACTTGGCGAATGAGAGCTAGTATCACTGTGGAATGCATTCCTGGAGCGCAGTGGAACAACCTCTCCATCTATATAATTTGGAGATGACTGAAAAGCACAACGCGTGTGAAATACGCAACTTCTGATTAGCCGTACAAAATATAAGTTCACAGTATATCTGATAGATGGCGCTATTTACAATAAACGTTGTTTTACGTAGTGCCTCCACAAAGTGCAAGAGAAAAAAATTTAATTGAGGAAAAAATCCAAAATTTCAATGACGTTTCGGAAAGATTGTTCCAAATTAATATGCATTCGGCCATAACCTTAATCCGGTACTGTTGTTTCGGCCCTAAATTAACGTATTTCCTTCGTGCTTCCCATTTATGGAAACACGCTCATCTTTTAGACAAAATGGACCAAATTATCAGGCAAACATTAACTTCTATTTTAAATGTGGCCATGGACGACCGAGCTTGGGCACAAGCTACTCTTCCCATTCGTATGGGAGGCCTCGGCGTCCGCAAAATTTCTAGTATAAGTTTACCGGCGTTCATATACTCGGTCCACGGAACTGATAAATTAATCAGGAAAATCCTAGCTTCCACACTGATTAATTCTGATGTGCCGTGTTTCACCGAGGCTATAGATGCCTGGAGACTCGCTTGCCCGAATACAGATGCACCCGATAATCCATCATCACAGAGATGGTGGGATGAGCCGCTCTGCAGAGTAGTACAGAACAATTTACTTGACTCGTCTGTTACTACTGCGGAACGAGCGCGCCTGCTGGCTGTGGGAAGGTGGGAGTCGGGTCTTTGGCTTCATGCACTACCTTCGTCGAACATAGGCACTTTGTTCGACGATACTACTTTTCGCCTCGCTGCTTCCCTGCGACTAGGCACTCCTTGCTGTTCTCCTCATCGCTGTCACTGTGGCGAAGATGTCAACAGCCTCGGACACCACGGCCTGTCATGCAGCCGAAGTGCGGGTCGCTTAGCGCGACACGCGAACATTAATGACATCATCCGACGAGCTCTTGTTACCGTCGGCGTTCCAGCTGTATTGGAACCCAATGGCTTGGCACGCGACGATGGCAAGAGACCGGAAGGTATGTCTTTATTTCCATGGAAGGTGGGTAGGCCTTTAGTGTGGGACGCAACGTGCGTCGATACTCTTGCGCCATCCCATCTTCCTGGCTCGGCATGCTGTGCTGGTGCTGCTGCTGCGGCTGCGGAAAACCTCAAGCGGCGAAAATATAATAACCTTATCGGAAATTATATTTTCGAGCCGTTTGGGGTTGAAACCCTCGGGTCGTGGGGTCCGAGTGCTCATGCCCTATTTAAGGAAATTTCAAAACGGCTGGTTGACACTTCCCGTGACCCAAGGGCTGGCTTTTACCTTGGCCAAAGGTTAAGCATTGCCATACAACGTGGTAATGCTGCCAGTCTCTTGGGTACATTACCAGTCGACAGCGATGCGGACGAATTTTTCGACGCAATATTTTAGTTTTTGTATAGTTTTAGTTAAGTTAGGATTTAAATTTGTTATTTTTATATGCAAGAGAATAAAATTAAAACTATATTGCTACAAGGATCTCTTGGTGGCGCTCGAATGATGTTGACGATGGGTCGTTGTTGGTAAACATTTGTGCAAAATGTATTGAAAAAACAAGTTGGCGGCGTTAGTTCCGATTTCGATCACGCGCCAAATCAAAATCAAAAGTAATTGTTCAAACTAGCCTGAGAATCAGCACTTTTCGAACATCAAAATTATTTAAGACAGTCCCCCAAAACGCCCTCCCCCTACCACTTCCTAGTGCTTTAGCTGGAAAGAAGAAGTGGCGCAACAAACTCCCCAGCAGCACAGCTGTCTGGTCTGCGGAGTAATTGCGTAATGCGTAACGCAATCAGTAGCAATGGGTTTCATTTTGACAGTTCAACAACATAGGTATACCTTGCGTTATTTACGTTGTTGAGCAAACACATTTTGCGAACATATGAAGCAATGGATTAGCAATATCCTTCAAAATGATTCAGATTGAGAATTAGGGTGCAGTTCTAAATATAATTCTAAACAATAGTATGTATGGTCTTTGTACAGGTATACAAATAAATTTACATTACCGGGACTTCTGAAAAACTACCGCGTAGTAGAACGTCGTCTCTCTCACTCATATATTTGTCTCTTTCTAAAGCTTGATCTACCATAATATTATTAACGGCGCGGTAGGGGTACCAATACTTACCACAGCAAACTTTAGCGTCAAAAGCTTTATCATCGAACTCCAAATCAGGGCACAGCTGCCTATTAAGCTTACAATAAGCGTTGAGTCTCGCTGTTAGCGTGAGTCTTGCGAGGCCCATTCCCAGAGCGAAGATCGGGCTGAGCCGACCCACAACCAGCAGCATAACGTACGGTACAGCGATGTATATAGAATTGTACCAGACGACTTCCAAAACTGATACAAGAATTGGTAGGATGATGCCTAAAATATACATAGTTTATTATAATTTTTAGATCTTAGATACAAACTTACGCTTTTCTAATAAGTAAGCAAAATTACAGTACGCCATCTACGATTCATCAACGCAAAACTACTAGTCCAGACGCATTCTGAATTGGCAATTTTGCCATTCGCCAATTTTAAGAAGTTCCTTCCACAAAATAATTTAGATTTATTGTTTTGTATCAGGGATATGAGAGAGGCTATTTCCATAACATAAACGTTGGAATCTTTAAACCGAAAGTAATCATCGAAGACAATTCTGAATACCAGAATTTTTAAAGTTTGTAAATGTTTAAAAAAGCCACTCAGACAGCGACAGCGACAACGCCCCACCCTCCCCTCTGGCGAAGGGAGCGAACGATCATCAAGGGCTGACGGCTGATGGTATGATATATACCACCGCCCGCCTCACGCTCAGGGCGTCGCGCCACGTCTCCTCATCGTGACTTGTGAGGACTCACATGGTGCGAAAGTCTCGCGAAGAGCTTACTATAGAAATGATCCTATGAATTAAGGTCTTGTCGAATTTCTGGAAATCGCGGTGGGTCGTTCGCTTGCGGAGAATCTTAATACCGCGATAAAAAAATCGACGTCATCGGTACAGTGACATCTAGTATCACGTTACGGAATTACAAGCCGCGATGGTTAGCGTCACGATAACAATGACATGGCATTGGCATTGCTTCCGAAACGGATTTTATTTACAGAAGTTTTGGAACCTAATAATACGATGTATTTATTTTTATTATTAGGCGTAATATAGTTGAAATATCTACCACGTGTTACGCACCTGGCTTTTGTTGACATGTTATTTTTAAGTGCATAATAAATGAGTTTCTATTCTAACTCATAATTTTTTACGTAAGTATCCATAAATAAATAGATAATAATATTTACTTACCAAAAAACAATGACTTGATGTATATCTCGCTAATAGCAACATTTTCATCTAAAATAAAGCTTAGAAAATACAAGTAGGTCAGGAAAGCTAGTGCAAACATTAGCAATAAAGCAACCACGCAACCTGTAATAAAAAGAAAAATGTATGACACCATAATGTAAAAAAAGAAAACATCACATCACATCGAAAAGTTCGGCAGAAGTTTATAACTGATGAAATGTGTGTCATTTCAACACTAATGGTTTCATGTGATGGGGCGAGCCTATTGCCATCAGCCGGCTACGAATCCAAACTCCCGGCAATAACAGCACACCTTTAATGGTGTAGTGCACCCACATAGGCCAATAACACTACGCCGTTTAGGTCAGAATTTTGCATGTTCTTTCTAACTTTATTTCGTTTTTCTCGGGTCCAAAGCGTCGTAGCGTGATGCTAAATAGTCTAAAACCTTCCTGAAGAATCTGGCTATCAAATGCAAAAACCTTTGTCAAATCCTACAGGCAGTTATGTCAGATAAGTGCTTTCAAACAAACAAAAAAACTCTTCAGCTTTATTATATTAGTATAGGTACACACGACTACACATCAAGCTATACATTTCCAGTTTTAGTTGACCTCGCATTGTATAGGTTTTTCGTACAATCAGAAGTCAGCTTGTACTGGTTATGTATAGCTTGATGTGTAGCCATGTGTACATAGATATATGAACCAAAAATTCGAAGACATGTGATATCTACCAACCCGCACGAGCCCCGCGTGGTGGATTACGGCCCACACCCTCTTAGTGAAGAGGCGTGTGTCCCAGTAGTGACTGACTATACATAGTAAGCCTACATGTATGTATCTATACTGTTTGAACGCACTGATCTACCAAATATATTTGCAAAATTATTTTTGCATTCGATAGCCCAATTCCTGAGGAAGGCTATAAGGTGTAACATTACGCTAGAATCTTAGGAGCCTAGCAAAAATAGTCAGAAGGAACGCTAAACGAAAACAAAGCAATAGCGTGAGCAGGCGATGCGATGCGACGGGGACGACCGGGGGAACAAAGATATTTCACGCGGATGTAGTCGCAGGCTGTAGCTAAAAAAAGATACTTACCACAAAACCATACTTGTCTAAATGTTTTATCAAAATCCAGTAACCAAGCGATACCAATGACGGGTATCAGTATTATGAGCACGAACAGGATCATATTGGCTAGAAGCTTAGCACTCCAGTGCACCATGGGGGTACAGCCCGCCATCATATGGTTGTCCCGTACGCCACAATGTCGCTCTACTATGCTTAGAATTATAATTTGAGCCAACGGAAAAACGGCCACTGAAAGGAAAGGAAATAAAGTTACGAAAAATAACCAAAGTTACACTATAAATCGCAATAACTCCAACTCAGACCACCCAGCTGGGCAAAAGCCTCCCCCAAATCCTTTCAGGAACTCTTTTCCCGCGCCACCTTGAGCCAGCCCTTGCGGTACGCGTCCAGGTCATCACGCCATCTCTTTCTGGGCCAGCCTCAGCGGAGCCATCCATCTTCAGGCATCCATTGTGTGGAGATTGTTTCCCAGCGATATCGTGCATGCGGCTGATGTGACCCGTCCAATCCCATTTGAGCCTGGCAGCCTTCTTTTCTACATCCAGTATGCCCGTTTTTGAACGCAGCGTGGTGTTCCGAATTCTGTCCTGTCTTTTACCACTCAGAATGTTGCGTTCCATCGCTCTTTGGCAAACTCCAAGGCGGAACTTTTGCGACTCGGTCAGCGACCAGAGGGCCAATTCTCGTAATTTTAAGAACGTTCACAGTCTGATCTCAGTCTCAATCTGTCAAAAAATGCCTATAATTTCCCTACATTTTGACAAGTTTTTGACATTTCTTTGTCGCTGAGATGAGACTGCGACTAGATTTTGAATGTTTTAAATTACGAGAATTGGCCTTCAGGTCTCAGCACCGTAGGTTTAGATGGTACGGTTAACCGAGAATAGAACAGTTAAATGCAGCGCGACCTGGCGACGTCGTCACAGTGTACCGGTGAGTTAGGCTACCATTGACAGATTTTTTACAACTGCTTAAGCTGTTCCCATACACTTCGTGTCAATGAGAGATCCAATCAATCTGCCTAGCCTTTTCTCAACTATGTTGGGGTCGGCTTCCAGTCTAATCGGATGCAGCTGAACTATTTTACATGGAGAGACTCTCTATTAGACCCCTACAACATAGTTACTGGTTAAAGCTATACCCCTTTTTTTGAGCTTCTGACAACCCGTAGCGACTGACGAAAATCGTGCGTGGCTTAACGTGCTTTCTGAGGCACGCAGAAGTCTCAGTCTCGATATGTGATGGATGGTCACCCATCCACGAACCGACCGCGACAAGCGTAGATTAAACTTCGATCGCCCCGTGTGGCTGTTATTATTTAGCCACGAGAAGAGGATTACTGTGATTGTTTACGAGCATTTTCCATACCTACCATGTTTCCTAAAGAATGTAATAGAATCACCCTATTTCTTTGAAATGTGGTGATTCTGAAACAGGTTTCATCAAAGATTTAAATCGTTAGATTCGCTCTACCGCATCAAAAGATAGTCGCGCTACGGTTTGGTTTTGACACATCTAACACATATGAGGCAGTGACTTGAGTTGATTGTCATGGAAACGCTATTTAATAATGTGTGTGCTCACTCTTCTCAGTACGGATGCTTTTAGCGAAACTAAAGTACAGTGTGGGCAAATCTAACGATTTAAATCTTTGGGTTTCATTACAAAATGAAGGAAGTAAGGGCTAGGGGAAGTAAACATGATGCAAAATTAGGGGTCTTAAAGAAACGTATAAAAAAATGGAATAAGGGTAGACGAGAGCTCTTTGTATTCCAGATGATAATAATAGGGGGAAAATACTCATATTGTTAAAAATAAGTAGCCATAAATTGTCAAAACTTATTAAAATAACGAAAATATTTAGAGGAAGATTTTATTTGTTACCCCGACAAAGAAATGCGATGATAATATGAAATCCTTATTAATATTAATACGTTTGATAAATGCGACAAGGGTATGTGTGTTTGTTTGGAACGTTTTTACGGACATTATTATTAATCTAATTTTGATAAGACTAGCTTCTGCCCGCGACTTCGTCCGCATGAAATTTCACGCTCCCCTCACCCACTCCAGCTCACCCACCCCAGCTCACCCCACCTCATTCACCCTTTTCAATTGGTCCATGGAGCACCAAAGGGAATTTCAAGAAACCCTTTCTAAGTGGTTATCTACTCTTCACAAACAGACCCTCCAATTTTTTATTGTAAAATCTTGCATGCTATTTGTGTATAGTCATGTTTTGGACAAGTAAATAGTCTTTATCTTATCCAAACTGCATGTCTCTAAGACAAGCGGTTTAGGCTGTGCATCGACATATCAGTCAGTCAGGACTTTGAATTTTTACATAATACTAGCTGTTGCCCGCGACTTCGTCTGCGATCCAGGATGATAGCCTATGTCCTTCTCCAGGTCATGGTCTACCCGTGTGCTAAATTTCATCCAAATCCGTTCAGCCGTTTTAGCATGAAAGCGTCACAAACAAACAAACTTAATTCCGCATTTATAATATTAAAATAATATATTATAGTTAGGATAGTTAGGGGCGAGGGGTGTAAGGGGGGGCGCACAACAACCAGATTCCCCAAACGTCAACCTCACCTGCACGCGGTGCACCCTGCTGCTTACCAACGAGGCTCTGACGACCGACAAATGGCGGAATTTCCATTTAATTCCGCGCGGTGGCGGGTTAACCACCAACAAAAGCATTCCCAAGGAGGGTTGGTGTCAGGCTGGCGGCCGGCTGTTAAACTTTGCCAAAACCCAAAGCAACATGAATAGAAAAGATATGATGCGCGATAGGGCTAGGGCGTACCCCACAGGCGACGCGCAGGGGCAGCACCCGGTTTCTGTGGGAAATGGACAAGGGTTGTCGCACCAGAACGGGCGGGTGCGACGTAAGACGCAAGCTCGGAGTGTGAGGGAAGTTAGATTGAGGTGTGCGAGCTGGAATGTAGGTACGATGACAGGAAGAGGAAGGGAACTAGCAGATGTTTTAAAAAGGCGACGACTGAACATTGCATGTCTGCAAGAGACGAAATGGAAGGGTGCAAAGGCTAGAGAGATAGGAGAAGGATACAAGTTTTATTACTGTGGAAGCGATGGCAAGCGAAATGGTGTGGGTATAGTTCTGGATAGTCAGTTGAAAGGATGTGTGGTGGATGTTAAAAGAGTGAGTGATAGAGTGATAGCTGTTAAAGTGATTGTGGAGAGTTTGGTAGTTAATGTAGTTAGTGTGTACGCACCCCAGGCAGGGTGCGAGGATAGTGTAAAAGAGAAGTTCTGGAAGGACTTCGATTGTGTGATGATGGATGTGCCAGACAGTGAAGAAGTGTATGTGGGGGGTGATTTTAACGGGCATGTAGGAAAACAGAAGGATGGGTATGAAAGAGTGCATGGTGGTTGGGGATATGGAGACCGTAACACTGATGGCGAGGCACTGCTGCAAGCTGCCACGGCCTTTGACCTGGCAATAACAAATACGTGGTTTCAAAAACGAAATGAGCATCTGATAAGTTACAAAAGTGGCCGCCACGCGACACAAGTCGATTACTTCCTCGTAAAACGAAACAGCCTTAAAAGTGTCAAAAATTGTAAAGTGCTCCCAGGTGAAGACCTAGTCTCACAACATAGACTGATGATAATGGAGGTAAAAGTCAGTGTCTCGCCCAGTAGGAACAAGGACCGGCCCCCGCCCAAAACTAGATGGCGTATGATAGAAAAAGAGGAATGTGCCAGTATGTTTAAGAGTCAAGTGGTAGATAAAATGATTGAAATGAAGGATATGGTAGGAAAATCTGTGAATGAATGTTGGAAAGAGATGGCGGATTGTATAAGGAGAGTAGCAAAATATGTGTTTGGAGAATCGAAAGGGAAAGGTATGATAGAAAAGGATACATGGTGGTGGAATGAAGACGTGCAAAAGATGCTCAAAGAAAAGAAAATTGCGTTTAAAGAATGGCAGGGTGTAGAAAACGGGAATGATAGTTTGAAAGAAGATAAGAAGAAGGTTTATAAAGAATGGAAGAGGAAGGCAAAAAAAGCGGTAGCAGTTTCGAGGGCTAAGGCGCAGGAGAAGTTGTATGACTCACTGGACAGCCCTAGAGGCCAAAAGGAGCTCTACCGGATTACAAAAGCAAGAGAAAGGAGAACGAGAGATATAGTTAACATTAAATGTATGAAAGACGACGCTGGTAAGGTTCTCTCCAAAGATGATGAAATAAAAGAACGATGGAAGGTTTATTTTGAAAAACTAATGAACGAAGAGAATAAATGGAATGGTGTGCTCAAAGAGGTACAAGTAAATATGGGTTTGGTGAGGGAAATTAGTATGGATGAAGTAAGAAAGGCAGTCCAAGGTATGAAAAATGGAAAGGCTATGGGCCCAGATGATATACCAGTAGAAGTATGGAAGTGTTTAAAAGAAGATGGCTGTATGTGGCTGACTTTATTCTTCAATAAGTTGTTGCATGAAGGAGGGATCCCACAAGAATGGTGCAATAGTTCGCTAGTGCCCATCTTTAAGAATAAAGGTGATGTACAGGACTGCAACAACTATCGAGGGATAAAGCTCATGTCACATAGTATGAAGGTATGGGAGAAAGTAATAGAGAAAAGATTGCGAGAGGAGAGTGAGATTACCCCAAACCAGTTTGGGTTTATGCCAGGTCGAGGAACAATGGACGCCACTTTTGCACTCCGCCAATTGTGCGAGAAGTACAGACGTGCACACAAGAACTTGCACATGGTGTTCATTGATCTGGAGAAAGCGTATGATAGGGTACCTCGGGATGTGTTGTGGTGGGCCTAGAAAGAGAAAGGTTTGCCCGGGAAGTATGTAGAGTTAATTCGTGCTATGTACAGTCAATCTCGTACCTACGTCCGGTCGGCTGCTGGCAATACCGACGAGTTCAGTGTGGCTGTAGGCTTGCACCAGGGCTCGGCTTTAAGTCCTTACCTCTTCCTGTTGATTATGCACGCTCTTACGTCGGACATCCAGGAGGAGGCACCCTGCATGTTGTTTGCCGATGACATTGTCCTTGTCGGTGAAGATGGACCTGAGATCCAGAGCAGATTGGAGAAATGGCAACAAAAGCTGGAGAATGTTGGCCTGAAAATCAGCAGAACCAAGACCGAATACATGTTCTGCGATTTCGGCGGTCTCTCCATTTCTGGAGCCATAGCGCTTGATAGTGCACTTCTCCCAGTCTGCTCCGACTTTCGGTATCTCGGTTCACTCGTGCAAAGCGATGGCGAAGTAGATCGGACGGTTAAGCACAGAATTAACACTGGATGGATGAAATGGCGGCAGGTCACGGGAACAATCTGCGACTCCCGCATTCCCCTTAAACTTAAGGGGAAGATATATAAAACCATGATTAGACCTGCTGTCTTGTATGGATCAGAATGTTGGGCCACAAAAGGGATGAACGAAAGGCAATTGCATGCAGCAGAGATGAGAATGCTAAGAGGGATGTGTGGTGTTACACGAATGGATAGAATAAGAAATGAGTACATAAGAGGAAGTTTGAAAGTGGTACCGGTGACCGAAAAGTTGTGTGGGAATCGGTTGTCATGGTATGGGCATGTGCTACGGAGAAATGAGGAAAATGTCGTGAGGAGAGTTTTGAGTATGAATGTCGATGGCTATAAGAGTAGGGGAAGACCAAAGAAACGATGGATGGACTGTGTGAACGATGATATGGCTAGAAAGGGGGTGACTACCGTGATGACGACTAATAGAGAAGTATGGAAGAAAAATACATGTTGCGCCGACCCCAAATAAATTGGGATAAGGGCAGGAGAATGATGAGTTAGGGGCGACCAATTTTTCATAAAATCGATCTATCGACACTCTAGACTCACAAAATGTATTAGTCTTAAATAAAATAAATAAAAACGAAACTCTACAAGTTTATAATATAGGTAATTCAATCATGATTCGAAAGACACGTGGCGCCATCTATTATCATAATAACGTTATTGTGGTTTCCCTCGGGAATAGCACTTTTTTCGGGATGAAAGGTACCCTATGTCCGTTTCTGTACACTTGACAACGTATATGCAAAATTTCAGGATGATAGGTTCAGTGGTTTAGGCGTAAAAAGGTAACAAACAAACTTACTTTCGCATTTATATAGTGACTGACTTTTTATACTTATTTTTATTTTTGGCAATTTTTATTATTATTTACAATGAATTTTTAATGTTATTTTTCTCTTTCTTGACATTTTTTTTTTTTATTTATAATGAATTTTTAATGTTAATTTTCTCTTTTGTTCACAATTTTAATTAATTTTTATAATGAATTTTTAAATTTAAATTTAGTTTTTACAAGAATTTTATAATTTAATAGTTTTATAATTTTAATATGTGTGGTTATAATATAATAAATGAATTATTATTATATTATTTATTATAGTTAGGATAGATAGATTCAGAACACAGCAATCGTACAACCGTTTCAACCATTAGAGTTAGACCAACGAGCCACAGTACACCGAACGGCTCAATCCTCAATCACAATGTAAATCATTTTGAAGCATATTATTGGTAATCGATTGCTTCATATTACTTCGGGCTATGTAAATTATATTCAAAGAAAATAACTTACAAAAAGTCACCCAAGATGTCCATTTCAAGCATAAAAACGAGCTTTTCACGTCTTTAATAGCAGCGGGTTGAGGCTTAGCTAAAGTTCCATACGTAGTCCGAATAGTATTATTGAGATGCGGCAAAAACATAGACACGTAAATATTACTGAACAAGTTGATCGATTTCGAAGTGATTCCTGGGTCTGTAGGATGGAATATTCTAGTGTAATCATCAGTTATTTTAAATCCTACAGTTTCTTGGTTCGAGTGTCCTGCCGATGGTTCGCTGAATTCTGTGAAGAAAAAAAGTTTTTATTAAAATATATTTCGGAGTTATGAGAAAGAAAGAAAATATTTTTAAAAGCTTAAAAGCACACAGCATATTCTGCGAAATAAGTACAAAAAAGTGAGCTCTTTTTCTTATATTTCATACAGGATGGCGATTAAATCACTCGCATCCGCCAAGGGTGATTCTCCCTGTCATATTATACAACTTTTCCTTTAAAAGTCATACCTATCCCATTCGTGAAATAAATCAACCTGTATGTACACCGCTTTCTTGTAGCGACAACGGTAAAGTCACCTGCCCTTACTGCCCTATCTCAAAATTCCACCCTGTATAATTCTCTTTCATCTCGTTCTGTGAGAAGATAGAAGGTGCAGTCATTCATCGGTAAAAACCATTACGATAAATTGAAAACAGTGGCTTACAAAATGTTGGCTATGAGCGGGGTAATTGCGTAACACACATACAATGGCAATCGATGGCAATGCCTTACATTTTGACAGTTCAGCCACGTTCATTGCGTTATTTAAGTAGTTTGTTCAACTAAAAAAAAAAAAAAAAAAAAAAAAAAAAAAAAAAAAAAAAAAAAAAAAAAAAAAATCTAAGATAATAATCTAAGAATAGTTTAACTTACATTTATTTTAAAAAGCGACAAGGTGTGCTTCTATTTAAAAAAAACCAGTGCCATACCTACGCGGTCAAAATGTATGGAACATCTTATTTTATTTATATAAACGACAAAAAAATTCTATGCTAAGGGGTCTTATCTGCATTCACGATTTATTTACCAAAAATGTAAACAAATATGAGTTTTTGGAAAAACAACTTTAAATCCTACACAATAAAGTTCAGTTTACGCTACAATTTCAAACATTTTTATAACTTTTTCAATAGTGCTTGTCACTCTGAAATCAACTTAATTACCATTAAAATAAACTTGATATTTGTTTAACTTGAAATAATATTAATTTGAAACATAAGTTTGAATAGACATTAGAATCATAATGCCAAATCCTTGGTTACAGTTTGTGCACTGGTAATTTTATTTTTCCTGTAAGTTTCCATAGATTTTATTTCCTTCTGTAATCGTCATGCCTTGACGTCCACGAAAATATCGTCACTTTATCTAATACATAAAATTCTCGTGTCACAATGTTAGTTACCATACTCCTTCGAAACGGCTTGACCGATTTTTATGAAATTTTATATGCATTTAAAGTAGGTCTGAGGATCGGCTACTATCTATTTTTCATACCTTTAAGTGATAAGGGTGGCCCTCTCCAAATTTTTTTGGAATCGACTCTTACGCGGGTGAAACCGCGGGGCGCAGCTAGTAAATTATATAAAAAATCCAAAGCCAAAAAAACTCGCACCTCTATCAATATCCAATGCATACACAGTTTCTACACCAGGATACTTCTTCATAGCATTAAACAGTCCAGTTCTTCTAAAAGATGGAACGTTATACAGCAGTTGGGTGACCTCTAAATAATCCTGTGATATCTGATGGCTGAATAACTTCTTGTGCCGCAGCGAGTAGTTCGTCGTCAACGTGATTATAAATAAGCAGAGGATCGGAACCAGGACGCGCTGTAAGAACATAAGAGGTATATTCCTGATGTCCACCACTTGTGTTCGTTGCGCCACTTCTGCCCAGCTAAAGCGCAAGGTAGTGGTAAAGGACGGGCGTTTTCGGGGACTCCTACGTCATTTTGTCGTTCGAAAAGTCTTGATTCTCAGCTTAGTTTGCATGAAAGACTTTAGATTTTGATAAGGAGCCTAGTTAGATCCCCGTCTTTGTTATCCACTCAAAAAAAGTGTTCTGGGTCATTCGAGACGATTTTACGGGGGAGGGGGGGGGGGGTCATGTGAGTGGTTATGAACGAAAATACATATATGTAGGTAAATGTTATTATGATAGAAATCTTACCAGAGCAAAGAACTGGCATTTCTTCATCATTATATAGCAGAACATTCGCTCGGTTAGCAATAAAATTTGTTTGCACACAAGTTTGCCGCCCGCGAGACGTCCTTTAGACCCTGTGCACACAAATTAAATGTTTTTTTATAAGTGAATACTTCTTTAGGCGCGTTAAAACGTTGCGCGATAAAAACCATTGAACTCGCGACACTGTTACCGACACCGCGCTACATTCGGATGCGTTCGGCTGTCCTCGGGATGTACTCTGTTTTAATGTATATCCGATATGTCAGTGAGTGATGACAAAGTATTCTATTTGTGTTTTGATTTCACTTCTGTCGGCACTCCCGGAGTGCCTTTTTTTACACGCGTACCATTACGCCTATCTTTCCCGAAGGATTAGGCAGAGGTGTACAAGTTGCACTCCCACATTTCACCAGTTTTGTTTAAGCCCAAATAGGGTGATCCTATTGCCCTTCGCCGGGCACAAATTCAGACTCCGGGCTGCTACTAAGAAGTTCCTGAAGGACAAAATCTAATATCACTTTGCCCAACCCGAGAATCGAACCTAACACCTCATTATTTTAAATTTTCGCAAAAAAAGGCAAAAAGGCGGACTTAATGCCTTAGGCGTTCTCTACCAGTCAACCAAGGGTGGTGAAGAGATTAGATGGCAGGTGCTTTAGTTCAGAGGAACAATGATAAAAAAAACAAAACACAAACAGAATACTTTGCTATCACTCACTGACATATCGGATATACATTAAAACCAAGTACATCCCGAGAGGACAGCCGAACCTATCCGAACCGGGATTTTTTTTAAATCGTCTTATAAACAAAAAACACGCGGTGTCGCTTACGGTAACAGTGGAGCGAGTTCAATGGTTTTTTCTCGTCTCAAAAAATGCCCAAAGCGCCTAAAGAAGTTTTCACTTCAAAAACTGTTAAAACTAGGTACACAAATACATAAATAGGTTATTATACACATACATACTATTTACTTGCCTTGCCATCCCAGAGAAAAAGGTTAACTGTCAACTGTCTCATCATCATCATTTCAGCCGAAAGACGTCCACTGCTGGACATAGGCCTCCCTTAAGCTCCAGCTACCTCAAGCTACAGCAGATTTCTGCGGCCTTCACCAGAAGGCCAATTCCCGGAATCAAAAACGTTCAAAATCTAGTCGCAATCTCATCTCAACGACAATCAATGTCAAAATGTAGGGAAATTAAAGGTATTTTTGATAGATTGAGACTGAGATCAGACTGTGAACGTTCTTAAAATTACGAGCATTGCCCCTCAAGTCATCAGTCCACCTTGTGAGGCCTCCCTGCAACGTTACATCTTCCGATACGCGGTCGCCACTCCAGAACCTTTCGGCTCCATCGACTAGAACCCACGCACAACGGACCGAATGGGAGTCTGAGTGCGGAAAAGGGAGTCCCATCATCATCATCATCTCCATCGACCAGGTCTTGCTCACGGGAAAACATTGAAGCATATTATGGACCGTCAATGCTATATACTGCGTGAAAATACGTTTTGAGTGCAAGGATTGATCAATCATATTGCGCAAACTTATCGTAGGTGTAGGGGCCTCCTAAGTTGAATGAATGTGACAGTTACATAGTTTAAACCTTAATGATGTTTTCATTTTCCGGGTTTTTTTCTCAAAAATGGTTAAGTAATTACGTGGCCGACTATACAGTGCGTCAGGTTAAACGAGGGACATACTTTAAGGGAGTGTAGTACCCATGAAAATGAACAACTTACGCGTTACTTACCTTTATGAAACCGTCGTATTTTTTCAATGTGCCCCGTTTCCGCAGCATCAATAAACCTTAAAGTTAATAAATAATCAAATTAGTGATAATTTTGGCATAGCTAATACGAGGTGCAATAGAAATAACAGAAAACATCTATATTTTATTATAGTACTGTAGTACTGACACTGATATCAAGAAAAAGTTCATCTGTTCATGTACGTCAGAAACGCGGGTGTATTTTTCAGATCTGCCTAAATTTATTGCAGTTATTTGGTACCTTCTGTGTACCTTTACGTACCTCTCTTGTAAATCTGTGTACCTACACCCGTACAATGATATTTAAAAAATTAGGTACACCCGCCATCTTGATCTCAGAACCGCGGGTGTACTGCCAACCAATATATGTAGCTAAGTACAATCTATAAGTAGATTTGGTACCTCTTGTGTACCTGCAGAAATACGTATTTAATAAACAAAATACGATCAGGTTGCCACGAAAAGTAAAAAAAAAAAAACTTTCTTTGACGTTCTTACTATTTTATAAAATAGTAACGACGTCAAAGAATAAATAACAATCTTCGGTAATCGGTCTTGGAACTGAATGGAAATCATTTCATATTTTATTATTAAGTACTGTTATCAGGATAATCATAAAAGAAACAGGCAACAAGGCAATATAATGACTGCGTCCTTGCACCAGAGTAATCTAAATGCAACCAAAAAAAAATGTAGTTTTGACTGGCTCGGTGGTTCAGTGGTAGTAGTATGCGACTGCTGAACACGATGTTGTGAGTTTGATCCCCACATAGAGCAACAATTTGCGGATCACACAAAGTGTTGTCCTGAGTCTGTGTATAATTTGTGTCCGTTAATTGCATGTTTCGATTCCCAGTATGGGCGCAGCGCAGCTAGTAGTGACTAAATGATATGCGGCGGTTCTGGATTCGGGATTCCTGGTATGGCCACAATACATGTTTAATGAACTTGTTTAATGTGGAGGTTTTGGGTTCGATTACCGAAGATTGTTATTTATTCATTGACGTCGTTACTATTTTATAAAATAGTAAGTACGTCAAAGAAAGAAAAAAAAATGTTTTTGCTTTTCGCAGCAACCTGACAATATTTTGTTTATTAAATACGTATTTCTGCAGGTACACAAGAGGTACCAAATCTACTTATAGATTGTACTTAGCTACACATATTGGTTAGCAGTACACCCGCGGTTCTGACATCAGGATGGCGGGTATACCAAATTTTTTAAATATCATTGTACGGGTGTAGGTACACAGATTTTCAAGAGAGGTACGTAAAGGTACACAGAAGGTACCAAATAACTGCAATAAATTTAGGCAGATCTGAAAAATACACCCGCGATTCTTACGTACATATCTGTTCCATACATAAATTATGTTCGCACTAGTTTCTGTCCGCGACTTCATCCGCATGAAATTTCTTGTACAACGACCCAAACCGCGTCGCATCGCATCTCCTGCCTGCACTCTTATTTTTAAATTTCATTTCATTTTGCTCAACTCCTAAAGGTCGTAGTGTGATGTTAGTTGCCTATAGCCTTCCTTAAGAATTGGCCTATCAAATGCCAAAATAATTTTTCCAATCCGACTGGTATTTGCAGAGCTAAGCGCGTTCAAACACACAAACAAACTCTTCAGCTTTATTATCAGTATATTATTTGTATAGATTCGATATAAAAGGGATGAATGAAAAACAATTGCATAAAGCCGAGAATGTTTTAAGAGGGATGTGTTGTATTACGCGAATGGATAGAATTTGAAATGAGTATACAAATATGAAAGGAGTCTGAAAGTGACACCGGTGACTGAAATGTCGTGAGGAAAGTTCTGAGTATAAATGTGGATGGCTATACGAGTAGGGGAAGGCCAAAGAAACGATGGATGGACTATGTGAAAGATGAAATGTTTAGAAAGGGAGTGACTGCCGAGATGACGACTAATATAGAAGTACTAGCTTCCGCCCACGGCTTCGCCCGCGAGATATGTCGATAAAAACTATTCTATGTCCTTCCCCGGGATGCAATCTATCTCTCTGCCAAATTTTATCGAAATCCGTTCAGTGGTTTAGGCGTGAAAAGGTAACATACAGACAGACAGACAGAGTTACTTTCGAATTTATAATATTAGTAAAGATGTAAAGAAGGACATGTTACGCCGACCCCAAATAAATTGGGAGAAGGACACGAGTTATAATGGTTCATTGTCACATGTTTTAGAATTTTTGGTTCTAGGACATGTCAGTTTCCTCACGATATTTTCCTTCACCCGTTTTGGAAGCAGTAATGATGAAATAAATTACAAAAAGCGGCTGGCTGGGTTCGAATATACGACCTACAATCCGTAACGGCCACTGGGCCACCACTGCTCCTCAAGATATGCTGTGCAGAAAAAGAAGATTTAACCACTTACTTCGAAAAAACTTCTTCCATAAACATTCCGACGTCGATTAGAAGAATTCCGAAAAAATTTGTCTTTTCTTCTAAAGCCTCTAACAGAGTCGGGAAATTTTGGAACTCTTTCGTAGGAAACGAGAACGCTATACGTCTCATATCGTGAATCCTGCACTCAAGTTCAGGAATCATCTCGTCCACCATCTCCTTTAAGTCATAAAGACGAGAGCTGTCTTTAAGTGTTACTGACAGCGTGAAGCTGGTGCCTGTTGGGTAAGTTACTGATTAAAATGAGTGGCTTAAGTTAAGCTTTCCAGCAAATCTATTTATAACCACTCGATGTGCTTCCATATCGTATCGAATATCAATCAATATTGTCTTTGTCCTCTAAACGCTGTTCACAAGTCCAAAACCCGAAAATTGTGTCAGTTTAAATCATAAAGTCCATAACTCCATATTCCTTCGTCCTTTTCATTGCCAGATGTGCGAAAGCCCCGTAGTCACCTTTTATAACACCCACCAGCTGAGACCGGAGATAATTCTTCTTCTGCTTATCCTCAATAACCAATTATTTTTACATGATCCAATTAAAGTCTTAACTATATAAAAAAACCTATTTACCAATAACATTTTTGAGGAAGGAAGGACTGCCATGACATTTGAGCACTCCCTTATCCAGAATTGCGATTCGGTCACCCAACGCGTTCGCTTCTTCTAAGCAAGAAGTCGTCATAAGTATAGTCTTCTGGCCACGCAGTATCTAGAAAAACATGATCAAAATTTTTCAAAAACGGCTGAGGTTCAGCACTATTTGAACTCAAACCTAAAGCATTTATTTCAATACTAGCTTCCGCCCGCGGCTTCGCCCGCGAGGTATGTCGATAAAAACTATCCTATGTCCTTCCCCGGGATGCAATCTATCTCTCTGCCAAATTGTATCGAAATCTGCTCAGTGGTTTAGGCGTGAAAAGGTAACATACAGACAGACAGACAGAGTTACTTTCGAATTTATTAAATAATATTAGTATGGATACAGGCACTGTTGAACAGTCAAGTCGGTCAGTTAGTCGAGAAAGTTGAAACTAGTTGCCCATTCCAAAACGTAGGTCTCTATGGAGAAGAACGGGCAAGAAACTCGAAGACGTCAAAATCCATACTATACTAATATTACCTATAAGTTCGAAAGTAGATATTTTTTTTAGGTGGGAAACCATCAAAAAACTTCTCCCGCTCTGGGCGGAGCGGAGAGGGCGTGTAAGACTTTTACTGACTAAAACCCACCCGTGTTCCTTCAGTTGTTTAAGCCAGGGGCCACGGTAACACTTTCGAAAAACCCGCGACCCGGCAGGCATCGGCCATAGCGGATACCTTTTCACCCTCTTCACTTCACCCACTTTCAGCCCTCGCGGTACGGAGGGCCGGTTTATCAAGCAGGCGCTTTACTTTGTGTAAATAATTTCATCACCACTGCTCTCAAAATGGGGAAGGAATACGTCGTGCGGAAACCAGCATGTACTAGAACCAAAAATTCGAAGACATGTGACATCTACAAACCCGCACTCGGTCCGTGTGGTAGATTACAGCCCACTCCCTCTCGATGACAGAAGGCCTGTGTCCCAGCAGTGGGAACATTATAGGCTGACTATGCTTACGCTATTGTGAATACCGCATCAAAATCCACTGTGTAGTTTAGAAGAGCTAAGCGGACACACAGACAGACGAGAAAAAGACAAAAATTTATTCTCCATGTTCATACCATAAGCAGGTCCCACAGACGATGCCGCACTTCGACATCCATGCCGGTTGTTGGCTCATCCAACACCAGCACATCTGCACCCCGCGCCAACACGCAAGCAACCTTCAACATAACAATTGTGTAAGAAGATTTTATAACTTGCACCCTAAATTTGGTAACAAACTATCTATCGCGGACGTTTTAATTGCAGGATATGGAAATAAAGGTATTGGACTGTGGATTAGGGTAGCTAAGGTGGACTGGTTACATAAATAAAACTTTGGAAGGATTATGGCATACCTGCAAACATCTCATGTTGTCTTCGGTCAGTTTCGAGCCATAATGATCAGCTATTTCAATCAAGTTGAGCCTTTTCAGGAGATGTTCAACACTAAAACCTTCCTTTATATTTCCTTTTAACTGTAATATTAAAAACATCATGAAATATTTGACTGCTTTCCATAAATATGCTTGACTTGCCTAGTCATGTTTACCTATAAACTTGTAAAGGGGTTTAAAAAAGTATTTATTCCTTAATTACTTACTTTTAAAAGAATTACAATTTTGTTTTTCTGATTTAATCATACCAATAATTATAACCAATACTATCCACTGCCTCTGCTCTTCTCGGAAACGCGAAACTTCCGAGATTGGCCACGCGCCAAATGATCCTTGTACACTCGGCGGCACATCAAGCTATACATTTTCAGTTTTAGCTGACCTCACATTTTATACGTTTTTCGTACAATCAGAAGGCCAAGTCGCAGTCTCATCTCAGCGAGAATCAAAAATAAAAACTTGTCAAAAATTTAGGGAAAATAAGAGGTATTTTTGACAGATTGAGACAGATCAGACTGTGAACATTCATAAAATTACGAGAATTGCCCCTCTGAACTAAAGTCAGCTTATAGTGGTTAGCCTGCGACTTCGTCCGCGCTCCCCCCATTCACCTTTCATGTCTCTAGGACCAGCGGTTTAGGCTATGCGTTGATATATCAGTCAGTCAGGACTTTGAATTTTATATATATAGATGTATAGCTTGTTGTGTAGCCGTGCGTACAAATATAACTGCATACGTAACACGATTGCCGACGCCTCTCGTGAGACGGCCGGGCGTTACGTCAGTGCGGGTTTAAGCTATGGTTTTCTAGAAGAACGTATCCGTCATACAAACGGATGTCCTGAAAATCTGTCATTTTCACCAGTACCTATATGACATTAAGGCGACAACGTCAGGGTAGCCCGCGAAACTCAAATTTTCCTACGTTTTTATGCAATCTTTTTTCGTTCATTTTTCATTTCTTTTTAAACTATACTAAAGTAAGGTCGGTAAGGTCACTGTGTCCGACTTAAACAAATAAATAAAATAAAATATTTATTTTAGTACTAAATTGGTTAAGGTTGCAACAATTACAAACAAAACAAACCTTTTTAAAGAACATGATGTTTTCCTTAACAGTGAGGTGTTTGAAGCAGATGTTCTGTTGCATACACAAGCCCACGTATTGCCGAACCTCCGTGATTCTGTTTGCGACGGCAAAACCGTTCAGGTAGACAATGCCTTCGGTGGCCAAGAACATTCCTGAAACGTCCGATACCTATCACATCTTTCGAGAGGAAGTTCGGAGTTTCGCTAGCTAATTTCATTTAGCCTTGTCCATATATGGGTAGGGACAGTACCCAAGTGGCACATATGGGTAGGGACCAGTATCCAAGCGGTACCTATGGGTAGGGACAGTATCTAAGCGGTACATATGGGTAGGGACAGTGTCCAAGCGGTACATATGGGTAGGGACAGTATCCAAGCGGTACATATGGGTAGGGACAGTATCCAAGCAGTACATATAGGTAGGGACAGTATCCAAGCGGTACATATGGGTAGGGTCAGTATCCAAGCGGTACATATGGGTAGGGACAGTATCCAAGACGTACATATGGGTAGGGCTGGACAGTATCCAAGCGGTACATATGGGTAGGGACAGTATCCAAGCGGTACATATGGGTAGGGACAGTATCCAAGCGGTACATATGGACTTCTGGTGTCAAGAACGCATTCTTTCGACGGTCGGACTATAGTTGCCAATTACAAAGCGTAGTAAGTTCCTATGGAGAACGAGAACCAGGGGCAAGAAACTCTCTGGACACTCCTATTAATCAAAAATATTGGTTAAATCATCCATATCGTAACGTTTGCGTGAATCGGCACAAATTATTACAGCAACACCGACAAGCCTTTAGCCATTCAAATCACTACTTGACATAGTTCTTTCCGTTCTCCAACAACAAACGGTATTCAGCTACTTTCAGTTCCCTAACTGAAGGCGACCCCAACACAGTTTGGAAAAGGCTACGCAGATGATGTAACTTACAATTATTCAATGCCGACCCTTTTCGTTTTTATTTATTTTTTATCAGCGGTAACTTGTCAATGGCCTTCAATTTCATATTTTTTTAAACACCATACTTTTATAAGTTAGCTGTAAGTTTCCCCATGAAATTGAAATATGAAAATAAAAAAAATAAGCAGTAATCAAACCTGCGATAATATGCATAAGGGTGGTTTTCCCAGCTCCATTGGCTCCCAAAAGCATAGTAACTTCGCCCCTATAGCAGTCAAATGTAACAGAGTCCAATGCGATCACTTTAGGTTTGCTTCCAAACTTTTTATATACCTGAAAAAAGGGATTAACTACTTTTCTTATTCTTGAATTCATCTTTAGTTATCGATGTGATTTTGGACAAAAGATATTTTATTATGACGACTTAAAAAGTATGGCTCCTTTAGCATATGGCTTCTTGAGCATATGGCTTCTTGAGCATATGGCTCTTTGTGCTTATGGCTCCTTGAGCATAATATGGCTCTTTGAGCATTGTGGCTCCTTAAACATACGGCGCCTTGAGCATTATGGCAAATATTATTTAACTAGGCAAAATCAGCAATTTAATAGCAACTTTAAGTGTCCGTCATTCAAATCACAACTGACATTCTTAAACACGTGTCTGAAATGTCAATAAGCTTGACAATTAATTTAATTTCCCTGGTTGTACATTGTCATAAATTCCTGTTAGCTTAAGCCATTCAAATCATAAATTAAATTGATCAGAAGGACAAATCTCGTACCTACTAAAAAAACGTTAATTTCAAGTTGCATACTCATCTCAGCGACAATCAATATCATAAACTTGTCAAAAAGTATGTAAATTGACTGTACTTTTGAGAGACTGAGACTGAGTTCAGAATGCGAACGTTCTTAAAAATACAAGAATTGCCCACTGGTTTCCAGTAGTCTGTGGCAGCGACATCAAGCTACCTGAAACTGTCAAATTTTCCTAATCAACTTTGAACCTTATGCTTTAGCGAGAAAGTTGAAATCTTTTAAAGAAATTTGACAAATTGTAGTAGCTTGATGTGCTGGCGTCTGTACCTTAATATCAAATTGCTTTTAAGATTTGTAACAGGAATACTTTTAGTACCTAGTTATCTACCTCCTACTACTAAAATTTTATAAACAACTCACCATAAGTTTCCAAGCAGATACTGAAAATATTGAATAATAATTATTATGAAGAATGCAGACAGCTGTGCTGCTGGGGAGTTTGATGCGCCACTTCTTCCCAACTAAAGCACTAGGAAGAGGTGAAGGGGCATTTTGGGGGACTGTCGAAGTGCTGATTCTCAGCCTAGTTGGAATAAAGTAGGTTTTGAAAGTACAGTACCTTACTTTCAAAACCAAAATGTAAAAGTCATTTATTCAAAATAAGCTATAGTATCAAGTGGGAGTGGGATACTATAGGCTAAAAATTAATAAATAGTATCAAAACTTTTTGAACGTCAAATTTACAAAAGACATCCCCAAACGGCCTCTCTTCACCACATCCTAGAGCTTTAGATGGGAAGAAATGGCGCAACAAACTCCCCTGCAGCACAGCTGTCTGTTAAGTTAGAGGTTTCAAAATGAGAAGCGGGGTAATAGCGTAACACACTAATCATTGCAATGTGCTTCATTTTGACAGTTCTACAACATTCATTACGTTGCTGAGCCGTAAGTTGTTCAAACATATGAAGTAACAGATTTAGAATTCCTTTCAAAATCCGTGTGTCTGTCTTACAGGGTTACTTGTAGTTCGACATTATATCCCTCAGGAGCTTATGGGGGAGAGGGGACAAAATGCAACAAATTGAAGCCCCCCATATGTATGGCCGAAATTCAATAGTTTTAGAGATATTTGAATTTTAAGGATTTTTCGTTATAATTCAAAATGAAAAAAAAAACTACATTTGAATGGGTGCCATTGATAAATGATATTGTAGCTGGCACTACAATTAAGCTATGAATAATGATGAGCGATTTAAGAATAATAACTTACCAATATTTTCATTTTACGTTTCAAAAATGTTTAAAAATTATAGAAAACTATTGAATTTCGAAATACTACTATTTTAAATCATTTTTGAAGCATATCAGCTCCTGACGGACATGCCTCGAATTTACAAGTAACCCTGTATACCTTATGTATTTGTTACTATATTATTATGTATACTTGGGTTAAGGTATGTATCAATGGGTCACCTGTAAATAAATGGTTTAATATTATACAGGTGGCAGGGACAACGACACACAACCTGTTAACATAGATTCAGAGGATTATGAACCTGCGTTGATCGTGATTTTTTTTTAATTAGCACTGCCCTCAGACTAAATAAAAAAAAGACAGAGGGCTGTCAACACAAAAGTGAAGCCGGTTTCGTAAACATGTGTGCACTTAGTGAGGTGTAGTTTTGGCATGCTTCACTGTATTGTTCTCAGCGCTCTGTCTTTTTTTGGTCTGAGGCTTTGCCAAACATTTTCACATTTTGACCGCGTTCCTGCCACTCTGTATAACAGTCCAACAAATACCTTAGACACGTTCAAAACTTGAAGAGCAATTTCAGTTTTTCTGGGTAATTTTTCGAAGTTCCTATCATCTCTTCTCTTTAGATAAGACGGCAGTACTATTATTTTTCCTTTAGTTTTGGGACGCCAGTACTCTTTCTACAATTCAAAATGACATACATCATTATCGCAAAAAAAAATCGCTTAAGTTACGGTTTCCTAGAAGAACGGTGGCCGGCACATAACGGCCACAGTGAAGCTGACGGCTGTCATGATTTCATGAATATGATGCTAGCAGGGTTTGATTTTACGGTGTCAAAAAATACTCTCTCTTAAACACATAAACTTACTTTCATAAATAACGTTTCAGTGACGTCATTCGCTAGTATAATGCGAACGGTATGTGGCGGCCACCGCTCTTCTTTTTTTTTATTGCTTAATGGGCCCGCTCTTGACCTCGATCACGCCTGATGGAACGCGATGGATGAGGTCTATGATGAAACGAGCGTGCCCAGAAGATGCCTAAGGCACTGGAACTCCCACGCGTCGACGAAACACAGCCTCGGACTCCGGTGGGAGGGTGGTCGCAAACTAGGTGGACGTTAGCACTACCACCGCAATGGAAGAATTGGCTAGTCAAATAAGGTGTTGGGTGTGACTGTCCAGGATGCGCCGAGCACTAGGTTCAGGTGACTAACTGGCGAAACAAACTGCGCTACACGAGGAGGCTTCAATGCATCGCATAAATGCATCTTCTAGGTCACTGTAGCATAAGACCAAGTGTAAGACGCCCAGTCTACATAATTATACAATATCGCAAAAAAATAAATCGCTTAGACCAATTACAATTTTTTACCGTTGATTTTTTTTAAATAATTTCAATTACACCCGTCAATTTTTTTTAAGAATCAATTTTTAAATAGAACTTAAGGGGGCGCCGACTCACTAGTGGCGCCCCCCTCATCGTTTGTTTGGTTATTTCTTTTATTTTAGAATGTTAATGCAGAAAATAAGCACGTTAAGTTGTGCTCCACATGATTATACGTTAATATTATTATAAACAGTAGTATTACATTGTTTAGTTATATTATAATCATAAAAACGGAAAATAGTGGCCACTATTATCCGTTACCCACCGTTAACCAAACAAAGAGGAGGGCGCCACTGCACGGTCGGCGTTTGGTCGACGCCGTCTTAAGAGAAAAAAATCTTTGAAGTCTTTTCGGTCGTATTTACAATTCAAGAGGTAAGGTAAAGACGATTAATACTTCCCGTATTATTATATTATACTAGACACCTATTCGTATTATTTACAATCTACAGCAATACCCATTTGTATTCAGGACCACTGCTAACTCCAAAACGGGACACTAGATGTCACTGTGCCGATGAAGCCGCTTTCTGAATCGCGGTGTTAAGATTCTCCGCAAGCGAACGACCCCGCCGCGATTTTCAGAAAATCGACAAGATCTTACTTCATAGGATCATTTCTATAGTAAGCTCTTCTCGAGACTTTCACACCATGTGAGTCTTCACAAGTCACGATGAGGACCCGTGGCGCGGCGTCCTGAGCGTGAGGCGGGCGGTGGTATATATCATACCATCAGCCCTCGATGATCGTTCGCTCCCTTCGCCAGAGGGGAGGGGAGGGTGGGGCGTTATCGCTGTCTGAGTGGCATTTTTTTTAAACCTTTATACTACCTAGCGGGGTTTTTAACTCAATTTATAGCCTGTGTGGAGGAAACCGGACCTTAACCCCCCCCCCCCCCCCCTCCTTGGTTGATTGGTAGAGAATACCTAAGGTATTAAGTCCGCCTTTGTTTCTTTTGTGCGAAAAGTTTAAATAAATAAATAAACTCAAACAAATAAACGTTGTACTGTACAGCGTCTGTATAGTTACACAATACTTTGTCTTCTTCTTTCGAATGTCAAATTACTGACGACTGAAAGAGAAATCGGTGTGTAACTATTCATCTGATTTACTTAATACGTTTATTAGTAAGGGGGTAAAGAAATAAAGTCAAAATTACCTTGAAAAAGAAGTTCCACTTTTTAGGAACGCCGTAACGCCCCGGTCCGACTAGGTCTAAGTACCATGCAAGAAGTGTTGTCACATCTAGTTGAAGAAGGAAGAGCACCCACACTTTTACAACTGAGAAATTGTCGATATGGCATTTGTCAACGTTCCAAAACTGGGTGCCTACGCCTAAAAACCGTAAAAATAACAAAATTACACCTGTTTTCTCCGTACCTAATAAAAGTTACTTTTTATGCAAATATTTTTCCGTAGTAGATTTTTTTTTTTAGTTTTTTTAACTTTTGAAATATTCTTATTTTTGAAGTTTTTGATGTTTTGCAAATAATCCTGTTTAGTAAACGTTATTCGTAATGAAAACTTTTTTATTAATTTATTTACAAAATTGATTTCTTAGATTGATATACTTAGGTAAGTAGGTACTTAGTAGGAGTTTTAGAGTAAAAATTTAAACAAAATTATCTTTAGTTGACTATGTATTTACGCTGATTTGAAACTACAACATATTTTTATTCGATCAATACAAAGAATATTTGATTGTTTACGGTTAAATCAAAATTGGTCAATTTCGAATATATCTAAATTAAAACGACGTTTGATTGCGTTTTAATCACATCACCAGTAGAGATAGTGTGGCAACATTTTTTAACAAAATGACAGTAAGAAGTGTCATTTTAACAAAATGACAGTAAGAAGTGTCATTTTACTGCAGCCAATTAAAAGTCGGACTATAGTTTCGACTTTACTCGTCTGTCTGTCCACCTTGTAATAGAGATAAAGCACGTATTTCTATATTGTGCTCAAATATGATGTAGTAACAAATATTTTGATTTAAAAGAGTATCCACGGGAGTTTTTAGCCCGTTATTCTCCATAGGAACATACGACGCTTTGGAATGTGGGCATACAGCTTCATCATTCTGACTGACAGACTCCTTGACAATAAAACTGCCTGTAATAAATAGGTTTAACTGAAATAAATTCTTTGAAAGACAATTAACTTGTACTTACCGACCTTTTCCAAATAAAGGACCTCGTCCCAAAAATAATAAATTGGTACATGTGGAAGTATACAGCATAATACAAACGTGTATTTCTTGTAGGTATACCACAAGAAGTCTAGAATATATGTAGATAAGTATAGTATGAGACCTATAGAGTCTGAGTGCAGATCTGAAAGACAAAAAAAAACGAAAGAATATAAGGTAGGTAGGTACTTATAACAAAAAACAATTTTAATTTTTTTGTCCGTCTGTCTGTTCCAGCTGATCTCCGAAACAGCTGGACTGATTTTGATGGGATTTTCACTGGCAGTTATAAAATTTACCGTGGGATAATTTACGAAATTCACGCGGGCGAAGCCGCGAGCAAAAGCTAGATAAATAGATACTTACAATCCTGTGACAGAGCTGTAGTGATAAAAGCAAAGCACATTGTGTTCACAAAGTGAAATACCATCGTAAAATATATAATAATAAAGTTGCTATGTGGTAGTATTGGTTTCCACGCCGCCTGGAGACAAAAATAGTAGACTTACCACCAATTTTTTTTAAAAGTAGTATTACAATTTAAATATGATTAAGAGCGTTTACGCCGTACGGCATTTCATACAATCGATTTTAATGAAACTTCATACGCATAAGCAGGATACAAAGGTCTAAAAAGTTAGCTAGAAAATGTTCTTAGCTAACTTTTTAGACCTTTGTATCCTGCTTATGCGTATGAAGTTTCATTAAAATCGATTGTATGAAATGCCGTACGGCGTAAACGCTCCTAAAGTCACCAGGCACATCGACCACATAAGAACAAGACAATACTTATCATCAAATCACAACCATTCGATACGCTTCCGTACCGTATCGAACATCAATCAATGTTATCGCAGGAGTCCTCTTAACGCAGTTCACGAATCCAAAACCCGATGATAGTTCTAATCAAATAGACTACCTACCCTTTGATTTTTTTCCGACAGCTATTTACTGTCGGGGGACAAGGCAAATTAGGTTATCGAAATGTGTAATTTTCGATGCGATAACCTGTCGCATGTCGGATGTTTGTGAATAGCTATGCAGGACTGGGAACAAGACGTGGCAAACGATTTCTATTTTCAAAAATTGGTTAAAAATAACAGTTTTACATGTAATTATACTAGATAAGGACGGTTTTCCTAGCCGCCCACTCTAAAAAGAAATACCGAATCAATGTCACAGCTCTAAAAACATTCACAATCACAACAAAACTTAGACTTAAGTTTGCAAGTGTGGGTGGGTGTGTGTGTGTGTGTGTGAGAGAGAGGGTGTGTGTGTGTGTCTGTGAGAGGGTGTGTGTATATATATGTTTGTTACTTCTTGACGCTCAAACGGCTGGACCAATTTTGATAAAATTTTGTATGGAGGTAGGAGACACCCTGGATTAACATATAATTTACTTTTTATCCCGATATTCCCACGGGATCGACACTTATGCGGGTGAAACCGCGGGGCGCAGCTAGTAATAAATATATAAATGATTGGCCTATTAAGTTCCTACTACTGAGACTCAAGCATCCTCTCTGTGAGAGGGAGCGGGTTGGTGGATGCCACACGGCTTTATACTCAAACAGTTAATCAATACAAGCTAGAATGCAACAAACTCACCTTAAGAATCAACGTGACCGCTATAGAGTAGAAAATTCCTACTAATAAAGCCTCCATGACATGTGAGAATCGCAGCACGCCTGAGTCTATACCAGAGTGTTTCATTAGCTCCTGAAGGAAAAAAAATGACACAGATGAGTACACGTAGTAAAAAAACAAAGGATGAGTATTTATTTATTTATAGGAGAATCAACAGCTATGACAGAAGGATAACAATTCACAATTGTTTAAGAGACATAAGGCCAATTACAGGTTCTCACGGTTAAAAACAGAAAATATAGTAGAAATCTTAGGATCACTATCAAACACGATAGAAAATAATACATATAATAAAGTATATAAGCACTATGTACTTTTTAAAAAGTCAGCGTTCAGCCGAGTGCGTGCAGAATAGGTTCTGGTGGAAAATGGGTCAAATGAGAACTCTGTGCAAAGAATTTAAAGTCCTTATTCGCTCGCACCATGTATGTGAGTTTTGCCTCAAGATAGAAGAGGAAATCATAACATAACATCACGATTTTAATCTCCGAAGGGTAAGGCAGAGGTGCACCTATATTACACCTACATTTCGCCAGTGTTATGGTTAAGGCAATGGTTGTCGAATTAGGGTCAGTACAGACCGAAGGAGTATGGTGAAGCGTCGTGGGTCTGCGCTGACCTTTGGGCTTAGCACTTAAAACTATTGCGGGAACGATTTTATTTTGCTTGTTAAATCTAAACTTCTAGGAAACTAAAATTAATACCACTGCTACTACTACACTACTGTACTTAATTCTATATTCTTCATCGTGATTCCTGTCAAATTCGCGTCAAAAGCTCAATATGAGAGTGGAAACATAAACTGCAACGGAACTTATTTTAAGGATAGAGAGCTAGCTTGGTAAATAAAGGTTACAATTAGCCACTCAGACAGTGACAACGCCCTACCCTCCCCTCTTGCGAAGGGAGCGAACGCGAACACCGAGGGCTGATACACACGGCGACACATCGAGCTGTATTTCCAGTTTTAGCTGACCTCGCATTGTATAGGTTTTTCGTCAAATAAGAAGCCATCTTATACTGGATAACTTGATGTGTAGCCGTGCGTATACGCCACAAGCATCATAATCATAATACAATTCAGAAGATGCTGTTAGTGGCATGTTATAAACAAATTGATACTTTATTAGGTACTTCATATTGTAACAAAGTAATAAAAAATATTTAAGTACCGAAATGTGCTTTATCGCGATCGATTTATCAATACGACACGCACGCCATCTATCGCGAAGCTAGTCTAACAGCAGAGGTCTGTCATGCGCACGTGCGATAAAAAATGTACCTAAAACTAAATCTGATAGGACATTTCTTGTAGGTGCCTATGTTATATTCATGTGTCTCATGCATAAAAAGATGAAAACAAAAAAACTTTGACAGTCGTTACGGCTACCTACGGGCCGTCAGCAGCCCGAAAGTCCGACAACCAGTCAGTTTTCGCGTGTTTGTACTCTTGTAGGTACCTACAAGTAAAGCTCGCAATCTTTGTGAAATAAAAATACTATACAAAACTGAGTCAATATACTAACCTTCATTCCAGATCTCCGTTCCACCACCAGTCTCGTCGAATAAAAAAGATAGAAAGGCAGTGGTCCAAGAATGGTACATATTATCATGAATTTGTGCAATGTCAGCAACTCTTCCATTATGAATTTCGGTACGGAAGACATAATTATTTTCTGAAATAAAATATCTTTATTAAATAAAGTCCTCAAGACTGTATTTTGGCCACGGCGGCCAATCTCAACGGAGACTAGCCTTCGGCGCGGGAGATATTATAATTTATAGTGCACAAGTGTGCGCGCAGACACAGGTGCACTCCCTCTTCCCTCACTCTCATAGTCTGATGGGACGGCAATCCGACACGACCGGAGAGAGATCAGGCGCAGGACCAACCTTAACGTACTTTCCGAGGCACGGGGGTATCACACCGCCAACTTCTAAACTCCGAGCTGTTACTAAGAAATTCCTAATGGAAAAACTTAATAACACTTGCCCGACCCGGGAATCGAATCCAGGACCCCACGCTCGGCAGTCGCGCTTGCGACCACGAGACCAACGGGACAGTTCTTATCTTCGTATCTTTAAGTACTTATACGGAACACAAAGGACTTTGAAGGTCCGTGGTATACCTACCTCTCCGCCATTTTGTTTTTTCTTTCAAAATCGCGGCCACGCACACCCTTTCATCTTAGGCTTTTGTAGGTATGTGGTGTTAGTAGTGTAAGCATTAAATTCTCCACACATTAGATATTAGTACTAGCTCAAAGTAAGGGGATTAAAGATTTTTATATGAAGCCTCGTATACCTACCGCTACGCTATTTTTTTTTTCAAAATGGCGGCCACGCACACCCTGTCATCTCAGGCTTTTGTAAGTATGTGGTGTTAGTAGCGTAAGCATTAAATTCTCCACACATAGATATTAGTAGGTACTAGCTCAAAGTAAGAGGATTGAAGATTTTTATATGGAGCCTCATATACCTACCGCTCCGCCATTTTTTTTTTTTCAAAATGCCAGCCACGCATGAAACCTATATTATTATAATCGTATCGTAAAGTGTCAGCTAGGTTTAGTCATAATGTGTTATGGACTAATTGTATTACCTAATTTTAAAAAAAAAATTGCCGTTAATGTCCCACAGCTGGTCAAAAGTCTCCCTACTGTCTTTCCATCACTCTGTTTCCAGAGCTGCCAATTATTCTGCTAGTTTATAATAATTTAAAATTGTCTGAAGGGCCTCTGCAAGTTGGCTTCGGGCCCTCATACGCCTTCCAAAGGTCCCGAGATACCTATATTAAAGACACTTTAAAAATAATAATTCCCACTGCAGGGGAAAGGCCTCTTCTCATTCAGAGAAGGCACAAGCATTGCCAGTTAAAACCTGCTCTAAAGTTTATAATTTAGTGATATTTACCTGATCAACATTCTGATGACTAAGTTGTTCTATAAAGGACTTGTCTATGGCCCATTGCAACTGCCCCAAAAAAGAAGGGGCTACTTCCACTACAAAAAAAGTAAAAAAAAACTTAATTGTAATAGTACTTTAGTAGTATTTATATAAAATAAAAATAGATTTAAAATACAGAATAAGTTTCAACACAAAATAAGTTTCGTTTGGAATAATGAATTATGAACCCACAGTTCCAGTTTTCATTGCAGTTAAAATTATATTCAGGTATATAAGTAATTTATTGGGACATGACATTACCTATATTATTAGTGGGGTCTGTGGCTAATTAATAACAGCCGCACATGTCGATCGATCAGGTTAAGCTACGCTTGCCTCGTTCAGTCTGTAGATGGGTGACCATCTTTACATACCGAGACCTCTCCGTGCCTCGGAAAGCACGTTAAGCCATTGGTCCTGGCTGTCATTGGTGGATCTTTGACAGTTGTTAGGGTAGTCAGAAGCCCGAAATCTGACAACCAGTCTTACCAAGGGGTATTGTATTATGCAGTAACTGGGTTGTGGAGGTCAGATATGCAGTTGCTCCGTGTAAAATACTGCTATTCAGCTGCATCCGGTTAGACTGGTAGCCGACCATATTATGATGATATTGGGACATGATATGACCATTCTGATGGATGTTCAAACACACCTTTTGGAGTAACAGTACGCAAAAGTCCATTATAAGCCTTAATCAGGTTATTTTTAGCCTCATCAGTAACCACATTTATGGAATATTCTAAGTCAGTTGTAAGTGATCCATTACTCTGAAACATAATAAAAATAATAATCATTAATTTATTATTATTAAACAAGTCATTGTAAGGCTAATGGAATCAGGATAAGCCACAAGATACAAGCAATGCCTGAGTGGCTCACTGCATAATTATGTCTCTATTGTTCTGAAACTTTATTATTATAATTATGTATAGATAATCACCTAAAACTCATCCGCTAAAAGTACAAAACTGATTGCGAATTGCAAAGTGTTGCCATTGATCAATATTTTGTTGGTAACCACCCCCCTAATCAGCCCATAATGTTCCCATTGCTGGGACATAGGCCTCCTCTCGGCGAGAGGAGGGCAATAATCCACAAGATTGATAATAGACAAGATGTCACATTTCTTCAAATTTCAAGTTCTGGGACATGCCGGTTTCTTCAAGATGTTTTGGGAGCAGTGGTGATAAAATTAAACTTAAAAACACAAAGTAAAGTGCCTGTCTAGGTTCAAACTCACAACCAACAATTTGTAAGTCAGGGCCAATACCTCTGGGCTACCAGCAGTGCCCTTAACCACCCTACCCAAATAAAATTGCACTCTGCAGTGGACTGTTGTGGAAAAAGTGGTGTGTAGGTACATTGCTAGAAAATATAAAGAACTATTACCTTAAACTTCACCTCAGCAATTCCATTGGAGGTTTTGAAGAAATTTGCATGAAATCTTGTAGGAAAGCCTATGCTCTCAAATTCCCACTGTTGTTTTGGTAGAATATCTTAAACCAAAAGTTTTAAACATACAATATAAAGGGGGAGACACACTCCCTAACACTGCTAATATTTTGAACTGCACAAAATACCTACTGTTCAAGCCTGCCAGTATCTTTATATACAGAGAATCCTGCATAATTACCTGACTCTTGATTCAAATAAGCCTCTGCTCTAGACATCAGCCTTTGTGTAAAATTGTTAAAAGGTGAAAAAAATACTCTTGTCAAAGAACCTTGGTTTTCAATCGCCTGAAAAATATATAATTGGAGAGACTTTAAGTACAACCTAAAATAAAATATGAGTGAAAGGTGAGACTGAAAGAAGTGACTGTAGGTAGCCTGTTTGATGAAATAATAAGACTTCTGAAAAAGAAACTAACATCGCACAAAGTAATTAATACTCACTGTGGTGGTTTCAGATTTCGGTTCAACGATATTTATTTGGTGAACTAGAAATAAAATTATAAACACAGATACTCCGCCAAACGATTCCCAAAAAGTGTGACAGTACCGGTAAACACGCGACTTCACATACTTCCACATTAGAACCCATAGCGGTATCAAAGTATTGTGTTTGTAGTTTTTTGCTTTTTCATAAATAAACATCGTATGAATACATAATATTCATTACTTGTGAGCTTGTATGTGATAATTATAGCGCGCTGCGCGTTATTCACAGAGTAGAATAAAATTTAAGGCGTTATTTATTTTAAATTTGGCGGACAAACCTTGTCAATAACAATGGCCCTTGTCAAGTTGTCAGTCACATTTGAAATAAGAAATCAGTGTTACCAATTTTTTTTTTGCAAAATTTTGTTCATTCGGAATTTTGCTTGAATGCAAGAAATAAAACGGGAATCCCCCCGTTTTATTTCATGCATTCAAGCAAAATTCTTTTAGATTTTTATTATTTTATTTCATTATTATAATTTCTGAATTGTATTTTTTTTTGTTTTTACCTTTTGTTAGGACGCTTTTAACTGTAAAAAATTATAAATTGATTCTCAGGATAACATTAATTATTCTAGGTATAAAAGTTTGGTGTAATTCGCTCTTATTTGTAAAATCTCGTTAGCATTTTTATTATATAATTCGCATGATTTCATAACCCTACCCCCCTCCCTGACTCCTGTCTGAAATAAAAATTTTCTATTCTATTTTAGAACGCAAAAAAAAGATTTTCGAGCTTTCTCAACATGGATATTTCTCCGTTTTGGCCAAAAATCACTTATTAACGGAGGAACATGTTTTTTTCTGAAAACAATTAATCACTGCGACTGTTTTGCTCAAATGTTCTCTTATAATAAAGTTGAAGTCACATTATTCAATATACGCATACCCCTCGAAAACCATGAAAACTAAAGGCGCGTCCCCACTATGGGCCGCGCGACCTCAAAGACTCGCGAAGCCCGGTCTTGTGAGGCATTTGCTATTGTTTGCAACGCGTCCCCATTATAAGAACTCTTGAGGCTCGGCCACGCGCCTCGGCCTCACGGAACCGCGTGGCTCTAGTGGGAACTTGGCTAAATAAAACATGACGTAAACCATCATTCACCTCCATTTAACACCACCACCACTACAGTCTTGGTGTCGTGTCGTGAGTTATAAGTTTCTGTTCAACCAAAATTTTGGCACATCTAGTTCTCCAAAATTTGTCATAAAAAATGTCATTTGTGTCACATCATTTTTCATGACATTAAGCAATGCACTATTGTTCATACTCAGAATACAGAAAACATAATGGGACTATTTTTTAATACACTCATGACTTCATCTATATAAGTATCGATAAATAAGTGAGAATCTTCATTTTAAATCTCGCGTTATAAACATGCTACGACATGTTTTGGCACAATCATTGTCATTATTCGTCATTACTGGTCGAAAAAAATCAAAATTGTTCTTATGACTATAAAATGAATATAGGTCAAACCAATAAAGATAAAAACTTGAATTTTGGACAGTAGTTGTATTTAAAACTAAGGGGTGTTTATTAAAGGAATTCGAAAAAATCAACCCTTTTAGGGAACAAAAGGAGGGAATTCGTTTAAATAATATTAAAAAATCTTATTCTTTAGATTTATAAACTTGAAACTTGGCACGAACACGTACACACGGCTACACATCAAGCTATACATAACCAGTATAAGCTGACTTCTGATTGTAAGAAAAACCAATACAATGCGAGTTCAGCTAAAACTGGAAATGTATAACTTGATGTGTAGCCGTGTGTACATAAAAAAATAAGAAAGTATTTATTTGTTGTCCCAAAATTTTCGCCACTTCCACGGCATGTTCCAATTAAGTTTCATTCAATTATCGAATAAAACCTTGTTCGAAAAAAGTAGATGTTTAGAGAATAGAAATATTACATTTCTTCAACTTTGGTTGGTCACACCGAGAGTCGGCAGCGATGGGCCGAGTCGTCTTTTTGGTAACTCGGGTGACTCGAGTTGACTCGCTTACCAACTCGGGCTGCAACTCGAGTTGACTCGTTCAGTCTGCCCGTGTCGCCGCTTCGTGCGTCCGAGTCAATAAATCCATACTATACAAAAGTACTCTGTGCAATAAATGCTCAACTCGGTGCATCGTTCCGCGGGTTGCTAGTTTGCTACGTTCACGGTTCGCCGGGTTGGGTCCGGCGGGCTGCGTGGCGCCGAGTCAATGTTAATCAAATAAAATTGAGCCCGTTCAAAAATCTGATATTTATTATTATTAAAAGTGTTTTCAAACATCAAATCACAAAACGAATAGCGAGAAGTAGCGTAGCGTAAAAGAATGGTAACATTTTTACCTAGAAAATAATAAGAAACTAAAATAAATGTAATGGTACTTTATTCCTTAAATTAAACACCGTACCATTTGGTATTTGGTCATGTATCTATCAACTAACACCTATATAAAAAAAGCTAATCAACATCTAAGTAATAGCACTTATTTTTGAATGAATACCATTCTTCAGTCCAGTCAGTCAACTGTAACAAACCAAAAAAGGTAAACAAAACAAATAAGCTTCTGTGTCAAAACTCTCTCATCACTTCTGTCTGAATAACCGTCTGATATAAGAAAAAGAAACCAACAACGAGAACTATCTCTTTCACTCGCGGCTCGGACATTCGGTCGTTGGGCTGATTCGGGCTCGCTCGGAGTCGTTCGGGCCTCGCGACTTGCGGGCTAGGCGCCAACCTACCGCACCGTCCGCCCGCCGCGCGCGCTCTTCGGTTCAACTCGGCTTGCAGAAATTTTGACTCGGGCTGACTCGCTTACGGTCTGGCCCGAGTTACGCGAGTTAGATAACTCGAGTCGCCCATCGCTAAGAGTCGGCCATATTGAAAATTTTTAGTGATTCGGAAATTATCGTCTGCAATGGAGTCATATTTTTGCTTATCAAAATTTGATCATATTTTTGTTGAGAATTCGCCAAAATTATGTCATTTGTCTATCGTTTCTCAATCCGGTCGCGGTCATTGCAGAAAATCCTCGGTCGTTTGACAATATTCGCCTGAGAATAATATTGTTGTTCTATTCACTGTCGACCCTGGAGACATCTTGTGATAAAAAACCATTATTGCGGCAAGTTACTTGGCTGTCTGATTTTGTCTTCACGTGAAACGAGTAACAAAATTAGATTGGTTGGTGCTATTTAGGGGTCCGCAATCATGGATGTGTCGTGGGGTAAGTAGTAGTAATAAGCGATAAATAATTATTTTCTGCGTTATCTTGTATTGTGATGTCCTTGCGTGGTTATTTCCAGACGCAGATAATTTTGAGCCTAAACTACCGACCACGTTGACTACTTCGAATAAATGGGAAGGCGAAGACGAGGAAGAGATCGTAAAGGTAACGTGTGCTTTGCCAAAAAAGTTTATTTTTGTTACCATCGGATATTACGTTAGTGCTCAGTGAGTTTCTTACGAGTTTTTAGTACATAACCTCAATTTTTGTGCATACGTGTTGACGTCAGTGATATTGCAGGAAAGTTGGGAAGACGAGGAGGAAGAAAAGAAAGATGAGGAAAAAACTGAGCTTCCCGCGCCTGCTCCGGCGAAGCCGAAGAAGAGAATCCAGGACAAAATAGCCGAAAAAGAGGTGAGTAGGACGATATCAGCAAACATATGTCGTGAACTTTAAATCACAAGGCCATTGGACAGTGACATCCTTGTCGGGCGTATGTTTTGGTAATTTGACGTAATAATTATTATGGTGATTTCAGGATTCTTATAGTTTTGTATAATAATAATATATCGTTTATTTATAAAAAATGGTGCAGTTTACAGTAACATATACCGTATTAAAAATTATAGTGGACACAGTCACTCATTTGCCTGAACTAGGTAGAACCTGTGTTTCTGTGTATGGTTCTGCAGTGTTTATAAAGTTACCATGTACCATATGAATTAAGATTACTAAACTTCTTATTAGTTGTACATGTCCTTAGTCCTACAAAAGCACATGCATGGTCTGGCTAGATAAGACACAATGAAAGTTCTAAAGCCACTTTAAACTGGAGCAAATGTCTTAATAGAAAGTCGCAATTTATTGAACCTGTTTAAAATTCTGTGTGTCTGTTATGTTGCAAGAATATTTATCTATAACTTATTTCAATTAGCTAGACAGACACTTTACATGATTTGACCTCTATAAAACTGGTGTGCACACAATATTCTTCAAAAGTGTAATTAAGGAATTTTAATGTAGTAAATATGCAAATTAAAAATGTTTTATGTAATAGAATATTAGAGATATGGAATAAAATAAGAAAACACAGCCTTAGAGGAAACATGTGTACTACCATTTGACAGAGGCATTCGCTTTTTGATTGATCAGAATCAAACAAGCCTGCAATTGATTAGACAATAATACAACAGCCAATGAAATGTGATAGGGTTTATGAAAATGAATATCACTTCACTCTTCTTCACTTTTCCTACTATTTGGCCTTTATTATCCAGATGTGGATTGTAAAGAGCAGTTGTGGTAATGGCCCTGACTTATGTGTCATAGGTTGTTGATTCAAACCTAGGCAGGCACCTTTGTGTAATTTATTGCATCACCACTGTTCTCAAAACGGTGAAGGAAAACATCATGAGAAAAAAAAAAATATATAAGTTTCTCTACATTTCCTAACTGTACTTACAACTTTCTAGTGGTTTTAATATTCTCCATTAATACTTATTTATGTTCATATTCCAGCGTCTAGAACGCGAGAAGGCAGAGCGGGTATCTGTAGAGAAGGTGGTAGAAGAATTGACCCCTGAACAAAAGCTGGCCGAGAAGCTGCGCGCACAGAAAGCACAGGAGGAGTCAGACTTGAGGCTCGCCTTGGAAACCTTCGGTTAGTAGCCTTGCTTAAAACTAGTATTTGCCAACGGCTTTGTACATGTGGAGGTCTGAAGTTATCTCTCGGGAACATACTACTGAAGTATGTTCCCATGGGATAATTTCCAACCTCGACCAATAAATAGTACAAACCCAGGTCACAAATTATCACAAACATTATATAACAAATTATCTGTTTGTTTTTGTCCAAATCTGTTCAGCTGTTCAAGCGTGAAAAGGTAACAAACAGACAGAGTAGGTTTCACGTGTTTTCATTCATTAGTATGAATATCAGAGGGATGTCATAGCTTTTTTTGTTGCATGCTACCAGCGTAAATCCTGAAGACCCAATTCTCGTAATCTAAAACGTTCAAAATCTAGTTGCAGTTTTGTCTCTGCTACAAAGAAACGTCAACAACTTGTCAAAATGTAGGGAAATTAGAGGTATTTTTGACAGATTTGAGACTGAGATCAGACTGAATGTTCTTAAAATTACGAGAATTGCCCCTCTGGTCTGCTTGAAGGTGTTTAACCCTTTGACCGCCACAGTCATGTTTAGATGACAAACCAAAATGTGCCGAGCACGCTTCGGTTCGACTACATGACAGACTTTGATGTCGAGGGCACGTTATTGATTTTTTGATGTGTGGCGGTCAAAAGGTTAAAGGTCAGCATTTCCATTTGCCAGTTACCGGCTGCCAGTACCTTACTTACTGCATGACTGACAAAGGCTCTTTGATCATTACTTTTGTTTGTTTCATTAGCCCTCAGAGGCTAAGTTAACTTGGAAAGACAGCTAAAAAAGAGTACCTATTCTATCAATATTAATTAAGTTTGCAAACTGCGATAGTCTTCTGCTAATCTGTAGTAGTAGCAGCTAGTATCACTGTTGAACCCAGAAAGAAATCCGTAATGGAATCAATTTAATCAAACACTATTACAAAGATGTACGAAATGCAGGTAGCTTGTAATTGCCTAGCACTATGGTCAGTAAAGTTAATAACATAACATGGAACATCTTGCCTGTAATTTAGGCAGACGTGTACCTGTAGTACACTTGCATATTGTCAGTTATGTTAAATGCCTATGTGGAGGGGCTTGTGGCTAAAGCCTCGTCCCCACTAGGAACATAACAGTTGTGAGCGACATGTGTCATCGACTGTGCGACAAGGCACAGTTTCAACAATGTCGCGGCGATGTCGCCCGACATCGCCCGATGTCTCCGGGGACACATGTCGCTCGACAAATGTTCCTAGTGGGGACGAGGCTTAAGTAATAACAGCCGCACTGGTCGATCGATCAGGTTAAGCTACGTTTGCCGCGGATAGGTGAGCACTTTCACATACCAAGACCCCTCCGTGCCTCGGAAAGTACGTTAAGCCGTTGGTCCCGGCTCCCGGCTGTCACTCGTGGATCTTGGACATTCGTTACGGGTCGTCTGTAGCCCGAAAGTCGGACAGTCTTACCTAGAGGTATCGTATTACCCAGTAACTGAGTGTATCGTATTACCCAGTAACTGGGTAGTGGACATCAAATAGGCAGTTGCTCCATGTAAAATAGAGGTACAGGTATTCAGCTGCATCCGGTTAGACTGAAAGGCAACTCCAACGTAATGTACATGATGATGACGTTAAATGCCTATGTAATAGGGGGCAAGCCTATTGCCATCAACCAAGCACAAATCCAGACTCAGTGGGTCAGTTAATAATAAGTAAATAAATCTGTATTTCAGGTGTAACAGCTGATCAGCTTTCCAGCACTGGCAAAATCGACGGCTTCCAACCGACCACAAAGGCAGAGTTCACAGAGTTTGCCGATATGCTCACCAAGAAAATATGCTCGTTCAAGGCCAGCGAGGAGTTCCCAACCTTCATTGATGAATTCATGAGGAATATTGTTGTTCAATGTAAGTAGACTTGTTTTATGTGGATATAGTTTTATTAGTTAATAGAAAAAGACTGAAGTAAGTATACTGTATGGTACCTATACATACTGGATGATTTTTTTACTGTCTCGAAATCTTTACACGGTCTTCTACCCATGAATATGATACGGGACAGACTCTGAAATCACGAAAAAAAAATCTGCTGTTTCATACATTTTGGTGTAGTAGGCATTGAACTTTTGTTTTAAACAGCTGATTTTTCGTGATTTCAGTGTTGGTCCCAAAGTTGTTCGTATTGACGGGTAGTGGCTTAAGAAGCCATTAATCAACAAGAGAGCAGCAGTGGTGGCCCAGTGGTAATTAAACGGCCGCAACTTACGAGTTGTAGGTCGTAGGTTTAAACCCAGACAGGCGCTTTACTTTGTGTAAATTATTTCATCACTACTGCTCTCTAGAAGATTAAGGAAAACATAGTGAGGAAAACTGCATGTCCTAGAACCAAATATTCGAAGACATGTGACATCTACCAACCCACACTGGGCCCGCGTGGTGGATTACGGCCCACTCCTTCCACTGAGAGCAGGCCTGTGTTCTAGTAGTATTAATCGACGGTAAAAAGGAAGTTGGGCATAAGCGACAATTTGGTCAAAAATGAGTTATATATGCTATCCAACGTAAAAATTTCCGCTCTTTCGAATGCGCTTACTCTCATGGCTCTACGATGACTTTTTTGGCGTTTATGCCCTAGCAAAAAAAATCCTAAATGACAAAATACGTCAGTTTTTCTAAAATTTAAAACTTTGAACGGCTCTCCTGAAAATTCCATTTTTTGTCACTTATACCCTATTTCCTCTTAACCGTCGTAATATTATAGGCGTATTATGCTTAATCAATAAGTGTCTTGGGATTTTTGTATTCGATTCTAATTTATCATTGAAGACAGCCTTTAGATTGTACCACTAAGGGCGAGTTGTTTCACGTAAAAAATTGTGCTAACTATCGTCGAACGAAAAAAAGCGTTGTATCGAGTTACAATAACACAAAATTATGGCTTTGCCGTACGTCAAATAATAACGAGTACGTAATGAGGTGTAAATTTAATAAACAAGCCAATCGACAGCAATGCGGTAAGGCGGGTAAGGTGTATGTCGCGACACTTATTATTGTTTGTTTTATTGTTACTAAGAATGCCTGCCTCCCTTGATGTTGCCACACTTCCTGGATTTATTAGACCAATTCTAGTCATTGAAACTGGTTTTTATGATCATTCCAATTATGGTTTTCTGCAATTCATAACACACAGTATCCTTGTCATTATTTATGATTCAGGCGGCTAGCCTTTTACCAACAAAATTGACTAATAAACCTAACATAACCGGATGCAGCTGAATACCAGTATTTTACAAGAAGCAATTGCCTATCAGACCTCCACAACCAAATGTGGATTATGTTGATAAATTAATAATTCCGAATGTTCTCTTTCCAGTGCCATCAGCAGACATAAAGAGGATAAAGTTGACAGTGGACAACCTGTACATTGAGAAGCAGAAATCTGAGAAAATGGACAAGTCCAAGAAGCCGACCAAGGGCAAGGGAAAGGCTAAATTAAAAATTGAAGGCGATAATGTGAGTATACCTTATTTATGATTCAATCGACCGCATTTGCATCAAGATATAAAATACTAGATTTAAAATTACTAAGAAGTTTTTATTACGGATTGGATTACAGCCCACTCCCACACACAGAGAGGAGGCCTGTGTCCCAGCAGTGGGAACGTCATAGGCTGATTATGCTTTTGCTATGCTAACAAGTTTTATTGCATAGGTTAACATCTGCAAAAGACCACAGCTGGCAACATTCACTGTAAGACGAATTACTGTGAATGTAGTGGGTTAATGTAATCTAAGCGTCAGTTTTAGTTAGATATTAGAAAACTGTTATTTGAGTTAGGATAGGCTATGTTAAGGTCGTATTTCCACAGGCGCCTAAACGTTTGAGAAAAATGTGAGTACCTGTCTGATAGTTACTTGCATTCTTCAACTGCGTATGTTTGTAATTTGAAGTTTCAGTTGGACAGTGTATTAACAAACCTTTTATAGTTTTACTCCATCTAATATACCATTAGACAAATAACGGCAAAAAACCTACAGTTATTGTTGTAATTACTGCACTTTGGAGTAATTTTTTCAATGTAAATGGTAAATAGATAACATTGCTTTGTATTTTTCGAGATATAACGGAGTTTATTATACGTTTATATCGAAACTAGCTTCCGCCCGCGGCTTCGCCCGCGATTTATGTCAATAAAAACTATCCTATGTCCTTTCCCGGGATGCAATCTATCTCTCTGCCAAATTTTATCGAAATCTGTTCAGTGGTTTAGGCGTGAAAAGGTAACACACAGACAGACAGACAGACGAACTTTCGAATTTATTATATTAGTAAGGATAACGGAAGGGTCATCATCTGTCTAGCATTTTCCCAACTATGTTTTGGTTGGCTTCCATTCTAATCGGATGCAACTGAATACCAGTATAACGAAAGGGTTATAACCGTTATTTGTCCAATCTATATTTCTATACTAATAATAAAGCCGAAGAGTGTGTTTGTTTGAACGCTCTAATCTCTCGAACTACCTGTCAGATTTGAAAAAATATTTTTGTATTTGATAGCGATGCGATGCGACGGGGTGGGGCGGGGGAACAAGAAATTTTACGCGGAGGAAGTCGCGGGCAGAAGCTAGTGTTATATTAAATAGAGTTGTAGATATTTCATCAAAAACATTGTGAAAGTTTTTATGACTAAACCTGTTGTGTCATCTCCGTAACAGTCGTTATCTCGTTTATTTCGTTGTCAAAACGATAAGGTAAAAACTACGTGTGGTATCGTTACACTATCACACGCTGCAAGAGATACTCTTATCTCTACAGTTTAGACACGAATTATTTAATCACTTCTAGGTCAAGTTTGCTTCACTATCATAATATAAAGTGATATTTACAAACAATTTGATAATAATGACAACTTCTTCTTTGGCCTCGCTTTTTCCCGTTACGCGCAGTCGGCTTTCCTAATCATGCGACGCCATTTATATCTGTCTTGTGAGTCATTTTCCGTAAGTCCCATCTCCGTCATGTCCTTTTGGACCTTCGTCATCTACGTGGTTTGAGGTCTTCCTCTTATCCTCCGCTTTGTAGCCATGGAAAGGCACTTCCTCACGACATGGTCATCTGTTCGTTGAAGTACCATCGCGGCCTATTGCGACTGATCACTTAAAATTTTCTTCGCCTAAATCCTGCAGCGGCGCCAAACCACGCCCCCTTAAAATTTCCGCATATTTGGAAAGCGATAACGCAATTAATTGCAACCTGCACTGAGCAGTTTAGTGACGCATCACGTGAACTCCTATTGTGAATTTTACGGACGAACTATTTAACCTTGGCGCGCTTACTATAGAGCGCTTTTATTTTTTGAGTGCAAGCAAAAATGAACTTAGTGGTGGTCAGGCGGGAGTGTCTGCGATAGTACATGGTCGTACCATCTCGGTCTGTACTCTATTACATGATCCGCTATCTCTGCAACCTTGTGAAAAATTGTGTTACAGCCAAATTAGAACGATTTTAAAGTTTCCATAGAAACAGAGATTTCCAGTTATCTTTTTTTAAATAAGATATTTCGAAAATATTCTCTGCTAATTTTTTTAGACCTTTGTATCCTGCTTATGCGTATGAAGTTTCATTAAAATCGGTTCATTCATTTCGAAAAACAACGGCTTGAAAGTTTGTATGAAATGCCGTACGGCGTAAACGCTCTTAATTCTATTTTAAAATATCGAATGCTTGAAAAGGTTTTGGTGTATTGTTTTGTTTCTATAACTGTTTAAACTTTGAGCTGAAATAGTCTTGAATGTCGCTCTATGGGTCAAAGGTATCCAGCGGGGCGATTGCGTAGCACACTAACATTAGCAAAGGCTTTCATTTTCATAGTACAACATTCATTGCGTTATTTACTTTGTTGAGCAGAAATTCGAACATAATTATGAACCAATGTATTAACAATATCCATCAAAATGATTGACATTGGGATTGATAGTGTTATGCAATTTAGGTGCAAGATAATATCAGATATAGGATATAATATCATCAGCCTATCGATCTCAATAGACTATGAAAGTGTGACGTCACTAGTTTTAGGGTTGTGGGCATGCCCATCGTGCCCACAACAGTGGATCCGCGCTTACCAGTCGCTTCTTCATCAGCGGGGAGACAGGTGCCTTAGCTTTGTTCACCATTAGACATTTTGTTTCCTTTGCCATTGAAGCAGAGGCCAGAGTTGCAGGAATTTCGTATCTCAGCTCCCGCAGAAAGGCAGCTGTGTGGAGCAATATGTTTTTTTTTTTAATATCTATATTTCTTTATTTCCAGGCGCATCTAAATCAATACGACACATACGGCAATTTCGACGATGACTACGACGATTTCATGTAAAACATCACACTGCTCGTATTTCAGTCGGTACCTGGCGGCCATAACGATACTTCCCTTGTTACACAAACCGTTTTGTGTCTTATTCTCCTTGTTATACGGGCGATTGTTGCTTGTACACTAATGTAAACGTTCAACGTCGAATAAATATGTATTGTCTTGAATATTATTTTACTCATTTAGTACCTACTCTATGTAACATAAAAATATTTTTATATGTAAATGTAATCCATATTAGTCTACAAGCAATAATCTTTAAATAAAATATGGATTTAAAATACATAGCTGATATGTATGAGTGTGAATAAGGCGATCATTATTCGTATGAAACAATAACTTTTTAGTTTTGTTAAGGCTGAGTATGCGAAGGATATATATGTATTTAAATTATTGATAGCTATTTTGTCCACTATTTTTGTTTATGCGTTTGTCTCCAGGTACCTCAGGCACGTTACACTAATTAGTCAATGTTAAGAAAGAAACATATTTTCACAAAGAAAATGCAAAAAAAAAAAATAGATTTCATGACAAGTTTTTGTGAAATGCTTCATTAAGTCATTAGATTAAGATTTAGTACAACAATTTTATTTATATATAATAAAAGTCACTATCGTCATGACTCGCATTTTGACTAACAATCATGCTCTTTTGAAAAGTAAAAAAAAAAGTCACTTCTCATTTTCCATCATATGCATGAAATACATGATAAAAAGTATTTTTATCTTCCTAATTACTGCAATTGTAACAAACTAAATGCTTCCATAAAAGTTTTCATATTATTAACTTAGTTTTAGAGAACAAACCTTTTTCTACGCTCAAACCCTTTTATTTTTGAGAGAAAAAAAAATAGCAATTTCTTCGCAATAAATAGAAACTCGTTAGGTGAGTTGATATATTTTTCATACATGTGTATAGGACATTGCTCAGTTAATGTAACGTGCCTCAAGCCATGTATAGCCTATATACATATATACAATGTAATATACAGTCGTTTCATTCTATGGTTATGGCCCGATGTTATGTTATATAGATAATAAATTTTTTATTGTGATAATTTTTGGCGTTTTTTTGAAGCACCTACTTAATTTTTTTCATACCTCCTTCCTCAACGAATTGGACAAGAAAAATGAGGCAATGTAAGTTTTACCATTTCGAAGCTTTATTTGTTAATTCATTTCTAACAAAGTTACTGACTAAGGATTCAGGATTTTGGTTTTTTGACGATTCTTGTCGTTTGCTTTCTGATACACTGGTGCAGTTTTCAGTCAATAATAATTTTAGTCTTATAGTAGCCATTCACTTCCTTAATTATGGTGTCACCACCGGGAGTTCTCAGTAGTTCGGTTTATTTAGTCCGGTCACCGGACTGGTGAGACTTTTGTCTCAGCAGTTCGTGGATGTAATACGACCGGACTGTTGAGCCTGATAGTTCAATATCGATGTCGGACTGCTCACAACTGTTCGATACGCTTCCGTGCCGAATCGAACATTAATAAATGTTATCAAAACAGTCCTCAAACCACCTTGTATCCACTTAACTTACTTAAAAATTTCTTGGTGGTCGATATTGCGCAAAGTATCATGATGACCTGCCTACACTTTTACCATGCCAATCTTATGCCTATCGCACACCATTTATGTACCAATAACGGCTGTGAAAACCACGTAGGCAGATTAAATTACTTACGAGTACAAACATTGCTCGCTTGTATACCTAAACACCTGAACTTCTGTAGGCCCCACCGTCCCATACCCATATTATGATAGATGCCGAGTAGCAATGGTTAGGTTGAACACTCACGGCTGGATCGCACGCAGCCACCTTCTTAAAATCGTCGTCCATTTTGTTGGGGGGCGTCCTACACTTCGCTTACCGAACGCGGACTCGTCTGCTCCACCGGCCACATAGAGGAAAAATACCGGCCATCGGTCCTTCGACAAACATTATGGTGCCTATGGTTGGCAATACATGGTGTTAACAAGATATGCCACAATATGGCAATCAGTTATCGTGTGGGATTCCTCACGTTTAAAACATGTTACCGCCCACTACTTGTACCTTGAAGATTTGAACATGCTATTGCAGTTAAAAACAAAAAGGTAGATTATGTTGTAATACTGTGGATACGTGTACCATACATGATAATATTTTGAATGTTGCACAATCGTGTGAATAAGTAGTATAGTAGATAAATATAAGTCCATTTATCTACTTAATCAATTAAGTAATCACCTTTTTGCAAAAAAAAGGCAATTTGGCAATGGGTGAGAAAAAAGTGGAAACTAGGTACCTACCTAGACAAAGTTTATTATATTTATGTGATGCTTCATAGTAAGTTTTAATAGGTACTAACAATATTGTAACAATAGGATAGCAACGGTGTTTCTTTTCCACATAAATAAAAAAGCACTTTCTTTGCTGCATTGTAGTAAAATATTCACATCTTATGACATAGGTACCAGGTAATATGAAGTAGGTACGTAATACGTACCTACTTCATATTAGGTAATACCGCTTCTGGACTTTTTGACCTAATGTACAGAGGCCAGCACATCAACCTACCCCAATCTGTCAAATTTTCCCAATTGAATATGAACCTTATTCCTTTGTGGTAAGGTTGAAAATCTATCAAAGAAATTTGACAGATTGGGGTAGCTTGATGTGCTGGCCTCTGTACAACAAAATATTACGCATAGGTACGTAGATACCTATTATTTAGTGTCCCTACTTGTGTGTAACAAGATTATCCCCAGAAGGGTTAAGTACAGACGCCAGCACATCTCTGGCAGTCATCACTGGCAACACGTAGGTATTGGTCAAAAACTTTCGCCTTGAGACACTGTGGTATAAGGGACGAGTAGATATTATGTAGATACCTACGTAGCTCTTCCGAACGCTGCCCAGACGAGTCGGATTTGACGATTGACCTTTTTCTCGATGTAGGACCTACCTAACAGGAAGGGTTGTACATAATCGTTCACAACCACAGAGTACACCCACACACACACACACACACAATACAACACACACCACACACACACACACCACCCACCCACACACACCCACATTTTATTATCTTCACAACTTCAAGTGTAGAGTCTCCGATATTTGTGTGTGTTCACGTAATATTTTTGCGTTTTATGCTGCATCATAAATTCAACCTATTCACATAACATATTATTATTATTCAAAAACATTAGGTATTCTTGACACAAATTATTCTTTCTCAATACCTAATATAATTTAAGTAACTGTAAGTATTTAGCGTAGCAAATTAAAATGAATATTCAAAACATTGCATATCAAACTAATTACTCACCCAGAAACCTAGTTTACTAAATCAGAATCACACACTTCAACATATTCTGCAATACCTAATCCTTTTCCGTCGCATCTAATCTAAATCGTCCATCTTTTTAGTAATAGATACGCTGCTCCCATATTCAGCAGCCAAATGATGGTCACACGACTTTTAAAAATGTGGCTTTACCTACAAATTTTTAACAAAATGAACTAGAATCCGAAGGCCTACTCCGAAATTCATAGTTCGGAATAGGGCTATGCCAAATATAGCGAACAGCCTACTTTACAATTCGTCGGACTTGAAACGTGCATTGCTTAATGCCTGTACCTGATAACCTGTGAAGGTACAATTTTTTTAAGTACACACACGGCTACACATTAAGCTATATATTCCCAGTTTTAGCTGACCTCGCATTGATTTTTCGTACAATCAGAAGTCAGCTTATACTGGTTATGTATAACTTGATGGGTAGCCGTGTGTACCTACTAATTCGGTACATATTGCGTACAATTGTTAAATGAATATAAAAACAGCAAAATAGATCATGGGGTTTCTGGGGAGCATATAAATATAAATAGTTACCTTTAAGATGCAGTGAATTTTTGTTATGTCCGGACTCGTCTGTTATAGGTTTATTAGATTCATGCTTATTTCATGTTTCGTAATCTGGTACGGATTACAGACCATTGCTTGATAGCAGGTTCTTCGGAAAAGGAGCAGTTTTGCAAATTCAGCAAAAATACAAGGCCAAACTATATAAACCACAGAACAGATAAATTTATCTGTTCTGTGATATAAACGAACAAAAAAGAGTGAGAATAACCTTTCATCTTGAATAATCTTTCATCTTGTTTGCCCTGGATTGCGCCTGAGCTTATCAAAACCAGCTAGTTGCCCACAGAGCGGCCGACGAGAGAATGCGTTCTTGACACCTGTCAGTTTGTCTCGAAGAGAGGAGCCCTGTGTCTCAGCAGTGGGAACAGTTAGGCTGATTATGTGCACAAAATTCAAATATGTACTAACAAAATGGCCGCGAATTTCATGCAAATACCGGTATTAAATTCTCATCAAAATGCATAAGTACCTAAATAAGTAACCCATTCGTGGTAAGTGCTCAAATAGTGCAAGTTAGCACGTAATGTGTCATATTTCAACACCTCCAATTTATACATTTACCTGCACCGGATAATAAGATTATTGCATCATTCTACCGTTGGTTTGTGCTCGTCTTATTGCGTTATATGATTGTATTGAAACATTTGACACTAACAAGATTTTAATGATGTTATTAAACCAAGTTAATGCTTGATCTATCAAAATTCAAAATTATTGATAGCAATTAGTACCTAATAACAATTGAGGTCGCTAGTAAGTATTGGTTGAATTGTAATCTATACTAATAATAAAGCTGAAAAGTTTGTTTGTTTGTACGCGATAATCTCTGGAACTACAATACGAATTTGAAAAAATCTTTTTGCGTTTAATAGTCCTATTCTTGAGGAAGGCTATTACCATCAGGTTCGGCCCTTAGGAATCGAGCAAAAAGAAAAACAACGCTAAGCGAACGCGGACAGAGGCTATGCGATGCGACGGGATGGGTCGGGCGAACAGGAAATTTCACGCAGACGAAATCGCGAGCAGACGCTAGTTATTATTATAAATATAGGTAATCCGCGCACGATGTAAATGGGATGGAACCTTGTCAAAGTAAATCGAAAATTACATTTCTCAAGTAAAATAATTACACACTATTATATAAGTCTCGCATTTAAAATAAAACTCGAGCAGTCGAGCTACTGATCGAGTTTTATTTTAAATGCAAGAATAAACGAAAGTCTGTTGCACAAAGTTATTTTATTAATATATACAATATTAAATTGTACCTAAGTAAGCACCTGAATAATTTTGTAAAATATTATTACGCATATGACCCACCAGTGCACAGTGGGTGATTCTGGGCTGAAATGATGATAATGATGATGATTATTCATACTATCCATACTAATACCTACTATAAATGCGAAAGTGTGTCTGTCTGTCTGTTACCTCTTCACGCTTAAACCGCTGAACCGATTTAGATCAAATTTGATATAGAGATAGTTAGAGTCCCGGGAAAGGACATAGTGTATAGTTTTTATCCAGATATTCCCACGAGATCGACACTTATTCAGGTGAAACCGCGGGGCGCTGCTGTTTATTAATATATTAAGTGTTAGATTTAGACACTAAACAGATTGTTGAGTAAGGCGATTAGGAGTGGAAGTAAAAGTGACTGAGGTCGTCGACCTGATGACCTGTTCAAAATTCATACATTTTGCGCCTTTACAGGTCTAAAAATGCGGTTTTATGCGTTAGCGAGAAAATCATCTACCTATTTTCGAGTTGTCCATACATGTATGTTGTATAATCGAAGAAGCAAACATGAGAACTGGTTCCAAAAATCACCGTCCCTCAACCCAGGGTATGTAAGACAAGGTATTAAGTTGTTATATGCCTTAACACTTTCGACTCCGCCCACTTTTCATAGAGCTCATACGCCATGCCGCCATACATTTTGCAAATGGACCCTCCAGGAGGGTCACCGGCATTACGTTTGCGCTAAAGTGAACCCTCGAGGAGGGTCGTCGGCATTAGGTTTGTACCCGTATTATAAAACACTATAAAAAGAAGTAAATTAGTGTTTTCAGAACGTCTTGTTGCTTTAATTAGTATTTCTGGGGGTATTTACATGTGCTAGTGGCGTGAAGACGTCAAATATAAAAAATAAAAAAATTAAGATAAAGTATAATCGCTCGCTTTGATCCCGTGACAGGGCAACCTCTTCTGAAATTTTCATGCAATGTAATATTTTTTTAAACAGTAACATTATGCAATATTAATATTTTTTTAAGTAATAAAACGTTATTATTTTGTAACAGCTTATTAACTTACGACTTACGTATGTGTGCCTCGGCTTCGCCTCGGCCCACATTTACACGTTCGTCCATCAATGCCTAGTTGTGGCCAAGGCTTGTATAGTACTTTTCTCAAATAATGCGCGGAAATTAAAATACAATTACTTTCAAAATCAATGACGAACAACGCACAACAATAATTTTTCCCGCGTTAAAGTGATAATTATTTTTTTTATTTTTTACTTCCTTGGTTGCCATGTTTTGGAGTAAAAGATCGTTCCATTTTTAAATAACACGACATATATGAGTTTACCTACTATGTTTATTTGGCCGCTAAACCAGGACAGATATGGATTTTCATACAACTTTTGCCGGCCGCTGCTCGCATGTATGTGGCCAGGGGGCCTAAAACGGCCACTTTGGCAGAATCATACAACAATTCTTATCACGCACTTCATCTGTTTGACAGTTTCACACCTATATATCCCTGAAGGGTTAGGCAGAGGTGTACCTATAGCATTTTACGAATCTCCATACAAAACTGTCATACAGATGAAATTGCGTGATATGAATTATTTCATGATTCTGCAAAAGTAGCCTTTTAGGTCCCCTGTACAGCAATTTCGATTTATCTCAAAAAAGGTTGTCAAAATAATGCTCAAATTTCCAAGCATTTTTGAGAAGACATTAAATTATGTAATTTGCCCACTGACCAGGTATTATACAAGCTTGTTTATTAGAGTTCAGTGATTTTGCCATACTGACCGGTGATTGAGCTCAAGAAAATTAAATGTTATTTCAAAGCAATAAGACTATATTTTAAATGCATAAAATAGTGTTACGGTCAACACGATTTTCTTAATATAATAGAAGTTAGCTTAAAAAAAATTTTTTTTGGTCATTGTATTATGCTTTCAACTCAATACCTACTCTAATTGGGGTGTATGAGGTCTTGCATTAATTATGTTACACATTGTAAACATGACCACAGATAATATAATACTCTAATGACAAACCAAACGACTTGTATGTAGCGAAGTATGCTCCTGAAATGAGCAGCTGTACAAACGAACGGACTGACAGTCAAACGAAGTTGCACCATGGGTATGGGTGTTCGTTTTTACCCTTTTGATGCTGAAGCTTCTATTTATAAACTCATCCTCTTAATTTATAATCTCAAAATAAATATGTTTATTTTTAGTGAATATTTGTACCTAAACGTAAAACGGTTTACCATCCCTGAAATATGGGCATCCCAGCGCCCAATTATTTTTGAAAATAAAAATGCTGGTATTTGAAAACCAACGATTATACTAATAAATCTTGTTAAAATATACGACTAATTTTATTTTCATAATTTATAATGCTATATTCGCTAAGAAAAACGTACATTTAAAATGAGCCCTCCGCGAGGGCTCCCGGCATCCCATATGCGATTTGAGTGAACCCTCCAGGAGGGCTCCCGGCACTGAACGTGTTAAAGTTAATTGTTAATTGCACCGTATTATTTTTCTGCGTAAGTATAGTATAATGCCACCCACGAAGACGCGCCCCACTCTTCTTACTAATCGCTCCAAGAGTGCCGACAGAAATGAAAACTTGAACAATTACGTGTGTATTTTTGAAAGCACAGTAATTTTATAAATATGTGTGAAGGTCATTCTTCCCAAAGAAAATGTACCGCGCGTTGATGTCTTTATAATGGCCTAAACATAAAACAGAGTTGTCGATAACGGTAAGAGTGTCGCGAGTCCAACGGCTTTTTCTCATCTCAAAAAATGCTCAACGCGCCTGAAGAAGTTTTCAATTCAATATATATAAATCAATTCAAATAAATTAATAATCGTTGACAACAAAGAAAATTACAGAAAACAAACATTACCTACCTACCCAAAAATAATAATAACATTTATATGGATGATACAATGCAGGTCATTGGCTGCACCCAAATTGGATGTGCCACCCAATCCGGGTCTTGATGACACACACACACACAACATCCTCCGGAAATAAACGTAGGTACCTACGTCCCTGTGGTGAAAGTGTCACGCGAATATGACGAGCAGTTCTTGAGGTCAATGCTACCACACAGACGGAATTGTTATTGTGTCATTTTGTGTTTCATTTAGAATGAGATAGAAAAGGATAAATTTTGCAGATGTTTTTTGCCAATTTCGCAAACCGAAGGCCAATTTTATTCTCGTAATTAAAAACGTTCAAACTCTAGTCGCAATCTCATCTCAGCGACAATCAATTTGACATTGATTGTCGCAAACTTGTCAAACATGTAGGGAAATTAGAGGTATTTTTGACAGATTGAGACTGAGATCAGACTGTGAACGTTCTTAAAATTACGAGAATTGCCCCTCAGAACGCTGTGTTTCTATTTATCTTTTGCCCTAAAAAAGAGTTGTCTCAAAAAACTTACCTAACCTAACCCAAAATGTCGATTAACCTAAAACCCACATTACATGACCAATACAAACATACAAACCACTGACACACTTCCACACACGCTCGACTTAATTAAAAAGAATAAACAGCACCGGAAGGCCGGAACCGCTCGAACAATGGCGAATGGAGACGATGCGACGCGGTTGCATAAGCGTCGTATTTAGCACTATTATTCCACGCTTCCTAGATTATAATCTGAACTGCTGACCGTTGAGAAAGTCAACTTAGTAATCCAATTAGCTTTTTTCATTGTTATTGGAGAGAGCTTCTTTGTTATACCTAAAGCGTCACGAAACGAAAGTATCACTCTTATTGCTTTACATAAATACAAGGACATCGACGCGCATCCTATTGCCTGCTATTACCAAGGATTCAGAACCTACATGATTATGAACCCTCCTTCGTTGAAATGATTCGTAGGTTATTAAAAAACCATGAGCTGTTCCATTCTTTTTTATAGGTACCTACATAGCCGTACCTATATAAAAAAGGCTATTGAATTTTTGCGTGAAGCAGCATATAGTTTTTATGACGAAAAATTTCTACGCTAGAATCATGTGTTGAATTAATGGTTGCAGTACAGTTTATTTTCGTTCACTGGTTACAGTTTGGGCGTCGATGTCACTGCCACTGTTGAATTCATGAATGATATGAAACTACGAAGGTAGGAAGAGAGTTGTACACTCTCTAATCATCTACCGGCAGGTATCAGGAGCATATCCTCTTTTAACATAATTATTTAAATCTAAACTGACAACACAAATTTAATGATATAAGCTAGTCTTGCACGTAAAATGCGACATCACACCTATCTACATAAAAAAAAACATAACTATTAGCTACTGGACTATCCTACCTTAGTTATGTATTTATTCGCTAAGTGAACAATGTATGATCTTTTTAGAATAAATAAAGTATTTACCAACCACAAAAAAACTAAAATCGTTGCTCAATCATTTCAGCCTGCGAAGGTCCATTATCTTGTAAAGGAGGCAAAAGTATTGATCAATGATCACCATACTGTCATTTTGCATATAGTCTAGTTTAGATGGTTCTTTTAAGATATTTTTCGTCACCGTAAGTTAGTCACGCTAGATTAACTTAGAAAGTTCAGTTGAAATTGAAAAATATGAGGTTTTAGGTATTGCATGTGGTCTTCGAATAAGGACATGTCACGACACTTCACAATATCTTTTGAAAAGATTCTGTTATGTAGCATTCACATATTTTTTTTTTGACATTATAGTTAGAGTAATTTTAGAAGTCTAAGGCGGATCACACACTACAACGCACCACGCTGTTGGGGACGGGAAACATAGTAAAATTACCTTATTTGTAATGAAATTGCAGTTAAAAAAAAAACATGCGCGGGCGCGATTTCTGTGCCCCGTCGCGGGTCACGTTATAGTGTGTTGTAACCCGCTTGAACTGATGTGCAATAAAGTATAACTATTTCATCTATCTATCTTTGTAGAAGACTAACATCAGGTTAATTAAAAATCTTCACACTCATGACAACACACTATTAAATTTAACAAGCAATAGACTATTTAAAACAATTGAAACTTGCTAAATTGATTCCCCGAGATGACTGATAAAATCTTCTACAATGCTTCTCGAAAAACACTGCACCAATTCGAAAACATATTTTTCAAACGTTACGAGAAGCGATATAACACTGGCACCTGGTCATTACTGGTCTAATGTACGAAAACTGGAACACAGCAACAATGGATTTCAAAAGAAATACGTTTAGGAAATCTCTCATCGCGTCGTGAATCACAGAACACAGAATGCATCGCGATAACTCCCCGGATTCACACAATATGTTACAGAAAAATGTAACAAGGCCGTTTCGTAACTTTGTTGAAATTGGTAGATACGCTAACAATACATACATAATCCTGGTTTATTGATTGTGGTCTCAGTTATCAGGTCGTTTAAATTCATTATTCGTTTGTAATTGAGTCATTCTTCGCATCTGTTTTAATGGTAGGACATTGCAGAAAGTGTGACCACTTAAGATTTCTAGACGTTTCTAAGCTTTGATTTGACTCATCATTATTCTGGGTCATCCGGGTAATCCCTTTAACTTTGGCAACGGTCGAGTAGGATTTCGAAATATGCTTAGTGGAAAGAATGATTGTAGGAGTATTCTATTATCTCATCTCGTGGTTTAATACCAGTGTGAGTCAGCAAAGTTAACTAACCTCATAGTACCTATATCTAGTCGTATTGCCACATGTGTAAGAGTTTGTTCAGGGCTGGAAAACCGCCATACCTACCTCTATAGCTCTACCAAGTTCACCCACATAAGCGGCATTGTGTATTATGTTCCGGTTCAAAAATCGTGGATGGCCAGCGAAATTACACAGTGAGTCAAGAAAATATTTCAACTTCGTGTTAAAGGTTTGCAAATCAACGCATCCGAAAACCCCTAGAATTGTTAAAGGATGGCCACTCACCTATTACTTTACCAATTACATGACAAAAACTAAAATATTATAGCTGCAAGTGGAAGTAACTATGTCATCATCATTAGCGACGATGTCAAAGAGCTATTCTCTATGAGGTCATCTAACCAGCATCTTATTACGATCTTAGAAAGGTATTCTTCACACTAAATGAGCAAGGTCGTGTTTTAAAAGAAGTAAATTGTACGCACATTATTGTCGTTTAGAACGGAATTACAAAATAACTCAATGGCTCTCGAGTTGTGAATCCATTAGTTGCAACACATCTGAATAATGTTTGCGCTCCGGCGAATTGCGATGCATAAGCTCTCACTTTAAGATAGGTATTACTACTTGTGATTTAAGTACTTGTGAACTATTGAACCGCGGTGGTCATTATTTGAGTCTTAAATGTCTGTTTTTATACAACGATGATTTTATAAAGTCTTGTATGTATGAACCAATTGCAAGATTCAAATCAAAACTGTCGTTTCCATTTCAAGCTGAATACGAAATATGAAATATTTTGCAATAGGTAATTAATTACCGACTATCACAGTAAAAATAGTAAAGTCATAACAGTCTTACTAATGACTTATCCTACTTATTTCTGAATGTTGTGGCAGTTTTAAAATTGCATTCAAAGACGGTAAAAAATTTAGAATACGGAGTAACTCTGCAGATCGTTGCAAATGTATTAGTACATTATGTTTAATAGGTACTCAAAATAAATCATTACTTACATGATGCTGAAATATTACATCGTAGGTAGGTACATTAAGAAACTTCATTTCGTATATGCAGAAATGATGCATAACTCTACAATTCCCAGATCAGAAGGCCAATTCCGGTAATTAAAAACGTTCAAAATCTAGTCGCAATCTCATCTCACCGACAATCACTGCCAAAAACTTGTCAAAAATGTAGGGAAATTAGAGGTATTTTTGACCGAGATGATTGTGGCTTCCTGAAAAGAGAGTTCTAAGGTCTGGAAGATCAGCTGTCAAGACGTCAGGTTCTGAGTATGTCTGACTGAGAACGTTCACAGAATTACAAGAATTATCTACCACTCAGGTAGTAGGCAGACATATAGCCCTGCCTGCTAGTCTAACAAACTGAGAAACCGAGTTGGTAATAGGTACATTTTGCCCAAAATGTCGGCAATATCCGTAACAAAACATCACGAGAATTTGGGAACATGTTTTGACAAAAGTTTAAACATGTTCTTTAATAGTTTCCGCGACTAAATTAGGAAACAAAACAAGTTTGGCAACTTGTATTTTCTAGGCGGACATCCTATGATTCATTCTTTGTGCGGTGAACACGTAAATTTATCAATCTGGCTTAGGTACCTACATTAAATATTCGGTATTCAGAGTCTGTCGCGTCTTGTGTCTGTCGTCGACGCGTTTCGACGGCTGCAGACCTGTAGTTGCCGCTCGTGTAGCAGCGACGTGTCTACGGCTGCAGATGCCTTGTCTCTGCCACTGACGAATGCCGCTCGTGTATACGAGTATAAGCACTAAGTGCGCCGACGACGCATCAGCGGCAGCCGTCAACACTCCAAAAGGGAACTGCAGCCGTCGTCGATGCTCGTCGGCGGCAGCTGTAGACGCGCCGACGGCTTATTATTATTATATTTATTATTGGCTTATTGAAAAAACGAAAATTTCTTAAGCCCTTTAGAATAATGGACAGGCTATAACATATATCTACAAATTAGCTAAACAACTACTGAGACGCAGCAAGTTTGGGCCATTCGTGACCTAAGGACCGCCTCGTCTCGTGAAAGGCAGCTGACGCAATTCCAACCAGTTTATCTACAAAACTCATGAATAAGCCTACCGAATAAATAAACAGACGTAGAGATGCTAGTGTTTTATGTTTATGTTTATGGCGTGGCAATTATTTATCATCTACTTGCTTTTGACCGCGAGTACGACCACGTGGAAAAATAATATCCAATGCACTCGGCAATATTGTAGTTTTACATGGATGGAATAGAATAGTATTTTACATGGAGCTGTCTATTTACACCTAGCTTTCTATCAGAAAAAATAAATAAATTAGGTAATCGGATCAGTATTTCCGGAGATTAACTCTTAAAAACAAATAAATAATTTTACTTCTTTATAATACTAACACAACTCTCTGTCTCTGTGCTCTCGAAGCTAAAATTTATATAGGACTGATAAGGAACTCTGTGACAGGTCAATCTTCCACTGTTAAAAATGTACCTCCGTAAATACTAATGCCCAAGTATTTTCCCACGGTAGCCACCAAAATGTTTACTCTGATATTTGGATGAGCTGTCATTTTACATCGTCTACTTGATATCTTAAGCGGTCTTCACATGAAGAAGGTACCTAACTCTGCAATGTTTCATAACAAAAGTGGGTGTCTTTGAACGAGCATCTACGAGTGATCGACAACCATAGATATCCGTGTCGACAACTAGGTAAGTATTTTAAATCGAAACTTTTCACCACAGCCAATCCAAGCTTTTCGCGTAATTATACATTTGAGATTCAACACACATATATTAGCAAAAGGTTGAGTGAGACAGTCGTTGACAAAAGTCGGTCATTATTTCGGAATTTTGAATTTTTATTTTTCAATTATAAGTTTAAAAATATGATATAAGAAAGCCTTCTGTAATTAAATCCCCTCTGTAAGGTACCTAAGTGTTAACTAACTTACTTTTGCTGCTGACTGTACTTTGTTTAGCCTACTTCACATTTCTATAAGAACTACTAAACCCTCTAGTAAAATAGCGTTATATTGACAAACAATATGAATAGAAAACCTTTTATTTACTAAAACTTTCATAGTGAAAGTGCGTGATCTCAATATATTTTTATTTATTGTACTGTACTTAATGATGTAAGGTCATTTTGGTCGTAGGCCGTAGGCAATAGTTTCCTAAGCCGCTTAAATATGTATCAAGTATTCATATTTAAATCTCCACATAATACATTATGGTACTTTATATCTGTCTGTTTCTTCTTTAAGGATACATATTTTTCGTGTCTGACTGTATAACCGCGCTGTTCTTTTTAACCGACTTCTAAAAAAGGAGGAGGTTCTCAATTCGGATGTTTGTATTTTTTTTTTTAATGTTTATTCGCGCATAACTCCGTCGTTTGCCAACCGATTTGAAAAATTCTTTTTTTGTTGGAAAGGGTGTACTTCCCAAATGGTCCCATGAAATTTTTTTCGAAATCTGACAAGCGGTTTTTGAAAAATCAACAAAAATCTAAAAATTCAAAAGCAATATTTTGTAAAAGGTGATCAGCAGTTGACATTAGGCTATTGTAACTTAGATAAATTATAAAATCTCCCACTAAAAAGTACAAAATAAAAACTTTTTTACAAAAAAAACAACCGACTTCCAAAAAAAAACACTACAAAGTGCTAAATAACTTTAATTTCGGAAGTCGGTGTCAATAAACGAAAATGCAGAACCAACGACACCGACTTCCGAAATTAAAGTTATTTAGCACTTTGTAGTGTTTTTTTTGGAAGTCGGTTGTTTTTTTTGTAAAAAAGTTTTTTAAACTACACCACGGATTTTGATATGGTTCTCACTATCATTTAGAGATTTTGTTCCGGAAGGTGTGTGTGTAGCATGATCGCGTTACCTATAACGTTCCCACTGCTGGGACACAGGCCTCTTCTCTATGAGGGGGACTGGGTCGTAATCCACCACGCGGGCCCAGTGCACGTTGGAAGATGTCACATGTCTTCAAATTATTGGTTGTAGGACATGCCGGTTTCCTCACGATTTTTTCCTTCACCATTTTGAGAGCAGTGGTGATGAAATAATTTACACAAAGTAAAGCGCCTGTCAGGGTTCGAACGTACGACTCGGTAAGTCGCAGCCGTATCTACTGGGCCACCACTGACAATGCTCGGTGGATGTGTATAAAAAAAAACTTAATAATATTAATCCATATAAAGAAATCTCGATGTTTCGTCAAGTCTCGGGGCGGGCCACTTGTTTAGGTATATATAAAATGCTCTTTTTATCTCCTAGCATTCTTTTGTTTAATTAATTTTAGCTTAAAGCTCAGCGTGGGAATTTCAGTTATTATGGGAGGACAATCTGAACATATTAAATTGAATGTGTTGCAACTTGGTGGAAGCCTATTTATTAGAAGATCAATAGGCAGATTTTATTAATTAATTACTGCCTGAGATCCTGCTGCAATATACTGTAAGATCAGAGCGGCAATTCTCGTAATTATAAGAACGTTCACAGTCTGATGTCAGTTTCAATCTGACAAAAATACCTCCAATTTCCCTACATTTTTGAAAAGTTTTTGACATTGATTGTCGCTGAGATGAGATTGCGACTAGATTTTGAACATTTTTAATTACAGGAATTGGCCTTCTGTTTAATGGTGTAGAACATAGGTAGAACACACACAACAACATACAGAACATAGTTAGGTTCTCAACCTTATTTTGCCCACCGCCACTTTGAGAATATTTTTTTTTCTTAGCATCTGTCGCGTATCTGAAACATTTAATATTATAGTAGCCTGAAACATTGACTGATTTGCTTCAGACAACGCTTTCGTTGAGCGGCATGAATACAATGGGCATATAATGAATACAATTCGCTATCATGAGAAATACAACTTACTTGATACACGAATTTATGAAGAACGGTACGTACTCGTAAATAAACTAGTAAATTTTATAGTGCACTTTTTTTTTACTGCTGTCTGTGAGTAACAAAAAAAAATTAGTGTACCATTAGTCTATTACATATCGTTTTTTTTGATGGCAAGTCAATAGCAAATATTTAAAGTAATCAATAATAATAAATATTTTTTTGTTGAATGTTTGAAAATGATGAGATAGTTTAGTACTTATATAAATATATTTTATACCTTGGTATGTATTTTAAATAAGTAATCATTTAGAGCATGTTAATAAATCAAATAGATAATAAATAGGTAATTGATTTAAAATCGAGAGAAATCTTTCAAGATGTGGTGTTAAGGTGTTTTTGTAAGTAAGTATAAAGGACTGGATTTATAATATCAATATCTTAATATTTCTGAACTGTATTTAAAATTATCTCTACCACTTTTAAACCCCAAAAAGACCGGTACATTCACAAATAAACAATAATCGTCCACATAACGACTGCAACCAGTAATTCCTGCTCTCATAATGTATTATTCAATTGGCATGCACTGTTGCATAATGAGTTAAGTATTATGTCATTACTCTCGTTTGATCACCGTCTAGCTTTTCGTTTGGATACAAAGGCAGGCTGTGGTTGCTATGGGCGTAATAGGGTAGATACAAAGACTGTTTCAGGCATATAAAGAATCTTAAAGAAACTTCAAACCTTCATAATTCGAATGATTAGGTAAGCACCTACATACCTACTAAAAAAAGAAGAACGATTGAATACTTAAATACCTATAGAAACTCCCATACATTTCTTATTTAAAGAAAAACTAAAATAACCAAAACAATGAGGGTTTTACCACAAAAACTTAAACACTTGTTCAACGTGTGTCTAATTTCATTGTTACGTCAAAGTCCATTATAATTATGTCGTGTTTAAAAGGTGTTTAGCATAAATAGCTGATAATCACTGTTGTGTGGTAGTAAGGTTTACATTAATCCTAGCTACCAAAAAAATAAAAGTGGGCGTCGACAGACGCATAATAAGTTTTCCATTGTTGGGAAGAATTCATCCCAAATATGAAACCTCAAAATTTTTGTTTAAAGATTTTATTTTACCACTGTCGGCGTGATTAATATGTAAATCTACTTATGCCAAATTACAGCTTTTTAATACTAAGAGTGTTTAAGCTAAGCCACGGTCAGACAGACAGACAGACGGACGGATATAGCGAAACTATAAGGAACCCAAAAAACAAGAACTCCTCAACTGCTCGTTTTGTGTTGGTTTAAGTTTAGTTTTCAAGACCGTCTGGGCAGGTGACGAATAGGGAATCCTAAAATACATCTAGGTAGGTACTTGTAAAAAAGATCCTCCTGTTTTCAGAGAGTACCAATTTTCTTAAAGCTTGCTTGGGATTTGAGCTTAACTTGTGTCTAGTGTATTAAATTGGGGTATTCATAGAGAAACGGTTAAAATAGGTAGGTACCCCAAAAAATAATACATAGGTCATAGACTTATAAAAAAAGATGGACTCCGCGCCACGCATATCGAAAGTGAAGAAACGTAGCGATCTATGTGTGCGTGATTTACGATTGACGCTGTCGTGTCACGTAATGGCGGCCGGTCGGCATACTATGATGTAAGTGTGAGCGTGAGGCGTGTTTGTACAAACGGTCCGGCTACTTACTGTGCTTCACTTTCGATGTGCGTGGCGCGGAGTCCATCTTTTCTTATAAGTCTATGACATAGATACATATTATATTTGTTTTCTCCCATAAGTATCAGTTGGCATAATATAGTGTTAATTATTGTCCTTTCTGTTAATACTTACATAAATATCTAGTGCCATCCACGAAGAAGCGCCCCACTTTTCTTCCTAAATCGCTTACAAGTGCAAGTGTGCAACATTCCGCTAGTGTTTTGGTTTTGTCGATACACACTGATTAGTGGGTAATTAGTGTGTATCGAAAAAACTAAAACACAAGCGATTAGGAGGAAAAGTGGGGCGCGTCTTCGTGGAGTGGATGGCACTATCTGTACCTCGGAGCTGTTAATTCTAGCCCCCGAACATGAGGTAAGAATTAACAATTGACTTTATTAAGAAAATATGTTTGTGGTTTCATTTCTTCTAATTATTTTTAATTTACGTTAAGAACTTGATACCTAAATAATTAAAGCATCAACATCAAGTCAAGATGATGAATCATTTGAAAGCTACAACAAATAAATCAATTTTTGTTAAACGTGGCCAAGCCTCCGCTACCAATCTAAAAAAAATCTAAAGGCTTTCAAGAGCGCAACTCTTATAACTTCAAAGACACCTGGTTGATAATCGCAATTGAATTAAATGTCGGACCATATCAGATAGGCGTTACATAATTCTCAAGGAATTTAGAATGTGGATGATTTTATTTTTTAGAGACGTTAGAAAAGAATGCAGGTGCATCCCTTCACTTGATACAAAATAATCATTAGGCTATCCTTGCCGGTTGATAGCAATAGGCTCTCCCGCTATTACATGGTTTAACATACACACATATGTACTGTAAGTGCTTTACTTCCAGTAACATAAATACAGGGTGTTTGGTTTGTTTGAACGTGGTAATCTCTGGAACTATATTAGTCGGATTTAAAAAAATCTTTTTGCATTTGATAAGCCAATTCTTGAAAAAGGTTCTAGATCTCTCAGGGGCCAAAAAAACCGGTCAAGTGCGAGTTGAACTCGCGTGGAGAGGGTTCCGTACGATGCGCGCAATATTGAGAGATTTACCATGTTGTTTTAAGACCACAGACTTTTTTATAGATTTTTCTGTAATCTATAGGTATAGAGCTATTTTCTGTATTTTTTTTCAAAATTTTAGGTAGTTTCGGAGATAAGGGGGGAATGGTCAATTTCCGTCTATTTTTCTTAAATGACTTTAATGCAATTTACTTTAAAATTATGAAAAAAATAAGTAAGCCCTTTCATTTGATAAATCACATGGTACAGACTGCGAAACTTTTTTTTTCTATTTGCCCCCAAAAACGATCCCGATATTCAAAATTCATTTATTTACGTTACACGTCTGTGTTTGGGTCACACAGAGATTCATATGTGTACCAAATTTCAACTTAATCGGTCCATTATATTCGGAGCAAATTGGCTGTGACAGACGGATGGACAGACAGACACACGAGTGATCCTACAAGGGTTCCGTTTTTTCCTTTTGAGGTACGGAACCCTAAAAAGTAAGAAAGAACCCTAAGTAATGGCGTGGCAGTCGGGGGAATCTTTTGCCGTGAAATCGCGTCCTCAATTTTAAAGCTCCTAAGTTCGCGTGAGGATAAACAAGTGAGACAAATAAACGAAAATAATTGTGTTTAACTTTCAACAAAAGTATCACAAGTTATCTAACAGCATTCGATACGGACTCGACTGTTATTTCATACAGAAAATATTCATTCATTGTTTTTTTGAGACACGTAACGGAAATATAATGAATGGCGTGTATTGATTGTGAGATAATACCCAAGACAATAAAATTTGGAAATAGACAGATATTTTGTTCTTTATAAAATACCAAATCATAATCATTAATGTGTGTCTTCTTTATAAATAACGTATCATCTTGAAACAAAACACATTCTTTTGTATCTGTTTTATTTTTAAAACCAATATGTAGAAGATGTACAGACGCCAGCACATCAAGCTACCCGAAACTGTCAAATTTTCCCAATCAACTTTGAACCTTACGCTTCAGCGATAAAGTTGAAAATCTATTAAAGAAATTTGACATATTGTAGTAGCTTGACGTGCTGGCGTCTGTACAATATCTCTCTATTTGTTGTCTGTCCGGTATGTGCTTTTAACTTGAGAAGGTGTCAATAAACCGAGCTTAAAAAATCACTTAATTAGAGCCCTATTTTCGAGATATTGCCAAGCGGTTAGTCGACTCTTCACGTGACCAGAGGGCTGGCCTAATTCTTGGCCAAAGAATTAGCATCGCTATACAACGTGGCAATGCTGCCAGCCTTTTGAGCACTGTTCCTGTTGACGGCGATGCGGACGAATTTTTTGATGCCCTATGATATTTTTTTTTCATATAAATGTACATATTATTATTTTAAATGTTAGCTTATAATAATAAATTATATAATTAGAGCCCTTGGCATACTTTTTCTCAAGTATATCACTTGTTCTTACTAAAAATATGACACATCAAAGTAAATAATAAAATCCATTGAAATCCTACAGAATTTAAAAATAATAAACAATCAATCAATTTAACCATGACGTTTGATGATGCAAGTGTCCCCAAAAACCATAGTTTGTGAATATTATCTCATCGTATTCTTAGCCCATAATTATCTTCTAGTAATTACACGTAGGTATCGTTAGCAGTCAAGTAAGATTGGTAACTAATATCCTATCTAAAATTACTCATACATTCTGGCCCACATTTTGCAATGTGCTGTGTGCCGGAATTGAAATTTTTGTTGACCAATTTTTATCAGTCATCCATGGGAGGTCCAATCAATTTTTACACTATCAATCACAATCTGAATCATTTTGAAGGATATTGCGAATCCATTGCTTCATATGTTCGAAAAAATTGTCGGCCCAACAAAATGTAAACAATGCAATTAATTTTGTTACTGTCAAAATGAAAGCTACTTTTTTACGCTAATACCTACCTCTCAGTTTACCTCAAGTGCTACGAAATCTCGAATCATTCCACAGAGCGATGGACGGAAAGAGAGAAAGAGTGGGAGTTCCTTAAAGTTTATAATGTTCTTTTGTTCACCTCTTTTCAAAAGGAACAGGTGAATATCCAATTTCAGGGTTTTTAAATCATCATCATCATTACAGCCGAAAGACGTCCACTGCTGGACATAGGCCTCCCCCAAGCACCTCCACTTCCCACATCCAGCGCATTCCTGCGGCCATGCGGGCTTTTTAAATGTCATAGTATAATTTTAAAGATAATAGATACGTATTTATACATGAAATAAACTTTTCAAACGAAACATATTAATTTTAAAAGTATATTATTAACTCAGCATCAATACACACGATAAAATAAAGTTATTTACTCAACACCAATATTACACATAAATGTGTGATCTTTGACCTAACACGTTATTGACCGCTTTGAGAGCTTCCAAGTCTAGAGAACAACTGCTTATCCGACTGCGCAAATCTCGATAGCCTTATGAAGAAGAGGGTTGGGTAAGCTGTGCTATATAATTGCAGTTAGATCCTAGTTTAGTGTTTAGAGCTTGTGAAATACTTTATCAGGGACTAATACTACTTATTGTACCATAAACATATATATTTTTATCGAGCTTGTTAGTGATCCTACTGATGGCCGATGGGGCCAAAAGTTTCTGGAAAGGCGACCGCGTACCGGAAGACGTAGCGTTGGAAGGCCTCCCACAGGGTGGACCGATGACCTTGTGGAGACCCCAGGAATCCGCTGGATGCAGGTAGCGTAGAACCGGTCGAAGTGGCCGTGCTTGGTGGTGGCCTTTGTCAAGCAGTGGACGCCTTTCGGCTGAATCAATGATGATGATGTCCTGATGTCGTGATAATTTTGTTTTTAAATTTTTATGAAATTAATAATAAAAATGTTTATTTTTCTTCCACAAATTACACATAATAACTAAAACTTAAAAATGGAAAAGATAATAATTATGATGAAGGACATGTTCATTTGTGGGAGACTGGTGCCTAAACTAAGCCGTGACTTGTATTTCAGGACACCAGGGACTCCCCCCCCTACAAGCATTAACAGACTTCTTGTCCCCCAAATCCTCAAATATTATCAGCATAGCTATGCTTACTGGCCAAAGAAAAGGTGAGAATGATGGATATGTCCGCCAGACGTTCGCTTCAAGACAAACCTCCCCTAGCGTATGCCACGGGTCTGCGCTTTTCACATTCAGCCTTCGACCTACATAATTATATCTATTAACCTTTTATTTGGTGTTTAGTGTATTTATGTCAACGAACTCAATTTTGATTCTTTCTTCAATCATATTGGCAGAGTAGGGGAAGTCCAAAGAAACGATGAATGGACTGTGTGATAGATATATTTAGAAAGGGAGTGACTACCGAGATGACGACTAATAGAGAAGTATGGAAGAAAAAGACATGTTGCGTCGACCACAAATAAATTGGGATAAGGACAGGACAGTGATGAATCATACTAGAAGTCTAGAAGTAGCCTATTGAACGATACAATACCGCTGTACAGCAGGAAGCGCTAAATTTATTTTATATACAAGGACACGATCGCTCGCTTTCACTGTACACTACCTTTCTATTCGGCGCGCGTCGCTCTACGCGGATTTATGAGCAGAATGTCATGTACGGATGATGCGGTTGACGAGCGGTTTTCATTTCGAATGTCGGCGTGATGTTGGTAATGACGATACAAGTTAGTATTCTTATGGTAAAAAAGAAAATAGGGTAAGTCCGGGGGAGATGGCCGTACGGGAGTGATGACCAATCGATAAAAATGCGATTGTTTACTAACAGATGGCAGTTATTTTAAGTTCGGTTCACCTCGCGGCCAGCAACAAGACTGTGCGTGATTTGTTTGCGAAAAAAAATCAAAACCGGCCAAGTACGCGTCGGACCACGCACAATGAAGGGTTCCGTAGTTGGAATGAATTTATCCCAAGAACAAACTTAACATTGTAGTTGAAAAACATGTTCTCCCATACATTCCAACTGAAAATGTAAGTTTGTACGCACAATATTGAGAGATTTACCATGTTGTTTCAAGATCATAGACTTCTTATTAATTTTCCTGTAATCTATAGGTATAGAACTATTTTCTGTATTTTTTTCAAAATTTTAGGCTCAGTAGTTTCGTAGATAAGGGGGGGGGAATGGTAAATTTCCGTCTATTGTCTTAAATAACTTTAATACAATTTATTTTAAAATTATGAAAAAAATATATTTGAGATCCTCACGATAAGCCCTTTCATTAATATGTCACACGGTACAGATTGCGAATCTTTTTTTTTGAATTGTCTATTTACCCCTCAAAAATGACTCCCATTTTCAAAACTCATTTATTTACGTTACACGTCTGTGTTTGGGTCACAGAGATTCATATGTGTACCAAATTTCAACTTAATCGGTCCATAAGATTCGGAGCAAATTGGCTGTGACAGACGGAAAGACAGACAGACAGACAGACAGACAGACAGACACACGAGTGATCCTATAAGGGTTCCGTTTTTTCCTTTTGAGGTACGGAACCCTAAAAAGTAAGTAAAATCCACTTTGTTTTTTAACACAATGCCTGAATTAAGTTATTGGGTTGACCTATAATGTGGTCCCAAAAAGGTTTTAGACAATTTTCTTTCTTTTGTTATTTTATGGCAAAGTAATTAACTTTCCTCGTATTCTAACCTAAAAACGTGCAACGGTAGATGACGCAAAGTTTTTTAAATTGTTATGGCCATCTCACCCGTACAATCGGGATAGATAGCCGTATTTTGTTCGGGAGAGATGGCCATAAAATCTTACGTGTTATTTCAAGAATATCTTATAACTAATATATTTTCTACAGATGCCTAACTACTACATGCGGAAGGCGGTGGGTTCTCGAGGTAACTGGGATGAAGACGACCTGAAAAATGCAATGTATGAAGTGAAAAAACAAACAATGTCAGTATACAGAGCGTCTTTAATATATGGCATACCCAGAAAAACGTTAGAAAGAAGAGTCAAGCTGAATTATGACACAAAGGGGCCTGCTTCTACGTTTGGTGCTGACAATGAAAAGAGACTGTAAACATATTATAGAAATGCAATCTAAAGGGTTTCCTTTAACTATTGATGATACGAGAAAAATAGCATTCAGTTTTGCGGAGCAATTACATATAAAACATAGATTCAATCAGAATTCTGAAAAGGCTGGCTATGATTGCCTGCAACTGCTTTTGAAAATAAACCCTGATATTTCGTTGAGAAAGTCAGAAGGGGTATCTTACGCTAGAAGTCAGGGTATGAATAGATCAGAGGTGAATCTTTATTTTGAAATGCTCGAGAAAACCCTCTGTGAAAATGATTTGCTCGACAAACCTGGCAACTTGTTTAATATGGATGAGACTGGATTGCAAATGAACAACCGCCCAGGACATGTTTTGGCTGATAAAAATGAAAGAAAAAGTAAAGACAGACAAGGAAAATAAACCAAAAAGACCAATGATATAACAACAAGAAAAAAAGACTGAAAAATCCAAAGAAAAGACTGTTACGAAACGTAAAGCCATTCGCAGGATCTCAGACAGTAGTTGCGAAGAAATTCCAATGGTTCTCTGCGATTCTTCAGAAAGTGGAAATGAAGACAAGGAAGAAGACAACTGCAGGGGCTGCGCTGAAAACTATTATAAGACACAACTCATAGAAGACTGGGTGCAATGTAAAATATGTATGCTGTGGGTTCATGAAAATTGCACAGAGTTCGAAGACATGTGTTTGAACTGCGGCGGAAAGAAAAATAAGGAGCTGAAACACTGTAAAGGCAAGGGAAAGGGCAAAAAAACTAAGGGCCATCTCCCCCGGAGCCCTATGGCCATTACTCCCGGATACTCGGGGAGAGATGGCCACTCGTGATTTTTTTTAAATTTTTAATAAGTTTATTTTTGTTGATTATGAGACTGATTATGATAAGATTATGATAAGAAATATAACCAAAGTTTTGTTTACAATCAAAATGGTTGTTTAAATCACCTTAATTTCGCGACAATACTTCATCGAAACTAGTAGGGCCATCTCCCCCGGACTTACCCTACGTTTATTTGCGGTGAAAGAACACAAACACAAAAAAAAATAACAAGTTGGGGTAAAATATGCGTCTCATCTACGCAAAACTTCTTAGGCCTTTTGTACACACATTTTTTTCTTGGCGTGAAAAACTACGGTTTATTCACCGTGTCTAGACACGTCCTCAGTGTTGTATTGATTACTATGGAAGCTTGTTGACACGTATTTTCTACGGCCCGGTTTATACGCCGTCCTACCGTAAAGATACCGTGCCGTGCAAAGGGCCTTAAGCGGCGACTCGATAATTGGAGGAGAATTGAGAATGAAATTTCAAAGACACGTCACGTTTAGGCACATTTCGTTACATGATAGAGAAGAAAGATGCTTGTCTCTTTCTCTCATACTTAATCTTTCTTAATATTTTATTTTTTTCTGGTAAAGAGTTTTGCCGGTCGATTCTGTTAGAATCTCACCGTGAGAATTTATAATAGGTTGAGCTATCATCCCATCTGATGCTATAGGGATTTATACTAATGACAGCTCACTTCACCTGAGTTATCACGGTGAGATTTTTACAAAGTAGCACTACTGATCCGGAAATTGATTCATGTCCTATTATTTTTAACTGTCTTTTAAAGGTTGGTCACAGAAATAGGTAATATTTGCAGGAGTAAAAACTTATTCATCGCAGCTTAGGTCCATTAAGGTACATTATCCGTGGAAAATATAACGATAATTACAGCAAGGGAACTCTCACATTGAAAAACAAAAGCAATGGGCATCCTAGATGGGCAAGAGATCACTACCTGCGAACTAAGAGAGTTAACTGTCCCGTTGGTCTCTTGGTCGCAAGCGCGACTGTTGAGCGTACGGTCCTGGGTTCGATTCCCGGGTCGGGCAAAGTGTTTTTGGGTTTTTCCATTTGGAATTTCTTGGTACCATCCCGGAGTTTGGAAGTTGGCGTTAAGCCGTTGGTCCTGCGCCTGATCTCTCTCCGGTCGTGCAGGATTGCCGTCCCATCGGACTATGAGAGTGAAGGAAGAGAGAGAGCACCTGAGACTGCGCATACACTTGTGCACTATAATATCTCCTGCGCCGAAGACCGCCATGACTGAAATACGGTTTGAAGTACTATACTAAGAGAGGTGTACACGTACAGATAGGGCCATCCACGAAGACGCGCCCCACTCTTCATCCAAATTTTTTTCGATACACACTAATTACCCGCTAATAATGTGTGTATCGACAAAACTAAAACACTAGCGGAATGTTGGACACTTGAGCTGTAAGCTTTAGGAAAAAGAGTGGGGCGCGACTTCGTGGATGGCGCTATCTGTAGCGCTTGTCATTCTTGAGTCCCGTATGTCACATTTAGCAAACATTCTACGGTATATAATGTCCTGTTGGAAGGTTAGCATAGCATTTATATAATAACATACAAACAAAACTAAGTATATACGTATTTTGCATAATTTCTGCGTTTCGACGAGTAGGCATGCGGGAGAAATTCGCGAGTATGTATTTATGTGTACTTATGTGATGCGTTTCTTCTTTTATGGTAATTTGAGGGTATTGCGAGACATTTTGGCGCGAAAACTAACTGTATTTACTCTCTGGTAACATGAACCACGGATGTAGTAGGTAAAGTCCATCAACTGTACAAACTCAGGCTCCGGCCTGCTAAAAAGCCGTTACGTAGGTATAAGTTACGACAAAGTTACTTTTCAGTATTGAGGTCCTTGGCGAAGCTACTCCTTTACCCGTGTGTTTTCAAGGCTTCGTAGGATCAGAAATGCGCCATAATCGACCTAATGATATATGATAAATGATTTTATTTTACACGTCAATCATATTTTTTATAAAACTAGATGAGGTCGGCGTTTCCTATCTGACTACTCTGAGAAGAAAGGCCGAAACAAACTCAGAGGTCACAGTCTCTTTTAAAGTCCAGACATAATCTTGGTCAGGTTATATGAAGACCATGTAGATCAATGTCTGAGATGGTCTTTTGAGGAAACTACCACACAGATTGAGAGGACCTGTCCAGTCAGTGCACGCATTTGTCAGAAATCGTGCAGCTCAACTCAAAAGTTAAGGAGCTCAACGATTTCTAGCCTAGCCATTCCTTCCTTAATTTCTTCCTTCCTTTTTTTCTATAAAATAAGTTTTTGAATTTGAACGATTAGGAAAGGTCTAAGTTGCATAAGCATAGCAATTACTTCCGTTTGCACGTTGTTTAAAATAAAAGGTTCTTACATTATGTATATTTAAATGTTGCCACTATGTAGGTAATTGTAGCATTTGTAACTCTACGGGTCATAAACGTTTTATTTCTGTAAATAAATAGTTTTATAGTTCTACTATTCGTATTTGCACACACATTACCTATTAATTACATAAATATGTAACGAAGATTTGCAAAAAAATACACAGAACATTAGCTCAAATAATAATTAATTTAATAACATTACATAATTACAATCTACAAATGGCCGACATTTTCTTTGAAATAAATACCGGTTTGTAATTGTCCCACTGCAGATCAAAGACATTCTTCTCGCATGGAGAAGAAATCTTCATTATACATAATTGTAAAACACATTATTATGTTAATGGATAACGTTATTTTTTTATTTCGGTGTGAAAAGATATTTTATAGATAGGAAACCCTTTCTTTTTTTTATTTGGAATGCCGCAGCCGGTCACCTGTTCGTTAAGGCGCAGACGCGTTAGTATTAAATACTGTATTAAATTTTATTTATTGTGTGGTAAGGATATTTACTTTTCAAATTCAAATATTTTTAGTTGTAGAAGAGATGTCAATATTAATAAAATGAACGCAACATCGAATCACTCTATCCTTAATCACTCGATCCCGAATAAACGTTATCCCGAATCACTCTATCCCGAATGAACGCTATCCCGAATCACGTTATTCCGAATAAACGCTATTCCGAATCATGTTATTCCGAATGAACGCTACCCTATAATGTAACATTTTCGTAAGTCAGTGTTGATTAATTCTTGACTACAAAATCGTCTGTTCCAAAGTAATAAACTTCGAATAGGTCTTGTGCTCTTAAAAGTCGTCGTAAGTTTATTGTCACGTACCATCGTATATCTTCATAAATAATTATTTTCTTAATGTAATGTGGGAAATGTTACCCAAAGTGACATTAAGTACAGTGTTGCATGGACATCAACGCGCAAACTCAGACTAAATAAAAAACCAAGACAGAGCGCTGAGAACGATACAGTGAAGCATGCCAAAACTACACCTCCGCTCTGTGCATACACGCTCACACGCACACATTTACAATCGAACTACACTTCACTAAGTGCACACAATGTTTATGAAACCGGCGTCACTTTACTGCTGACAGCCCTCTGTCTTGGTTTTTTATTGGGTCTGAGCACGCAAACTGGAACCTTGAATTTAGCACATGATTCTAAACTCCGTAGCGTAAAAAGGTTTCGACGGATCAAAAAAAATCTGCTGTTACATACAAAATAGCCATACCAATGTCGCATCCAACTGGTGTTTAGTTACCCGCCTGGCCTATGGAAGTAGTGCTCGCCTTGTTTCGCTCTCTCGGCTCGCACGCGGTTGATCACAGTTCTAATCCTACCTAACCCATTTGGTCAGGGTGCCCTGACTTAGTTACTGCGACCAATTCGGCTCGCGCGTGATTTGTTACAATGCCAACTTAAACTATAATATTGAATATCTTTCAGGCCATTAGTTGAACGGCTGCCGTTTAGTTAAAAGGCTAGGCGGTTAAATAAACGGCTTATTAAAAACCAGTTGGCTGCGACACCTACATGGTCAAAATAGCATTTTTTTTTTAAATAACCGACGAAAAATTTTAACTTGGTGTGTTCTAGGATTATTTACTAATTCTGAAGCAACATCTTTGAGTTTGCCTAAACACGTCATCATCTGCCTAGCCTTTTCCTATCTATGTTGGGGTCGGCTTCCAGTCTAACCGGATGCAGCTGAATACTAGTATTTTACATGAAGCGACTACCACGTACGCATACGTAATGGTCTCAAAAGTATGATAACTTCGCCTTAAACAGCAGGTACGTTCAAATTTTGTCGTGGTACGTGTGAATCTGCTACAGCTATCATCACCTCTCTATTTTGTTACGTAACGACAATTTGGTACACCTCTAGTACGTACACTAGTACACTCATACTTTTAAATGTTACGTCAATAGGTATTACTAATTCTGGACACCAGTTAGGACAGAAGTGAAATCACAATTAAATAAAAGAATTATCTAATAACCTAAAAACTAATCACAAGAGTTACAAAAATAATTATCAACTATAGTAAAATTATAATCAGAGGAACAAAATCATCACTAATCAAAATAAAAAGAAATCAAGGAGATACAGAAATTCCAGATCACACCGAACGGATTGATTAAATTGTTAAAAACTGAATAACCCGGAAATTATTTGGAGGAGGCCAAAATTTATGATTTTATTTTATTTTCTTTATCTTCGGAAGGCTTACAGACTAATAACATTATAATAACTATAATATACATCTAAATTGCTAATTACAAGCCTCCACAGTTAAATACAAAAATATTGCTTTTGTTTTTAGGCTTATTTCTTTATGAAAAACTGTTTTACAGGATTTATATACCAGTTTTCAAGAGCACTGGTGGCCGAGTGCCAGGCCCCGACTTACGGTTTGTAGGTCGTGGGTTCGAACCCAGGCAGGCAGGTACTTTGTGTAAATAATTGCATAACCATTGCTCTCAAAACAACGAAGGAAAACATCGTGAGGAAACCGGCATGTCCTAGAACCTACTAACCTGCACTGGGCCCGCGTGGTAGATTATGGCCCACTCCCTTTCGAAGAGAGGAGGCCTGTGTCCCAGCAGATTATGCTATAAACCAGTTTTTAACAATTATTTTTGAATTCCCACAGTTCCTTTAGATTGACGAACTTAAATATGTTGGTACTGCCTAACGTTTTAGGTAACGACATTAACCTAAGCAGCTGACTGTACCTACGTCTATCCAATAACAACTAATCGGCCTATCGGCGCCAAGACAAATTTGTTGAATACTGGAATGTGCGAAGAAGCGTCGTATTGTTTTATAAATGACATAAAGAAATTATACTTTCTCTTCCATAAATTAATATCTATGATTTAGTACCATAAGACGTGATTGGTACTTTTCGTTTAGTGTTTCCTATCCAATTTGATAAATAACTCTATGACACTTAAACTGCGTGTTAAGTTATTAAGTTTTCTAGCTTTCCCACGCACGGCATGTAGCACGCTCCGAAGACATAAAATGGAGCAAAAGGAAACAAGTACGGCCCCAAGAAAGATGCTGAAGCAGCACAGTACAGGACAGAAAAAAAATGGACGAAAGCCTTTACCCAAGTGGGATGGGATGCATGATGAAGCCTCCTCGTGCAGCACAGTTTGTTCCGCCAGTTACTCAACTGAACGCTCGCGCTCGGCGCATCCTGGACAGTCACACCTTATTTGACTGGCCAATTCTTCCCTTGCAATGGCAGGGCTAACGCCCGCCTGATTTTCGACTGCTGTGTTTCGTCGATGCGTGGGAGTTCCAGTGCCTTAGACGTCTTCTGGGCACGCTTGTTCCATCATAGACCTCAGCCATCGCTTTCCATCAGGTGGCTCATACAGCAATAAAAAATACTAATAATAATATGAAGGACCCCTCGTCCCAAATAAATTTAGTTGGTATACAAGGCTAGGCAGATTGAAGTAATTAATTACAGGATTAATTACAGAAGGAAGGCATGTTATTTTAACTGAACCAACCTTTCCCTCTATCTAGTTTTACCTCCTTCTTTTAAGAAAGAAACAGCTTACTACAAATAATAGTCTCTTCATAATAGACCTCTTATCCAAGTTATATCTATCAAAGCACTATTCATTCTACAGCACAGCGGTAAAGTTACGAAATCCTCTTGTCGTTCAACTGGCAATTTATCTGAGGAGGTGGCCGTAGATTGTGGCTAGTGAACGGATGACCGGTTAATAACTACGTTAGCTTCGCTGCTGCACTTGTGTGACTGTTCGTGGGTTGTTTTGTTTTATGCATTGCTTGTATTATAATCATACGAGTTATTTGCCCAGGTGTTGGATAAAACATTTGAGACAATAAGAAGAAATACTTTAAATGATGTCGACGGGTAAAAGATGTGGTATTCCGCCGCTTTCGCGGACAAGTGCCACCGGAACGCACAAAGACTTAGTGCAACTAAACGATACTAACATAGTTATTAAGTTTTATTTACTAACACAATTGTTACTATATTAATATGTATACTTAGGTTAAGGTATGTATCCATGGGTCTTTGTTACCTGCAAATAAATGGTTTATTATTAATATTAAAACCTATTACTGATTCGAAATGATCGTATTCACGTTCAACACTATAGAACAATTTTCTTGTAATTTAATTCACTTAACAAAGAGTCCGGTAAAGCATGAATCTGCCAAGACCAGCTAATGATCGAGATCAAGAGATAATACCAAGAGAAGACGTACCTATACATTAAACTGTTTAAAGGAAGATATACGTTGACGAAATATTAGGGAACTAAGTATATATTCTGCGGTTCAGAGAAACTAGCAGGATTTACCCTCAACCACGTATGGTCGACACAACGTCTATCGTCAATGTGCTGTATCGTACTATATTGCAGATTCAGCGCTTGAACCTTGTGATAAGACATTACTTTAGTTTAGAACATTGCTTTAGAAAATTCATACATATCAACCTAAGTGTACATAGGAATTTTTATTTTGGATATATCACAGGTAATGGTTGCAACAGTATTTTCTTTAGCGATAAAACCTGATTCTTCTATCCGATACACATCGCAGCTCCTATTAGTGTAAATATGTTTCTTGTGCTGCTATCATCAGCAGCAGCTTTAAATATCCCAAAGTAAAAACTTTGGTGAAGGGAGCTCATAGAGGAAAAAAAATTAATAGAGTGAGCTCAAGTGAGCTTGACGTAAGCTGTCAATAGTGTAGATCCCTTTTATAATGATACGATATTTATTCTTTAAACAGCGCAGCATTATGCTGAGGCAGGAGAATTTTTGGTCTCACATTGTTTTTGTGTTTTTTTTTAATTTTTTGGTTTGTTTTTAATGTAACTTTGTTAGTTTTAAATGCTCCTCTTTTACTATTTATATTTCCTGCGTGTATCTCAAATTAAATATTTTTCTTTCATTAGGTGGAATATCAGCTCATTTTATCTAAGTTTTCATGGTGAGATTTTTACAGAATAAATCGGCAGTTCACCTATCTATCTAAATACAACGTTCACCCGAGGCCATACATTATGAAAATATCGAGACCTTGTCAAAAATCACCTTAATATGGCTCATAGAAAGGTTACAAAACTAAAAGCAGGCCATTATATCATTGCCACCGTACCTCCAAGCTATTGTTAAATAGCTATAACTGATAAATAAAACATTTCATATGTTTATAGTGCCATACATGACGTAACGGTTACGTGGACTCAGGAAATGCAACGTTGTGGGTCAACTTTCCCTGCGTCCTTGGCCGGAGTTGCCTGGTGTCTATATTTAATTGTTTGGCTATTTTAGGATAGTCTATGAATAGATTTTTCAAGTTCATTGATTTTTTTGTGGTTCAGATATGTACCACACAAAGATGACTCATGAGGTTCCTTCGAAACAATTTCTGTAACAAATCGGTAGGTACCGACTTCCTGAAATGAGTATGTCTGAAATATATAATTATCTTCTTAGTCTGTAGGTAGGTATTGAACTAATGATTATATTCTAATAGTTTGTTTGAGATGCATTAAAATAGCCTGCACTACTTAGTGGCACAGATAATATAATACTCTAATTAGTGGTATCCCACGCATCCTACAAATTGCTGACAAAGTAATATATTTACCGCGGCATGTGCCTTTCACATTATTTTGTTCGGATATTAGAAAAAATTAAGATAGTGGTAGTACTTCTACATGATCAGAATAAAAAAACTCGGCATAAGCTATAGGAACTCAACAAATATTATTATTATATGTTTAATATATTTATTACCACTGTTTTGCATGACATTTACAATTGTTTATGTACTAGTAGTGCCCCGCGGTTTCACCCGCATAGGTGTCGATACTGTGGGAATACCGGGATAAAAAGTATCCTATTTGTCATCATGGCATCTTTACATACCAAGATCCCTCCGTGACGCGGAAAGCACGTTAAGCCGTTGGTCCCGGCTGTCATTCGTGGATTTTTGACAGTCGTTACGCGTCGTCAGAAGCCCGGAAATCTGACAACCAGTCTTTCCATGGGGTTTCCTATTAACCAGTAACTGGGTTGTGGGGGTCAGATAGGCAGTCGCTCCATGCAAAATATTGGTTCTCAGCTGCGGAAGCCGACCCCAACATATTTGGGACAAGGATAGGCAGATGTGCTTCTAAAGAAATAAACAAAAATATAAACGAAATCACTAGATTGTAAATAACCCATTAGACAATCAACATTACAAAATCAGTAGCATCGAACTATCATCTTGAAGGGCTTGCTAACAAAAGGGCCAGGTGAAGGGTCTATAGAACAGTTTCTTACAAACTGACACCACAATAGCTTCGTTTAAGTATACGGTGGTGCAAACATATTCATTATAAGCCATTCTCGGGTCATTTTTTAATTAGTTATGTAACGTGTTGGGATAGTAATGATTTAGTTCTATTGGTAATGTGGGGTGATGGTGATGAAAAGGTCGTGAGGTGAATTGGTACGTTATTTTATTATGTGGTCATATGTGAAGATACTAGACTTAGAGCGAACCAGAGCGAACTACCTGCCGGGGCAGCGGGATTGTCCGAAAGGGTTACCGCTGCCCCGGAACATAAAGGGCTAAGGAAGGAACACGGATGGGTTTTAGTCAGTAAGAGTCTGACACTCCCTTCCGCTCCACCCAGAGCGGGAGGGGTCATTGGATGATTTCCCATCCTTAAAAAAAAAAAAACCAGAGCGAACTTATTTAGAAAGGCAATCATAAAAGGATCATACAGCCATATTAGGAGCGTTTACGCCTTACGGCATTTCATACAAACTTTCAAGCCCTTGTTTTTCGAAATGAATGAACCGATATTAATGAAACTTCATAAGCATAAGCAGTATACACAAGACTAAAAAGTTACTTTAGAACATTTTCGAAAAATAGTGTTACAGCCAAATTAGACCGATTTTAAAGTTCCCATAGAAACAGAGATTTCCAGTTATCTTAAGATCATCAAGTCCCCGATTACTTTATTTTATTTCACGAAGTTTTTCTTTTCAGAGTAGTTGGATAGGAAAAACCGACCTCATCCAGTTTTAAAACAACATTTTCAATTATAATCAATATCATTTATACCACGTGAAAGGTGGCGAGACGAGCTGCGGTTTGATTGCGTAATAACTATCAGTAGCAATGGGTTTGATTTTGACAGTTCAATAACATTAATTGCGTTATTTACGTTGTTCAGCATACACAATTTTCGAGCATAGTTATGAAGCCATTGATCAGCAATATCCTTCAAAATAACTAAAATAAAAAAATTACATGCATTATATACCCGCAATCTCGGGTTAATTTAATAGTAACCGATTCGTCAGCTATAAATGTTAAAAAAGAGCAAACGATTTGTACAATATTAAGATACTTAAATGACATGTTATTTCTGTAAATTGGTTGTAAAAAACACTTTAATTACGTCAAAAATAAACTAGATAAGTTCGGTTTTATCAAGATCATCATCCTCCTGCCGTTTAATAACCAAAACTGCAAAAATTAATTAGACTGCCAAGTCGATTTACCAGAAGAAAAATTTATATTGGCTTACTTTTAAGATACCATAAAGCATAAATCAATCTTTCGCAGAGTGTATTGGTACATGTTAAAATCCCATAATAGTATGGAAAACAACATTTACGCAACTCAACTTCGCAACTAATGATGGATCTGTTCGTATTTCATGTGTTTTGCTTCATTAGCATGTGCCTGGTTTATGGGATCATCCAATTTGGCACGGGTTCGTTTACATTGCTTGATACGTTACGTTATTTAGGGTTTTCACTTTTAAGTGTTACATAATCAAACTATAATGTTCCAACTGCTGGGACACAGGCCCTCTCTCTTCAATAGGGAGTGCTATATTCTACCACACGGGCCCAGTGCGGGTTGGTAGATGTCACATGTCTTCGAATTTTTGGTTCTAGGACATGCCGGTTTCCTCACAATGTTTTCCTTTACCGTTTTAGTTCGAACCCATGACCTACAACGGTAAGTCGGGGCCATTACCACTGAGCCACCACAGCCCTCATTCTTGAAGAGTTGAATAAATATAAAAACATAATATAGTAAAATAACGTAGCGCTGAAAAATGCTATAATGTCAGAACCGTGATCAAAAAGTTCAGAATAGTCTTATGATTGCAGAAGTACAGTTATGACTGGTAATTTTTGTTCGAAGTTTTTTATTTAGAGTTAATACCTTCCCGGGATGGTGAGAAGAATTTGACTGTTACCTAAAGGAGTGGCTCCAGAAGGCATTATACAAAAAAAAATCTTCTCTTATCCCAGTGGGGACGCTATAAGATAAACTAGCACTATGGAAACGCGCTCTACTAACATATGCAATAATGCAATGATACAACAATTATTACGTACACATCCATACTTACTTACTTACTAATATTATAAATTCGAAAGTAACTCTGTCTGTCTGTATGTTACTTTTTCACGTCTAAATCACTGAACGGATTTCGATGAAATTTTGCAGAGAGATAGATTGCATCCCGGGGAAGGACATAGGATAATTTTTATCGACATACCTCGCGGGCGACGCCTCGGGCGGAAGCTAGTGATATGTAACGCACCTCACACAACGCACGCAGTTTCGTGTTAAAATCGTTAGTAAAATTATCTTCTTGTTCTAAACATCTCGCCTGCAGGTTAATGTAAGATTAATTAGAAGGTGTAAGAGTATACGGGAGAACGTTTTGAACGGTACCGTTGGGAACGAATGTTTTGAAACGATTGTTTTATTTTAGAATAGTCTAACAATTCAGGAAAATAGATACTGCTATTTCGTTATTTATATTAATTATCAAGTTTTTTTGGAATTTAGAGCAACAGGCAAAGAGAAAAACTAAGTGGTCGAATGGGATATAGTTATTAACTACGAAGTTACCATCTCATACAATTCCTAATAGGGCAATTATTATGTTTCACTTCTAAAATACCGGGGAGTCTACTCCGAAGTGGCACATACGAATGTTCGGAATGATCCGACACACGACCGAACCGAATATTGTTGTCATACTACGAAAAAGGTTCGGATTGGCTCAGTTTGGTCGAGACCATAGTCAATATTCGAAAAGAGTGTCGGACCGAACGAAATGTAGTGCCAGAGGTGAACGTTTTATCGATATGTTTTTATAAGTCAATGAGACTCATTTCGATTTATTTGAACTGTTGAATTACAGAGTAAAATTATTTTTATAGTAAGAAAATAGAACTTTGCTTTTAATTAAATATTTTTACCTAAGAAAATTGTAATATTTCTCGAAAAAACAATATATTTGTAGCTGGCATAAAGATTACTTTGCCGATTGTCAAAAAAAAAAGAAAAAGGATAAAAGTCAAAGGATGACAAGCACAGACTTTGGTAATATTATCTATGGCACAGACTACAAATTTTAAATAATGCAAGTAAACAAACAAGGGGAGAGATTGTGATTTTTAATAATGCGAAATTGAGAAAAAGTACTTTAAACTCAAACCAAATCTCATCTGTCGCTATCGCTATAGAGATACCTAATCGTATTTCGGTCGTTTATCGTCAAGTGCTGACTGAAGTGTAGTGTTAAAGTCAAGTTATGAGATGTACTATATCTACAAAAAACAAGTTTAATAAACTACGTAAATTATTCACTTTATCTACGCTTGATAAAGTGCCCCTTGGGCTTATCGTTTTCTCATGTTCGTGTTTTGGAAATTTGGAAATGAAAATTATGAACAAACATTCTGCAAGAAAAAGTCACCATGTCCAGACCAACAGCGGCACAAATTGATGCTCTCCTCATCGAGATTTGGTCCAAGGCAACTTGATCGACAGTCGTACGCTGAATCATCGACTGTGGAAAGAAATGTGCACCACGCTGAATTCTGTATTATTTTTAGTTTTACTTGTAACAAATAGAAGATTAGTTCTAGTTTAGGAGGTACGAATTGTAAAAAATATATTATATTCATTATTTTCTAAGATTGTATTAATCTCCCTCTCTCTTTGTACCCTCTTCAAAGCATCTGTGGCAAATGTAACAGGTTGCTAAGTCACCTGCCGAGAGTTCTCCGATTCAAAAATCATCTTGGGTTAACTCCGGAGCACTCGCTCCATCCCTTATACATGTATGTATTTACAAAAAAAAAAAGTATATAAGTAGTTTATCAGCCATCTCGTTACCATAACACAAGCATTAGGTTGCTTAGCTTGGGACTAAATGGCGTTGTGTGAAATGTCCAAAGATATTATTATTTTCTTGTTTATATCTCGGGACCATTGAGTCCCGGTCCTTTGGAAGGCGTACGAGGGGCCGAAGCCAACTCGCAGAGGCCCTTTAGGAAATTTTAATGAAATGTGACACCAACCGACGATTATCCCTGTGTGCACTATGCAAGTGCACCCAAGGACAACCCCCGGTTGGTGTAGGACTATTGCAGCATATGGAAAAATATTAAGTTGGACTATGGGTTTGGGTGGCTAAAGTGGACTGGTTGCCAAGAACTATGGAAGAACTATGACCCCTGCCTGATCAATGTTTAATATATACACGGATAAAATAGCAGGGGGTGACTTGCACACTCAATAATGGGCCCCCGGAAACGGTCGCTAGCACATAGTGACGTAGCGACAAGGGGGCAACATGTCCTGAGGTGCTTATGAGAAGTGGAGAGGTATTCCACGGCTATCAGGACAATCCCGGAAGTACGGTCAAGATCCCTACCAGCATCTTACTGGAATACTTCCTTCCTCCGAGCACGTTTGCTCTTGCGAATCTCCACTCAAGCCCGCCAATAAAGGCAAGAATGAGGTGGGAGCTCTGTTCCTCGTCATTGTTCACTCCAGCCGGCCAATAAAGGCAAGACAGAGGTGAGGTACAAGACTTCTCCCGGGAGATAGGGTCCGTGGGGTCGCTACTGCCCAACAGCTCGCCACATGCTGCCCTGCGGATTTCTGTATCTCTCTTGGTCTGGCTCCTCACCTTAGACCCGTTCCGGCAAAGTAAACTTTACCGGCACGGGCCTAGAGTTCGGAGCGCGCAAGCCCCACCACGACGTCAACGTAGAGATACGGCGATGGGGTTATTATTATTATTATTATAGGTATTATGCAAAACTCAGCAGGGTAAGATTATTCTGCCTACTTTATCTGCATTCTAGTGCACCTCCCGCGCTGTCAAGACACACCTCCATCAACCCTTGACTATATCAAATGTGCGTTCATAGGTGGAGAGGGCATGCTGTTTAAAAAAAAAAAAAACAGGATCAACCTTAAAAAAATTAGGTTGGTACATTTTCCTTACACAATTTTTTTAATATCTTGGGATTGGGTGATCCGATTTACATAAATCCAATTGGGAAATTAGTTTTATACATAACTCTATCATTGGAGACAAATTTATTTCAATAAACTACATAAACAAAAAATCTCATTTTCAAGTTACGTAATTATCTGACAATCCTTACATATTCCAAAAAATGCCTTACAAACTTACTTTTATCAGTGTTATTGAATTAGAATATGGAAAACAATAATAAAACTAAGCTAGATATACTAATTACAAACAGATAGACATCGAACTAAACAAAATCTCTATATATGTATACCTAGTGAGTGGACTGCTGTGGAAAACTTAGATCTTACATCTACGTTTGTAGCTTTGTAGCAGGCTCAATTGCATGGCTATTACGCTTTCAGGGTGACAGGGGCACTATGTCCTGGCAAAGTGATCAACTGAGTCTGTAACTAGCTACAAACTCAAGGTCGGGCATTAAATTGGTAGTGAAGGAGTCATAAGATCATCTGCAATTCCTTCTACGCTCCAAACGCTCTTCTCTGAGAGCCTCTTCCACCCAAAAGCATACGTACTGTCATTTCGCTACAATTTTAAGTAGCACATTCACTTTAAAAAAATTTAAAACTCAATAAAATTGTAATAATTCATGAAATTCGATAAGTTTACGGTACTCAAATCAATCAATCAATCATTTATTCTGTTAACATAGGTATGATTATAGATAGTATTGTTGTTAAAATTATGTGCACTATGCTTTGCCAATACATATGGAGTACAAAATGAAATAAGCATATACAATAAAATTAAAATTAAAATCAAAAGGTAGCTACTTTGTTGTCGTGTATTTTGACACAAATATCACGATGTAACTCTTGTCAAACTCAAATTATCGGTCAGTCTTTTCTCGTTCAGAGTAGGGTAACGATACAACAAGTGTCAAAATTAAGTTCAGTCGGATCGGAACCGACCGAACCGAATATAATGAACTTCGTAGTAGCAAATGACCGAACATTCGGCAGATACATGGCCGATACAATAAATTTAACACTTCGGAGTAGACCCCCATTCCATTTCCAAACCACGGCAAACCACGAGGGTTAGAAAATCGAAGCGAAGCCAGGGGCAAAAGCTAGTTTTGATATAAACAGGGATGCTCTGCTTATAATACACAATGAAGCAGTCACAGAAGAGATAAAGAACCGTATATTTCCACGTACCTAACCTTATTTTAGTTCATAGTTAGCAATCGTTAAGTTATTTCGGGTTGACCTTCGGTTACTTAACACTTATGTAAGTGAGTCTTAACTAATTGATATTTTTTTATAGAATATTTCATTAAACATAGTAAAGAGTGTTAAGTAATTGTTGCTGCAATGGAAAAATAAATACATCAAACTTGTTTCTAAATATATCTGAGAGAGCAAACTATTGGGGGCTAAAACTAAACGCTCTTGAACGCGGTTTAGAAGTGCCGATCGCGCTCAGTGTCATTGGTGAATCACCTTTAGATTGAAAATGTTTTAATGATTGCAAAAATTGGAAAGCCCTCTTGGCATCGACAATTCCGTAGTTATGTTTCACGATGCAACCGTGTTCTATGTTCTATGGTTTCGTTTCCACGCTTAGTCTTTCAGATGGACCATTATGCGTGGGCCATGGCAGCAGACGGTGGTTATTCCAACCAGTAAATGCAACCGTGGTCAAATATTGGATGTCGGCCTAAAATGCCCGATGTTCACTGTACCTAAAAGCTACATTCACGTTTCGCTTCTCATAGATACTAAAGACACGTCACTGAAAAGTTGATTGAGCTTGACCAGTTTTTCCTAAAGGGTTAAGGGGTTTGGGTTTATATACCACCTCTGTGTCACCAGTTATATCTACGTCTCATGTAGGTACTAAAAAGGGGGCGAGCCTATTGCAGTCAGACTCAAATCTTAATTTCGGGTTGCTAACTATATAGTGTGTCAGGTTAAACGAGGGACATACTTTAAGGGAGTGTAGTACTTATGAAAATGAACAACTTTTAAAATGGGGCGGTCCCAAAAATACGAAAAAAAATCAGTTGTTCCCTAGATTTTGTCCAATTATGCGAACATAAATGTATAGAGCGGCTGGTTTTATTTTCTCGATTTCAGTGTTGGTCTCTTAATAAAAGTTGTTAATTTTCATGGGTACTACACTCCCTTAACGTATGTCCCTCGTTTAACCTGACACACCTGTATATCTATAACTCTTTGCCCGAATGGGAATCCAATCCAGGACCTCATGCTCAACAGTAGCACAGTGGTACATACATAACGGGCATCTCTATGACAGTTATTAGTTGACCATCTCAGATAAAACGCATATTATATCAACCAGCATCCTTATCATATAACATGACACCGTATAATATTTTCTTTTACATCATCTAATAACGGACAGACACACGATACAATCAGTGCACCGTAACATTACATGTATATAATATATAATTTACGTAACAAGATGTGGATGCGTGTCGTAGGAAGATGGCTGTAAGAAGAAAGAACAATATATGTTTGTTTTTTATTTTGTAGATGATCCACCATGTCTATACAAATAATAAAATAGCAATATAGAGGTATGAGGAACAGGGTGTAAAGTTCACTCATCCTCTATAGAAAAGGGAGGATCCTCCGACCAGACGGGTGTTGTGTCTGGCGGGCAACTGCCCGATAATTCATTTCGGGCCGTTGTTGTATCTATGCTAGTTGCGCGTAAACTCTGCTTGCGAGATGCAGGATTTTGCGTGACGTCAGTATGACGCGTCGTTCGCATGTGGCGTTGTAGATAAAGCTACAGTAACAAAGCTAAAATTGAACATCGAATATAAAAAAAAGTAATTGCTACAAGGTGAGGGAAACAATTCTGATGCTGAAAATAAAGTTTTAGCTATTTTTCTGTTGACTGGATGTCATGTATATCTCGGATTGTCGCAAAAACTACAATAGATTCTGTTGAAATTTTAAACAAATATTCCAACACGTTGACTGCCAGGCAACAGACACAATAGAACATCTATTGTTCGCGGTCACCAGGTGACCGAGGCTATATTTCATCACGCTATTTGCTATAGGGGATTAGCATTATGTCCGTATTCCTCAACAGTTTACCGCGAGATTTACCCACTGAGAAATTGCTAATGATACACTATTCCATCTGGGCATCAGTACCCTTCCTTCAGCAGTTGCGCTTGCACTAGCAGTTTATGTAAAGTTATGGTCAAAGAGTAGCTTTACTGTTCTGAATGATCAAAAAATTTACTTCCAGACCGAATTTCAGCGGAGACCAGCCTTCGGCTCGGGATATATTATAGTGCGCAAGTGTGTGCAGACACTGGTGCACTCTCTTCTCTCACTCTCATTGTCCGATAGGACGACAATCCGAAACGCGACGTGTCATGCCATGTCTACACGGAGCTTTACTTTTACGAAAGTAAACGTTTGCAAATCTGCAACCTCCACAGTGTATGTAACCAATAAGAATTGCACAAACGGCTACCAGCGTCTGTCAGTTTCATCAACAGGTGAACGTTGCACACACACACACACACACAAACATACCCACTCATAAATACACCCACTCATAAATACACCCACACTCCTGTGTTACCAAGATCTGATGCATCCTGTCAATCATTAAAAAAGTTTTGTTTTTTTACGACAAATTACTTAATTGGCAGTTATGAGAGCGAGAAGGAATTCTGGTAGAATTCTGTGCAATAAGACGAATTTTAGTGTCTGAAATTATTCTTGTGTTCATTCGTATTGACATGATTGATGTTACAGCAGCAAATAATAGCAATAATAGTGTATGTTGGTGAATGTTTTTTATTGCTTCCGTGTTGGTTTTGGGCTGAACGACCTGCTGAAAATAAAATTTCTGTATTTTGTCTAACGATCGGAGCAAGTTTTCACCCAGATGAACAAATGAACGAATGGAATGGAATGAATGAATGGTTATGAACAATTTGAAAATTAAGTATTGCATAAATGCTTGCGTGATTAAATTTTGTAATTGTCTAAAAAAGGCAATCTTTACAAAGAAAGAATTGTGCGCAATGCTGATTCCATCTCTGTATAAGACGCATGTGCCCTTCAGTGGGAAAACTGTACAATAATTAGGTACACAAAGCTACACATCAAGCTATACATTTCCAGTTTTAGCTGATCTCGCATTGTATAAGGTTTTCGTGCAATCAGAAGTCAGCTTATACTGGTTATGTATAGCTAGATGTGTAGCCGTGTACATGGATTTTTTGCTCCGTTTCCGTGCATTTATAGTTTATAAGTTAAATAAAAGGCTTTCGAACACACCTTTTCATAAGCAGGTACGTAGAATATCTATGAATGGGTTTTGAACATGGGTTTAAAACCCATTCATAGATATTCTACGTATTCTACTGGTTTGGTTCCGATTTCCCTAATGCCCTAGCTAGGGAAATCGGAACCAAACCAGTCGATCAGGTTCAGGAGCGCTAACCTTGGACCTACATGTTGTTGTAATTATCATAAAGCCTCGTTCACACGAGGAGAGTTATTCGAGCTTAGAAAAGCGAAAATGTTCTTGCCTGACCTTTTCCCAGCAATGTATGTATGTAATGTATGTAATGTATTCCAGTCTACGAGTATTTTTCACTTGGAGTGACTGCCTAACATCCCTAGAGTCAGAGAGATTAAGTGTTTGTCAGATTTTTGAGCTTCTAATTACCCGTATTGAGAATCATAGATCTATGAATGACAGCGGAAGCCTACGACGACGACTTCATTAGGACGAGTTGGTACACACGTGTGCCATAACCGGGTAGCAGCTCGTCCCTGAGAGGTTAAAGTGTTTCTTGAAGCATGTAGGAGATTCGGTACGAAAACAAGTGACAAGCGTAGCTCAGCCTTGATCGATCGACGCATGTGGCTGTTACTTAGCCACAAGCCTCACTCACTTAATGAGTGCGATATCACTCGCTTATCTAATGAACATTCTCGCCTCTAAATAAACGGTGAAGTAACTCTTCTTGTGTAAACATGGCTTTAGATGTATTGCACAGTGTGGGAAGTGGGTATATAACTGGATAGAGATGACTTGTGTTATAGATTCATGAAATATAATTATGTGTTTACCATACATTTGACATAGTTATCGGCATGCTTACAAGCTTACAAGCGCAGGGTGGCTGGTAGCTCATTGGAGAAGCTTGTGCGCAGCAGTGGACTGCTATAGGCTGATGTTTGACGTGCGGCATTTCATACAAACTTTCAAGCGCTTGTTTTTCGAAATGAATGAATCGATTTTAATGAAACTTCATACGCATAAGCAGGATACCAAAGGTCTAAAAAGTTAGTAAAGAACATTTTCAAAATGTCTTATTTAAAAAAAGATAACTAGGAATCTCTGTTTCTATGGAAAATTTAAAATCGATATAATTTGGCTGTAGTTCACCATTTTTCGAAATTTTTCTTATCTAACTTTTTAAACCTTTGTATCCTGCTTATACGTACGAAGTTTCATTATAATCGGTTGATTCATTTCGAAAAACAAGGGCTTGAAAGTATGTATGAAATGCCGTACGTTGTAAACGCCCTTAAGGAAGTGTAGATTTTATTTAACAGAGAGCAAAATCATGTAAGATTAGTTTGAAGATCTAAACATAAACAGGGACAGGTTGGGCACAGGTGCACCTATATTGCACCCACATTTCGCTAGTTATATTTAACAGAGGGCGAACTTATTGCCCATCAACATGGTACGACTCCAGACTCCGGGCTACAACTGAGAAATAAAACACTTTACAGTAGTGCGATTCTGTACCCATCTCACCGTGAGAACTTAGGTGAAGTGAGCGTGGAGTGAGCGTGGAGTGAGCTGTCATTAGTGTCAATCCCTATAGCATCAGATGGAGTGACAGCTCACTCCACGTAAGTTTTCACGGTGAGATTTTTACAGAATCGACATGCTGTAACTTATTGAGCTATTTATTCACTAATAATGAAGCATCTTAGCGCAAAATATACACCAGCAAATGACAAAAAAAGCAAAACAGTAACATAAAGAAATCTTTGGTAATGAAATAAATAGCGGGTAATTCCGCAAGATAGATGAAAGTCAGCGATTTCCAGTGAATCAAATTAACGAGATGAAATCAAGAACTCTAAACCGCAAATGGTGAAGATGAAGACCAACTGTAGAAAAATATTATTTGTAATGTTATAAATGTTACCGTTGAATCCGCTTTGAACCCTGTTACAATATAATTTAATGAGTTTTTTGGCAGTCGCTCTATCTAAACTACTAATAGCATCCGCTTAGCCTGGAAGCCGACCGCAATAGAGTGGATGATAATTATGCTGAACGTGGGTTCCTGGGTTCGATTCCCAGGTCGGGCAAAGTGTTATTGGGTTTTTCCATTGCAAATTTCTTAGTAGATTTGTTTGGAAGTCGGCGGTGTACTGACTGATTACTAGCAATAGCACTGATTACCTAGCATCCTAATTACGTAACAAACTATCAATCTAAATCATTTTGAAGGATATGCTAATCCATTGCTTCATATGTTCGAAAAGTTGTCTGATCCACAACGTAAATAACGCAACGAATGTTTTTGAACTGTCAAAATAAAACCGATTGCTACTGATAATGTGGTACACAATTACCCCGCTGTGCTCGGGAAGCACGCGAACCCGTTGGTCGAATTCCGTGCCGTCCCATCGGACGATGAGAGTGACTATGAGATGTTTGCTTTGCATTGTATATACTCAATTTCCTTTGTATTGTATAATTATTAATTCAACATTAATGATGTAACTAATATTTTTGTAAAAATATAATTTAAAAGAGTGTCCATGGAGTTTCTTGCCCGTTCTTCTCCATAGGTAACTACGTTTTGGAATTGGCAACTAGCTTCATATTTTCTGACTGACCGACTTCTTGACAATTCCTGTGAAAAGTGCCTGTAAATGATTTAATTGAAATAAATGCTTTGAGTTTGAGTTTGAGATGTGATGGGATGGTGGTGTGTCATGTGATGGTATGTTATAAGTTCACCAGGTCATCTGTGATATGCCCCGGTGAACTTCGTATCACCTAAGTATTTCGATATTTCAGCTGCTCTTTTGGGTTTTTCCTAATTTTATTTTTTCCTAAATTACTCCAGTATTGATTGACTTTTTTATTTGTTTTTTTATTGTATTGTGGCCTAGTGGTGGCCTATTGGTAACAACTGCGAGTGGTAGGTCGTAGGTTCGAATCCAGACAGGTGCTTTGTGTAAATTATTTCATCACCACTGCTTTCAAAACGGTGAAGGAAAACATAGTGAGGAAACCGGCATGATCTAGAACCAAAAATTCGAAGACATGTGACGTACAAGTGCAATGGGCCTGCGTTGTATTTTACAATCCACTCCCTCTCACAGAGAGGAGGCCTGTGTCCCAGCAGTGGAACAAATGTAGGCTGATTATGTATTGCATTAGACAAATTAAATTTAAAAACGGATATAATAAAAAACAAACTGCTGTTTCATACAAAAGTGCAATACCTACACTTTTGAATCTAGAATCAAGTACTGTACTGAATTCATCACACACACACACACACACACCACACATACACACACACCACCACCACACATTACACACACACATCACTTTGCGCATTGATGTCCCTGCCAACTTGTATCATAAACAGACGCCATTACATCAAGCTACCCGAAACTGTCAAATTTTCCCGATCAACTTTGAACGTTATGCTTTAGCGATAAAGTTGAAAATCTATTAAAGAAATGTGACAGATATTATTGTAGTAGCTTGCTGTTCTGGCGTCTGTACATTGAGTTTTAAAGATTATCATAATATCTAAGGTACTTTATCGCTCTCCTCAGGAATGTGCCTTACAGGCGTTGCACGGGGGGGTTCCGGAATTGGTCTTTTGAGAGGAACCGGGACCACCCCTATGTGCTGATGGTGATCACCGGGGTGGTTTTAGAGAGGTAAAAATCCGACACTCCCCAACCTTCTTGCCCTTCCCCAGAGGTCGGGTGCCTTTTGAAGGTTTACCCCCGAAACAAAAAAAAAAAGGTACTATATAGCATCTATGCATGTTTTACTCTACGCTGCACTGAGTATGGTGAATAGGTATGGCTACTATAGTATGCGATGCGATGTGTGTCCTTTCTCTATGAACTAGTGAACTCGATGGAGTTCATAGCACCGCGGTTTGTATGCCGCCATCAAATTGGCTATGTCGTTAATGCATAAATACATATACAAGTTAGTACTAAAATGCTCTTTGTGAGGTTTGTGCATGTATTTATGCCCGTTTTATTAGGCTGAATGCGGGTAAAGTATCCTCGACATGCCGTCGTAGTGTAAAGGTTTGGTATAGCAGTCATGTGCACTTTAAGGCCCAGGTCAGCTGGTATATATTTTGGTGAATAAGTTCTACATCATCTTATGCAGTTGGAAGTTACTGCAGGGGGATATGTGGCTGCAGCTTTTTCTCCCTTTTTATACACGAGGATGCAAATTATGAAGATGTTCCAAAAGCGCCAAAGTATAAATATATTTTATTTAGAGACAGGTAGGTTTATTCCAGTTACAAAATATAGGAATGTAGAAACATTTTTTTTTATTAAATGTTAGGACCAGTGCGCAATATTGCTGCATGCCAATGATTATTTTATTGCCTTGTCCATGTCCTTACTAAATTGATTAATTGAAATACCTAGTTTTTTAATATTAGTACCTAGTAGTTTTTTTTTGTTTTTTTTTTAATGTTAATTTTCTCCTTTTGCTGCCCTTACATTGATCATATTTTTGTTACCTACTAGCTTTAAGCCTTTTGTAACATCTTCTTTCCATTATGGAATGCAATAATAGATATTGAATATGAATATTCCGTACTCTTTATAGTCGATACTTAAATCGATCCACGTATTTCGTAAAACAACAAATAATTTAATCAATTCTGCCTACCGTAGTCCACGTAGGCTCTTGTTTAATAGAGGTCAGTGTGGCCAACGGTCAAAGATTATAAGGCTTAGTGTCACTTGCACCGTTTTGATCTTTGACCGCAACGAGAAGTACAGTGTGACGAGTATATCTTGGCAGATCGTTGAGTATTATATTATCTGTGGTTGCGACTTCGTTGAAGTTGGTTTATGACTTTGTAGGTTAGCTACGTATTTCGACTTCTAATAAATAGATTTTCACAATAGAGGAAAAATTTTGCACATCGCCGTATGAATCTCTCCAGTTCATTTTTAGACGCATCCATAGATTTTTGGAGACATAGGTGGAAGGTGTTCTGCCTGTCTCCTCTTACGTGTATTGGAGGTGAGGTTTTGGTCGAAGAGCGGAAGTGAAACTCCAACTTGCGTTTAAGTATTGTAATTGCCACACGTATTTATAGTTCACAGTTAATATACACTATTTAGCACATAATATAACTAATTAAAACTAGTAGGGACAAAATGAACCGATCCAGTCCGTATCCCGTGACGGTCGGCAAGCAAGGGACTCTCGCTCCATAAGGAACGCTATGGCTCGCGCGGCGCGCCCCGGATCGTAGATTCGTGTTGCCACTTAACAGGGGTGCGTTCCTGACTAACTTATAAATACTTAACTAAAACATACAGGCGACGCGACGCCACGTATTCTGAGGTGCGTTCACAAATGCACTATACGTGACGCCACACCACCCCCCCACGGAGAAGGATGAACCGATTTAACAGCAATCGGAGAAATCATTGAATTTTACTCGTCTGCCAGACCGAGTGGTATATGGCAGTTTTGTAGTGGTTGTTGGATTAGTGTCTGCGTTTAAAGATGAATCTGGCTGTTTTGGTTTTGGTGTGGATGTGTCAGTGGGTTTTAATGTTTTTGTCGGAGGTTCAAGAACTGTAGGTTTAGCGTGTTCCATGTAAGCCGGCTTGACGCGATCAATGCTTACAGCGACGTTTTTTTCCTTGATGAGCAAAGTCATTGTTTTGCCATCGCTGGCGCGATCAATGACTTGGTATGGACCTGTATATGGTGGTTGTAGGGGGCGTCTGACTGTATCGTCACGAAGAAAAACGTGAGTTGCTGACGAGAGATCTTTGAAGATGAAAGATGATGGTTGAGTGTGACGAGATGCAGTGATTGGTCGTACAGTCGACATTTTACGTCGAAGTTGTACGACAAAGTCTGCAGGATTGTTCGTAGTGTCAGTTTCAGAAACTGGGACAAGCATTTCGCCGGGCAACCGAAGTGTTTCTCCGTAAAGCATTTCAGCAGCTGTAGCTTTCAGGTCTTCTTTGAAAGCGGATCGCATGCCAAGAAGGACGAAAGGAAGTGCACGTACCCAAGAATCTTGGTGGCACATCAGAGCAGCCTTGAGTTGGCGATGAACACGCTCAATCATGCCATTGGCGCAGGGATGGTATGCCGTTGTTCTAATTCGCTTAGTGGCGAAATGTGTCGTCAATCGGCGAAACAGATCAGACTCAAACTGAGTGCCTTGGTCTGTCGTAATGACTGACGGTACACCGAAACGGGCAACCCATTCTCGAGTAAAGGTTTCTGCTACCTCCTCAGCAGTGATAGTCCGCATTGGCCAGACCTCAGGCCATCTAGTAATTCTATCAATCGCTGTCAAACAATATCGGTAGTCGCTGCAAATCGGCAGAGGGCCGATGATGTCAATGTGGATATGTTTGAAGCGACCAGATGGTAGTTGGAAATTACCGATAGGTGAAAAATTATGACGCGATACTTTTGCGCGTTGGCACGCCTCGCAATTACGTGCCCACTCCTTGCAATCCTTGTTGACAGAAGGCCAAACATACCGTTCGGTCACTAAGCGGGTGCTAGCTCGTGCACCGGGATGACTAAGGTTGTGAACCTTGTTAAAAGCTTCTCTTCGGAAGGAAGGGGTAAGATAGGGACGAGGCTTGCCCGTGGACACGTCACAGGTGACAGAGATCTTAGTTTCTGGAATATAGACATCGGTCAATTGCAGGCTTGACCCTTGAGTACGCAGGAAAGATAACTCTGAGTCTGACTTCTGTGATTCGGCGAGGGCTGTGTAGTCCTTGTCAAATGCAATAGCGTCGACACGTGACATAGCGTCGGCGACGACGTTATCCTCTCCCTTGATGTATTTTATGTCAGTCGTAAACTGACTGATAAAAGACAGTTGGTTTAACTGAGAAGGGGGGAGTTTTTCACGGCGTTGTACAAAAGCATAGAGAAGCGGCTTATGGTCCGTGAAAATGGTCACGTGTTGGACCTCAAGAATATGGCGGAAATGTTGTACACTTTCGTACACCGCCAGTAACTCGCGATAATAAGCCGGCCACTGCGTTTGCTGGTCCGTCAGTTTCTTGCTAAAGAAGGCAAGAGGGACCCACTTGCCATTAACACGTTGTTGAAGACAGGACCCAATGTGGACGTTGGATGCGTCAGTAAACAGTCCGAGAGGCGCGCCGTTGACCGGATATTGCAGAAGAGTGGCATTAGCTAGACTCTCCTTGCAGGCTTGAAATTGATCCAAAAGTAAAGGTGACCATATAAATGGTTTGGCACCCTTGCCTTTGGTTTCAACCACAGATTTTATAAGTGGAGCCTGGAACAGTGCAGCACGGGGCATGAATCGGCGATAATAATTCAACATGCCGAGAAAACGACGCACACCTTGGACTGTCTTAGGAGGGGGAAAGTCTAGAATGATTTGCACACGATCTTGAGGAGGACGGGTTCCCTCGGGACTGATATGGTAGCCTAAGAATGTCACTTCTCGTGCACCAAGGACGCATTTAGAGGGGTTAACTACTACTCCATAGTCTCGCAGGCGTCCGAAGAGAATACGCAGATGTTCGCAGTGAAGAGCCTCATCAGCTGAATGGACGAGGATGTCATCTACATACGGGAAGCAGAAATCGAGGCCCCGTGTAACCTCGTCGATGAACCGCTGGAATGTTTGACCAGCATTGCGGAGACCAAAGGTCATGAAAGGAAATTCGAAGAGGCCAAACGGAGTAACAATAGCTGTCTTCGGGACGTCCTCTTCAGATACAGGAATTTGATGATATGCTTTCACAAGGTCGATAGTGCTAAAAATTTTAGAGCCAGTAAGGTTGTGAGCAAAATCGTTGATGTGCCGGACGGGGTATCTATCCGGTACAGTTCGGGCATTAAGTGCGCGGTAATCGCCACAGGGACGCCATGTTTGGTCCTTTTTCAAGGCCATGTGCAATGGAGACGACCAGGCGCTTTTGGAAGGTCGTGCTGTGCCAGAATTAACCATGTCCTCGAACTCCTTTTTGGCAGATGACAATTTTTGGAGTGCCAGACGGCGAGGACGGCAAGAAATGGGCGGCCCATCGGTTGTTTTGATGAAATGCACTGTGTCATGTTTGATTATTCTGGGTAAGCCAGGAGGACGAGTGATTTCTGGGAATTCTGCGAGCACTTGTGCAGAAGCAGAATTCGCCGGGGCGATGGCTTTGACGCTTGGTTGGTCTGATGTAGCAGTGGAGCCAACGGTTGATAGGCTCGTAATGCCGTCGATCAAACGCTTGGTACGGCAGTCTGGCAACAAATGGTAGTATGCCAGAAAATCCGCACCAATGATAGCGCTGTTGACATCCGCAACGATAAAATTCCAGACGAATTGGCGACGGAGTCGGAAGTTAAGCGTCAAGGTTACAGTGCCGTATGTTTTAATTCTGCTACCATTAGCGGCGCAGAGTTCATAGTCGGAGGACTTCCTTCGATTTGTAAGCCAGCGATGAGGATAGCAGCATAAGTCCGATCCGGTGTCAATCAAAAATTGACGTTTGGTTTCCTGATCGGTTATGAAAAGACGACGGCTGAGAGGTTGTGAGCTGTCGCAATCAGTTGCCGCCACTACTGACTGCTTGCTGGGTTTTCCGACTTCCAGATACACGGAGAAATGCACCTTTTAGCCTTGGAGCCGAACTTTTTATGGTACCAGCAGTATTTAGCAGCCACACCATCATTGGTTCTGCGTGTACTCGTGCTCCGTGATCTGGAGTTGTTACGAGAATGGGATCGCCGGGATGTTAATGCTTCTATTTTTCGGCTCAGCTCTTCAATTCGTTCCACAATTTGGACGGACGAAGGTGTGGCTGCTGTTGCGTACATGTTTGCAGGACCTAGCTGAGCTTCAACAATTTTGTCGGCGATGTCCGCTATCCTGTCAAGGCCGAGATCAGCCTGGGCCGCAAGGATGCCTTGCACATGCTGTGGCAAGCGGCGAAGCCATAACTGACGCAAGATGTTGTCGTCAGTCAGTGTATTACCTGCGAGTGACCGTAGGTGACGGAGAAATAGTGACGGTTTTCTGTCTCCAAGTTCTTCGTCGCTAAGCAGTCGTTTAACTCGCTGCTCTTCAGAAATTGAAAAGCGATTTATTAGTGTTTCCTTCAATTTCTGGTACTTGCCTTCAGAAGGTGGGTTGGTGATAATATCCTCGATTTCGCCGGCCGTTTTGTGGTCGATTTGGCTGAGAATATGACTAAATTTTGTGGCATCCGCTGAAATGCCAGCCAGAAGAAATTGTGCTTCAGCTTGAGCAAACCATACCGCTATCCTATCAGTCCACAAGGGTGGCAGCTTGACAGAAACTGCCGCAGCAGTGGCGAAGTGAGATTTAGGTTGTTCTTGCAGAGCACGTAGAGCTACGTTTTCAGCTTCAAGCGCTGCTAAACGTGCCTGAAGTTCGTCAGCCATGTCAGTCACCTTTTGAGGAATTAACCAATACGCAATAACACCAGACCAAACTGTGCAGCAGTTTTAATAAGCCTTAACCGTGGGTGGGCAGCGGAAACACAACATAAAAATAATCACATACAAATCTTAATGTAAGCTTAACCACGCAATACCGATAAAAAAAAATAATGTGTAATTTTTTTTTTTAATATATTTTTTTTTTAATAAAAATAGAATAGAAAAATATATCAAAGTATAGACTAAATAGGTTAATAAAAGTGTAAACGTTACTTAGACTAACACGAGAAGTGTTCAAGATATAAACATGAGCAGTACTTGCGTGAACTGGAACGTTGATGACAGTTGACAGCTGACAGTTGACATTTGTCAGTAGTGACAGCTATCGTTCAAGTGTCAAATCTTGTCGCTGGATAACGACAGAGGGCGTGCAACGCGCCCGACTCGAATTGGTTTGGGTTGGGTTACAGGTACCTGAGTGACCACTTGAATTTGAAATATCTAAAAATAGAATGCGCACTCACAAAAAACTCTCTGCTTTAATTTGAACACTGAATGTTTGCAGCACTTTTAAACTTAAAAACGATTTTTGGAACAATAAGCACTGATAAGCGGGAACTGGGCGATGATGAGCTAAGATGAGCCGAAGCCTCGCAGTCCGCAGGTTCCGATGAGTTGTCTGCAGCAGAGTGTCCAGGGCGTGGTCGGTTTCCTCTTCTTTGTTTGTGTCCAGCTCAGACGCGGTACAAGTTCAACTCGTAGCTCGCTGCTGTTCACCTCAGGTTGACGCAATCGCAGATCACGTCGGGGTCACCACTTTGGAGACATAGGTGGAAGGTGTTCTGCCTGTCTCCTCTTACGTGTATTGGAGGTGAGGTTTTGGTCGAAGAGCGGAAGTGAAACTCCAACTTGCGTTTAAGTATTGTAATTGCCACACGTATTTATAGTTCACAGTTAATATACACTATTTAGCACATAATATAACTAATTAAAACTAGTAGGGACAAAATGAACCGATCCAGTCCGTATCCCGTGACGGTCGGCAAGCAAGGGACTCTCGCTCCATAAGGAACGCTATGGCTCGCGCGGCGCGCCCCGGATCGTAGATTCGTGTTGCCACTTAACAGGGGTGCGTTCCTGACTAACTTATAAATACTTAACTAAAACATACAGGCGACGCGACGCCACGTATTCTGAGGTGCGTTCACAAATGCACTATACGTGACGCCACAGATTTTATTTATGGAGCATCATCTGGCTAGCCTTTTCCCAACTATCTTGGAGTCGGCTTCCAGTCTAACCGGATGCAGCTGAATACCAGTATTTTACATGGCGACTGAATATTTGACCTCTACAACCCAGTTCCTGGGTAATACGATACCCCTTGGTAAGACTGGTTGTCAACATTTCGGGCTATTGACTACCCGTAACGACTGTCAAAGATCCACTAATGACAGCCGGGACCAACCGCTTAACGTGCTCTCCGAGGCACGGAGGTCCTTGGTATGTGAAGATGGTCACCCATCCACGGACCAACCGCGGCAAGCGTAGCTTAACCTGATCGATCGATTAGCCTTATGGAGCACTTAGCCTTATGGATACTTGTCTAAAATTATATAGGTACACATATAGGTAACATCACGCCTATATTTCCTGAAAGGTTAGGCAGTACCAATACATTTCACCAGTTAGGTTTACGTCCCATAAAACAGGGGGCGAATCTATTGCCGATCAACAGGGCACAATAAAATAAAAATATACCTAGCTTCAAAATTAATACTTATAGAATCATGTCCATAGATTTGTAGGCCCGTGCCGTGGCTAAATAATAACAGCTGCACAGGTCGATCGACCAGGTTAAGCTACGCTTGCCGCGGTTGGTCTGTGGATGGGTGACCATCTTCACATACCAAGACCTTCCGTGCCTCGGAAAACACGTTAAGCCCGGTTGGTCCCGGCTGTCATTCACAGATCTTTGACAGTCGTTACGGGTCGTCAGAAGCCCGAAAGTCTGACAACCAGTCTTACCGAGGGGTATCGTATTACCCAGTAACTGGGTTGTGGAGGTCAGATAGGCAGTCGCTCCATGTGGAATTCAGCTGCATCCGATTAGACTGGAAACCGCGACCCCAACATAGTTTGGAAAATGCTAGGCAGATGATGAGATTTGTAGACTTGAAACAAGATAGTTTCAAGTCTATTTCAACTAAATTGAATATCGATTTATCGACGGACATCATAACTATTATTAAACTCCTAAACTGCAAAATTCTAAGCATTGTTCCGATGTAATCCGTTTAACTTTCTAACTAGATTGAGAGATAATAATTGTAAGAAATAATCACTTGGTTATTAGAAATATATTTAGACAAAATTATTTCCTCGGAAACGTAGAAAAAGAAAGGTAAGTAGATATTATGTATGCCTGTTTTCACCCGTGGTTTTCACTACCTAAGACCTAAATGATTGCCTACATAAATTAAAGCGCGCTGTTGGGTTTTCAACGCTCAGCTCAGCGCCGAAAGTTAAAAATCCAACAGCAGGCTTCCATATAAGGTTCAATGGGAAATGGTTAGCGAGTTCAGGTTGATCTTGTAAGGCAAATCGGTTGATTCCAATATGAATTACTTTTTTAATAGGTACCTACTTACATACTAAAAAGCTAGTATGTATCCAAGTTAAAAGTCAGGAAACTACTGAATAAAAGGTAACCCCCTAACCCCTGGTCATGGTCTCTTTGTCTGCAGGACATCAAAATCTGTTCAGCCGTTAAGGCAAGGAAAGGTAGCAGACAGAGTTACTTTTGCTATAATAATATTAGGCCGGGGCCGCACTACTAAGGCGACTGCGACGCGACGGCGATTTCGTGAAAACAAAATCATATAAAATGTCGGTGGCCGCACTGCAGACGCGACAAGTGAAATTTATTTGTTCGTATCGTCGCCGGTCGTGCGGCCCCGGCCTTAGTAGTATGGAAGTATGTAAACTATAATGCGCAACAGCGCAAGCGTTGCGCTTCCTTTATGCACTGGGTATGCGCCAGTCCTAACAGCATCCTGAAAACTATAGCTGATACCTAGGTGGGACAGCCATGTGCATAACTCCAGCTTCCTCATATATGATAGAATAATTCTACCTATGCCAATATTTAAGGCATAATAGCTGCAATCAAAGTTCCCAGTCTTAATTTAGCTGCCACAAAAACTTCGTTATTATGAGTTGTTTAGTGTGTGTTAGCTGGAGTGACGTCACTCCAACTTCCTCATTCAATACAGGCAAACCAGTGAGGTTAGGGTTTTGGAATATAGTCAGAAATATAAGGCATAATACAGAGTCATTTCATACCCTTACTGGGTCATTGGATGCGCCTACATGCCACTGTGGCGTATTAATGAATACACTAGTTTCTAAGTCGTATGTATACTTACTAACCAAATGGACTACACTTATGGGTCCAAAATAAATAAAAAATAATTAATAAACATACGTGATTCATCTTCTTAGAACTTAATTAAGTAGTCCGTTCACTTATCTCTTACAACACAAAGTTAAACGACAAACTGCCTATATAATCTGTAATACCTTTCAATATTACAGCAAAATTATATGATGATAATAACACACAACAATGTAAGTGAACTAAATACCGATGTAAATCTTTTGATCGGAGAATGAATGAAGTAATTCTTTTATCGTACGGTCAGGTAACTTACTCAAACTCAAACTCAAAGCCAGTCAAAGCATTTATTTCAATTAAACCAATTACGCGCACTTTTGAATTGTCAAAGGGTTAGTCAGTCAGAAAGATGAAGCTAGTTGCCCATTCCAAAGCATAGGTACCTATCGAGAAGAACGCGGAAGAAACTCCATGGACACTCTGTCAAAATAATATGGTTACATACAAAGTCTTGGTTACATCATTCATATTCTGAGAACGATGCAGAACGTTAAAAGCGTCCGTAATGAAAAGACGAAAAAAAAACAATTCAAATATTAAATTAAAATAAGCCATGGCAGCAAGGAGATGACCAGTCCCTACTGACGGTCCCGGTTCACGAACATGACGCATGTATTAGCAGACCATTCAGCTTAATCATTTTGAAGAGAGCAAAATTATCCAACTCATGCGCCACCATATCAGCGAGACATTTGAGTGAGCATGACATACTCTCAGCCGCCAGAGCACATTCAAGTCAATGAAAGACGTACCCAGTAAATGGTAACTTTATAGTACGTACCTACATAGTACTTACACATGTGCTATTCAATTATAAAATACTAGGAGATTGAATATAAATAATGCAAAAATAGTTTTTAAAATCTTCAGCAGCTCCAAAAGTATTTTCCAATGCTAATCAATTTATTTGTGCGTCCTTACGGAGCAAGACCAGGGTACAAAAGTGTATTAAATAACACTGCAAGCTATTTTTCACATCAAATGCAGGATGGCAGGGACGTCGACACGCATCCTGCATGGCATGGATTCAGCACATGATAACCCACAACGATGAAATTTTTCGTCGGTTAAAATAAAAAGCAGCATTCCATACATTTTGACCGCGTAGGTACCTAGTGCACTTTTCTATGAAACAGCAAGTTTTCTTTTTTGTCAGGGAAATCAGAATAACAAATAAGTAAAAATTACTCCTTGATCTGCTAGCTAAGAGAAAAGTTCTCTCTCAGGGGAGTGTTTTGGGTCTATTTCAATCCTTCTACCGTACGTTTGCTCGTAAAAGGTATATTGTAAACGTGTGGCGGCATCTGCATCGCCGCATGCGAACTACGCATCACACTAACATCGCGCAAGCAGAGTTAACCGCGCAACTAGCATATAATACAACGAAATCAATCGTCGGGCAATAGCCCATCAGAAAACACCCGCTAGGTCGGCGGATCCTTCCTTTTCTATGGAGGAATAATTAACTTTGCACCCTGTTCCTCATACCTCCTATACAACGTATAAAATACAGTATAACGAGAGCGCGTCGCGAGCATGGCGTGCGCACTCGCGATCCTTCGCTCCCGAGCTCCGGTTAACTTATCTGCACTGTCTGCACCCTAATTACGTAATACACAATCAATCTCAATCTGAATCATTTTGGAGGGTATTGCTTCATATGCTCGAAAAATGTGTCTAACTGTCTTTATACTCAACAACATAAATAACGCAATAAATGTTGTTCAACTGTCAAAATGCAACCCATTGCTATTTATAGTGAGTTACGCAATTACCTGGCGGATAACTTCATAGACATTGAGTCTCGTCAAAATTGATGCTTTAATGTAACTAATGCTAACAGTTAAACCAAAGAAGATATGCGCTTCGGTAATGTTCATGTATCCTAATTAGTAGGTACGAACACGAACCACCGACAAGGGGCTCGTAGACAAGTAATGACAGCTGCACAGGTCCATCGATCTGAAGGCCAATTCTCGTAATTTATAACGTTCAAAATCTAGTCGCAGTCTCATCTCAGCGACAAACAAATGTCAAAAACTTGTCAAAATGCACTGAAATTTGAGGTATTTTTGACAGATTGAGACTGAGATCAGACTGTGAACGTTCTTAAAATTACCAGAATTGCCCCTCAGATTAAACTAAGCTTGCTGCGGTCCGTGGTTGGGTGACCATCTTTACATATCGAGACCCCTCCGTGAATCGGAAAGTACATTTAGCCGTTGTCCCGGCTATTATTCTTGAATCTTTGAAGCCCGAAAGTCTGACAACCAGTTTTACTAAGGGGTATAGTATTACCCAGTAACTGAGTTGTGGAGGTCAGATAGGCAGTCCCTCCATGTAAAATACTGACATTCAGCTGCATCTGGTTACACTGGAAGCCGACCCCAAGATAGTTAGAAAAAGGCTAAGAAGATGATGATGAACATGAACCACGCACAGTGGCAAAGCTTCTTTTGCACTGCCGCATTTTGTTGTCGTGCACGTATCGTGGCGCAAACTTGTATTGTGTAAACAACAACATTAAAAACTGAATGCAAAGAAATTTCGGCACACTTTGAGTGGCGGTAAATTAAATTACCCGTAAGCCAATGAGAGCAAACACATACAAAATATCCACACATAAACAAAAAATCAAACTCCTTTCAGAGTTTTAAAAATCGTGTCAAGGTGCCAAAGTAAGAAATTGGTCGGAAGCTAAAATTATTTTAATCTTAAGAGTGTACATATAGATACATACAGATACAATAAAATATCTTGGGTTATAACACTCCAATTGTATTGCATATATGTTTTGCAAGGCTATTTTTCAAATTAAATAAAAAATTAGATAGTGTTCTGTCCTTGTTCAAATATGATTATTATGTTTATATTCGTCTTTAATGACTCGTTATGTATGAGATAAATAGTAACCACCTATCTGGTTAATGGATCTTTGGTCTAGTGGCCGCAAGCACGACTGCTAAACGCAGGGTAATGTGTTTGAACCCCGGGTCGGGAAAAATGTTATTGAGTTTTTCCATTATGTAAGTGAGTTACTAACCGGTTTATTAACCGACTTTAATGAAACTTCGTACGCATAAGCAGAATAGAAAGCTCTAAAAAGTTAGTTAAGAACATTTTAGAAAAATAGTGTTACAGCCAAATTAGACCGATTTTAAATTTTCTTTTTTTAAATAAGACATTTCGAAAATGTTAAGTTTCATTAAAATCGGTTCATTCACTTAGAAAAACAAGGACTTGAAAGTTTGTTTGAAATGCCGTGCGTCGTAAACGCTCTTAAACCGTGGAGTTTCTTGCCGGCTCTTCCCCATAGGAAACGACTAATTGAAACTGTGCCCCTAGCTTCTAACGTTTCATAAATGCCCATGTATATGAAATAAGATATTTTTATTTTAGGCCTAGTTAGATAAACGGAATTTAGGCTTAGGGTGGATTCTAGGACACGCGTTCTCGCGGATTTTACGTCCAAACTGCGCGCGCATAATAAGATCGTCATGCTAATGTTGGTACAACAGGCACCTAAGATTATTGACAGCTTCTATGTAGGTGGATAATGCCCGTCAGGCATGCAAGATAAAGTAGGTAATATAAAGACTGAAGCACACAAAAAATCTAGATAATAGTAAAAAAAAACACTGTCATAGTATTTTACGTAACGCAAAATTAGAAAGTATTGCGTCCAAATACTATGGAACCTGTTTATCGATACAAAACGTTGTATTTTATTTACTAAACAGCATTTGAATAAAATGACACAGTAATGTCTACACGGGACTTTTTATCCGACAACGTTAAAACTGAAGGAAGTAGTATTCTGGCTGGACTCTCATAATTGGTTAGATAGATCACTAGCAGCGCCCCGCGGTTTCACCCACATAAGTTTCGATCCCGTGAAAATCTCGGAATAAAAAGTATGTATCCTATGTGTTAATCTTGGTTATAAACTATCTGTGTGCCAAATTTCATTAAAATCCGTTTAGTAGTTTTTGCGTGAAAGAGTAATCATCACTCCTCACATACTTGCGCGTTTATCCACACTAATATTATTAATTTTAAAGTAACTCTGTCTGTATGTTACCTTTTCACGACTAAACCACTGAACGGATTTCGATAAAATTTGGCAGAGAGATAGATTGCATCCCGTGAAAGGACATAGGATAGTTTTTATCGACATACCTCGCGGGCGAAGCCGCGGGCGGAAGCTAGTATAATATATATGGATAGTAGGGTTGACAAATCACAATAAATGGCAGCGCAAACTGTCTTTCTAGACGCTCCAACAAGATGCAGAGTTGCCGTTTGCTTCTGCCACTAGTCGTTACGGCATACATAGTACAGGAAGCGATCAGTTTTTTTGAGTATTCGACACGCTTCGACGTCCAATTTGAAAACATCGACATGGAACCTATCCATGTTTAGATTCGCAATACAAACACACTAGGGACGATTTATGAAACATATTCTTGGTACCTCTCCAGGTCAATTGGTTAGCGCCAAGCTGACGCTGACCTGTCACATCGCATGCGGCTGACGTTTGCTGTGCGCGCGAGCAACGTCTCTCTGGTCGCCGCGATAAGTACCGAGAGCGGGCGACTCCCACAGCCTGTCGTTAGTGTCTATCGTTGCGACTTTGCTACGCAACGGCGAGTGTCCGGAGTTTTGAACAAAATATATGAAAATCGTTCGGCCGCAGCCTGTTGTTGCTTGTAGTCGCGGCGGCTATCGCAGTCGCATGTGTGAACTGTCTTAAGGAGTCGCATGATGTTGCAATTGACGATGTGTTAAGATGTTGCTTTCAATAATCGATTGTGGGGCGAGATGGATTCTGTTCTGGAACTCTCAGGGCTATCATGACCGACCAACGGTGCAGGAAATGCAATAAATTACGATATTATATAATATGATACTAGCTTCTGCCAGCGACTTCGTCCGCGTAAAATTTCACCCTCCCCCTCTTAAGGGTGGAATTTTGAAAAATCCTTTCTTAGTGGATACCTATTCTTCACAAAGAACACAAATTTCATGTCTCTAGGACCAGCGGAAAGGCTGTGCGTTGATATATCAGGACTTTGAATTTTATATAATATAGATTTTAAAGATGCATTTAATTAATTCCAACAACAAACAAAAATATTTAAAAATTACATTACTCTTTGTGGTTGTAGAACAGTAAAAGTAAATCCATGATCTGTTCCAGCACTTCGGCATACCTTAACACGCAATTTATGGGCAAACTGGTCCCTTTTTAGTTTCCTCAGACCCTCCACCACATCCAGACTTTGTTTTAGGTGGGCAAACTGGGTCAGACCCACCAGATTTTGGCTCAGATTTTCCTCCACATGGATTTTGTTTCGAACCACCACCACCACCGCCGCCCAATTTCGGTTTACATATTTTTGGTTTACTTGCTGTAAACGGTCTTGCACTACGTGGTGTTGGCGGTCGTGGTCTACATTTCGGCGACAGTTTGTATCGTGCCTGTTTTGGTGGGCAAGGGCCGGGTGATTTACAGGGCCCTGCTGCCCTCTGTCTACGAGGAGGCTTAGGTTGGCATGGACTAGCAGAATAGAATCTATAGTTATTTAAAAATATACTTTTCATAGTACACGGTGTAGTCTTAGCACACGGATCGGATTTTTTTGGCTTTTTGCAAGGGTAGCATCTAGGCTTCTGGGGACATGTGGGGACCAACTTTGGTGGGGGACACGGGGGCACGGGGCACTTGGGGCAGTCTGTACGTGCTGTAGGAGCCGGAGGAGGACACTGAGGGGACTTTTTGTCGTAATAGAAACTGTATGCTGACTCCCATGGTAACCCACAAGCTGGGGTGCAGCTGGGACCCTTTAGTACCTGAAAATAAATTTTATATTAGCAGTTGGTTTGAGCTTTGTAATTTTACACGATGAACTACAAGGGCAGTTATCATAACCGGCATCGTGTAAGCTGTGACTCACGCATTGCATAATTTATGTATTCCGCGTGGGTAGCTCGTCCATGTATTTCGCACATTTACATGCACCACCAAAAAGCGCGTAAACGTATGTCCGAGAATCCACCCTAAGCCTATAAATTCCGTTTATCCAACTACTCCTAGGGTAATTTCTCGGACATAAGCTTCCGCGTATCGCGATTTTGTGGTGGATAAACGGAGTAACCTCTTGAGGTAAAAATCACTATTGATTCTTGCCTAAGCGTAAGGTATTTATGCTCGTGACTGTACATAATACCTATAAGTTAAAATTTCCCAGAATTCGTCACTAAATATCACTTTTCTCGAAACTCTTCAATTAAATGGCCTTTATTGGTATTGCATTGGGTACCTAATACTTTAACTAACCTTTCGATGTTACCAAATGTTCTGAAATATTAAGCAGTTAAGAGTTAGAGGAAGAAGTTTATTAACCATTTTCAAGAATTATCTACGTACCTACTCATGAACCTTGACACCAGTTATCTCAAAATTTTACTACGGCGCGGCGGTACGCGTACCGGGCAAGATATCTTCATTTAAGAAAAAATCGCTAGTGAATCTTGTGTAAGTGTATTGTATTTATGCTCGTGACTGTACAGATTATAGGTTAACCTACGCAACGGTGTTTGATGCGGTGTTCACCGTCGTATAGATAATTTATCCCAAACGGTTCATGTGTATAACTCACTGATATTACTGACATAATAATAAAGAAATTTAAATATTTTGTCAAATCGTAACAACACTGCGAAACAACCGGTCGATTCTATTAGAATCTCACCGTGAGAAGTTAGGTGAAGTGAGTTGTCATTCCATCTGATGCTATAGGGATTGGCACTAATGACAGCTCACTTCTCCCGAGTTATCACGGTGAGATTTTAACAGAATAGCACTACAGGAGCGAGTATACATTGAAAGGTTTGTTAAAGTATTAGGTACCCAATGGAATAGCAATGAAGGCCATAACATTTTAGCGTTTTATGGAAAGTGATATACTTAATGACGAACTCCAGGAAACTTAAAAAAATACATAAAAATTGCATTTTCTAGAACACCATGAAACATGAATGTACCATGAATTTTTGCCTAGGCTTTATGGGGTGCTTGATTGTTGCAAATGGGTCACACTATAACGTTCTGGAAGGAATATGCCAAATTACAAGTCACCCTCTATACATACAGGTACAGTCACGAGCATAACTTAGTACATGCCTGCATAGTTACGCAAAATTCAAAACCAGTTTAATCGTGAAATTAAAATGGCAACTTTAAGAAAATACCTATTTCATAATAGTATGGTTTCTATAATAATACAGGGTTGTATATGGCAAGGACATCGAAGCACAAACTTTAACTCTTGTTCTGTGAATTCAGCACATTAAAAATATATGTAATATGGAAGTACTTCTGTAGACGGTATGATAAAATGTATGCGATTTTGAAATGTCATATTACGACATTTGCAAATAGTCAAAGTGTCCCGGAACGTGTTAAACGTAAAGGTGTGAGATACATGGACGAGTTATCCGCGCGAGATAGGTTTCAATGCGTGAGTCACACATTACACGATGTCTATAGACTGCGCATGTGTCTGGACTTGCGCATGTTTACGCATCGTGTACAAGCACCTTTAATAATATAAAAGTAATGAATATAAATTAAATTTTAAATAAAACACAGATGTAAATAACTCTATAATATAATGGTCTTCTAAGAACCCGTTTACCAGTTACTTATAACGGTTATAATAACTGCCCTTATAGTCCATCGTGCCAATAAATGGCAAAGATCGAACCAAATACAAATTCATTTCCGGGTACTAACGGCTTCAATCTGCACCGCTTGTGGGTTACCTTGTGAGGCTTTATATAATTTCTTTTACGACCAATCGTGACTCGCGTTCCTCAGAAGACTAGATCCGTGTGCTAAGACTTCACCATGTACTATGAAAACTATTACTTTAAATGACTATACATTTTATTTTACTATACAGGGTGGCAGGGACATCGACGCAAAACCTGTTACCTTGGACGTTTACATGGATGATGATTCATCATCCACACCAGGCTATAATAAAAAACACGAAAAGTTCTGTCTGTCACCTTTTCACCCCTAACCCACTGTTATGAAATTTGACACACAAGTAAAAATAAGTAAGTATTAAAAAAATATAAAATGCGATTTAGACTAACTTTTTTTGAAGCTTGATGTGTCATGTCTTAAGGTGTCACATAGTGTTGCAATTTACAGAATCTTGTGTTAAATTGTTGCTTTCAATAATCGATTGTGTGGCGAGGTGGATACTGTTCTGGAACTCTCCGGGCTATCATAACCGACCAACGGTGAAGGAAAATGCAATAAATTACGATTTTAAACATGCATTTAATTCCAACCACAAACAAAAATATATAAAATTACACTCTTTTTGGTTGTAGAACAGTAAAAGTAAATCCATGATCTGTTCCAGCACTTCGGCATACCATAACACGCAATTTATTTGCAAACTGGTGGTTTTTTTTTTTTAATTCTATCACATACAGACTTTTTTTTAGGCGGGTCCCCAGATTTTGGCTTAGTTTTTCCTCCACACGGATCTTGTTTCGAACCACCACGACCACCGCCAACTTTCGGTTTAGTTGCTGTCACTGCACAACGTGTTGGTGGTCGTAGTCTACATTTCGGCGACGGTTTCCATCGTGCTGCCCTCTTTTTACGTGGAGCCTTAGGTAGGCATGGACTAGCAGAATAAAATCTACAGTTATTTAAAAGATTCATACTTTTCATAGTACACGGTGTAGTCTTAGCACACGGATCGGATTTTTTTGGCTTTTTGCAAGGGTAGCATCTAGGCTTCTGGGGACATATGGGGACCAACTTTGGTGGGGGACACGGGGGCACGGGGCACTTGGGGCAGTCTGTACGTGCTGTAGGAACCGGAGGAGGACACTGAGGGGACTTTTTGTCGTAATAGAAACTGTATGCTGACTCCCATGGTAACCCACAAGCTGGGGTGCAGCTGGGACCCTTTAGTACCTGAAAATAAATTTTATATTAGCAGTTGGTTTGAGCTTTATAATTTGACACGATGAACTACAAGGGCAGTTATCATAACCGTTATTAAATAAGTAACTAGTAAACGGGTTCTTAGAAGGCCATTGTGTTATTGAATTATTTACATCTGTATTTTATTTATAATTTCAATAGTTACTTCAATATTTTTTATAAAACTGAAGGTACATGATGCGTTAACATGCGCAAGTCCAGGAACAGGGGCGCAATGTCAGCATAATGTAAATTGCAATTTTTATGCGCTGGAATGATTAGGTTAGGAAGCGTTGGATTAGCGTTTCTCATTGTAAATATTAGGTACTTGGTTTTATCTGTATTTAATGGTAAAAGATTTTTATGAAGCCAATTAGACACAGTATTAAAACCATTATGTGCTACCTCATAGACTTCGGCCTTTGATTTAGCTGAAAGAGCAACTTTAAGAAAATACCTATTTCATAATAATATGGTTTCTATAATAATACAGGGTTGTATAAAGCAAGGACATCGACGCACAAATGTTAACTCTTGTTCTGTGAATTCAACACATGATTCTAGATACCTAGGTGCTGAAAAAAAATCCCGTTACATACAAAAGAGCCTATGTGGTCGAAACGTATGGAACAGTTTTTTTTTTATTACCGACGAAAAATTTTAACTTATTCAGAATCGTGTACTGAAGGCAACATAACAGGCCGCGCGTCAATGTCCCTGCGACCCTGTATTTTATTTTATTTATAGCATATAATACGAAAATAAGGACACGCGGTTAACTCCGAAAAGGTAGGCAGAGCTGTATTACACTATCACCCACATTTTCTCAGTTACAGTCACACATCCAAGCATCAGGGCTACTAAGAATATTCTAGCCTAATAGAAAAACCAAATAACATTTTGCCCGACTCAGGGATTCACAAACACATTACCCTGCTTTCAGTAGTTGTGCTTGTAGCTTGCAACTATGAAACCAATGATAGCAAGTCAGGTGGCGTCTTTATTTATCTACTTGAGCTTAAAAACGTGTAAAGGTGCGAGATACATGTACGAGCTGCTCGCGCGAGATACGTATAGTACTCAATGCGTGAGTCACACGTTACACAATGTCTATATACTGCGCATGTGTCTGGACTTGCGCATGTTTACGCATTGTGTACAAGCACCTTTAGTGTTATAAAAGTAATGAATAAAAATTTAAATTTTAAATAAAATACAGATGTAAATAGCTCTATAAATAATTGTCATCTAAGAACCCGTTTACCAGTTACTTATAACGATTATAATAATTGCCCTTAGTCCATCGTGCCAATAAATTGCAAAAATCTAACTAAATATAAATTCACTTTCAGGTCATCGTCCTTGGGAGTCATCATACAGTTTCTTTTACGGCTTTTCGTGCCTCCCGTTCCTCAGAAGCCTAGATCCGTGCTAAGACTTCACCATGTATTATGAAAACTATTCTTTTATATGACTATATTACTTTAAATGACTATACATTTTATTTTACTAAACAGGAGTGGCAGGGATATCGACACAAAACCTGTTACCTAGGACGTTAACATGGATGATTCTGGACCGTTGCGTCTATGTGTTGAAATTGTTTGTTAGTTAAAAAAAAGATCGCTCTTCCATACATGTTGACAGCGTAGGTATTGGTTTTTTGTAGGAAAAGCAGATATTTCTCCTAAAAGGTTTGTACATACGGTTCCGCAAATGCGGGAACGTATGTCCAAGACTTCACCTTAGGCCTAGATGGATAAACAAAATGTATAAGGTGGATTCTCAGACATACGTTTCCGCAAATTCACCTTAAGACGGATTTTTATGGATGAACTTAATAACTGCTGTAAATCAGCACTTTCTGAATGAAAACAAACAATATTAAGAGAAGAAACAATTATAAATTTAAGAATCTAATAAAATGATTGAGGCACATTGTTTTTTAACACTTCATCATCCACATTATATTAAAATTAAAAACGCGAAAGTAACTCTGTCTGTCACTTTTTCAGCCCTAACCGATCGTTATGAAATTTGACACACTTAAAGTCTGAGACTTGGAAAAGGACATAGGCTACTTTTCATCCTGAATATGCATTAAAAAATATAAAATACTAAATGTGATTTAGACTAACTTTTTTTTAAACTTGACCTGTCATGTCTTACGTGTCGCATGATGTTGTAATTTAGAGAATCTTGTGTATGTTGCTTTCAATAATCGATTGTGTGGCGAGGTGAATACTGTTCTGGAACTCTCCGGGCTATCATGATCAACGGTAAAGAAAATCCAATAAATGACGATATTACATGATATTTTAAACATGCATTTAATACCACGAACAAAAATATTTAAAAATTACACTGTTTGGTTTTAGAACAATACAAGTAAATCCATGATCTGTTCTAGCACTTGACATACCTTAACACGCAATTTATGGGCACACTGGTCCCTTTTTAGATTCATTAGACCCACAAGCTTTTTGTTTAGGCTCACAAGCTTTTGGTTTAGGCTCACATGTTTTTGGTTTTCCACACGGTTCTCTCGGACCACCACCATCACAACCAGATTTCGATTTACATGCTTTTGGTTCACATTTCGGTTTGCATTCTTCCTTTTTTGGTGCACTAGGTTTGGGTTTACAGGGCTCCGCCTTCTTAGTTCGATCCTTAGGTTTGCATGGACTTGCAGAATAAAATCTATACTTATTTAAAAGAATAGTCTTCGTAATCTTAGCGCATGGATTGGAACTTTTCGGTTGTATGAAAGGGTAGCATCTAGGCTTCTGGGGACATGTGGGGACCGCCTTTGGTGGGGGACACAGGGGCACGGGGCACTTGGAGCAGTTTATACGTGTGGTAGGAGCCGAAGGAGGACACTGAGGGCACTTTTTGTCGTAATCGAAACTGTATGATGACTCCCAAGGTAACCCACAAGCTGGGGTGCTGACGAGAAGGGTTGGCACCTGAAAATAAATTTTGTATTTGTAGTTGGTTTGAGTTTTGTAATTTTATTTTCACGATTGACTATGTAAAGGCAGTTATCATAATCGTTATTAGTAACTGGTAAACGGGTTCTTAGAAGACCATTATAATATAGAGTTGTTTACGTCTTTATTTTATATATAATTTCGATATTTGGTTAATAACTTTTATTTTAGACGAGACTTGGATCAACGAAGGCCACACAAGTTGCCACGTCTAGAGGGATGTAGACATTATAATACTAAAGGTCCTTGTGAGCTGGAAAGAGCGCAGGGAGGCCTTTACCCGTCAGTGGGACACTAATGGCTGATAAAACAAAAAAAAAATTGTGCTTGTACACTATGCTTGAATATGCGCAAGTCAGGGCACATGCGCAGTCTATGGGCATTGTGTAAGGCGTGACTCACGCATTGCTTATTATTTCGTGTGTATGTATCTCGCACCTTTACATGCTTAAGCTTAAATAACTTGCACCTCGAACAAGAGCCGTTAACACTGCTATTTTGTATTAGGTCTAATAAAATATACTAAAAAAGTAATCACTGAGAGCTCATGTATAAAATATCGTATTTTGAGTATGTCATTGAAATGTGTCACAAACCGAACCGCCGCGCCGGTTCGCCGAACTTAAGTTGAAGCAGGGTTTGCAAATCGAACCTGATCGATCGACCTCAGCGGCTGTTACTATTTAGCCACAGGCCCCTCTTTAGCCACATATAAATAAAACAAAGTCGAGTTAGTTACACCATTTATTAATTCATTTTCTCATACATTTTGTGAAAATGAATTGCAATTGGCTTTTTTTTTTGATTAAGTTAACACAACATTTTATTCTGAGGTGGTACGAAGCTCGATGGGTCAGCAAATTTTCTAGAAACTATCACACATTACAGGCAAGCCGCACCGGATTTCTTTGCATTGGAACGCGAAGCGATGCGAGCCGATGCAGCTGTTATATTTGGACTTTAAGTTGTCGCATGACGTTGGAATTCTCATAATCTTGTGTTAAAATGTCATATCAATAAATTAGTTATAAGTATGTTATTTTAAACAGCATTTAATAAATCACGAGCAAACATATTTCAAACTCACTTTTTTTGGTTAAGAACAATACAAATAAATGTGTACAGGTGTATCATCAGCACTTAGGTTTTGGGCACTGTACTTTAGGAGGTTGTGGGCAAGACTGTTGGTTCTTTCCTCTAGGTGGAGCCGCCGAACGAATTTTCAGTTTCGGTGAACAATAATTTTTCCGTCCCGATTCTTTCTTTTTTGGACATTTCGGTACCGGCTTGCACTGTACCTGTTTTGGTCCACAAGGGTTGCTCTTACACGCTTTAGCCTTCCTTCTACGTCTCCTAGGTTGACATGGATTAGCAGCATAAAATCTACAGATATTTAAAGGAACAGTTTTTAAAGCAAACGGTATACTCTCATTAAATGGGTCGGATTTTATCGGCTCTTTGAAAGGGTTACATTTACTCGTAAGCATCGGGGGACATGGGGAATATGGGAGATAGTTTTGCTTCACGGGCCACTTGGGGTTCTTTTGGTCGTAATAGAAACTGTATGATGACTCCCAAGGTAACCCAGAACCTGGGGTGCAGATTGGACCGGTTTGCACCTGAAAATAAACTAGGAATTTGTAGTTGGTCTGAAGTTGGTAATTTAGCAGCTTATATAACCGTTATAAGTAACTGATAAACGGATTCTTAGAATACCATTATTTTAGGGGTTATTTGTATCTGCATTATATTTTATTAATTAATATTTTATTAGAAATCATAATTTTAAAACAATAAAGGTGCTTGTACACGATGCGTGTAACATGCGCAATATGCGCATATAGCTATAGGCATCGAATAACGACATAAAAGCGTGCGCGAGGCCAGTGATTTAAGGTTATTTTACACGGCGCAATTTTCTTTAGTATGTTAGCCCATTCTCTCATCTCACACAGGGTGACGGCAACTCAACCTAACGTTGCCAACTGGTACTCTCACATGGTGCAACTCAAGATGTATCAATTTTAGTCATTTCATTTTTCATTAAGACACCGTTTACTGTGCACACGTCTCACAGGATTGATATTTAATGGAGTCAATTTATTTTTATTACTGGCACAGAAGGAATCGTCAGAGAAGAAGATTTTGGATTCATCCCTATATTGAAAATATTAACCTTCTGGACCAATTTAATATATATTTTTTTACTGCGACGATATGACACGCGATCGCCAATTTTACGAAAAATTCGTTGTCAACGACCGAGCGACCTGTAGTGCTATTCTGTAAAAATCTCACCGTGATAACTCAGGTGAAGTGAGCTTAAAGTGAGCTGTCATTAGTGTGAATCCCTATAGCATCAGATGGAGTGACAGCTCACTGCACCTAACTTCTCACGGTGAGATTCTAACAGAATCGACCGGCTGTATGTGAAAACCTAGGTGAAAAGAGCTATCAAGGTGGTGTCAATCTTCTAGTATCAGGTGGAATGACAGATCACTTCACTCTCACTTCACCTAAATTTTCACGGTGAGACTTTTACAGAATAGAACGGCTGTACTGCCAATCGCGCGTGACTGGTTGCGTCGCCGTTGGCAACTAGTTGCCGACAAGTTGCGTCGTGTGAGAACCGCCATAGAAACGTGGTAAGTGCTAAAGCAATTGGTTGTGTCGGCATTGAAAACTGGTTTTATGAGGTTTAATTTTGGCCACCTCGTGTCAGAATAGCCTAAATGTACGTGTATAGCTACATGCGTACGCTACCCACGCGATTTCCATATTTATGTATTTCAAGAGCCTTCAACGATCCTGTTTCACAACAGGTGTAATTAAACAGACCATAGACCAACAACTATGAACACGTGCTAAAAAAAACACGAAGGGTTCCGTACCACCATACAATATTTACACTACATATAAAATAACGGTAAAAAATCACGTTTGTTGTACGGGAGCCCCACTTAAATATTTATTTTATTGTTTTTAGTATTTGTTGTGATAGCGGCAACAGAAATACACATTCTGTGAAAATCTGTCTAGCTATCACAGTTCATGAGATACAGCCTGGTGACAGACGGACAATGGAGTCTTAGTAATAGGGTCCCGTTTTTACCCTTTGGGTACGGAACCCTAAAAACAAACAAAAAATGTGTTTGAATCGTTGCGACTTTTTCGTCAATATGACCTGCTCAGCACCAAATCAATATAAATTGTCTTACCTCATCAAGCCATTTGCTGGTTACTAGTTTCTCCGAAGACACCCATTTCAAAGATAAGATTTCTGATTTCCGGGGAAGAAGAGCTTCTGCATTATTTATTGTACTTCTTTTTACAGAAGCTTGCTTATAGTGGTCAAAGTTGGGTCTACAAAGGGATATAGCCCTCGGTACGGCCAACCGGGAAAAACTAGATAGAATTCGAGTATCATGTGTTGCTAATATATCACTAAAATTATGACACCCTAGTATTACATTTTTCACGTTTAATTTTATTCTCGTAGACATATTAAAAATATCACAAAAAAATTTATCCGAAAATGTCAGTCAAATGAAAAACACGAAAACTATTATGTCAATTTTAATTTGACACAAATAGTTTGTATGCAATTGTGTTATACCAGTATTTATTTCGTTTTTTTTTTCGTTATTTCCGTTAAAGCTTATATTTATTTTGATGATTCTTCCGAATATGACATTATCATTCTCTCGCCCATATCCCATTGGGGTCGGCGCAACATGTTTTCTCTGCCATATTTATTTATTTGCTGTCATCTCAGGCCCCCTAAAAAGGTCAGTTTGGCAGAATCATAAAACAATTCATATCACGCAATTCATCTGTTTGACAGTTTCACACCTATATATCCCTAAAGGGTTAGGCAGAGGTGTACCTATAGCATTTTACGAATCTCCATACAAAACTGTCATACGGATGAATTGCGTGATATGAATTGTTTTATGATTCTGCCAAAGTGGCATTTTTAGGCCCCCAGTTGTCCCCCCTTTCTAACCATGAATATCTTACACACAGTCCTATCGTTTCTTCAAAATGTACCTACCTATCTAGTTAGTATTCTTTGGCCAAAGAATTAGCATTGCCATTCAACGTGGCAATGCTGCCAGTCTTCTGGCCACGTTTTCGGATGACAGCGATGCGGACGAGTACTTCGACGCCTAAGTGACCTTTGTTTTTGTATTTATTTATATAATAAGTTAGTTTATAGTCATTTAATTTAGTATCTAGTGTAAATAGTTAGTTACATTTTCTTAATTAAAAATATTATAAGATATTAAATTAAAAAATAAAACACTTGGTTATGTTGAAAGCTTTATCGTATTCAAATAAAATAGAATTGATTTCTAGTTAGAGATATAAATACAGAGCTATCTAAGGCGCATTATATTTGTCGGGTTTGAGTTTATTTATTGATACAAAAAGAGGGTTTTCGAATGAAGAAATATATTTTATTCCTTTTTCTTACTAGCATAATCAGCCTAAAATGTTCCCACTGCTGGGACACAGGCCTCTTCTCTGTGAGAGGGAGTGGATCATAATCCACCACGCGGGCCCAGTGCGGGTTGGCGGATGTCATGTCTTCGAATTTTTGGTTCTAGGACATGCCGATTTCCTCACGATGTTTTGCTTCGCCGTGTTGAGAACAGTGGTTACGAAATAATTTGCACAAAGTGCCTGTCTGGATTCGAACCTACAACTCCTAAGGCGCGGCCATTACCACTGGGCCACCACTGCTCTGAGAGTATTTGCTTACTCATGATTGCCCTATAGGCTACAATTGTAGGTCCTGGGTTAGACTCCCGTGTCGGGCAAACTGCTATTGGGTTTTTTCATTACGAATTTCTCAGTGGCGCAGTCTGGATATAGGGCGAGCCTATTGCCATCAATCAGGTACAAATCCGGGTGCTTTTTTTTGTAAGGATGGGAAATCATCAAATGACCTCTCCCGCTGTGGGTTGAGCGAGAGGGAGTGTCAGGCTTTTACTGACTAAAACTCATCCATGTTCCTTCTTTGCCCTCTGCGTTCCGGTGCCACGGTAACTCTTTCGAACAATCCGGCGACCCCGGCAAAAATCCGGGTGTTACTCAGAAATTCCAGATGGAAAAACCCAATAACACTTTGCCCGACCCGGGATTCGAATCCTCATGTTCAGCAGTACCGCTTGCGACCACTAAACCAACGAGGCAATCAAATTCGAAATAAATCATAAACAATACCATAAAAAAATCTTCTCATAACCATAATGCACTTGCGCTTTTTCAAGTTTACATAATATATAATGTGAAGGTTGTAGACTTTCATAGGCGGGGAGGCTTCGCCGGCGCACGCCGCCGTCAGTCGCAGGAGACGCGCGCACCCTCGCGCATGTGTAGTGACGGTTACTCTACCTTTTAAACTTTTCTATAGTGCTGTGTATGGATAAAATGAGGCTAATATTTTGGGTAAGTTCTAAATCAGTGATATTTATAGATACCTGTACATTTTTCGGAGATTTTTTTTTCTTAGTGAAAGTTTTTCTGTTGGATATTCGGATTTTCGTGTCCAAGTGTTTTCGATTAAAATGTAAAAGTGGGAAATCATTGTGTCAAATTGTTGTATGTTTGGACGAGTGTGTGACCCATCGGAATATCTGGCGGTGATAAAAAAAGAAAATTCGATGTTGTATTTTTGGATATTGGTATATAATATATATCGGCTGAGGATTTTGTGGTGTCAAAATTTATTAATTAATTATGACGTGAAGATTAAATTCAATTACGTGTTAGGGCAAAAAAATACATGCACATAATTATGTACTAATTATGTGTATATATTTTTTTTAAGATTTAAACTTACTTTACCTATTTTAAAATGTAACAAATAAATCTAGATTTCTTCTGAGTTCAAAACACGTGTAAAAGTATTAGAAAACCGACTGCGTTATTTAAAAATAACGCTTGACCGTACAATTTCTCTCTAGACATAGACTTCTATTTATAAAGCAGTCACAGCAAAACAGCTTTCAATTAAATTAATTCTTACATAATTGGACAATATAATAAACTGATATAACGAAACACATTTAAAAATCCATAAATTATACATTCAAATAACATCCCATAAAAATATTACCATAGACTTTTATAACCAAACGAACATTCATTTAGGAGAATGAGCAAGTAAATCATAGAAAACTAAAATTTCACCTGCATAATGATGTACAAGATGTATATATATTTTCTATACATTCTCAGTGATTACGTAAAATGTACAGAAATGTTTGTCAAAAGTAGGTCGACTCGTCGTCGGTCAGATTCGCGGACGGAACTCCTCGGTGTAAAAGACATCGACGCGCGCTCTCGGAAGGTGCACACAGTTTTCACCTATTTACTTTATCTCGCGTCTGCGGCTGTAATATACAACTGACAATGTCCACTCTCTATATTAATCTAGCTAGAGAGTATCTGGTTTTGCCTGTTAATATAAAACACGGATAGAATGAAATTATTTCATAATCATACAAGATGTATTTGAAATATTAGGGAAGTGACGTTGAAAATTGTATAATTATGATAATGTATGCTGATGTATACAAATTATTTTTTGACATATTTTTTGTAACAATAATCAAGTCAATCGTATTATAAAAACTATATTTATTAAGAAGATTTCTTAAACGTTAGCGTAAAGCGATATCTTTGAAGCTCACAAAGATTTAATGTTCACAGTATAGAATTATACGTTGTTATTCACAGTCACGTGATCAATGTTCTAAAACTCCTATTTTCTATAAAATCTTGGACAATCTCGGGCATTAACCTCTAAGCATCCCCTCATCTCGCGCGAGACGTCAATAATTACAGCTTCAGACTTCCGGCATCAGGTTTATGCAACAGAAATGCATAAGGCTACCGTTTGCATAAATGTAATTAACGTTTATTATTTAAAGTAACGAATTGTGAGTGCATTCTGAGATTAATTTTATTTATTTGAATGAATTGTTTAAGTTTCACGAATTTAAAAAAAATGGTGCTGGTGAAATCTCTAAATTAGATTTGTACGTTATGAAAGTAACATCGACGATATTTGATCTATTCTAGTGACCTAACACGATGTTTCTCTTAAGTTATGTAATACGTGAATCAATAACAATCTATACAATGCATTACTTAACACACATTTGAATTTTAAGTTACTTTAAAAATGTTCCACTTAACATTGAGTAATACATGGATATTGTTCACCCAGGGAACCAAACTTGAGACCTTGAACAACGTAAACAAGTAAAAGTAAGTAAAGCAACATGCGAAAGTTGCTAAATTTTGCCCAAAGTTTAGATTGTATGTATTTTTTCTTATAATTAATGAAATGCCAAGGTCGTTGGCAGATATACCTACGCAATACTTCAGTAACCATCTCTTCCTTACGAAATTATATTTTGTGGATCTACTACCACAGGTGTTGATGATTCTATATAAGAAGTTTAAGGCTGACAAAATAAATATTGTAATTAATTAATCATATCAAAGCAAGACATATATTTAAGCAACGGTGCCAATATTTTAGGGTCCAGTCATTAATATATTCATTTAAAAATAAAACAGAAATAGTTGACATTAATGATAACGACATAAATAAAAAAGAAACTGCAATAATATAACATTGTAAGTCAAAGCATTATCCTCCTTTCAAAACACATGTGAATAAAAAAATTAAAAACACTTATAATATTAATTACGAAATCTAACACATTTTACAAAGTTCATACTATTAAAATGATGTAACATTACTACAGAGAAAGTGTAATTCCAAATTAAAATCACTCATTTTTGCATTTAACAGACATATGAGTATACAATTACATCATAATTGCACACAAAAAGTTATTAAGAACATTTTTAAATGTATTCTAAATTATACAAGTTAAAATTAAATGTATACTAGAATATACATTTCAAAATAAAATGTGATATTATGGGCGTATTATGAAAGTAAATAAAGTGATTAATATAACGTTTTATTGCGAATAATTTGCAGTTTCATGATAGATTAGGAGGAGGATTAAATCTTAAATTGTATATTTATGGTTTTAATTTAAGCGTTACTTATCCAATAAATCGTCGCTCATATTGAAATTGGTTCTATATCAAAAATAACAAGTTTACAGGAGAGTAAAAAAACAGTATACTGGAAAAAACTTGTTAATGACACCAAAATGTTTTTTTAACTAAGTAAGTAAGTAATGTTTTAAAGTTAAAAACATTTTGATGTCATAAAAGATTTTTTTCCAGTTTGCTGTTTTTTTACTCACCTGTAAAATTGTTATTTCTAACATGCTCAACAACTAATTACAATATGAACGACGAAATTGCAATAATAGGTATCATGGTTTATTCTTATGTTGTTAAAATGATAAAGATATTTTAAGTTTACGAGTAAAGAAGTAATATCAGCTAAGTTTTCTATTAAACTTTTCTTGATGCTTTAATTTGTATTTTACTATCAAAACAACGAACTTAAAAATCATTAACGCCCTGATACCTAAAAGACATCTCAATTTCTTTTCTCTTAAACTCAAAACAAAAACAGAATATCTATTAAACTATACCATAGTTTCACACAGTTTACATTTGGGTAAAAAAATGTCACAAGAAATGACACTATCATCCGTATAAACGAGACTACCTGAGTGACATAGAGGCAGGAACTAACAGGTGCGAGTCGTGACCGGCGAGCGGTGACAGACAATCAATATACAGATTATACAGAAGTATCAACACGGACAATATCAAGCTTTAACGAACACATATTTATTGTGTGTTTTTTTACCACATGGTTCTGGTAGTTGAGTTTAATAAATAATCCCCCCTATATTGTAAATATTATAAACAATCAATAAAACATTTTATTAAATTATGTCGCCTTGAGGACATATCATGCCAATAATTATATTATCATTATATCGTGTTAATTTTATGAAAAGTCTACAGATAGCACTAATTGAATTTAACATTACACTACATGATAGATAGAATAATCTTTAATCTGTGCACTATGTAAGAAGCAAGCAACAAGCTTGACAACACAGCTAAGGGTGCCTTGATTGGAGCTGGAAACCTCGACTGTGGACCTTGTCATCGAGGGCCAACTCCAATTACCTAAGTTCATTGCCCTGACAGACATCAAGACTAAAGTTTTATAACAGTAAGACAGAAAACTATTTAAAGAATAGTAGGTATTATAAAAGACACGTGACTGCAAGCTTTATACAAGGCGTTACAGACTAAACGCAAGTCCTGAAAGTAGTTTTTTCATAATTGATTACTGAATTAATTTCAGTAACTTTTAATACAGGTTATGTACAGACTCCAGTACATCAAGCTACTACAATCTGTCACATTTCTTTAATAGATTTTCAACTTTATCGCTAAAGTTTAAGGTTCAAGGTTGATTGGGAAAATTTTACAGTTTCGGGTCGCTTGATGTGCTTGCGTCTGTACTTTGCCATACTGACCGCCGCGCCGATTGAGCCTAAGAAAGTTTAATTTTATATCAAGGCCATAAGACTCAATTTTAAATGCATAAATTAATGCTAGATCAACACAATTTTCTTAATAATAACGATTAATACATTTAAGTTTTGATTATTGTATTATGCTTTTGACTCCATACTCTAATTGAGTTGGTGGGGTCTTGCGTTAATAATGTTACATATTGTATTCCGACATTCAAGACATTATGGAGCTGTAAGTAGCTACATAATGTCTTGAATGTCGGAATACAATATGTAACATGAACAACGGAATGTTTAATTAATAATTTTAGTTGTTTATTGAAAGAATTTAGACTTCTGAACTTCATTGCTGTGTACTATTGCTTCGTGAGTCGAAAGTTACGCACGATTGGCTGCAGTGAATGGGAAGACACGTCCGACGCGGAGTTTGTTTTGTAGAGCGTTCAAGAAGAAGCATAGTATAGCGAAAGATTAGAATAAAGATATTTTGACAGATGTGTGTGATAGGAAAATATTTGTTTGGATTTGATGTTGAAACGGGAAATGGGATAAGATTAGGCAGTGTGACTGCGGTGAACGACCAAGGTTTTATCCAAATCATTGTGTTTTATGTTATCACTATAACAGATAATAGGTTTAGAATACAGCATAATCAGCCTATAATCTTCCCACTGTTGGGACATAGGCCTCGTCTCGGTGAGACGCAGTGGGCCGTATTCCACCACTCGGGCCCAGTGACGGTTGGTAGATTGTGACATCTACAAACTCGCACTGTGTCCTCGTGGTGTCTTCGAATTTTTGGTTCTAAGGCATGCCTGTTTCGATCACGATTTTTTCCTTCACCGTTTTGAGAGCAATGATAAAGAAGTAATTTACACAAAGTAAAACGCCTGTCTGGGTTCAAATCTGCGCCTTACAACTCGTAAGTCGCTCTCAAAATAGGGGTTTTTAGAATACAGTGGTCTCAAAAAAGAGGTTCCTAAATTCCCAATACAAAATTTACGGAAGTATGTATAGTTTTACACACCATATTTTCTCGACGTAAACGTGCTTGAAATGAAAAGCATAGTAACCTATGTAAATATTTAAATACCAATTCAAACATTTCTTCGGTGTGCAGGCAGGTACATTATTTAAATTACAAAGGCATGCGTTTCCGCATATAAATATATATCCTATAGGTTTAAATCGGGCAGTATGTTAGTGAAATCTGGTAGTTTCCGACTTGAACCAAGCAGGCTGTACATGTTTGCAATATCAACCAGCATATTAACCAGTCCACCTTAACCTAACACTATACAACGACATGCACGTATGTATATAATTATATACCTATACGAATTTAAGTATGTGCTTTACAGTTAGTATAGAGGTTGTGATTTTTTTTAGGGTTCCGTACCGAAAGGGTAAAAACCCTATTACTCCACTGTCCGTCTGTCTGTCTGTCTGTCTGTTACCAGGCTGTATCTCATGAACCGTGATAGCCAGACAGTTGAAATTTTCACATAATGTGTATTTCTGTTGCCGCTATAACACGACAAATACTAAAAACAGAATAAAATAAATATTTAAGGGGGGCTCCCATACAACAAACGTGATTTTTTGCCGTTGTTTTATATGTAGTGGTAAATATTGAATGGTGGTTTCCGTTCTCGCACCCTTCGTGTGTGAGTCCAACTCGCACTTGGCCGGTTTTTTTTTATTGTCGATCAGGGTTAAGGCTGCTTTTTTTTAAATTCGACTAATAATTTCAGATGGAGGGTAGCTACTGCTATTCTGCCATGTTAAAACAAGAGAAAACAGTTCAATAAAGCCTCATTTCCTTTGGATTTATAATATTTTTAGCTGGGCACTTATTAATGTAGGTATACAAATTGCTTCCTACAACCTTAAACATTATTTAAACACGCTGTATTTGTATGTATGTCATTACCGTCCCTTTTACTTTGGAACTGTAACTGGTTCGGTTGTCAAAAATCGCTCGAATTTAAAGTGACATTTTACAATCCGGTGTTGAAATATTTTTAGCGTTGTAGGTCATAATTGAAATTAATAGTGTGTACAGGTGCGCCTACCTAAAGATTTTTATCGTGCACTTTAAAGATTTGGCATACCTTTTTAACAACTGAGCAAGATTGAAATGAAAGTCTTTGATTTCGCAGTAACCGAGTCAATATCGTGCCTGAGGTGCCCTAGAATACCTATAAAAATACTTTACTTTTGACGAAAACCTGAATAAGAATCTCTCATTAAATTGTATGTTTTGTAATGTTAAATGTATTTTTTGTGAGTTTAATAAATTTTATTGACTATAAACTAACTTATTATATAAATAAATACAAAAAAACAAAGGACACCTTAGGCGTCGAAGTACTCGTCCGCATCGCTGTCATCCGGAAACGTGGCCAGAAGACTGGCAGCATTGCCGCGTTGAATGGCAATGCTAATTCTTTGGCCAAAGAACGACCCAGCCCTCTGGTCACGAGAAGTGTCGACCAGCCCAACTTTTTTGTTATATATTTTCTGGTGTACAATAAACATAGAGCAACACAGGCCACCGGCGGACGGTTTAAGCGTAAAGAGGTAACAGACACACTTTCGCATTTATAATATGAGTATGGATTAAGTCGCTTTTCGTATCTGTGTGTGTGACTGCATTGTCTTAAACTACGCTACGGTTTTGATTCGGCTTACGCCATCAACAACAACTGGTCCTCAGCAGCTTCGAACACAGAATTAGAAAGAGAGTAGAGAGGCCTTTGCCCTGCAATGAGACATCACAGGCTAATAATAATAATAATTACGTCGTAATTTAGAAAATCTATTCCTAAAGGTTTATGTGTATAATACATTAATAATAAAATTTTGACCGCCACACGTAAAAAAATCAAAAACGTGCTCTCGGCGTCAAAGTCTGTCATGTAGTCGAACCGTGGCGTGCTGGGCACATTTTGATTTGTCATCTAGACATGACTGTGGCGGTCAAAAGGTTAAACTTAATCTCGATGCTTTGTCAAGACGTCAAACCAGTGTGTACCAAGGTTTTGGCGCTAGTTTTTAATATAAACAACAACAAAAAACTTTTATATTACATATACGGTATACCACTAAGTCGTGACGTAAACAAGGGTGTGCAGTACCGCTACGGTTGGCTGACATCAGCCTTGACATTGCATGAAATGGACCGTGACAACTGCGAGCACGTGCTCTGGTTCATGTCGGCTTGTTTTAAATACACGTGCTTTTACCAGACTATGGTGCGGCAGCCCTGCCTGGGTTATGAGTTTAACAGTCTATGTATGTTTGGATGTTCGATTGTAGCTTAAAAACTACTGATCCGATTTTGATAAATGATGTGTCGATTTATTTTGTGTGTCGATGTAAATGGTAGCTATTACGAGAATGATCTTAATAATGTATTGTAATGTATATACTATAATGTATACTGTTTAATCACTTGCGTGCCTAGTTAAAGTCGGTTTTAATCTTTTGTTAGTTCGAAGTTTTGTGAAGTGTTGACCAATAAAGGTTGAACTTCAAAAGCTTTTATACCTACAGACCCTTAAGTCCTCTAGATTTACCCATTTTCAGTGAGAGACCAAGGGTTAAGATTATTCATGGGACTTTCACCCTTAAATCTTTTAAATATAAAGGTGAATCAACAGGCCTTTAGCCGTGGAGAGCATACCTTTCGGTTTCTCTGCCAACTTTCACTTAAAATCTCATGTGGTCATCATCAAATTATTACTTACATTAGAAATAGCTATTAACCAGCTGTCTAAAGCTGTTATAATACGACTTTAATTAATAATTATTTATGTTGTTTCCTTAAGTCATTTACAGTGTTCTGTTCATGAGAAGTCCCCCTTCGCTGAATCAAAGGATTCATTGTGTTGGCTTTTTAGGTACTTAATCATTTATTTATATTAATAATAGGTTTCCCTATATAACTAGAATAAGTATAAAACATGCGATTTAGGGCTGATTTTTCCATCTATAGACTCCATTGACATATATATTAGTCTTTTGAAACCATTGACAGACTCAGACCAAATAAAAGTCTACAGATAATTTATATTCGTGGAAAAAATTTACGTCTGACAGTTTTTGTAAGGCAGAACTGTCAAAAGTTTAAAATGATTCTTCCAATAAAATTATCTGGCTTTCGAAAAATCACCACAAAGGATGACAATAAACTGTGGTTAACAAAAAAAAAATATGGATACATCCGATTTTACAATCGTTAGATAACTTATAAGTGTCGTTTTACAAATCAGAAAACAAAACGAAATCAAACTACTTACCTATTTTTATTTTCGATTTATAACATAACATAACGCCTTGTTTCCCTAAAGAATCAGGCAGAGGTGTACCTATAGCAGGTAGGTACATCTACATTTCACCAGTTATGTTTAAGTCCCATGTAATAGGAGGCGAGCCTATTGCCATCAACGAACGAGAAATTCCAGATGGAAAAACCCAATAACATTTTGCCTGACCCGGGAATCGAACCCAGGACGTCATGCCCAGCAGTAGCCCTTGCGACCACTAGACCATCGAGGCTTTCATATTTTCGATTCCCATCGTATTATTTTTCCATAACTATGCTTACTAAGTATTTACCATAAATTCCCTATAAAGATAAAAAAAGTTTCTGTAAAGTGTTTCCTAAATAACAAACTTTCACTTGGTACAAGTTTTAGTATACATTTAAGCATTTCCTTGTATAATGTAAAACAGGTTGCATCACGATTCACCTATTGCCTAATACTTCCGTTATTGGTAAAAGTATAAAAAAAACGTTAAATATGACCGTAATCAATGATATGGTTGGTTTCATGGTAATGTTGGTATGACAGGAATTTGCTAAGCTTGCCTGTGCTACTGACAGCATGGTTTGAAAGGAGGTGACGATGTGTCATCTCTACTTCATCCTGGCGTGGGTAGATTATGCAAGAACTCGCAAAAGATCTTTAAAGATTTTACAAACTTTGAAATATATTTTCAACTCTTGTTGGTCTAGTTTCATTGTTCACCATTAAGTCCTGGGTTCGTTCATTTAGAAATTCTCAGCAGTTAGTAGCTCGGAGTTTTCAATTGGATACTGTGTTGCTTTTCCTACAAACAAAAAAAAAACATTATTTTGTGTTACCGGTTCGATTCCTGTATGAAATTATATAAAACAGGAGGCCTACCATGATCTATTTAAAAACTATTCAAAAGCAAGACATTTCAGTTTAGGTTCTTAAACTGCATCGTTCACAGTCGTACCATGACGTCCAATACGCTCAGTGGCATTTGGATCGTTGAAAGTGTCATCACGTCTAATCGACCGAACTGATTTCTTTGAAAAAAATATATGTTATACTAGACCATTTGCTTCGTAATTTGATATGTGAATATTTGCAATTAATTTTTTTTAACATAGTGTAAATAATTTGTAAAGTAATGTCTACCGCGGACATAAAAACGATAATCACGCAAACACTATCAGGTGTATTTTCATAAAACTTTCACTATATAAAAGACAATTTAATTCCCCGAATTTTAGTATACGGTTTTTATTTGTTTGGTGTTTGATAAATCAACAATAGATGATTGTTTCATATTTTGCAATAAATTACCAGCGTTGTGTCATCGCGCATGTCTTTCTTTTCTATGCAGTCCGATAGTGACCGCGCTTTAGGTCATGTAGTCGCCTTAAGAGCTCGTGGTAGGTATCCAGATGGCACGGCCTAAATTGAATCGTTAAACTGACGTCATGGTACGAATTAGAAGAACAGTTCAGTTTAAGTCCTAAAGTGGATCGCGTTAAGAGCTCGTGGTAGGTATGCTGGCCTCCAAAGCAAACAACTGTTGGGTTAAGTTAGCGCGTGTACGATTTTTGTTTACATACAAATCAAAAGTCATTTTATATTCAAACTGGACTGAGAATCAGCATTTTTTGGACGTCAAAATTAGTTATATAAGGCAGCCCCAAAACCCCCGCCTTTCATTACTTTAGAGTGCTTGGGAAGAAGAAGTGGCCCAACAAACTCTCCAGCAGTATGGCTATATGGTCTATAGTCATACCGCTGGAGAGTTTGTTCCTGGTGCGGGACAAAATCCTACCTCTCGTTCCCAGGTCCCATCTTAAACCTAAACCAACCTCCCAGATTATCTCAAAACCCGGCTCATTTCGTGAGACCAACAAACCATGAATTAATAAACAACAGACACTCACTGTAAATAACAGTCGAGCATAATCAATGGCACGGTTAATAAGTAGATTTGTTCAGCCAATTGGATAATAGCTGATATTACTGTATTACGGCGCCATTGTTAGTCTATAAGTATGTGGAACAATCGTGTTGGAGCGTTTCTTGTGGGAAGTTGTGAGTGGAAGAAAAAGTGGAGTGTAATAAAGTTTGACGATGGAATTTGATTAGAAAAAGTGGAGTGTGATAAAGTTTTTGACGGTGGACTTTGATTAGAAAAAGTGGAGTGTGATAAAGTTTGACGGCGGAATTTGATTAGAAAAAGTGAAGTGAGATAAAGTTTGACGGTGGAATTTGATTTGAAAAAGTGGAGTGTGATAAAGTTTTTGACGGTGGACTTTGATTAGAAAAAGTGGAGTGTGATAAAGTTTGACGGCGGAATTTGATTAGAAAAAGTGAAGTGAGATAAAGTTTGACGGTGGAATTTTATTAGAAAAAGTGGAGTGTGATAAAGTTTGACGGTGGATTTTGAGTAGAAAAATCTAGTTTTTTGGGCTGTTAACTAGTTTCAATTACGTACAGCCGCGGAATTCAAAGGTAGAGAGCTACTTAAGGTCAATTTTAATAATTATGTAGATATAGCCTGGAAACTTAATTGTTACACACATTGACATCCTATGTCAATTTATTGTGCCGACTACACAGAAAATTTTAATTGGTAGTCAATTTACTCAACAATTATTTTTTCTGATTGTGCCTTGACTTGTGCTTGAAAATTACAGTTATGAGAAAAGAGGGTGTTTTAAAAGTGACTTTTTCTTTTTATGAGTAACTGTTGGGGTAGAGATTCTTAAATCCTCATGTTCATAGTGCACCTCAACACCTCAATGTTGTTATTTTCTCATAACTTTGTTTAAAGAGTGATATTCAGTTCATATTATCTCATCAGTCAGTCAGAACGGCTAAATTGATAATTTCTCCAATAAACTATCGTAAAATAAAATATAATAATGTATATATATATAATATCGTAATAAATACTTCAAATAGCTACTTAGAAACCACAATCAAAACTGCCAAAAGTGCTTAAAACATACCATTAACGCTAATTAAGTTATACAAAGTACGACAGATTACGTAAAACAAACAATAAAAATTTAGTCGCAATGTCGTCTCCACGCCTTTTCGTGTGACCTTCAGTGAAAGTTCGAAGGTGTCGACAATTGACATATACAACGCAACATAAAAGTGCCATTTCGGCACCTATCTGCCATTCAATTATGAACCGTATAACTTTAACATTAAGTGCCATGGTCAGTGGTTATTTACAACTTTTACTTTTTCATAAATCGCTAAGAGCAACGCAAATAGTTGGAGATTCACTTTCGTTTATTTTTGTCGGTTCGGTGTTGCTTTTATGAATGGAGAAATAAGTCATATTACTTAGTATTATATCTTATTTAATGACACATTTGTGGAATTTAGAAAAATCTGCTTCACAATTTGTGAATAAAAGTTGAATGGAATACACACCTGCAGTATTCTCATCTTTTCCCTTTAAATCAATCCAGTGTTTTCACAAGATCGCTTTTAAAGACAGTAAGAAAATACATTTATTTAGCACAGACTAGAGCACACAATACACATAGGTACACCTGATAAAAACAAAAAATAAAGATCAAAATAATAAAAGGTGTACAGTGGTGGTGGTGGTTTTAGCGATAAGGCAGCCCATTGTGTCACCCTTTGTGAAATTTCTACTTTGATATCTGTATTTTTTTATGGTGTAAACAATAAAGAGTCATCATCTGCCTAGCCTTTTCCCAACTATGTTGGGGTCGGCTTCCAGTCTAACCGGATGCAGCTGAATACCAGTATTTTACATGAAGCGACTGCCTATCTGACCTCCACAACCCAGTTACTGGGTAATACGATACCCCTTGGTAAGACTGGTTGTCAGACTTTCGGGCTTCTGACTACCCGTAACGACTGTCAAAGATCCACGAATGACAGCCGGGACCAACGGCTTAACGTGCTTTCCGAGGCACGGGGAGGTCTCGATATGTAAAGATGGTCACCCATCCACAGACCAACCGCGGCAAGCGTAGCTTAACCTGATCGATCGACCTGTGCGGCTGTTATTATTTAGCCACGGGCCCCTCAAAAAACAATAAAGAGTATTCTATTCTATTCTACCAAACTGTACAGACCAATCATTCTTATGAACGACTGGAGAAATAAATAAATAACGACCGGACTTACTTATGGACTAATCCCTGAAATTATATTTCTTAACTCCAACATAATTCTCTTACTCAACATTTAAGATACCAATCTCGTTTACATAACCCATTTTTCCCGTCATTAAAAAAGACGTTCAATTTTTTTATATCACTGACGTGGCTGCAGTCGTTAGGCTGAAGCACAGATTCATAATAATAATTACGTGACGTAACGTATTATGTCCCTGACGATTTTAAAAAAGGAAGGATGACAGAGATTTCAAGTGATAGTGAAGTGATTTGGAGGAATTTAAGTATTGATAAAGTTGTAATGTCGACAAGTTTTCCGTTATCTATGGTGACATCAGAAGATTTTGAGTGGTCTAGCTATAAGGCAACTATAATTTTTCATAGTTACTGAACAACTTAATTTGTGTAACTCATGGGGCACAGTCAATTAATAATGTTTATTGTGCAATAAAAATGGACAGCGACATAGCCCTTTAAATTTCTACTTTTGCTCATGTCCAATACTTTTTGTCACCTATCGTGACATTTAAATGAAATAATGTGTCTTTCCATTAACATGTCAATGAAAAATAGAAATTATCGATAATACTCTAACCTAAACACAATCGAATATCGATATAATAAAGCAATTTATGTTCATACGACGATCTCTGGTCTTAAGCTATGATAAATACACGTGGTTTATGGTTTTATATTATGTCTATTTGAATTAGAAAGTTCTTAGAAGGCCGCCACGGGTTCAAATTGGTGACAAAACTGGATGTTTATTTTTCATTGGTATGTGTAATGTAAATTGTGATATACGGGTATAGTTTTATTTCGTAAGCGAGTACATGTTTTTATCGATAAAATATTCAAATTAGTCGCATCACTATTCTCAGAGGGAATGCATTGAGTTTGAACACACAATAAATATTATTTATAGACCATATTTAAGTTGTCAAGACAATATAATAAAATGAATCTGGTATCTATTCATCTTAATATAATGTAATTTGAAATTCTTGCTAGTGAAAAAAATGTACTGCAATTAACTTACTTTACAGAAACGCTGATCGTCTGTTAAAACCAAACCAAACAAAAGGAAAATGTGTAGGTACTCGTATATCCATTGAAAATGTTCACATCCCGTATGTTATTTTTGTATGAATCTTGGCTACTATAGCATGCACGGGACCGGTTATTAAATGAAAGCCAAAAGAAACAAATAAAAAAAAGAAATTACCTACCACATAATTTTGGCCATAACCCTTTGACATAACCATAAAATTTTCCACAATACTTATGGCACCGCTAAGAGCAGCCATGACATTCCCATTACATATCTTACATAACATAATAACTCCAAAAACAAGCATACAACACGATAATTTGAACAATATTACAAAAAGGCTCTTTTAAAACTAATATGCCCGTATTGCCATAATGGCTCTTTTAAAACTATACCCGCCCATATTGCCATAATGGCTCTTTTAGAACTATGCCCACACACACTGATTACGTTTCTAATGTTGGTCATATCGTAATATGTAAATTCGATGTAATAGATGTTGATGTCTATGTTTATTTGGGTTTATATTAATGTAGGGTTTGTGATTTGTTCATAATGGAAATAGTCGCTGATGACTTGCTGGCTTAATGAACCAGCCCCTGACGTCAGAAGACACATACTCAAGGGTATATATACCTTCTATTGAATATGCATCTTATGTAGTTATACGAGAGAGGATGAATGAAAAGTTAATCTAAAATATAGGCTACTCAGTGTAGACTTTCAAATTGTGGATAGAGCATAAGGCAATTATATTTAATTTCTGACTAATTTTCAAAATATAATCGTAATCTCTCACGTATGTTACAATAATATCTTACTGCAATCAGCTTCTACAGATAGCGATACCATCCACGAAGACGCGCCCCACTCTTTTTCCTAATCGCTTACAGTACAAGTGTGCAACATTCCGCTAGTGTTTTAGTTTTGTCGATACACAGTAATTACTTATTAGTGTGTTTCAAAAACTAAAACAATATCGGAATTAACTAACGATACCCACTAGCGATTAGTAAGAAGAGTGGGGCGCGTGTTCTTGGATAGCACTTTCTATACCTACTCACTCACCCTCTTAATCATAAACGTTGCGTTAAGTTAAAACACGTTTAAACATCAAAAATGTATGGCTAAGCAGACGCTAATCATTAATTAACTTTAAGCAACGTTTATAAATATAGGGCTAGTCCCTTTCAGTCAAAGGCTAGCAATTATCGCAAAGAGATATAGAGAATGTGTGATACGTTCTACCTTCTAATTACGAGTGTACAGATTAACTATACTTACTTACAACAAGGTTAAGTAAACGAGTAAGTAGTAACTTAACTAGTAAATAAGTGATCTGAACCACCGCTAATTGTCAGTTAGCAATGATCTCGTAAACCAGTGAACCAATTTTGATGAACGAGCCGTCTTTCGATAGGCGTCGTAGAAAGTCAGCATATTGATAAACTTTTCCTTTTACGAGGTTACGACAAGGCCAACTGGGCCACTTTGGCTAGGAGGCTTTTATGGTAATGACTATATTATTAAAAGTGTCGGTAAACCAAAGAATAGTTGATAATTATGACACATTTGAATGAAAACGAAAATGTTAAGAAATTAATTAATTGTTAAAATTATGAAATCTACTTAATTTATTCTGCGATAAGTTGCATGAATCTGTTTCTAGGTTACCCATACCTAAACAGATTACTGAAATTGCACGATTTTGTAAGTTTTAAATGTTGTAACAAAAAAATTCCGAATTCGCTTCGGTTAGCAGTAGTCAAAGTTATTTTCGCGATTCGTCTTCACTTGTCAAGGTCGTCTGTAGATCAACAAATAATCGTTTACAGTCTATTGTGAAATGTAGTAATTATAAAGCTATAATTCTATTAATTGGTGGTCTCAATGGTGCAGTAACTAAGCGATTGGTTTCTGCGCTACGGGTCGTGGTTTCGATTTTGGGCATACAATATCTTGTCTGCCCCTTTGCGCTATGGCCGAGTTATTTTATGAATCCTACTTATTTTTGGCACGAAACTAGTAAAATGTGGGTTTGCTATGGGCACATCTCTGCCAAACCCTTCGGAGCAAAACATATACGATGTAAGATAAGATAATTTGGGAAAAAGTGGAAACTGTAGTCATAAGTTTTCTTGTACTCCAATTTTATTTTCTGATTAATTTCGCTGCTTGTCGAAGACCATCCCAGTTTAAAAACATAACCACTACTTATGTGTACTTTCCTCATCATTAGGTTTTTTTTTTATACCTAAATTAACCACCACTGCTCTCAAAACGGTGAAGGAAAACATCGTGAAAAAACCGGCATGTCCTAAAAGCAAAAAATCTAAGACATCTGACACCTACCAACCCGCACTGGGCCCGCCTGGTGGATTACAGCCAACTTCCTCTCACCGAGAGGCCTGTGTCCCAGCTGTAGGAACAATACAGGCTGATTATGCTTGTTCCTAAAAGGGCTTGATCTTGACCTCGATCCTACCTGGTCGAAAGCGATGGATGAAGTCTACGATGGAACGAGCAAGCCCAGAAGATGCCTGTTAACTCTTGCTCCGAAGTACTTATTAAAGTGAAACCGATCGATCTGTAGCTACTAGCTAGGTACTTAATTGTGATCCGGTGTCGATGTAGACTAACTGCTACAGTCACTGGTTGGCATTGCGTCCTTCCAGCGACATTCGGTTCCCACGCAGACCCGTTTTTAGTGAAAACTGTGAAACTGCCACTTAGGTACTGTTAGTTTATCCGCTGTGGTTAAGTTAACCTGCTGGCTTATGTAATATCGTTATTATGCGGTTTGTTGGTAGGACTAAGTAATGTCTTCTGTTGGGAAGTTGTGTGGTTTGTAGTATGTTTGGTCAGAAAAAAAGGGGTAAAATTTATTTGATTTGTAAGTTTGTATGTAGGGTGTAATCTCCGAAACACATGTCGGATTTGAAAAAATCTTTTTGCAATTGATAGCCCAATTCTTGAGAAAGGCTATATAACAATGATCTTTTTACAAAAAATGTATTGTTTGGACTAAGAAATGAAAACATTAGTGCTTTAGTATGTTGCTTGTAGAATAATCTGACAAAAAATCAGAATGACTGTATGTTTACTAGTGTGGTTTTTATTGTGAAAAGAAAGTTTTTAGAGGTATATTCATGCTTTTTTTTCTGGGCAGCGTGACTGTCCGAAAGGGATACCGCTACCCCGGAACATAAAGGGCTAAGGAAGGAACACAGATGGGTTTTAGTCAGTAAGAGTCTGACACTCCCTTCCGCTCCACCCAGAGCGGGAGGGGTCATTTGATGAATTCCCCCCCCCCCTCTAGTAGCAGTAGTTCGACTGTTAGTCCGGTTGACCGAACTACTGAAACAAAGCACCAGCGAGCAGCAGCGAGTGAGCAGCGGTTCCAACAAAGCACCGAACTACTGAAACTTAAATGCCATCCAAAAAAAAAAAGTTTATTTCTATCGTATCTATGTTTTCAACACACTATCTAACTAGCATAATTATATCCTGAAGAATATCTTATATTTTTCTGATTTTGTTTACTGTAGTCGATCATTATACTTTTAGGCATTATAAAACTTGCGTTTTTTGCGTTTAGGTCCTGTAGAAATAATAAATTAGAGAAAATGCTCTCTTGGTGCTGATGTTTGGACATCAGTCTGACATTATATAGTATGTACTGCCACTATCATCTGAATAGTTTAATCACAATTCTTTTTATGAATCGGTAAGAAAAGTCCTGTCTTGAAAATAAATATTTGATTACCTAAACAAGCAGGGCTATCAGTGCTTCTCTCGTTTGAATAGTTCCCACGTCTTTTTCCTGAATAACATTAAAACAACGTTGTGCTTATCATAATCTGTCTATAGTGTTCCCACTGCTGGGACTCAGACCGCCTCTCTTCGAGAGGGAGTGGGCTGTATTCCAAAACGCGGGCCCAGTGCGGTATGGTTGATGTCACATGTCTTCAAATTTTTGGTTCTAGGACATGCCGGTTTCCTCACGATGTTTTCCTTCGCCGTTTTGAGAGCAGTGGTGATGGAAGTGCTTACAATCATAAATATTAAATATACAATATTGGCGATTGACGCGGAGAGATGGGCCGACATTAGGCATATTTAAATGACGTCTGCACAGGCAAGAGGCCAACAACATACCATGTAAAACGAGACAAGCAGATTACTAAACCGACAGGACGCTTTCTAATAACCAACCAGTTTTAGATGCCAAAAGATTTGGCAATATCGATCAAAAACGGACGTCGTTTGTGCATAAACTATATCTAAAGACTGACACAGTTATCTATCAGCCAATCAAAAAACCGGCCAAGTGCGAGTCGAACTCGCATATGAAGGGTTCCGCACCACTGTCATATTTTAAATAAACAACATTTCTTGTATAAATGGACACCTTGTAATTTTTAACTTTTCTTAATTGTTTGTTTGTTATAGCAGAAATACACAATCTGTGAAAATTTCAACTCTCTACCTATTACGGTTCAAGAGATACAGCCCGCTGAGAGACAGACAGATGGAAGGACAGCGGGGGCTTAGTAACAGGGCTCCGTTGGCAACCTTTGGGCAACCAACCAACAACCAACCAATGTGACGCAAATTAAAACAAAGTTAGCAGCAGTCATATGCAGCCAACTTTGTGTATGTGTGTGTGTGTGTGTGCCAACGAGACTTAAACAAAACTGGCGAAATGTGGGTGCAAAGCCAGAGAAAAAAATTGTTAAGTAAATTGACACACTAATTACGTCAATTTGCCGCGTTATAGCCATTTCATGCAACTATCAAAGTGCACATCACAATTACAATCACAATTACCTTTGTGATTTGAATATACAGGCAATATAGGATGTCTGAGAATTTGGTTTATAAAGAATTTCCCTCGCTTTACATAGTCACACCTTTGCCTGACCCCCCAGTATAACAGCCGTGATGTTATATTATATTTATGTAAAACGTAGTCATACACTCGTATGACTACGTTTAAGTATTTTGTAAGTACTCACAAAATATTCATTTAATTATTTACTTCACTGCCTACCTTCTACCCACAACACTGTAGAGAGCACAGCGATCACCGAAACAGCTTGATTACGATGCGCCGGCGCACGCTGCCCAGCTTTCTACATTCCCGCCAGACCGGTGCTGCCCACCGTTATGTCTGCAATATCTCTGGCAGCTCAAAATATCTGTAATGTAGGCAGAAATACAGTCAGACTGGATTTATGGGTGGCATTAACTATCTTAATGGAATTAACAGGGTCAGATGGTCGCCAGGGCCGATAAAATGGATAGTTGAAAGAGGCATAATTTTTAACTAAAATATTGACGATTTAAAAAAAAAAACCGTCTAATGTACTAGCTTCTTCCCGCGGCTTCGGGTGGATGTCGGGAATTATTCCACGGGAACGTGCTATAGGGACAAAAAGTAGCCAATGTCCTTCCCCAGGATACCCATCCATCTTTTTGTCAAATTTTATCGAAATCTGATCAGTGGTTTAGGTGTGAAAAGGTAACAGACAGAGTTACTTTCGAGTTTATAATATTAAGTATGGATAACAAAATAATAATTGAAGCTAACCCTAATTTTAGTTATAGGCAATTTTATCTTACTTACCCTATTGTTCATTTTTACTGGTTAGAACTTTGAACCTCCTCAAAGATCAATGATTTAAACTGAATAGTATCATAGTTTACATGATTTATTCCGGTCTGATCCCCCTCTCCCTCCTCACGCTCGATCCCCTCACGTCACGTGTGAGTATCAAGTGTGGATGCCTACGCGCAGCTCGTTAGAAAGCCGATTATCTGTCGTCATAACGCCTGCATTTGCATTGACTTTTGGTACTTCAATGATGGGTGTGCATGCGAAAATTATTCTCTCTTTAACTTAACGCTAATTGACTTGAAGGGTCGGTAGGGAAGTTGGTTGTTTTATGTACCAACTTTGTTGTATAACAGTCTACGGTTCTATCTGGCGATATTCGGTAAAACTGGCTTATACAAGAACGGGGGAAATCAGATGCAAGCCAAAAGGTGCATCTCTAGTTTAGTTTTTAAAATTGGGATTTTTCATCATACCGATTTTTCATGCTGTTTTCTCAAGTCCTGTTTTCGTTCAGCTTTATGTTACTGGCATGCTACTGATTTTCTCCTGTCTGTAGGTATGGAGCTCTGTGATATGGGGTTAATAGCTCTATTACCACTAGATGTAATTTCGGTTTAAATAAACTGAACCATTGATACACATCTAGATTTCTGCCCACCAGCAACTAACACCTACCTGCTCCCATTTATGTCAGAAATAAACTCTCGGCTGCACAATAAACGTCAACTTGACAGTTGACAGCCATTCGAATCTCAATTTACCGCTTGATTCGCGACCATTTTGATAGTCACACTTTGATACTTTTACTATGCTACGTGATCTATTGTGCGATACGAAGTAGATCGGTGACAACCGTAGCGATCGATACAATGCATTGACCTACTGCTCTATTACTGTATACTGTGGCCTTGAAATTTAGCGTTTTGTTCATTTCCGCGCTGCGAATTCTATCACTCGCAAAGAGGAAAGTTATTGTTTTTTTTTTATCTGTTTGATATTGATGAGACTAAGAAAGGAGAGATAGATAACTACAGAAGTTAATGTCATAGTGTGGCAATTTATCATTACAATAACATTTGGTACCGACTAGTATAAACATTTTGTATTCGATTTACTTTAGTTCACATTTTTGTTTTATTTATGCCACAATTTAACTGATCCAGACTTACATACGACAATGGAAATACCTATAAGTACATCATATTTACTTTAACTTAATTTAAAATTTTATTTTGTAAAAGGTGATGACAATTAAGGATGTAAATTCAGAGATGAAGACGTGACGACACATACAATGGAAGTTTATCAGTGACAGCCGTATCGCTAACGCTACAATGTTTGACCTACTGCTCTATAAATTATGCTGTGGCCTTGAGCTTGAACGCTTTATCACGTGAAGGAAGGTTGTTTTTATTTTTATTATTTTGGAAGTGTGTTTTCATTGTTAAAGTTGAATGAGTTATGGGAAGATACAATATTCTTTGACTGAAATACTTTAAGATTAGATTTTTAAAGTGTTCTCATATAGAACACCCTTTTAATCCTTCAGCCATCTGTTTTGCAAGAAAGTTGCTATAAGTAAAGCCATTCCTTTCAAGCCTCTTTCTACAGTGAAACGAAATCTTTTAAGATAAAGTAAACATAAATTATAATAACACAAAGTTAAAATAATAACTATAGGTCAGAACAGAGGCCTGTGGCTAAATAATAACAGACGCACAGGTCGATCGATCAGGTTAAGCTACGCTTGCCGCGGTTGGTCTGTGGATGGATGAAAATCTTTACATGCCGAGACCCCGCCGTGCTTTGGAAAGCACGTTAGACCCGCCTGTCATTCGTGGATCGTTGACAGTCGTTACGGGTCAGAAGCCCGAAAGTTTGACAACCAGTCTTACCAAGGAGTATCATCGTATTACCCAGTAACTAGGTTGTGGAGGTCAGATAGTCGCTCTATGTAAAATACTGGTATTCAGATGCATCCAGTTAGACAGAAAGCCGACCCCAACATAGCTGGGAAAAGGCTAGGCAGATGATGAGTTCAGAACAATGGCCTTACCAAAGTGACATTTATCAGCGATAACTATGACGGAAATGTCAAATAAGTATAGGACTGAGCTATCAAGCTTGTTGAAAGTCATCGTGGAAATACAAAACGCTTTGAAAGCGATTGCCACTTCTCTAGACCCTCAGGGCAGAAATTAAATAAAGATACCATCTTAACAAATATCTACTGCAGAATTTAATTGTAATAACTTCGAAGATTTAAACGATATTTATTTAATAAATAAGATAAATTGCACGAATACACACCAACAGCTAACAGATTATCTCATACTTTCTAACTTCATTGTAAATATTCGTTTCCGCGATGTATTATGACCAATCTACTTAATTAAAGAATACCAGTTTCAGCGTCATAGTGTTCTAGAAAGCTTAGCTGCTCATTACGTAAAGCCTAGTATATTTTCCGGCCATAATTTTTTGACAAAGATCGAAGGAATCCTATACCTAAAATGAGGCAGAATTTTGTAGTAAGTCATCAAAACTAATTTACTACTAACGACCGCGACTTACGAGTTGTAGGTCGTAGGTTCGAACCCAGGCCGGCACTTTACTTTGGTAAATTATTTTATCACCACTTCTCTCAAAACGGTAAATGATAAATGATTTTATTTTTGTAAGTAGGTTTGTACAAACACTTTTACACGTCAATCATATTTTTTATAAAACTAGATGAGGTGGAGGATGAAGGAAAACATAGTGACGAAACAGGCATGTGCTAGAACTAAAAATTCGACGACATGTGACATCTACCAACCCGCACTGGGCCCGCGTGGTGGTTTTCGGCCCACCCCCTCTCACAGTGAGGAGGCCTGTGTCCCAGCAGTGGGGACATTATAGGCTGATTATGCTGATGCATCAAAACTACGTATAATAAGGCTAGATTCCCAGGAGGTGTCTGTCAGACAGAGTTAAGGCATAGACCAAAACCTCACACAATGTTCTTCCAACTAACTCTGGTCACTCACTAATCAGTAATAACTTCCATGATCTGCATTTTACCTGACTTTAAGAATTGGAAATAAGCAAGATGAAGTGGCAATGGGCCGGCCATATTAGCCGTGGAACCGATGACGGTTGGGGAAGACGTGATCTTGAGTGGAGGCCGCGAATCGGCCCTCAGTTTCGCAGGGTGGCTGGTAGTACCTGGATGAGAGTTGCCGAGAATAGAGCTGAATGGTGTAGGAATTAAGAAAAACAGTTTCTCCCGCAATTTATGTAACAAAACTTTGCTGGGGTCATCAATCAAACCTTGAAAACAAATATGAACAAATGCATGACTCATTATGTTTTCTCTCCAACATTGCTCGTAAAGTTATGTAAAACTACTCAATATTCAGACTCGGAAATACCATTACGCTGCCTGTCTAGTGGAGTATTCGAAAGTACAATTGAACTGTCGAATGTTACGCTAACAACAGTGAGTCTAAACAATCATTTATCTTCACTAAACCTGATCTGAACAATCGCTATGTAGAGACAAGGTTATATTGCGAGCGAAAAGAGTTTAGCATTGCTCAGTTCATGATAGTTAATTGCTGCGAGGATAACATCAGCATCATCAGCCATGGCCCGTCTTCAAACACTGCCTCTCTTTTCAAGTGACAATAAATACCAGCATACTAGCAATTAATTAGACAACCACTTTAGCATTTCGTAATCCGTTGCTGGCTTTAAGCTTCTGCGAAATTGAATACTTTTACATTAGACTTAGGTTAGACTTTAGGTAAGACACTGCTTGTCGTTAAAGACTTCTGAAACCTATATTATAAATTAATGGGATCTAAACATAAACTCATTTAAACTCTTATCAGTCGCTAACTTAGATGCGTATTTTCACTAAAAAAAGACTCAAATTTCCAAGTTTTCTTTTCTTGTCTTTCATGATAACTTCAAAAAATTTGACACCAGTTAAAATATACCTCTCTCCGCCATCAATACAACCCAGTCTATCGCGGATGTACTCGCTACTCGCACAGTGAATGCGTAGGAGCTCATTATACGTCCGTATTGATACATAAAACATGGTGCTTCCCATACCAGCAGAGAAAGTGTCGTGAACTTGATCTTCGTATAGTTTCGGTAGACCGCAAACGTGAATGGGTTTTGTCAATGCATTAAACACTTGGAAACAATGTATCAGTTGACACATTTTACAATGCAATTTGTGGTCTTGTGGCTTTAACAAATGCCAGAACAAGAATATCGCGTTGTGAAGAGCCCATAACGCGTTGTGGGCGTAATTTTTGCTCAACAATAGTTTTCGTTCCAGAGCGTTATCTGCCATAATCCTGCCTTTGTCCCAATGTATTTCCAATAAACGCATTTTTCTTTCTTTCTTTGGCGGTCTTGCAGCATATTTTCTTCTTACAAAAATCTTTATAAGCCATCTCAGTAGCAGCTTGTATGTCGATATATCAGCGTAAAAGAAGCAAAAGGAGTAATCGTAGCTGGTGGCGTTCTGTAGTTTTTGCTTGACCCATGGGAAAAAGGCGTGCGTTTATGTATCTTAGTAGCAAGATGTCATTTGTTTTTGCAAATTATTTACATTATTTTTTACACTTGTCTAGAGCATATAAATATCATTGAGCTCTCAAAAGCCAAACAGTTTCCATTTGCAAGCCTCTAACATAATAAATATTATATTCATTATACATTCAAAAGAGAAAAGTTAAAACTATCAATGAGCTTTCCTTGCTTGGCAAATCTTTTGGAAAACCAAGGAAAACAAATGAACTGTCGAGAAAGTCAAAGAGAGATGGGCGAAATTGTGATGGGCATTGGACATACGTGTAAACGATGGTCTATCACCCATAGTGAGCCATTACTATGCAAACCGCGACACCTGGCACCTTAGAGGTGGCAGTCACGTAGACTTAATGTCCTGGCTTTTATTGATACTAGGTTAGTTAGGAGGACAAGTTGTTGGCAACTTGGCACCTTACATTTATCAAACGACTAATGCCAAAGATACAAAAAGGGGATTTCGGCAGGACATGAAGGAGGGGGAATTAAATCATATAATATTTATTTATTAAAAATCATATAATAATCTTATACTTAATATATATATATTTTTTTTATTAAAAAGTAAGTTGTGCTAAGCTTTTCTTGACGACGGTAAAATATTTATTGGGTTACCTTGGGCAATGAGCAAGTCATATCGTAAGACCGCCGGAGTTAGTCAGATATTAGAATAGTTAATTAATTTGAGACCTTTTGCCCTCAAAATAAACAGCACAGCATGAGCTAATAAAAACTATACCTAGTTTCTATTTATTAATTGGCCTGTACGCCATTTTACGTAACATTAATGTTCAAGCTGACTTTACATGATACGAGAAAAAGCCCAATATATAAGTGAAATGCATTTACCATAAAATACTCATTAGAATATCCCATTACAAGGCAATTTGCCAATTTCAACCTTATTCAATTAACATAAACAACACAGATTCAAATGAAAGTACTGTATCTAAAGAGTGAGGTAATCGGATCTATTGTTTATTTTTTATTCTCACGATGTAGATAGAATGTTTATTGTTGGCAACACCGATTTGAAATTCAGTTTTTTTTACAATGGCAATGTATGCAAATGCACCTATGTAACCGCGAAGTGCCGTAACTACTTATATGATGTCATTAATCTTAAGATATTGTCAGATGATACCATTATGTTCAATTTACATTGCGTTTTTTGTTCTGCTAGTGCATAATTTTATTGGAATTAAGACAGAAATGAACGTAAAACAAGATGGTGTTTTCTTTACAATTAGACTCCGTAGAACAATAACTGCTGATGTCAAAGATTATAATTAATTGCTGTAATAAGATGAAAGTGAAAGAGACTGCTAATATAAATCTTGATCTAACTTTTCTAAGACTATATTAAGATAGGTGTATTTTTTGTGTTTTATGGCCTAGGTACCTATTATACCTGTAGATCTCGTTTGGTCCGTGGATGGGTGACCCCTCCGTGCGTCAAAAATCACGTTAAGCCATTGGTCCTAACTGTCAATCGTGGATCTTTGACAGTCGTTACGAGTCGCCAGAAGCTCGAAAGTCTGACGACTAGACTTACCAAGAGGTATCGCATTTCCCAGCAACTGGGCTGTGGAGGTCAGATAGGCAGTCGCTCCATGTAAAATACTGGTATTCAGCTGCATCCAGTTAGACTGGAAGCCGACCCCAACATAGTTGGGAAAAGGCTAGGCAGATGTTGACACAATCAAATTACCACATATAATCCTCTCTGAAAATAAAGAGTTACCGACAAAGCGACACCTACAGCGACAATTTACCTCAATTATAACAATAATATTAACACAATTAACTTTTATTCCTAACACACATACTTCATTTACGACATCCCACATGTGTGGGATGTCTTAAACGTGTCAGTAACATGAAAAGAAACTAAATTAATATAATTACCACACTTTTCTCTCAATGACGTAACAGTAATTACGTCAAAACGTCACGGTCACTCCAAGACGTGTGATTATCACGTCAAGCCGTCTATCAAACATCAATCGATTGATGCACTAGTCAATCAAATCTATTGGTTCGCCCATTGTGAGTTATTATGGTCAATTGTTTAGATGTAAGATGTAGGAATAATGAATGATAGTGTGAATCAAGAACGCAGCATGAGTTGATTGACAAAGTTATTAAATAATTATTTTAATTATTATTACCATAAGGAATTTATTGGGCTTTAGTAACTTTATTGAGCTTCATAATATCCTCTTAACCCTCTTTTTTTAATGTATTTGATATTTCTTAAACTAGATATCCTTTATCTTATTTCATTTTCCTCTTCGGTATATATCTTCAATACCTCTCAATATTTTGGTCCATTGACCTGATCCCATAGACTTTACAGGACATAAGTGTTCTACACTCTCCCTTTGTTCCTTCCTCTTCAATTATCCATCCGATTTACCTGTTCCCTAGAAGACATTTCCGATAAAGATACGGTTTAACTTCTGTTTTATGTCTATGCATCTACTTTAGTATCATCCTCGCTCAGCCTTTCCTATAACTTCTGTTTGATACTTAACAGGTCAATCTTCTACAACTGTATGTGTATCCATTTTAGTAGCATCCTCTCTATCATCTGTATGCCTTGCTTCGCACGTCATTTCTTTATTACACATACCTATTATTCATATATATCCATAATTTTTTATCTTTCTCTTGTCATACCATCAGCCTCCCTCATAACATCTGTTTGATACTTAACAGGTCAATCTTCTACATCTATATCCATTTTAGTAGCATCCTCTTTATCATCTGTATGCCTTGCTTCGCACGTTTTTTCATCATTACACACTTATCATTCATCAAAATCCATTTTGTCTTTTCTTTCTCCTGTCACACCATCAGCCTTGCCCATCACACCGCTCATCACTTTCAATTTCACCATACAAAACACCATCACTATCAAGAGTATAAACTTTACTTTCATTTCCGTGACTCATGATTTGATTATCATTCGCTTTAAAAACATTCAGAAGATTATGCGATAGACATAATGTAATGGATGGAATTAATGCGATGGGCATTACTGTTATGTGTTTTTAAATTGTAAGAAATAGCGAAAGAAGGAAAGAAAGAAAATACGTATATTTGCGGTAAAAATTACGCAAAGAAAAAACACAAACAAAAAATTTACAAGTTGGGGGAAAATATGCGTCACATCCACGCAAAACGACCATTGCTCAGCATAATGCTACGATCCTATGCGAGCAAGAGCCCCAGCGATGGTTTTCACGGCGGGTAGTACATTATTACCTGATGGCAGTTTCCTCCCATTGAATTGGATGAACCTCAAACCTCATAATTCCACGTAATTATTATCATTTCGTCTCATCATCATCATCCTCTCCTGTGCTCATTCTAATTTATTTAGCACAGCACGTCTGTTTCTTACATTCACCCCTGTCAGCCGTCATCTCAGTATCATCTCTCATTACCGACTCTTCCCATCCGATTGCCGTCCCATGGGATTATGACAGTGAGGAACAGTGATTGCACCTGTATCTTCGCCCACATTTGTGCACTATATCTCCCTCGATGGCTGGTCTCCGGTAAGAATGGTCGCCACAGCCGAAAATATGTCTACAGGACTATTATCATCGTTCATTATAATTTCGTGTCCAACTTCAGATGTAACATACTTATAATTATTCTGATTGATATCAGTCTGCATGCAACCTTCCCTTATCAAAGTCACTCAAAGCAACATGAATGTAACAGGTCGAGTTTAAAGGTTTTCCAATTTAAAGTTCACTTTTTTTATAAACCATTCACAGAGAGATCTGAGTGTAGCCGAATTTAGCATTTGTCTTTTACTGGCGAGTAACTTAAGTCCACCTCACCACACTTTTTTTTTTCAAAACACATCGCAAAACTCACCCAAATAATATCACTATTCACGGTCCTAAACTTGATGTAACTATTTTTCTATCATCATTATGATCCTGGCCTGTTCCAATTTATTTAAAGTCGGCATCGTGTCTTTTCCTTTGATTCTCCTGTATTTTCTGTAATAAAAAGAGATATAAAACACCCGCTATTGCTCATCACTTAGCCACACCTGAACGTAGGTAGGCGTCAAAATTACCGTCACCGTAGTCAAAGGCGCCGCAATCATTTTCGAGGCACCCATTATACGACGCGGTGCATTGACACCGGCCAGCTGAGTAGCTGACCTTTTATATCCTTTGATGTTAGAACAGGCAACCTAAATGTGATACAGTTAAGGAATGTATCTGGAAAGGTCACTTGTTTCTAAAAGAAATGGCGTAGGCGGAATATTTTTATACATGAATAGATCCGTATTATTCATATCTGTCATTATTTTGATAAAGCGATTATGACAATATGGTATATAGGTGCCTGTGTGCCCCTCGGGAGTAACTTAACCAATACAAATCTGCCTAGCTTTTTCCCAAGTCTGTTGGAGTCGGTTTCCAGTCTAACAGGATGCAGTTAATACCAGTAATTTAAATGGAGTGACTGCCTATCTGTCCTCCACAACCCAGTCACTGGGTAACCGCCATTATAGCAATGTGACCGGTAATCTGTGCCTGTACCTATAGCTAAAGTATGCTTCTCGGGGTAAAGCGATCACATACAATTAATTGTTTCTCATACTCAAGAAGACTATTGTAGTTAGTTAAGATGTTAATAGATCAAGACCGGAAAGCAGCCGATCTACTCTGTAAGAAACTCAGCGTGAAAACTTAGGTGAAGTGAGCAGTCAATGGTGTCAATCCCTTGCATCAGGTGGAATGACTGCTCACTTCACCTAAGTTTCGACGGTAAGATTTTTACAGAATATACCGACTAATGTAGGAGGGGCCTGTGGCTAAATAATAACAGCCGCACAGGTCGATCGATCAGGTTAAGCTACGCTTGCCGCGGTTGGTCTGTGGATGGGTGACCATCTTTACGACATCGAGGCAGGCCCAGGAGAAGACGGCGCGACGAGCTTGACGCCTATAGACGGTATTGTTCCACACAAGCTCAAGACAGAGGCCCCTGTCCATGCTCGTGGTACCCCAAGGGGAATTAGACTGGGGGACCATGGGCAAGTAAAAATATATTTCATAAGAAGATTGTTATTCAGGGGGTTTCACGGGCAAAAATATTTGTTCGTAGTACCCCGAGGGGGACTAGACTGGGGGACCACTGGCAAGTACCGTACATAACGAGACCCCTCGCGTGCTTCCGAAAGCACGTTAAGCCGTTGGTCACGGCTGTCATTCGCAGATCTTTGACAGTCGTTACGGGTCATCAGAAGCCCGAAAGTTTGACAACCAGTCTTACCAAGGGGTATCGTACTACCCAGTAACTGGGTTGTGGAGGTCAGATAGGCAGTCGCTCCATGTAAAATACTGGTATTCAGCTGAATCCGGTTAGACTGGAAGCCGACCCCAACATAGTTGGGAAAAGGCTAGGCAGATGGTGATGACCGACTAATGTAGGTAAATGATTACCTATCAACGGAAATCTAAACTTAGAAGAACAAACGGTACAACGTTTTTACCATCGAAATAGACATAAAAATCACATTAAGAAAGGAAGTTCCTATCGTTTAAAACAATGAATTGATGCAAGTGATCAGTTCCTACTGAAGAGGCCATTGTGTCATCTGTGGCCAATAGAATCAGCTTTTGTAGGTTTTTTGCTAAACTGTCTCACAGTCTGATAACAATCTTAATTAGATTGGAATAATTAATCATTTCTGTTTATAGATTTCGATCTTGAGTTACGTAATGTGTTTGTAATTTTGTCAAGTTACTACAATATAGACAGGTTTGATTTTTCTGAAACTTTCTCCCATTAAAGGTGTAATTATTATCTTTTCTCAGAATTGCTAAGTCCTAGATTTATAAACGTTACTTAGACATGTTCCCGTCTCTATGTTGCACTTGTTTGTAGGTTGACTGTGACAGTGAGAGAATTAACGGTTAGCCTATATTCGTGCTAAGTACCTAACGTTTATAAATCTCGGGCTGAGTTAGAAGAATACCCATATCTACTACAATTGGAGTATAATTTTCAGTCTCAGTCAGTATGATATCGTAAGGACAAGACATAAGAGGTTTGACAAACCAAATAGTACATACGTTTTTTTTTTACTTTCCTGGGTCAAACGAAAACATTATAATTCCATTGCCATACCCCCTAAAACACCCTGGAACGGAGGCAAACCTACCAAACAAGAGCGACACCTTTAACAAAATGAAACTAAGCATAGATACACGACTACTTCCCATCGATCCGCACTCAGTAATCAACAACTACAGGTTACTTGGCAACAGTGCTGTATTAACCCTTACTTTCTTACTTCTAATTTCATGTAAACAAGATCACCACACAATTATCTTTGCCACATTTTTTCCCGTCCCTCCCATTCCCACGGCCTGGCAAATTGCCACAAATGTCAGACTTCCAAGTCAATGTAAGGGTGATTACACATTGGTAAATGCGCAAGTTCTCACCGCCTTGTGGATTTTAAATTGATGTGCTTGCTAACGTTATCAAGACTTATAACATCGCCTTGGATGATTCTGTAAAGGTTAATTGTGGTTTGAATAAATAAATAAGACGAACATTAAGTAATAAATAATATTATTGACAAAAAGTGAATTTCTGGTAGAGAGTGCGCGCAAGATAAGTCTGCTCGCGACGTTCGACTTCAAGATTATATCCCTGCTAGCACTTTTAATCACTTTTGGCGTAATGATGGCAATTATCTACTTTGGAAAACTCCGAACACAGCAAAGTCTCTTGATACCTGAAATAAACGTCCAGATAACTGCAAACGATTATTTCCGATTTCGACCGCGCACTCTACCAATAAGTGAAAAGCCTTGATTTGAATGACAGCTGTGTTTGCTGTCATTTTAGTCTAGCGATTAAAAAATCTGAGTTTAGAATATTTGATTATTTGTATCTTCTAGCCATGAAAGGCTTGGCGAGAAAATAAAGAAATAAAAATTGTTTGGTACACCTAATAATAATTTTCAAAAATCCTGTGCATGTTTTAATTACATTAACTAACTAAGTACGTTGTAAAGTACGTTGTTCAATTTACCCTCGACGTCATATAAAAAAGCTATGGCTGATCCAAACTAAAACTATAATGTACTCGTAGGTACTTTATCACATAATACACATAATTATAAGAAGAGTCACATGCAGCTTGCGTGTCTAAAAATGCGTGTCGCAAGTTAGCGACAACACGCAAGTCTTGCACGCGAGTGTGTACGCATCCTAGCAGTATGAACAGCACCAGCACAATCTACGATTAGTGGTCGAGTAGGAAGACATTACGCTAAAATTATGGTTACGTTATGATGATGTTAAGGAAAGTAGAAAGATCTGATTTATTGGAGTAAAGTGACAGGTTGCATTGAGGAAATCAAGTAGGATAGGATCTGTATTGGGTCCAATGATTACTTTGACAACGTTTTAATCTGTCTTGGTGGACCACTTTGAGTACTTAGATTGCTGTCCTTACCTGTAACCTAAGTCCTTCGATTTTGGTCCGTATAAGCTTAAAAGAAGGTACATAACATAATCAGTCTATAATGTTCCCACTGCTGGGACACGAGAGGAAGTGGGGCCGCAATCCACCACGCGCGCACAGTGCGGGTTGGTAGATGTCACATGTCTTTGAATTTTTGGTTCTAGGACATGCCGGTTTTCTCACGATGTTTTCCTTCACCGTTTTGAGAGCAGTGATGATGAAATAATTTACACAAAGTAAAGCGACTCTCTGGGTTCGAATCTACAACCTACAACTCGTAAACCGCAGTAGTTACCACTGCGCCACCACTGCTCATACAAAGCGGCGTGCAATTTTAAATTAGTCGATTTCCTCCTACCTACGTAGATAGGTACCTCTTCTAAATTATATCTTATATCTACATAGTTAGATAACTGTAGATAAGTTAGAAAATAGGTACAGATAATGCGAATGATCTTTATTCTGTAATATTCTTGAGATTTTTTAAACGGCCGTTGTGCAATAAATGTACTAATTACCTACCATAGCCAATTAAATTATTATTAAAGCCAATTTTGCAAGGTTTTTACGATCACTTCGTACAAGAAGAAACCTCAATTGCAATAATTGCCATTTAGGTGCCTTTAATTAACCTCCTTTAATTAACATCAAACAAAATGAATGAACACACATTGCAAAACTATCATACGCATTGAGAAAGCTCCAGAACATTATCTGTTGTAATATTTACTGTAAAAGTAACTGAAATACAAAGTTTCATCAGTTGCAAGAGACGGCACGTTAAATGGCAAACGCCTTTCAATTTTGCGAGTTTACACAATACCTACATAACGTTATGCAATGCTCACGCGCAGTGTGATATTTGCGATGATATTCAGCTTCTGTAGATGAGCGAGGAATGAACGAAGTCACGAAATGAATGTACTGGATAATAATTATTTGGGTTTAGAATTAAAAATGTTTATTTATTTATTGATTTAGGATCACCAACAAAAGATGTACATAATACATGACACATAAATAAAGGACAATATCAGAGGGTTGAGGCGCTCGTTGTGACGATCCTTGGCGAAGGCCTATGACCAGCACTGGACATCTATCGGCTAAAATAATGACAGCTAATGATGACAAGAGAAAGAAAAATATTTTATTTGGGACGCGCCTCAGACCAAATAAAAAACCATGACAGAGGGCTGTCAACAGTAAAGTGAGGCCGGTTTCGTAAACATTTGTGTGCACTTAGTGAGGTGTAGTTTGATTTTAAATGGTTGTAAATGTGTGTGTCTGAGCGTGTATGCACAGAGCGGAAGTGTAATTTTGGCATACTTCACTGTATCGTTCTCAGCACTCTGTCTTGGTTTTTTATTTAGTCTGAGGGACGCGCACAGCAGTAAATACAAAATGTTAAAAAAAAAGCATTTAAAACTAACAAAATAGACCAAGATCATAAGAAGGCTAAAGTGTCCTAATTAACTACTGATTTGCTAATATATTCACCAAAGAAATTTGAAGAAGTTTGTAGTGAAGGATTTCTCAATAAAGAATGTACCCACAATTTCTTCTGCACCAAAGCAACCCTAAACGAAACAAAATCTACGCAATCTAAATCGAGAATTCGACAATAATCCATTAACCTTTAGCCCTAGGAACCGTGACAAACTGACAAATATTCGTTGCAAATCAACCGGAGCATAACTAATCGGTAGATAGATGAATGTAAATTTACGGCGCAGGCGCAACCAGGGTTTCGACGCAACTAAGTGTTTGAGAACAGAGATATACTTACCGACTTATTTGGTACATTATGGAATAGAGGGCATTAGAGGCATTGATGACTAAATTGACTATAGGGATATCTCGCTGGAGGACTACATAATATCTAAACTTTTAAGCACTCTAGCTTACCTGATACTTTCAGGGCTCGGGGTGCCATAGATATGAAAAAAAAATGTATTACCTTTTCAAGCCTGAACGGATTTTGATGGTACCTACAGACGCCAGCACACCAAGCTACCCGACACTGTCAAATTTTCCCAATCAACTTTGAACCTTACGCTTCAGCGATAAAGTTGAAAATCTATTAGAGAAATTTGACAAATTGAAGTAGCTTGATGTGCTGGCGTCTGTACCTACACAGGTAGACTTGGTAAAGGACATAGGATACTTTTTTTCCAGGGAAACCCTTCCCGTCCCCCATCACCATGCACAATCGTCGACCTGAAGGACTAAGTGCGAAAACCAAACTCACTAACACCGAACGTTTCCGCGGGCGAAGCCAAAGTCAAAGCTTTTATTTCAAACAGGCACATAAAAGGCACTTTTGAACGTCAAATTTTTACAATAAAAAAAATTGATATGATTCTAGTCGCCCCTTCCAAAAGTTCGTGTGGACTATAGTATCATGTTATCTGTGGTGTGGATAAGAACGGACCAGAAACTCAAACAAAACTAAAACAGCCGCTCGCAAGAGCTAGTATAATTATAAAGATACTAACTTCCGCCCGCGGCTTCGCCCGCGAGGTATGTCGATAAAAACTATCCTATGTCCTTCCCCGGGATGCAATCTATCTCTCTGTCAAATTTTATCGAAATCCGTTCAGTGGTTTAGGCGTGAAAAGGTAACATACAGACAGACAGACAGAGTTACTTTCGAATTTATAATATTAGTATGGAAGTATGGATAAATAAAAATAGTTCGATTTTAACATATTGAACAGAACCGTTATTGCACACCTGTCCAGCTAGGTACAATTAATTACGTATCTTGAAAGTAATTGTAAATAGGTAGATAGTAGTTGCATTATGTGGTTCTCAAATGGTGACCGTAAGTATAACCACATTCTAAATTGCCCGTCATTTTGCTGAGCACTCCAATATGGGCTAGTTGTTAAATATTACGTGTGTAACCTAATGACTGTCTAATATGAAGTAGATGCGATGCGCGGACGCAATTCATGTAATGATGTTACGCGATTGAGGTGTCGAGGTGATTCTATAAAAAGAAAACTTGAATGAATGCCTTGGCGTTGTTAGTGATTTATTTAATCTGGTATTTTGAGTCTGTGAGGGTTAAGAAACTGTAGCTTTCCATGAGCGTATAGATTAACAGCTATAACTTCGTAACTAATTAACGGAAACATTAGAAAACAATTATCGCTTTCCATCCGCGTTTAAATTATTTATGTGCACATCGTAAAATAGATAGGGATATGGCATAATTATAATTTGAGTACCTACAAAGGTAATGCTTATTTCATAAGAAATTTCTCTGTGAAAGGAAAAGCGAACAAGAAGAGAAAAAATATAAATACCTATGGGAAGTCTTAAACTAAAATATTATATAGGTATACACCTACACATAATATAATGCAAATAATTAATATTATTGTTTCTATTATAATAGCACGACAAAAAAAAACAATATTTTAATACAATCTGTACTGTGACCTCTGAGTTTGTTTCGGCCTTTCTTCTCAGAATAGTCAGATAGGAAACGCCGACCTCATCTAGTTTAAAAAATTATGATTGACGTGTAAAAGTGTTTGTACAAACCTACTTACAGAAATAAATCATTTATCATTTATTGTTAAAATATTAACGCTTTTGTAGGTAAATATAGTTTATATTTAAACGTTTAGAAGCTTTTTAAGGATACCGATCAATCTTGAAATCGTGCTGAAACGGATAATCTTCAATTAATTTCACAAATGAAGATGCAAAGCTTGCAAATGTGAGTCAAGTGCCCTATGCAACATCCTTCTACTTTCATTCATCATCATCATCATTTCAGCCGAAAGACGTCCACCGCTGGACATAGCCACCCGTTCTGTGCTTCTCGCATCCAACGGGTTCCTGCGGCCTTCACAAAGTCGTCGGCCCACCTTGTGGGAGGCCTTCCAACGCTAAGTCTTCTAATACGCGGTCGCCACTCCAGAACCTTTCGGCCCCATCTGCCATCTGTTCTGCGAGCAATGCGCCCTGCCCACTGCCACTTAAGTTTGGCAATTCTTCGGGCTATGTCGGTTACCTTGTCTACTTTAATTATTATCTACTCACTAACTAATACCTCCTGACTTTAACAAAATTGAGTAATCAGTCGGAGTAGGTACCTCGCAGTTGCAAATCCAATGAATGATCCACATAACATTGTACTACCACGCCTTTATTCCTCGAAGGTGCACTTATAACACCTACTTGTCTACACCCACACTTCGCCAGTTATGTGTAATAGGGGGCGAGCCTATTGCCATCAACCGGGCACAAATCTAGACTCCGGGCTGAGAAATTCCAGATGGCAATTCCCAATAACATTTTGCCCAACCTGGGAATCGAACCCAGGTCCTTGTGGTCAGCAGAAGCTCTTGCGACCACTACACCAAGTGGCTCTCTAAATTCATAAATTCTTACTGATAGCAGATAAGTAAAATAAAGAGCATATATTCTCAACCTTATTTTGCCCACCGCCCATTTTGAGAATATATTTTTTCTTAGAGCCCCCCATTTTTTTTTACTTACGATATAATGCCACGATTATATTTAAACGTTTAATATATTATAGTCGTAAGAATATATTATGGTAAAATACTATATAACTTTACCTCCGCTACTGAGACACAATTGATTTTCTATTGTATCCACGGATATCGATATCTATGATTGTATCGTACTACATTGGTTACGCGCGGAGCTTGACCGGTTGTTATGTTCAAATACTTAAGTATTTCATATAATTTTCTCTAGGTCTTCTATTCCTCCCTAAAAGTCTCAAACGCCCAAGAGTTGGCGTCATCGCCCACGTTGAGAACCAATGTTATAGAGATTAGCAAATAAATCATTGGACAGTCAGGCTTGTGCAGCTGTGGTACTAAATTTAACGAAGCAGCTGTTCGAAGGCCTTCAAATTGCTAACTCGATTTGTATAGGCCGACCGCTTAACTGAGACGTTGCCTGAGGTAGCTGCGCGGTGCGGGAGGGGTGATAGTTGTCACAAGTTGAGGAATCACTGAGCTCTCGCATCACGTCACCACACCCCCCCGCACCGCACTGCTACCTCAGGCAACGGCCTATGGTCATTAGTGTATCTGCTTATCTCTTAGTTGTCTTGCCTATTAAGGAATACTTAAGATGTGTTCTTTAGTAATTGGGGCACACGTGTCGATGAAAACAATAGATTTCCGTCTTTGGACATAAGTTTATGGGCGATAAAAGAACACGCAACAGTTTTATCTGCGACCCGCATCTGCCCGCGACTTCGTCTGCGTTAAATTTCTTGCCCCCCAAACCCGACGCGTCGCATCGCATCGCCTGCCTGCGCTTTTACTTCGTTTTCTCTTAGCGTTCTTTCTTACTTCTTCTTTATTGTTTTTGTTTGGTTCCTACGAGTCCCAGCCTATATATAGCCTTCCTCAAGCATTGGGCTATCAAAAGCATTGCTTTTTTAATCCGACTGGTTGTTCCATAGATTAGCGCGTTCAAACAAACAAACCAACAAAAAAAAACCAAACAAACTCTTCAGCGTTATTATTATTATTATAGATATAGATGAGTCAACAGTCAACACAAATTTACTTTTCGAACCGTTATTGATTCCAACAAGAAATGTTTCGATAGGACAACATATTCGGAAGAATCGAAGTTTAGTTTCCATAGCTTGCTACAAATCTTTACATTTACATGAGAAAAATGTCGTGAGGAAAGTTTTGAGTATAAATGTGTAGGTATGGTTGTAAGAGAAGATCAAAGAAATGTTGGATGGACTGTGTGAATGATGATAATTATGGTTAGAAAGGAGGTGATTAACGAGATGATGACTGATAGAGAAGTATCATCCCCAAACAAATTGGAATAAGGCAGGAAAACGATTATAAGTAGAAATCTTTACATTCTCTAGACGCGTTAAAAATGGTCTATTTAATCTGATCCAGCCTGTCCCTTGCTGCCTTTTTGCCTAAGCCGAGGTCCGTACCCCACAGGGGGTGCCCTTACCGTGTAGTCGCTTAGTTTCTAAGTATCAAGCCCTGGCTGGAGGCCTTAATTTATTGAGGCAACGAAATGGGAAAGCAAATGGGATCCATCGTTAATACCTAAAAAATGGGATTCAAAAGCGGGATCCAACGAAAATATATCCAGGCAAGCCCGGTTAAGCAACCGACAACCTCATAGGTTGACCAGCGAGATGCCAACTCCGGGAGTGCCGACAGAAGTGAAAACAAAACACAAACAGAATACTTTGCCATCACTCACTGCAGACATATCGGATATATACATTAAAACCGAGTACATCCCGAGGATAGCCGAACACGTCGGTCGTCGTCGGTTAAGGTAATAGGGGGCGAGTTAAATGGTTTTTCTCCATCTCAAAAAATGCCCAACGCGCCTTAAGAAGTTTTCACTTAAAAAATGTTCTTTTGAAAGGTCCAAAATGTTACCAAAAGGTACGGTAGGTACCTATGGTAAGAAAAAGAAGTGTTCAGAAACAGGAACCGAGCAATAGACACGTTCTCACTCTATTCAATCCAAGATAACTTTTGCAAGATGTTGTAAGCAGTTCCCAAGCCGCTAAATAACAGAACACTATGGGAAAACGTTAAAATAATACTGTAAAATGATGCAAAGCTCAAGAGAGTGGTCAGATTTATTGCGCAAACGCAGCCACAGACGTAAAGGTTAAACACGGCAATTATACATAAAGGAAGAGTGAAACGTACTTTCTTAGGCTCGTGGTTATACCTAGTATTCATGTACTTACTGTCAAGACACTTCCTGAACTAGCAGTATTGTGACGATATTTTTTGTCAAGAGTTATCTTTCTGCAATTAAAACTGTAATATCCTATGGTTAACTATGCATAGAAAGCAAGGAACTAATATTGAGAACGTTTCTTAATGATTCGTTGACTCTATCATTACCTATCATCGTCCTGAGGTGCAATTCTCCTAATTTTACGAACGTTCACAGTCTGGGTGCCTAAAAAGGCCACTTTGGCGGAATCATAAAACAATTCATATCACGCAATTTCATCTGTATGACAGTTTTATAAGGAGATTCGTAAAATACTACAGGTATACCTCTGCCTAACCCTTCAGGAATATATAGGTGTGAAACTGTCAAACAGATGAATTGCGTGATATGAATTGCTTTATGATTCTGCCAAAGTGGCATTTTTAGGCCTCCTGATCTCAGTCTCAATCTGGGTGAGTGGGTCGTCTTAGGGGCTATCAAAAATGCCTACCTCTAATTTCCCTACATTTTTTACATTGATTGTCGTTGAGATGAGATTGCGACTAGATTTTAATTATGAGAATTGGCCTTCTGCTGTCATCCTAGGGGTTGGTAAAACTTCCATATGTACCTATCAGAAGTCTTAGTCGACTCCATATATCGCTCTTATGCTGTTAGTAGCACTCTTGCAAGATGCGACTCATAACACCACGTGCCTTTAGGTTGTACGGCAGACTCACAATTCGTATCTATTACAAATTGTTTAACTATTTTTATATTTGCTTGTTGAAACAGGTAGTCAAAAGCTGTTGAAATAAATATTTGATAACATGTTTGATCTTTTACCCGTTAAAAAAGATAATTTGGTGTAAATTATACTATGACCTACATTGACAGTTGTTTGACTCAATTTTGCAAGAATTTTCACTGCCCACGCTTTTTGAAACATTAACACCCATTATTCCACTTTTGGGATGATGGCCGCAGGTAGGTAAGTATGGCCGAAACGGTAACTTTTACTTTTTTCAATTTGGCAACACCGTGCAGAATTTCGGTGTTGCGAGATACAAAAATGCATTTCGTATCTTCCAACGTGCCTTAGGTATGATATTTTCATGAATACCTACAGATGCTAAATGAGTGATTCACAGTGAGTCATTGCTTTCATTGCAACAGAATTACCTACTGAAATATTTCCACATTGTATAGGTACTTTCATTCTGGCGGTCTACAGTTAAACGATTCTCATTCTAATAAGAATGTGCGCTATGTAGATGAAACTTAAAACTGCTTAAAGGTACAGACGCCAGCACATCAACCTACTACAATCTGTCAAATTTCTTTAATAGATTTTCAACTTTATCGCTAAAGCATAAGGTTCAAAGTTGATTGGGAAAATTTGACAGATTGTAGTAGGTTGATGTGCTGGCGTCTGTACATAAGGCTACACATCAAGCTATACATAACCAGTATAAGCTGACTTCTGATTGTACGAAAAACCTATACAATGCGAGGTCAGCTAAAACTGGAAGTGTATAGCTTGATGTGTAGCCGTGTGTACTAGGCAGGTCGAGCTCGTCACTTCCGAGTTTGTAACCACAGTACAATGCATAGGTAAGATATACCGACCTATTTGCCATAGGTCCTATGTGTAAGAATCAAGCATCACACTTACAGTCCGGCCGTAGAGATATTGCGTTCTTGAACCCGTAAATTGTATACAAAGGAATACGTGTTTTGCAAATTTGAACTTTATTAGTTACTTTACTAGAATTGTCGCACTGACAGGTATCCGGAACCCATCCTATCGTCGGCTGGGACTGTACTAAAATTGTATACTTAAGTATGTAACAAGATTGACAGTAGATACGGTCTATAGATTCAGAGCAAAACTTCCATAGTACAGACGCCAGCACATCAAGCTACCCGAAACTGTAAAATTTTCCCAATCAACTTTGAACCTTATACTTTAGCATTAAAGTTGAAAACCTATTAAAGAAATTTGACAGATTGTAGTAGCTTGATGTGCTGGCGTCTGTACGTATGCCATAGGGCAGGCCAAAGTCACGTACACCTTAGAATTTCAGGAGTCAGGTTTTGACCTACGTACGCTGGTCAAAACCTGACTACCTACTCCCAAAATTCTTGCACCTTATTCTACACGATAATTTCACGCTTCTTTTAAATTAAACAAAAAATAAAGGTACCCTAATGACTATTAAAATTTCGATGCCCAGTCGGGGGGAGTGTCGGCATCAAAAGTGGATGCTGGCTTTCCGTGGTATACTTTTAATCTTATTGGAATGCCGCCCGACTGGTCAACTGGGCAGCCTACGAAATTTCCTTCGTATCTACCGGCGCAAGAGTGGGCGATGAGCGGCTTTTTAAAGCTGGTAAAGAACAATAGGTTTTTGTACCAGAGAGAGTATTATATTATTATTTGTGGCCACAGCGATTCTTGATGTTTTATTAGTTGGCTTCTATCAATCATAACTTAAAAGTTGAACAACAATACTCTATTATTGAAAAAAAAATATTGCTCATTATAATTTACGATTTCAAAAACTGAAGTGTTAATTGACATAGATAGGTTTTTATAACTCAACAACGGCTGGACCGATTTTTATGATCTTTGTTTTGTTGGATTTGTCTCCGCCCCGAATAGCAGATTACCTAACTAATAAAACATGGTTAAAAAATGAAGATAATACATTTCAACATTTTATTATTCTGGGGCGGTACGAAGTTCGCCGGGTCTATAAGTCCAAGTCTATCTATAAAAATAAACTTCACCTAGTAAATACCTACACGTAATAGTAAGTACATAATCAATCTTTCACTCCACCAGCCTTTGGACACCAATTAAAGACATCCTCATTTATTCATAACCAGATTTCTATTGTACAGAGGCCAGCACATCAACCTACCCCAATCTGTCAAATTTTCCCAATTGAATATGAACCTTATTCGTTTGTGGTAAAGTTGAAAATCTATCAAAGAAATTTGACAGATTGGGGTAACGTAATGTGCTAGCCTCTGTACATACAAAGTGCATTGACATCACAAATCGCTTCCGCGCGTGCCATCCGCGCAGGCGCAGGCGGTGGTCCCAAAGTGGGCAAACACGAGCCTTTTCACATCAAAACACTTTCTCCATCATTACGTCGTGTGTGTGCGTACGCGTGTATGTTTTTACTCGCATCTTCCTCGTAATAATGACGTGTTTGAATATTGCATTGCTTTCTTTGTTTGTTTCTCGCCATTTTGGTTGGGGTGACAGAATCACAGAACTCGGGCTAAATTCGGCGTGACGTAATTTCCATCGAATTTCAATCTATCAGTCAAAAGGGCATCGTGTTACCCAGTAACTATGTTGTGGAAGTCAGATAGGCAGTCGCTCCATGGAGGTACCTAAAATATTGATATTCGTCTGCATCCGGTTAGGCTGGAAGTCAACCTTAACATATTTGGGAAATGGCTAGGCAGATAACGAGTCAGAGATAAGGTCAGGAAGATGAGATGTTATAGACTAACTAGCTTCCGCCCGCGGCTTCGCCCGCGAGGTATGTCGATAAAACTATCCTATGTTCTTCCCCGGGATGCAATCTAGCTCTTTGCCAAATTTTATCGAAATCCGTTCAGTGGTTTATGCGTGAAAAGGTAACATACAGACAGACAGAAAGAGTTACTTTCGAATTTATAATATTAGTATGGATGGATTTGCAATGTTTTTTATGTACAGAGGCCAGCACATCAAGCTACCCCAATCTGTCAAATTTTTCCATTTGAATATGAACTTTATGTCTTTGTTATAAAGTTGAAAATCTATCAAAGAAATTTGACAGATTGGGCAGCTTGATGTGCTGGCCTCTGTACCTATGTAAGAAAATATTGTTTTTATTGCGAAAGTGAAGGGCTACGACAATCTTCCATTCGTTTCAGGGAAGAAGAAGTGTAGATAACTATAGATGGGTACCTATAGGTAGGTACTGATAGAATAATCCTATATGTAACGTATCCTTCCAAACCTTAGCGCCGGCTAGAGTATTATATTATCTGTGGCTCCGGGGTACCTACTTAATTGCGTCAGCGTAACACATAGCAGAAGGAATAGCTTTCATTTTGACAGTTCAACAACATCCATTGTGTTGTTTACGTTGTGACTTTGTGAGCAGATACATTTTTCGGACATATGAAGCAATGGATTAGCAATATCCTTCAAAATGTTTCGATGCGATTGATAGGGCGCGTTCCGAATTGAGGAAATAATCGATGTAATCGATTTGAGCGTGCTAAAACCCGTACCGAATTGGCGTGAGCGCGATAACGATGTCCCGTGAATCGTCATAGATGACGTCATGGCATGCGCCATCTTGCGATAACGCCGACCATGCCTCGTACTAATATCGCCGTGAGCGCTGTCAAAAATGACAGTGTGTGTGTGTGTGAGGATGAGGATGTGTCAGTGTGTGTTTTGTTTTGAGCTGCATCATATCTTTTTAATAACGTGGCATTTTCGAAATTGTGCTTCTGGCTGACAGTCGCCACCTAAACAAAGAAAAGGAAGAAACGTGTGGTGTTTTTATGAAGAAATACTGCTGTAATATCTTTTTGACACCGAGTAAGCACTGTGAGCGCGCTAACGAGTGTTCCGAATTGTTGACAGCTCTCAGCTGTCATAATCGTGATATCCATTATGGAACGCATGTGAGACGATTTGAGTGCTGTGAGCGATATTATCCAATTCGGAAGGCGGCCATAGTGTATTATGCAATTATGGTGTTGTTGTATGGTGCTGGTGCTGTTTATAAATTTTAGTTTCTATAAGCTACCTACCTTAGTAAATTATGAGTTTATGACAGACTGGCGGAAATCACTATTTATATTGACTTTAGTAATTACTAATACCCTAAGGGTTAAAGAGCATAAATTAGGTAAGTACTCAACTTATCTAGTGTCTATTTCTTCTAAAATCACACTATTATTATAAAGGCGAAAGTTTGTGAGTGTGTGTTTTTATAATGTTTGTTACTTCTTCACGCTCAAACGGCTGCCCAATTTTGATTAAAAAAAAATGTATTGAGGTAGCTGACATCCTGGATTAACATATAGGCTACTTTTTATCCCGATATTCCCACGGGATCGACACTTCTGCGGGTGAAACCGCGGGGCGCAGCGAGTTAGACATAAATCTCTCATCTCATAATAATATAAGGTAACCGGCAACATTCAATAGTATCGTGAAACAACTGCTAAGAGACAAAAATGTACTTAAACAAATAAAAAAACATGACTCGCTTGAGTGGAAACTCAGGCGATCCACCATGAAATCGATTCTATTCACTGTCATAAACATTCATAGAGTCCGTACATCACTATTTATCCGCGGTCCGCGGTGACAACAATGGGTTTTGTTTGTTATTGTTTACTTGTTTAGCAAGTGCGTGCATACCATACGGTGATGCTTACGACAGTACCTACCTCTAATAAAACTTTCTTTGAAACCTTATGTATGAGCTGAAGGTACCCATGAGATAACTAAGAATAGTTTATTCTTACTACCTAATAAACTTGATAAAATCAATTAACACAGACCGTACCTATTACAGATTAGTTATGTAGGTTTATGTACTCATTACTCCCAATGTGTTCCAAACTCCTACTATAACATTGTTATAATAAAAAGTTGCCAGATGCAAATAATACTTATCGATTAAAATTTTAATATTTTGTTTACCAAATCGATTAACACTATAATTTTTCTTGTTTCAGGTCACAGCCTTAGCTGTGCTCAGCGTAGCAACAGCAAAGAATTCGACGACAAAAACGAAACCGAAACGACAGTTAGACAACATAAGAACGCATGAAAACTTACAATACTCTCTTGTACTCCCACATTCAAGAGTTCAGCATTACAGAGCACTGGGCAATAACCGACGCATTTCTCATGGCCCAACGAAAGGAAAACTGCCCCCATACGCGGTTCAGATGGAGCCAGTCGTGCAGTATTCCCAAAAGGATCCGCTGTATGACCCTAATCAAGAAAACTTAGAGGAAACCGTTGTGAACAAAAACGAGATCTACGCTCAGTCCAAAATCCTGAATTTAAAAGACCAGTCCAGTGCCGAAAGCTACGGTCCTCCTTACGGCACTTTGCCAACTGCTCCACTGTACAGTCACCGTCCTCATTACTACGAAGAACCTGAACCCATTATCGAAATCATTATCAAGGAGTCCAATGAGACACTGCCGGCGCCTCCTCCTCAACCGGTTCAAAAGAAAAAAAAGGAACCCGTCCACGTTTTCTATGTCAAATACAGTAAAGACCCTCATTCTAAAGACAAGGTCATATATGAGAAACCCATCCCCGCTATAACTCCTCCAACCAACGAAGAAGACGATCATCATGAGCATGACGATGAATATGTGACGGTGACTCCTGTGCCTTATTTACCTGCAAAGACTACCACATTACGAGCCATTATCAAGCCGGAATCCGAACAGTACCATAGTGACAGCAGTGTAAAAATTACTTTCGGCAACGAAGGCCGCCACTATAGTGACAGGCGTGAAAGCCACAGCCACTCTGAACACCATGAAGAGACAGCACCAAAGCCGGCTATTGCATTACCCAATTCACCTCCACAACCCTCTCCACACAGCCACCATAGCGTCCAAATTCATCAAAGTCATCCGCAATTAGAGCGATCAGCGTCGCCGAAGCCACAGTTCGTGGAATCCAGTACCAGACCATCTTTCTTAGAACACCAACACCAGCATCAGCAGCAGTCACAATTCTTTAGACCTGGGCCCCCGCAAGCTCAAAGTCGAATCCAATTCCAGCCTCAGCCTGTGCCCAATGAACAACAGCTGCCAAGACAAGGACCTTCAGTGTCACCGTTCAGACCCCCACAACAGCCTCAAACACCCCGTATTCCATTTGGACCAACTCCTACCTTCAACGCAGCTTTTTCTAATGGCCCCATTGGTCCTGTAACACATTTTGGCAGCCCAACTGCTGCTAGCCCAGTTACTGCTTTCCCTACAGTTTCATTCCCCAGAGGTAACAATGGACCCAGTTTCCATTCACGCATAAATAACCCACCTTCCTTTGCCTCAAGACCACAGTTCAATGGACCCCCAAGAACTAGCTTCCACTCCGGACCACAGAGGCCCTTCCCATCCCAACCTAAGAATTATTTCGACGATCCTAAATACTTGCAAGAAAATTATCACACTATTACTACCGAACAAGTTGATCCTCCAAAACAGCAACCGCTACCTAATAGGCCCCTGCAGTCTTTCGCTCACCCAAGTCCCAGTCCGAGCCCAGCTCAATTCCAAGAGCATCGCCGCCCTCCAGTCGTTCCGCTTAACCAACAACTTCCTCAGCAGAGACCAGCTCAGCAATTCGATTCAATTCACAATAAACCTTCTATCACTATAAATCCCAGTGCATCCCCATTCTTTAATCTGAAACCTTCTCCACCGCTTATTGAAGACAATCGTCCACCTTTCCACCAACATTCCCTGCAGCCTCAACCCCAACAGCAATTTAGTTTCCACCAAGGACCCCAAGGACTACCTAGACCATCACCTCAGATTCCATTCCAACAACAACACTCATTCCCCTCACCATCTCCCTCCCCTCAGAGTCAGTTTGTTCCATCTCCTTCTGCTGCTCCTTTGTACAATTTCCGTCCTCAACCCTCGCCTACGCCTGATATTTTCCACCAAGGTTCACCGTCAGAAAGGCCTTTTAACCACCCATCAAACATTGAACATCAAAAAAATGTTGGCGGCCTAGTTCCTGGTGGGGGCGAACTGGTACCTGCTATATCTAAATATGAACAGCACATTACTGTAACTGGACCTCCGTCTCAACCATTCAGTGGCCTTGGAGAGTCTAGCCCTAGTCAACCTACACCAACACCTAGTCAACAACAACAGTACCATCAACAGCAACAACAGCATAATCAACAACAACAGCGTCACCAACATGAACAGCAACAGCGACAGGAACAACAACAGCGTAACCAACAACAAGAACAACAACAACACCACCAGCAACAACAGCGTAACCAACAACAAGAGCAACAACAACGCCACCAGCAACAAGGGCAACAACAACGTCACCAACAACAAGAACAACAGCAGCGTCAGCAACAAGAACAACAACAGCGTCAACAACAGGAACAACATCATCGTCAACAGCAACAGCAACAACAACAGCAGCAGCAGCAATATCTACAACAGCAGCAACAATTGGATGCGGAACAGGAACAAGTAAGGTTACAGTTAGCGCATAACGTCCAAAAGCAACAAGAAGAAATCCAACGACTACAAGCGCAACTATTGCATTCACAACATCAGCAGCAGCAACAGCAAGAACAATACCAGAGCGCTTACCAGCAGCAAGTTCAAGCTACATCGCCAAGATCTCAATACATCCAAGAAAGGTCACGACCACATCCTACATTTGCCACAAGCACAGTGTCTCCTCCTTACTATCAATCAACGTCTAGGACGGTGGAAATCAAACCAACAACGTCGAAATATGTGTCTTCTACACAGAATTCAGTAACTTCTGCACCAGAAACTAAAAAGGAAGAGAAGAAAAAGAAGCCCACTTTCGAACTTCCTGATGAAGTTCCAGATGACCTACGTGAGCAGTTGTTGTCTTCAGGGATCTTAGACAACGCTGACATCAGTGTATTGGATTACGATAAAGTAGGAGAAACGCCTTTGGATTCACTTCCTCCAGACCAGCTGGCTAACTTCTTCAGTGCTGGTGGTGGTCAACAGATTGCTTCTAGTGAAAATAGACCCGTCTATGTCAAGCCTAACGGAGATTCTATTCAATCTAGAATTGATGAAGACATTGAAGATGACCAGGAATTCGCTGCTTCAGAAAATGTTGCCAGTTACGTGGCTCCTCCGCCAAATGGTCAAGCTGTTGAAATGAAAGTTGTTCATTTTAACCCTGAAACTCCCGAAGGACAGCAATTGGCTGAGAAATACATAAAAGAAAACGCCACGCAAGTTGATCCCGTAACATTGAACGACAAAAGGTATAACAGATATTTGCCATTGAAAGTGAGTGGTAATCAGTTTCCGCTACCAGATGTCCTTAAGGGGAGAAAGGTAACTTCAGTTGTTGTTTTGGCTCCCGTTGCGACTGAAGCCTTAAGTGCCCATTCGAGGACAGAACGAGCGGCCGAAGAAAACTTAAAAGGAATTAAATTTGTCGCTGGTGCGAGCTTACAAGAAGTACTAAAACGACCAACAAAGGACAACTTCGAGAAGTGGTTGGATGTTGAGAAGAAGACTGCCACAGATCTGCAATCGGTCGTCTTGCTTGTGACTGGGTAAGAAATTATAATGTATAATTTTGTTTAATTATATTGTATTTACAGCTTAAAAAACCTATACAATCTCTATCATGATAAGTTATAACGAAACATGTTTGTTTACAGGGATGCTGAAGCTGCTGATGGAAAAGAAATCTTCATGTACGACATTGCTTCAGGAAACGTGAACAAACTCGATGGCGACCTATCAAACGCCTTCGTTGAGGCTGCAGAGAACAACTCTCTAAGCAAAGACATTGAATCACTGGCCATTGAAGGAGAGGGTACTCCAGAAAACTTTGACAAGGATAAAAGCGACGACGTAGCTGCGGAAGGTTCTGAAAATGTGCCATTATATGTAGACTTATCAGGCTTAAACTTAGATCAGGGAAACACAAACCAAGTGTCAATATCATCAGGTTACAGTAAAACGAAACACGGCAGATCGTTTAGGAGACATTAATATGCAAAATGCCAAATGGTGTCTGATTCTTGTAAATAGTCTAGTATTAGTATTACTAAATTAAATTCAACGTGATTGTTGCGTGTAGTCGTAATTGTTTTTTTACAAAAGTGATAATGGTTGTACAATATAAAATAACTGCCTAAACCTGCTTTTATTTTTATTCCTGCTTATCTCATTAATTAAAAAAAAATATAATTTGGAGTGGCGTGTCGCATGTGGATTTCAGAGATTTGTTTTCATTAATATTTAACGAGGAATCCTTAAGATTCCATTTTGTTTTCTATTTTAACTCAAGTTTCTATAAAATCTGAAATATTTCGTTAAAACTTTAAATACCACAATTAAATATTTTATTTGAGACACTAAGGGCAAATTATTGCTTCAATCACATTTCATCCGATTTTAATAATCGAACAAAATCGATTCTGCACAAACGATTTTCATTTTACACAGCTAGCAACACAGATTCAAACTGTCAAACATATGGATTATTTATGGTGGAAGAGGTTCATACCGCAGTGTAAAATTCATAGTCTTTATTTATTTTCATGTATTTTGCTATAATTTTTGAGTTGTAATCATGATGGAGGGTTCTCTAAGTAAATGGACAAATGTGATGAAGGGTTGGCAGTACCGGTGGTTCGTGCTGGACGAGAATGCTGGCCTGCTTTCTTATTATACGGTAAGTGACGTTTCATACTAACCGTATTACCAAATTATTCGTCGTTAAAACTGTGATTTCTACACAGTTTTTGCTTACATTATGTAGACTTACCTTGAAAATAGCAGCAGCTTTGTCATTTGCGTTAGTTCATCAATACATATTCGAAATTTTAATTCAAGATTTAACCTTCTCTATCGTAGAACAAGTAACACATAAAGTGAATAAAAATACTCATTAAATTGGCCTCTGCTCAATACCGTGACCTATTACAAAAACTTAAAATTAATAGAATTGCTATTACAGAATAAAAATATTTGTAAAGTGATAAAAACTCTTTAGTGGCAATGTCAAGGTTAGAGTGTGTTGTTTATGTGTACCATAGATGCCAAGGTGAGGCAAAGGCTATGAGTATACAGCCAACATAAAGACTTCTTGCTGATTAATGATAGAAAAGAGTATAACAATACTTTGGTAGAAAGCATACAATGTCATGGATTCCTTTAAGCTGTAGGTCTCCCAAAGTAATGGTGCTAATATAATGATTTTTCAAGTAAGTAAATTAAACTTCTATGAAATAATTTATTTTTTAGTACTTTTTTTTTTTCAAACCATCTGTTAAGGTATAAATTAAATCACACTAATCTTGTGTCCAAGCCATAGTTAAGAAAAGACTTTCAAGTAAACCCTTGATAGGGCAACATTTATAATCATAATTTTCAACATCATTATTTTATTAAAAACAATTAGTAGGTAGTACAGCACAGTTAACCATTGATGGAATTGGTAGAACTAAAAAATTAACTTTGAATTTATACAAAACCTTTGTCCATTTCTTGCATATTATCAAACTAATATTATTAAAATAAACTTTATTGTTTTTCATACAATAACTGAAATGGATTTTATAGGAAAATGTGGGTTTTTTTTATATTTAAATAAGAGCATTTTTATCAGTCTGAGATTATCACAAAACAAGATTGAATGTTACAATTGCACGATGGACAAAGCAAATTTTGACATTATAATCCTCCCTCCTTTTTGTTTTGTTTTTCTTCAACAAAATGTAAAATACTGGTATTCAGCTGCATCTGAACCACAACATAGTTTTGAAAAGGCTAGGCAGATTATGTTTAATATTAACAAATCTAAATTAGGCCTAATGGAGGCCTGAGACTGTAGAAGGAACATTATATATGGTCTGATTAAATGCAGGTCAGAGGGGCAATCCTGATATTTTTAAGAACATTTGCATTCCAATCTGTCTCAATCTGTCAAAAATATCTCTAATTTCCCAAAATTTTTGACAAGTTTTTAACATTGATTGTCACTCAGATGAGTTAGACTGCAAGCCGACCCCAACATAGTTGGGAAAAGGCTAGGCAGATGATGATGATGATGATGTCACTCTAATGAGATTGAGACTAGATTTTCAAGGTTTTTAATTAATTACGAGAATTGGCCTTCAGATGCGCAGTACTCGCAACTGGTGTGCTTGAACGACCAGAGGAACATATCAGGTGGCATTCTGTAATTTCTACCTACTCCCATGTGAAGAAGGCTTGAGTTTATGTATGTATGTATGATTAAATGCAAAAATTAGATACAGAACTAAAGCAAACAAAGCATCTTATATAAATTTCCTTATCATAATGAAACACTACCTAAATATTTTTATTGCCTCCATTCTCAGCGTGACTAAGCACTTTTTTCTTATCTTTTAAATAATTTTGTCTGAAGAAGTTGTAAAACATGTAGTATACAAAAATGACGTTAGGAAAGTATAAGATGGTGATCCCTAGCGGTGCGGGACAGCTTGGCAGGAACACTTGTGAGGAGTATATTAACATGAATGTGAACTGGATCTGTAAAGAGAAAAAGTTATTAATTAACTAGGTGCGCCCCACGGTTTCACCCGCATAAGTGTCGATCCCGTAGGAATATCGGGATAAAAAGTAGCTTATATGTTAATCCAGGGTGTCAGCTACCTCCATAAAATTTTTTATCAAAATTGGTCAAGCCGTTAAAGCGTGAAGAAGTAACAAACATATAAACACACACACAGTCACAAACTTTCGCCTTTATAATATTAGTGTGATTTAAAAACAAACCATAATTTACCAGAAGAGATTGTAAAGTGAAATATTCATATTCTATCAAGGCAATGACTTGTAATTCTTGTTGTGATCTCAATTTCAATGCATCATCAATAAACTGATGACAAATTTTTTGGCAATCCTTGATTACCTACTTACTTTTTATCAAGGATAAAAATAAATTATTAAAGTATTTTATTTGTTAAGTTTAGGAATTGTATCATTTTTGCAACCATTTTTATCAGAGGTGCCTTCTTATGAGCCCCATTTTCAACAAAAAACATTTTTATAGTTAAAAATTCTACCACTAATTAAGCCTTAATAATGATGACCAATGACGAGAAGTGTTAGCCCAGTGTTAATGGCTGCGACTTACGAGTTTTAGGTCGTAGGTTCGAACCCAGACAGGCGCTTTACTTTGTGTACGTAAATAATTTCACCACCACTGCTCTCAAAACGGTGAAGAAAAACATCGTTAGGAAATCGGCATGTCCTAAAACCAAAAATTCGAAGAATGTGACATCTACCAACCCGCATTGGGCCCGTGTGGTGAATTACGGCCCACTCTCTCTCACTGAGACGAGGCCTGTGCCCCAGCAGTGGGAACATTATAGGCTGACTATGGAATGATGACCTGCCCTACAAGGACTGATAAGACCCTAAATTATCGCCACCCACGTCAGAAATAAGACCCATCAGCATAATTAAACTCCCCGTCAAATTACCACTCCAATCAGTGTCAACCGACGAGGCATAATTTATGCCTTTGAAATAGTTTAACTGAATGTGCTGAGCAGCAAATTCAGTTAAAAAAATGCAAATGAAGCTGGTCCTTGAAGGAACGGTTAATTTTTCTCGACTAATCCCATGTCATTTGAAAGGAATTATCCTGTAATGCACACTCAATTACCCACATTAACTACAGCTTACAACACATTATCGAGTACCAACACATGCTCTGAATACATAATTAAATTAAGAATACTTACATACAAATAAACAATTGAATAATCTTGATTCATTACGTTTTAGAACAGTCAGTCGTAAGAGCAAGGTTACACACTCGGTTTGGCGCCAGTCTGGTCGCAAGTCTGATCTGATCGAAGAAATCCAGACTGATAGACTACACTGATGCCAAACTGAGCGTGTAACCTTGCTCTAAGGAAAGCTTCTTTTAAAATATATTATTTTGTCGAATTTTAGTTAGGATTAAGAGTTTATCTGAGGATCTGCCGTAAATCAAATAAAAATATTTTATTTCACATAAACCTACATGGGCACTTATGAAACGTCAGAAGCTAGGTACACGGTTCGTCGTTCCGGTCACGGTCGGTTCACGGTCGTTTCCTATGGAGAAGAACCGGCAAGAAACTCCACGGTTACTCTTTTAAAAATAGTTGGCAAATGGTAAATGGCAAAAACAGTTGGTAAATGGCATTCATCCTCTATTGCGAATAAATAGCAATGGACAGTAGATACATCCTAAATGCCACAAAAGGGGCCATAGGCTATCTGACTCGGTGCAATTTATGTCCAAAGTACCTAAAGCCTTAAATTGTAATCATATTATCAAGCTGCAAGTCGTAACTACGGGTATTCACTCGCGCGTTAAAGTACAAATTGATTTATGCGGTCACCATATCCATCTTATCATATTAGAACACTAATAAAGTGGTTTTCCAATTAAAGAGCGCTCTCGTGCCTTAATTCACTGAATTAAATCAAAGTTAATGGCACCTAAAGATGATAATCTAAACCAGAAGATTTTGAACTAGCATAATCATCCTCATCATTCTCCTACAACATGTCCCACAACATGTCTTATTCTTCCATACTTCTCTATTAGTCGTCACCTCGGTAGTCACCCCCTTTCTAGCCATATCATCTTCCACACAGTCCGTCCATGGTTTTTTTTGGACTTACTTTCATAGTCATCCAGATTCATACTCAAAACTTTCCTCACGATATTTTCCAAATCCAGCATAGGTATCTACACGAAAATGAATTAAAAATCCTAACTAATAATACAAATGCGAAAGTAAGTTTGTTTGTTAGCTTTTCACTGAACCGATCATCCTGAAATTTTGCACTTACGTTATCAGGTGTTCAGAAACGGACATAGGGTACCGTTCATCCCGAAAAAAAGTTCTGTTCCCGAGGAAAACAACAATAACGTTATTATGATAATAGATGGCTCCACGTGTCTTTTGTCTTGATCGCAGACGAAGTCGCGGGCAACAACTAGTTGTACTATAAAGCCAGTGCCCCGGAAGTGTCAATCGTATAGGGTTCGACCTTGCGTTCTGCCAGCCGTTTGGCAGGAAATTGGGTTCTCGCCATCCCCGTGGAGACATCACTATGAATTCAAATAGCAACTTTAATATTTTAGGAAACGTTTTCTGCTAGAAAACGAAAAGGAAACTGGCAATCATACCCAAAGTCATGCCTGCGTATAGTTTTATCGAACGTTACTGGGTATTATTACCTATCGTATCTTCGCAAATGCCGAATCATAGTCCAAGATAAGTATGGCCTAGCACACGATAATTTCAGATTCGTAACGTAGTATCTATACCTGAAATTATTGGTCCTTAGTTACAACTCTTCCTAAGTCTATTCAGAAGATACAGAAAACGGCCTTTATTCGGCAAGAATTCTTGGCAAATATACTTACCATTTGCATAATAGTGAGCCATTTCTTATACTTGATAAGGATTGCCTTCATCTTCGGGCTCCCTTCGGCCGATAGGAGGTAGTAGCTGTACATGATAACGTGTACCGAGTTGTTTATCATCGGAGAGAAGGACGTGATTCCACCTGGAAAAAGAAATTCATTAGATGATAAATAATTTTATTTCTTTTCTACAAACGCTTTTATACGTCAATCAATGAGGACGGCGTTTCCTATTTGACTACTCTGAGAAGAAAAGCCGAAACAAACTCAAAGGTCACGTTCTCTTTTAAAATTCTGACATAATCTTGGTAAGATCATGTAAAGACCATGTAGATTGATGTCTGAAATGGTCTTTTGAGGTAAGAACCAGACAGATTGAGTGGACCTGTCCAGTCAGTGCACGTATTTGTCAGTAATCGTGCAGCTCAACTCAAAGCTCAATGAGCTCAACGATTCGGCGAACAGTACCAAAGTACCAGTACATTGTTGGCAAAATGTGGGGAATACTATACACCTCTGTCTAATACTTCTGCGAAAGCAGGCGTGATAGTGTTAACAAGGATAATAATACGTATCGATTTTTTTGGAACAGGTCCACCGGATAATCGTGTAGGTTTGGAGAATCTATCTAATGGATGCTGTCATCGCGATTCCATTAGGTTTGTAGGTATTGTCAATTTATGTGTCTGCTGCGTTATATTTTATCGGACATAATCTCAAACCCAATATCACGGTTACGCAGCTAACCGGGTAAGTACACGACGACATATCGAGCTATACATTTCCAGTTTTAGCTGACCTCGCATTGTATAGGCTTTTAGTACAATCAGAAGTCAGCTTATACTGGAAATGTGTAGCTTCATAATATGTCGTCGTGCGTACATCAATAAATAACACACATAAAAGTGTACAGAGTATATTTGACAACCGTCCCAAGCTTCGACATCTACAGATCTCTATATTTGAATTCCGTAAACAAAAGGAATATTATTATTTTATTTTAAATTAACCATATCATGCTGGGACGACGAAAACTTGAAGATTTCGTGATAAACTTCGTGACCTTGCGAATAAATTATGCTAAATAAAAAACGATACAAAATTAGCAAAGATACAGATTAACTTAATACATATTGTTGATCGCTTCAATCCAGACTAAACAGGTACAGTCGACGGCACGTCGGGTGGTAACACTGTGACCTTGAGGTGGCCTAATGTATGAGTATGAGTCCAGAGCCGGTGACCCAGTGGTAGCGGCCCCGACTTATGACGTCTTTCATTGACTTGAATGTGCCTTGGCGGCTGAGAGTATGTCATGCTCACTCTAATGTCTCGCTGATGGTTGTGCAATGCGCATGTTTTGGATAATTTGGCTTCCTTCAAAATGGTTAAGCTGAATGATGCTTCATGTTCTTGAACAGGCGCCGTCAGTAGGCACTGGTTATATCTTTGCCGGTATGGCTTCTTTTAATTTAATTTTTTTTTTTTTTTTTATCTTTGCAATACGGACGCGGACGTTTTTATCGTTCTCACATGCACAATTTCAACATGAACGATGTAACTAAAATTTTGTAACCATATTATTTTGATTTAAAAGAATGTCTGTAGAGTTTTTTGCCCGTTCTTCTCCATAGGAGTACCTATTACGCTTTGGAATGGGCAACTAACGTCATCTTTCTGACTGATCGGCCCCTTGACAGTTCAAAAGTGCCTGTAATTGGTTTATTTGAAATAAATGCTTTGAGTTTGAGTTCGAGTTGTTGGTCGTGGATTCGAGCCCAGGCAGGTGCTTTACTGCTCTCAAAACGGTGAAGGAAAACTTCGTGAGGAATGATGATGAGGATGTCCTAGAACCAAAAATTCGATGACGACCAACCCGCACTGGGTCCGCGTGGTAGATTATAGCCCACTTCCTCTCGAAGAGAGGAGACCTGTGTCCCAGCAGTGGGAACATTATAAGCTGATTATGCTAAGAGGTCAACTAATACTGGTTTTGTAAACTGCGAACTGCGAGACGTGCGAACTGTACAGCTCCGTCTAAACAAATGTAATAATTTATCGTAGAACTTAACAACGAAAGGCGAAAACTTGACTAATGGTGGGAATGATACGCATATATATTGCTGTAAAAGCATTTTTCTCTACACAAAGCCACAAAAGAAGACCAACTCACTTTGGCACAAGGTGCTCAATTACCATCGTGTAGCGGACTGTAGCGGAAGGCTGAGTACATTCGCAGTGAAAGTAAATTGATTGATTGAAACATCTTCAGAACACTTCCCACGATACCTGTTAAATGTCAAACCACTATTAAGGGTGGCTGAGTTTTTACCCGACTACGGCGAAGCAAAAAGGAGGGTTATGATTTTGACCGGTATGTATGTAATTATATAAGTATGTATGTATGTCCATCTGTTCCCTCATAACTTGTAAAATACTTGTCATAATTATACAAATGAGGTATCGTTGCAAGCGTCTTGATCGTCCGCTGGTCCAAAATCATCATTTTGGTCCTAATGCGACGTTGATTTATGAATACCTATCGGGCATGTTGCTATTCCTGGGCGATACCTGACCCTTTTTTATCAGAAATGTATTCCCAATTCGTGCTTGTAACCCTGAATTGCCGCTTGATTTCCTTTGGGGGTTATATTAAGGACATCGCTTCGAATATTTTGATCATATTGACAACAATAGCAACGTTCTTCACACAAGATAGATAAAAGAATTTTTATAACAACGAAAATAATAAAGGTCTTTTTTATCTCATTAAGAATGCTTTGACAGACAATTTCCAAGAATGCTGAGCATCTGCTATTTGGTAATATTCAAATGGAGAGGTATGTCCATCCTCAGCCCATGAAATGTGGACACTGTGATCTCCAGTGGAATGCACCAGAGCGACGTTTTGCTATGCCTTTGGCACGTCCGGGCGTCCGGACAGTAATTTGAATTCACTAAATTCCGTGCACTCCGTATCTAAGATTGGACTGTCACTCCTTTTAGTTGTACGGGCAGCAATCACAGACTATATTATCTAAGTTTCTTTGACATCTTCTGCTCATGACATATATCATTATGTTTTAAGGGTGGGTGCTTGTTTAGACGCTTGTTCTTACAAAGCACCTTTATATTCTCAAGAATGTTTGTTTTGTGATCTATTTCTTTCCTTGCCCGGTATTCACTTTATTTAAGTACCTACTAGGTTCTCCCCGGGACTCCTTACGCGTGAAATTTAGGCCCCCAGCCCACTGCGTCGTATCCTATCGCCCGCTGAGCTATTACTTCGTTTTCTGACTTTTTTATTTTTGATCGGTTCCTTTCGGGGGTCGTTGCTTAGTGTTAAATAATCTACAAACCTTCCTCAAGAATTGGGCTCTCAATTGAATTGAATTGGAAATCCCAATGGTAGTTACAGAGATGAGCGCGTTAAAACTATTTAGCTTTTATTATTAGTATAGAATAGATATAAATAGATATGTTCTGTGCTTCTGATACAAAAACGGCGAGTTTCGTTTCTGCCTATTGTGATTTGGTGTAAGTATTCTAAATATAATTGTCGCATATAAACTTATCTTTTGCACAGGTTACGTCAACCCTATGATTATATATAATCAAAGCGTCAACCTTATCGTGTATTTACATTCACCCAACTGATTCATTTCATTACATATTTTATGAAGCGCAAAATCCGCTCCATTCTAAACTATTCAACGGTTATCGAATCGAGTTGTTGTCTTCAATTATAAATAAGACTTGAGTTTGCGGTTAGAAACCTTTCATTCGACTTGCTGGCTTCACTGCAAATTAAGTGTTATGAGAGCCAGTCGACAAACACGAACCAGTATCCAAGGCACACACATTATACGGTGTTATACAATAACATTTAATATGATATCACCGTCGGAAAGGTCTCACGCGAAGTGAGGACCAATCTAAATTATACTCTCGCTTTTCGCTGATACAGTTTGTTTTTCGTTGTCAGCTGTGTGGTCAGTACCCAACCCATCACTTTCACTCGCTGGCCATCGCTATCTTCGCAATGCTTGTCCAACGATAAACTACTAGACATTGTTTAGGGTCAGTTTTATCAGCGAATGTACGGCTGGAGATAACATCGAGATGTAATCGTCTGTCAGAATTACGGAACTCGCGAATCGGAGCACTGGTTCGTGGATGGAAAGTTGTTTATTTCGAAGAAGGTAAAATGATTGATTAAAATGATTTAGGGCAGGCCTAAAAACATCAGTGCCTTGTACAAATAATGCACCATGAGCATTCCGACTATTGTCAAAGCTGTAATATCTGAGCCTCGCTATAAATACAAGTATTTTATTGTAAGTGGTTTAAGAACAGATAATAATCGCTGCATTCATTGTTGAATTCTTATTTTCGTGTCGTTGGTACTCTTCCTCGATGTTTTTTTTTAATATATAGTTTGAATCCAGTATGTGGTCACATTTATTGCGGCATCAGTGGCATTCTTTAGGTTATCCGAGGTGCAGGTGAACGGGCACTTAGGACGTGCTTAGGGCACTCAGCAGGTGGGGATGGTCTGATATTGCAAAATTGATACACACAGAACTCGTTATTTGTAAAAAGACGCATACCACAGACTATCTATTTATTTTCGTTGGATCTGACTTTTGAATACCAGGCGTTGGATCCCACAAAACATTATTATGTATTTCGCATGTTATTACCTGTTTGACACCATAAAAGCCTTATTTATGACATTTTATTGCCTGATACAACGAGCTTTGAAAATATTCACCATATACGGAATCCACACAGCCTCTTCATTCAACACAAACGTGGCACCGCTTCAAAGAACTATTCAAAAACATATGTCGCGCGCCGTGGCTTGAAACAAGCAAAATATTCCTCTGTAAGGTATAATGGGTACCCTGTATACGGGTCACGGGGTTCCATCTTGACAGGGAAAACGTGAGCTTGCCTATGCATTACTCTGCATACAATTTACTGAACATTTTTTGAAGAAGTATTTGGTTGTTTCTGGGGAATTATTCCTCGAACATTTGAATTCAAAGACTATAATATATCCATACTAACATTATGGATAGTTTTCGAGTATGAATGTGGATGCATACATTTTCTGAACGTTTTTTGAAGAAGTCTTGGTATTTGGTACTTCCTCGAACAATTGAATTCAAATACTATAATATGTCCATACGACGTAATACCAAAGAAACCATGGATGATGGACTGTGTGAAAGATGATGTCCAGGAAGGGGGCGACTACCGAGATGACGACTAATAGAGAAGTATGGAAGAAAATGACATGTTGCGTCGACCACGAATAAATTTTGATAAGGACAGGAAATCAATCAATCAATCATTTATTCTGTTAACATAGGTATGATTATAGATAGTATTGTTGTTAAAATTATGTGGACTATGCTTTGCCAATACATATGGCGTACAAAATGAATATAAACAATTACAATAAAATTAAATTGAGAGAGACGAGAGTGATGACTAACATTATACGAGTAAATGCGATAAGTAGTAACTGTGTTCGTCTGTCTGCCTGTTACCCTTTCACGCCTAAACCACTGAGCCGATCTTTAAGAAAGGAGAACGGCAGGCTTGTATGGGAATTTCGTACAGCTAATAAAAGTTCGTGTTTTGGAATACTTTTTGTTTTAATTGGTAGTTAATATGATAAACAAGCCCTTTTTAAATTCTTAGATTTTTAGAACTTGGGACGTAAAAGTTATAACCAGTTTTGTTTTTTAAGGTTTTTATGTACTGGTGTATCAATGTAAATTGATACTTAGAGGTCATAGACTTGTGTGCGTGATTGACGATTGACGCTGTCGTGTCACGTAATGGCGGCATAATAATAAATTGCTCAGACGCAGTCACAAACCAAAATCCAAAACAACAGCAAAGAACTGAACCATAGAGTAAAGTAATATATCGGAACTGAACTGAAAGACAGAATGATTTTCTTTTCCTGTCAATAAAATAATTGCCATGAACAAAAAAATATTTTTGACGAAAATCATTCCTATCATAAAATCGTTAAATAATATGATTTTATGCAACAATTATGCATTCATACGATTATTATATAAGTGCTTATTTATATTTAATGTTATTTCCATTTCTAAATAATTAGTTATCATTTCGATATTTGTGTTATTTTACATATGGCAACTTCTAAAATGATAACTGCGTTTAGTTTACGATTCTATTACGTTTATTTATTAAAATATTTTTATTCATATTATTAATTAATCCGAAGCTCTAAAAATAGTACACTTACATGAAAATAAATGGCTTAGTTGCCTTAATAAGTGGTACAAATTCTATAACAGAACAACAAAAAAAGTATCCTGTACCAAATCTGCCGTTCACCTTTGACAAATGGATAGCCTTGGACCTGTAGAATGACATGGCTACTTTTTTATCCTGAAAATTTTTGTTAAAAAAAATACAAAATAAGTTGTGAGCAACAACAAGTGTAACACATAATATCTAGAAGGGTTGAAATATATGTCCTCGATTTCTATTCGACGCATAGTGGAGTTTGATCGATCACGCGACACTTAATAAAGTGATGATGTATCAAACAATCTTTTTGCACTCAATAGGTTGTCAGTTTACTTTCGTAATAGATTAGAGCAAAGGGCTATAGAGCTGTCAATAAGAAAGGTAGGATGGCTAGGAATTTTCTATACCTACTTAATTCCGATCCAGCCTGTCCCTTGCTGCTCTCTCCCAGCGAAATTAACGATGGGAGCAAATTAACCGTTTTCCTAGTAAGTTTATTGAGCATGTAAACAAACATTACTTTATGTTGCAAAAGCTGGTTCGAGTGCTAATAACAACCTGTCGCTGTCGAAAGTTTGGGCAACATTTAATTAAGCAAACATTCATTTATATCGCCACTGTATTAGTAAACAGTCTCGTTTGTCTTGTTTTTAGCCGACTTAAAAAAAAAGGACTTGGTTCTTAATTCGGTTGATTTTTGTTTTCTTTGTTACCTCCGAACTCCGTTATTTATAAGCCGATTTGCAAAATTATTTTTTTGATGGATAAGGTTTGCTTCAGGGATGGTCCCATGTAAATTTTATTAACTGCGCTTGGGTTCGTTTTTGATTTAATATTTTCCACTTAGTTTATATTGATGATGTTTTAATAAATTCCTGTAAAACTTTTTAGCTGATTAGCTTAAATAAGACCAGATCTAGGCTGTTTTGATTAAACTTAAATATCCTTGGCTCAAAGTTTACTGCATCTTATTCCTTATGCTAACATAAAATGTTCGTCAAATGAGCCGTCCGAATCAATTTGGACGGTTACAACGCAACTGGGCAAATTTATTTTAACGTGTGTTACATTTCACGTAACTTTTCACCAATCTCTACCCGGCAAAAAACGAGATTTTTTTTCGTCTCTTAAGAAACATTTAAGTAAGAAGAACACGGCTATAAAATTCACCCACACTACCATAATTCCTTAATATAAACGGACAGCCAAATCCAAACCAGATTCTTCCACAAGGCTCGTTTTAAAAAAATAAAGCCACGACATCGCTTGAGAAACAAAAATAATACTTAATACCGCTGCTATATTTTGCACTGGTGCAAACGAAAGCCTGGCTTTCATGTTTTTAAATAAAACTTCCATGTTTTATTTAGAGGCAGTACGTTATGTGAAAACATTCAAATGCTTTTCAAATTAGATAGCGTTTGGCGACTATGTGGTATTTGAATTTGATGTTGATTGATGTAAATAAATGGCGGTGATTGGTGCTTTGGAAAGGGGAATGGTAATTGGTGTTGTTGTTGACTTTCTTTATCCTTTTTTCAATCATTGATGAGAAATAAAAGGTCCTTTTTGAGCCAATCGCAGCTTGAAACGGGAATTATTGGCTGAAAGTGTTCCCCAGCTTTGCGTAGAGGGCGTGCGATAAATGGTTTACCAGGTATGGTTTATAGTTTCTCTGCAATCCTGGTATCTATGTATTAAAACTAGAGATGAATTGCGAAATATAGTCACAATAGAAAATAAAAAAACCGGCCAAGTACGTGTCGGACCACCGTGAAGGGTTCCGTAGTTGGAATGAATTTATCCCAAGAACAAACTTAACATTGTAGTTGAAAAACATGTTCTCCCATACATTCCAACTGAAAATGTAAGTTTGTACGCACAATATTGAGAGATTTACCATGTTGTTTCAAGATCATAGACTTCTTATTAATTTTCCTGTAATCTATAGGTATAGAACTATTTTCTGTATTCTTTTCAAAATTTTAGGCTCAGTAGTTTCGGAGATAGGGGGGGGAATGGTAAATTTCCGTCTATTGTCTTAAATAACTTTAATACAATTTACTTTAAAATTATGAAAAATATATATTTGAGATCCTCACGGTAAGCCCTTTCCATTTGATATGTCACACGGTACAGATTGCGAAACTTTTTTTATAAATTGTCTATTTACCCCTCAAAAATGACTCTCATTTTCAAAACTCATTTATTTACGTTACACGTCTGTGTTTGGGTCACAGAGATTCATATGTGTATCAAATTTCAACTTAATCGGTCCATAAGATTCGGAGCAAATTGGCTGTGACAGACGGACAGACACACGAGTGATCCTATAAGGGTTCCGTTTTTTCCTTTTGAGGTACGGAACCCTAAAAACCAGTTCACGAGACGATGATACGTCAAAAAACAAGACAGATAAAAATGAAAAGGCTGACGATGTTAATTGAAACGCTTCAGGGGCTTACAACTTCGTAAGGTCTTATAATGTATAAAAAACAAATACTTAATAAAAAGAAAGATCAAAATTTCCCCAACATCAAGTATTCGAAGTGTTCACTTTGTTTTGCAATTTTGTAGATAAATTTCCACGCGAAAGCATTAGTCTTAAGTTTCCAAACAAACTGGAGGCACTGTTTCGTAGTTTCGGCAAAGTTTGGCGTTCAAGGTTCTGTGCCTCGAGAACAGCAATTATGTTGGCCGGGCCTAAGTGGTAATAATACCTATAGTACTGAATTGTGTTGAATTGTATATATTTCAGTCTGGGTTCGGATTGGTCCTTTGAAACTTATAATATTTGGTCCTTTATGGAAAATTGTTCTGTTCTTGCGTCAAGAAAAAACTTTTGGTGGAAATTGTAACCCACATCATTTGCACATCAGACAGAACTTCAGTCAGGATGATGATAAATAACAATGACAATTACGATGAAAAAACTACGATGGTAATTATTAATATACTTATAAAAAAAGAAAATGCTATTACGTGTAGTATAAACGAATATTTAAACGCAAAAATATAAGTGCTAACATCATAATTATCTTAATAAATATTAGCACAATTAACTATGCAAAATTTTTCGATGCTTTTTTTTACGATTTTGCTGTTATTGGGGGTCGAGGGGCCGAGAGTGGACTAAACATGCCCGACAGGGTCCACAATGGTGACATGTAATTTTAAGTAAGTACACATTGTGGAAAGCAAATAAACAATCTAAGGCCTGAGTTCACCAACATTCTAACCATCGGTTAGGTATTTAAACAGTTGATTTATGTCAAATTTCCTAAGGAAATCAACTGTTTAAATACCTAACCGATGATTAGAATGTTGGTGAACTCAGGCCTAAACATGCAGAATATTTTAACCAAAGAGTCCTTCCAAACCTAATTTACTTTTCTATCAATTACAGTAACCCAACCCTATGAACCTAAAAGCGAAACAGCTTTGATCGTACGATTAAAATCACTCAGCTGAACATGCTGATCTTTAAAAGAACCCTCGGAATGTACTCTGTAGCTTTTCAATCAGATAATTGAATAATATTTAATTAAGTAATAAAAAGGTACTGCGAAATTATGACAAGGTAAGTATATATGAGGATATATCCGTAACATAAAAAAAAAATACGGATTTTAGCTTTTAATTCATGTAATTAAGATCATATTGATTTTATAAAGCTTACAGTGGAAACTTTTTTGGAGGGCATAAATGATCCAAATATATGTTTCTGCTTGACGCAGTTATCTACTTCGGCTTTCTACAGGGTCTAATTCACCAATATGTATACAAACTCAAATGATTGATTTCCAATAAATCAATTCAGGCGCTTTTGAATTGTCAAGGGGTCGGTCAGTCAGAAAGATGAAGCTAGTTGCCCATTCCAAAGCCTAGTAGGTTCCTATGGAGACGAGCGGGCAAGCAACTCCACGGACACTAATAGGTTGAGGGTCTGATGATTACTAATAGGTTCACTTTTAGACAAATAAGGCGAAGTTGAAAGTCTTCCTAGGAAATATTGATGGATAAATTTTCTTGTAACTAAGGTGATTATAGAAAATGTGTTGATAGCTTCATAGATTGTTAAGCCTTATAAAGCCATAATTGTTTATCGTAGTCCTTATATACTTAGTAACGCGTCTCAGCAATCAAATTTTTGATAGCCAATTTTGCCTCAAATATTACATGATAAATCGTGGCCATTATATGTACTTAAATGACGCAACCCCTATATTATCAGCCTTGGTGTCTTAGATATGAAGCAGAAAAGTGGGGTATATAAACTTTTATAGGTCGTAAATGATGGTAATAATAATATAACGTTAGTTCGCTTCTTTTGCTATGATAAGATGTTTTGAGGACACATTGAGTACAAATTTGAAGTTTAGTAATTTAGCAAGACGGGTATGAGGTTGAAGTGAAGACAGCGAATCGGCAAAAGTAAAGTAGGACGCCCTCAGGCTAGGTGGAGCGACAATCATCGCAGGGTAGCTTGTAGCAGCTGGACGAGAGTTGCCGCGAATTATTGAATGCGTGCAATTGGAGAGGCCTTTGTCCAGCAGTGGACGGCTTTAAGCTGATGATGAAGAATGCAGCATGAAAAAAACTGTTTAGATCGATTCGAAAAAAATCTTATTGGGTCAAGGTGAACGTCGATTAATGCACTGAATTGGGATGGCAGTTAAAACAAGTTTCAAATAACGCGATGTATGAATTCTAAACCAAAACTCTATCGTAATAACGCATCCGGTATTATCGACCGATAATAAATAATAACGCGCCTGTGGGGGTTAGCCTTTATCCTGTAGTACCGCAAACTAGACTTGATTGATTAATTCTGTATGTTATTGTGGCGGATAGATTATCTGATGACTAAGGCGTTGTTTCCTTTAGATTACTGGAGATACAAAATTAACAGAACATCACGCTTGTAATCCTCGAAGGGTTAAGCAGTTGGTGTAGCTACAGTACACCCACATTTAGCCAGTTATGGTATAAGTCCCATATAATAGGGGGCGAGCCTATTGCCATCAGCCGGGCAGAAATCCAGGCTCCAAGTTGCTACTGAGAAAATCCTAATGGAAAAACCGGTAACACTAAAGCTGATTTTAACATTACAGACACTCCAATTTTAATTATTTGTATGTATAGAGTACTAGCAGCGCCCCGCGGTTCCACCCGCATAAATTTCCCGTGGGAATATCGGGATAAAAACTATCTTATGTCCATTCCCGGGACTCAAACTATCTCTATACCCATGTAAATCGGTTCAGCGGTTTATGTGTGAGCATGGCTTACGCCGGCTTACGGTCTGAATACAGCCAATGAAAAGGCCATCCCGTTTTCACCCGGGGTATTAATAAAACCGCCAAATAAATTTTTATGTTGGCCGTAAAAATTCTGGGAAATGGTATTCAGTATTGGGACCTCTGGTTGGATTGCAGTTTTCTGTATTTTTGGATTAGATTATATTGTAATAACCTGGGGTCGCAAAATGTTATTGTGTTTTTTCAGCTGGAATTTGTCACTAGGTAGGTACTAGCCCGGACTCGGGATTTGTGCCTCGTTGATGGCAATAGGCTCGCCCCGTATTACATGGGAGTTAGTGCTTGGACAGACTGGCAGCGCGGGGCGGGGAGCAGCGCGAGTGCTGGAACGCTCGCGGTCTGCCTGTCCACAGTGGAGCGCGGCTGCTTTCTGCGTGTTGTCGTATCCAGTGTTTGTCAAAATATAATATGGATGAAGATGACTTATTTTTACTAGAAAAAAGCTCGAACTAGTTTGAAAATCCCTGCGCGGACAGCCCGCGCACCCACTGCAGCCACTTGTATGAACGAGCTACGGCGTGAGTTGCCCGCGTCGCTCGCCACGCCCGCGTGCCCACTATGGACACTCAAATGAAGTTTATATGTTTGAGTACGCCGCGCCGCGCCCGCACTGCCAGTCTGGCCAAACACTAAACATAACTGGTGACCACCACCTCTAACTAACTGGCCACCTCTGCCTAACCGATCGAGGGATATTGACGTGATGTTATGTACCTATGTAGATTATAATAACAGCCTAAATAAAGCTTAGGTATGCTACGGGACTAACTTTTGATTTTGATCGACCTCATTGCTAATGGCGTGCAAGTGGAAAGTCTGATGTCCAGCAGAAAATATGATGAGAATGAAACCCGGCGTCAAAAAAACACTATTGATAGCAAAGGTGTTTTTGTTCATGTGCGAGGACTGTAGATCAGAACAATAAAACAGTAGAAAGATACCAAAAGAAAACAGCACGTGTATCTTGTTACAAAAACAGCGCACACCCTACGTAAACAACGTTAACTCATTCTGTACACATCGAAAATTATACCGTGTTGAAGGCACGGTAAAGATAACATTACCGTGTCGAAGGTGTATCGACTACGCCATCATCAAATTGTATTTGTTTAGCTTGTAAAAACTGATGAGCACACTGTTCTTATTACAATTTGCTAGGTAGTTCTTGCTACTATTATTTTTCGGAGAGCAGTGGTAACGGCCCCGACTGAGTTGTAGGTCGTGGGTTCGAACACAAGCAGCCGCTTTTTTTTTTTGTTAGCCTATACTGTCCCACTGCTGGGTAGTTATAGGGCTCCCCCGAAATCCTTCCAGGAACTCTTTTCCCGCGCCACCTCGAAGCAGCCCTCGCGGTGCGCGTCTAGAGGGGCAATTCTCGTAAATTTAAGAACGTTCACAGTCTGATCTCAGTCTCAATCTGTCAAAACTACCTCTAATTTCCCTACATTTTGACAAGTTTTTGACATTTGTTTGTCGCTGAGATGAGACTGCGACTAGATTTTGAACGTTTTAAATTACGAGAATTGGCCTTCAGGTCATCCCGCCATCTCTTTCTGGGCCGGCTTCGACGGCGCCGTCCATCTTCAGCACCCATTGTCTCAATCACCAGTGCTCTCAAAACGGTGAAGGAAAAACATCGTTAGGAAACCGGCATGTCCTAGAACCAACATTTCAAAGACGTCATCTACCAACCCGCAATGGGCCCGTGTGGTAGGTTACAGCCCACTCCCTCTTGAAGAGAGAAAGCCTGTATCCCAGTAGTGGGAACATTATTAGCTGACTGTGCTGCAGTTTAGCCTTTTTCAGACCTTTTTCCACGATCCGATTTACCAAGTAAAAGATTTCTTTAAAATATCAAGACCTGGTTTTCAAGTTTATGCGGGTTTGCGGGTGGCAGACAAAGAGCTACGCTAAGTTAGTCTAGCTTCACGGCGACGAGGGAACACCGCTGAGTTTTAGTGGGTATACTGCCACTCTGGCAGGGAGTCCCACATACTCCGTCTCGACGAGCGGAGATGCGTAATGTCATTTCTCAGCGACAAAAAAAAAAAAAAAGCTTAGCTTCCATAGCTGATGTAGTTTTTCATACTTGTGTACAGACAGCAAACTATGAACAGAAGTATGAAAAATTACCTCAGCTGTGAGCTAAGCTAGACTAAATTAGCTTAGGTCTTGGTCTGCATCCCGCATTAACCATTTTAGTAGCTCTTTAGCAAGAAGTCAAAAACATATAGTAATTATTTCTTCCTCTCGCTCCTTCTTATTAATAAAGACATATTTCTGCTCTTGCGTCATACCACTGATCTTCTATATAAATAATGAAAATGAAACGCTGTTCCTTCGTAAGCGCATCACTTGAGAACGGCTGGACCGAATTGGAATTAATTATGTTTTGTTTGAAAATGTTCAAATGTACAGAAGTCAAAGCAAAACAAAATAAAAATTAGTCCTTTTTAGGGTTCCGTACCCAAAGGGTGCCAACGGGACCCTAATACTAAGGCATCGCTGTCCGTCCGTAGGGTTCCCTACTTGAAATCGAATGACGTAAGATCGAATAACTAAAAATAAATAATTCATCGATAAATAAAATCGATGAATTATGAGCGCGACAGTTCACTACCTCGATGCATCAAAATCTCGAATAACTATAAGCTCGAATCATCGGCAGCGCGAAGGCCCATTATCTTGAAATATAATTTCTCGAACGACCATCTAATCGATTTACAGAATAGTTTTAAGGATTTTCATTTGAGTACAATATAATGAAAAAATATATGCGCAGAAATATAAATCAACTATATTCATGTACAATAATTATGGTAGGTAATAAAATTACATTCTTAAACAAATACTTATCTCCAGTTATTTTACCAATTATAATTTTGTATGATTTGCAATATCTCTCAAAAAATCGAGTAGACCCATTTTTCCTTTACTTTCACGTAACCTCATTCAAGTCCGTCTGTCAAAGAGCTGTGTTTTTTTAACCGTAGTAGGTAGACACTTGACTGGGATATTTTCACTTTTCACAAAGTGTGTAACTGCTATAAAATAGCCGCTATAACAACTAATAATAAAAACGTTTATTACAAAAGTATAAAAAAATATATATAAGTAGTGTTACATTTTTATACTGTGACTTATACGAGTACGAGTATATCAAAGAAGAGAAGCCATTAGCCACTGTTCCATTTGCATCGGCCATTATTATCTACGTGTGGCATTGACAGGGCTTAATTGCAGTAGGGGCTTATGATGCACTAGCTACAAACACGTGACAAATGAATATCACACATAGTACTTGTTAGATTTGACCTAGATTTGATTGAGCTGCTATATTTTTCGTCTCGCTGTTAATTGCGAGGGATATTTAGTTATTAATTTAGTCTTTTTTTTTTGCAAAACCTAGTTACTATGACAGCTGCGTGCACTAGATACTATAGGCCGGCGGCGCATGAGTCGTTACCCGGAATACTACCATTTTATAAATAATTATGTCTATATAAAAATGTAGAACTAGGTACCTATTGTGTATTTTTTATTATGTAGGTATATTATATCTCCGTGTATACTGCACCGGTTTGACGTCATCAGTTCGTGACGTCAACTCCGGCTGTCGCTGAAAACGCAGCGCTCTATGGCTCTGTCTCGCTTAGAGTCGTAGCATTTTTAGACGTTATGCGTGAATGCTAAATATTAACAGCCGCACAGGTCAATCGGTCAGGTTAAGCTACGCTTGCCGCGGTTGGTCTGTGGATGGGTGACCATCTTTACATACCGAGACCCCTCCGTGCCTCGGAAAGCACGTTAAGCCGTTGGTCCCGGCTGCCATTCGTGGATCTTTGACAGTCGTTACGGGTAGTCAGAAGCCCGAAAGTCTGACAACCAGTCTTACCAAGGGGTATCTTATTACCCAGTAACTGGGTTGTGGAGGTCAGATAGGCAGTCGCTCCATGTAAAATACTGGTATTCAGCTGCATCCGGTTAGACTGGAAGCCGTCCCCAACATAGTTGGGAAAAGGCTAGGCAGATGATGCGTGAATGTGATGCATATTTTCTCCTAACTGGTTTTCGCGTCATGTTTACCGCAATTTTCTTTCTTTCTTTTTTCTTTCTATTTAAGTACCTTCTTTTGACAATTCTACTTAATATTCATTATAGTCATCACCCTCGTGTCCCTATCTCAATTTATCTACCTACTCATACGATACGAACATAGAAAATGTTTCTTTAAAATCGATTTCCCTCTCTCAACATCTAAGTATCTCCTGTTTACAAAGGAATCGTCGCCTCATATATGTTCACACCAGACCACACTATAAATATCGACGCCACGTGTGACCTATATCTAAACTACCCTTCGTCTACTCTACAATTATAGACTTTTAAAAACTCCACTACAACCTTTTCTAGCTCCGGAACACGATATTGCACTACCAAGAAATGTTTATACAGACAACATCGGTTACCTAGTACCAACCGCCCTCGGCCATATCAGTTCTGGGGAATCGAATAGACCAATATTTAATGTTCTTTCTTGAAACGAGGGCATAAGATCCATAATTCATTGGTAATAGGAAACCGAGTACTTACCCGCTTCCAGTTATAGGTAATTCAATGAAAATAGTACCTACGGAAGATTTGTGGACGGTTCGGGTAATTGAAGAAAGTTGAGTAAATGGTTGGTCTTAACGGCGTTTAGCAATTGGAAACAACAAATTTTGAGGGGAGTGTGTATCCTATAAGTAAATAGTCTTTTCTCAAAAGGATTCCATTAGTTTTAGGCATTTTTAAATTGTCTGGACTTTAAAAACGCGTTTGCCTGAGTTTGTTGCGGCTTTTCTTTGTCAGACAACTTCAATATTTAAATCAGGGGAGAACGTGCAACTTTTCTCCCGATAGTCAACATTAATTTGATCTACGTGGCGCGTTCAAGCGTCAGTCAAGCTCAAAACTTTGACAGACGGTATTTAATCAAGCTATGATCGTTCCTTTTGGAACTTAGGACGTATACATTTTTTTTTTTTACATTTAAACCATAATAGAAGCAAAAACTGCTCCAAGTTAATTATAATTACGTAGAGAAAATTCTAAAACAACGACATTTAGAAAAAGTATTGATAAGTTTGCGCTAACAAGCAAGCACTAAACATTTTAGAAAAAAAGTTTCTTTAAAGGACTGACTGTGTTTTAGCTTTTTTGAAATATTCATTTAGTAACTAAAACTTAGGTTATTAAGAGTATTTTCAAAGATTTTCCAATGGAAATCTGGCGAGGACCTACAATAATTGCTCAACTGTCCTGCTATTCAACCTTAATTTGATCCACGCAGCGCGTTCAGGCGTCAGTCAAGCTAAAAATTCTGACAAATGACATAAGGCAAATCAAGCAATCAAGCTATGATCGTTCTATAAGGAACTTACGACCAATACTACAAATTCTTAAAAGGCAATGCAAGCTATTAACAAACAGAAAAGTCTGAATTGACGTTAAAAAACGCTAACTAGCAGGCACTCTAAAACAAAATTTAAAGGTTCAGACGCCAGCACTTCAACCTACCCGAAACTGTCAGATTTTCCCAATCAACTTTGAACCTTGTGCTTTAGCGATAAAGTTGAAAATCTATCAAAGAAATTTGCAGATTGTAGTAGCTTGATGTGCAGGCGTCTGTGTATACATAGTTAGGTAGGTTTTCGTTTCGGGCTCTGGATTTCTCTAAGCATTCACCTATTCACGCTATTCGCGCTCCCACGTAAAGGTCAAGTTTTATGCTTACAGCTTCATGTTTGGCTTAATGATCATCAATTCTCATTAATTACTACGAGATCATAGTTGAAGTTCATGGTGCTGGGAGTCTTAATTGGTAATGTTATTTTAATGAAAGCTCCTAACCTATTTGTAAGTTTTTTTTGGTGTTTTTCATTCAGACTTCTAATTTTCTATTTCTTTATTTCTTTTGAGGATAGCTGTCTTCTCTTTCATCAGCTTAGCTATCACCATTGATGTCACTTAACGAAACTGAAACTTTACGTAACTGTACTTGGCAAACCAATTATTTATGTTTCTGAAGTGTACAAGATCGATGTTGGGTTATGGCTGATTCCTAAAATTTGCGGACTGTTATTGTAAAAATTAAGACTTGTATATTTACCAATAAGGAAGCAAAGACCTCAGAGCTCATAATTTTATCATAGTAGACCCTCCCACGTGGAAGTAGCTATCACAGGTAATATTAGATTGGCATTATAAATTCTACCATTGGTAAGCAAAACGATTTTTTTTTTTTATACGAACTAAGCATTATAGAACCAAATATATTTAACCTTAAATTAGAGGAACAACAAACTAACGGTGTGGAATAATGAAATTACAAAATTGAACTCAACTGTTAACTAAGCTTATTACTTAAAAGGAATTATGAAGCAAATCTGGGACGGAAGGACCAGATCAGCGGTATTGTAGTTGGGGATAACTGAATCGCATTGTGCTTTAGTTACAAAACTGTTGTGGTTTTGTTAGCACTGCGGCGGAGCTTTAAGCCTTTTCATGCAATTTTGCATAGCAGCAAATCCTATTATTACCTTTTCTTTTGTATATAATACGTAAAGCTGTCTTTTTATCCTAGAAAGACAAGAATAGCTGACCTATATACGTAAATAGACGCTTGAAAGACAGTTTTATTCAGTTCGAATGGATGGTTTCATACGGCTTGAAAGTTTACGAAGCACCATTCCAATGAACTTTATGTCCGCGTCCCGGGCAGTCAGTCATCTGTGTCGAGTAAACCGAGCTGCGATATTTCAGGCAGTTATCTTATGTAAGAGACGGGCAACCTTGCCTTAAATATACGGGATATTTTGTTGAGTTATGTATATTTAACTAGACCCTAGTGTGGCTTGGAACGGTGCCGACTCTTTATGAGAAAAGCGCTTAGCAAAGTTGTTAGGTGCTTATCTGAATGCTAAACGTTACGTACCTCACTGCAGGTCATTAGAATATTGTATCGTTGGCAAGTGGCTTTGTGTAATTTATTTCATCACTGCTCTCAAAACGGTGAAGGAAAATATCGTGAGGACATGTCTTCGAATTTTTGGTATATGCCGATTTATATTCTAGGACCAAAAATTCGAGGACATGTGACATCTACCAACACGCATTGGGCTCGTGTCGTAGATTACAGCCTACGGGACTCTCACAGAGAGGAGGCCTGTGGCCCAGCAGTGAGAATGTTTTAGGCTGATTATTTATGTATGTATCGTTGGCAAGATGTAAAAACTTTGAAATTTTTCAAAAACATTGCAATTTTCTACTACGTAAAGTTACACGCCTCCATCTGAAGGCCAATTCTCGTAATTTAAAACGTTGAAAATCTAGTCGCAGTCTCATCTCGGCGACAAACAAATTAATGTCAAAACGTAGGGAAATTAAGAGGTATTTTTGACATATTGAGACTGAGATCAGACTGTGAACGTTCTTAAAATTACGAGAATTGCCCCTCTGGTCTTATCTGTGCCTCCACCAATCGAACAAAAATATCAATCGAAAACATCGATAGGTACCTACTACATTTTTCTTTATGTTTTTCCCTCATAACCGTCAAAATCGAATGCCATCCAATCCATCAGTAAGAAACAAAAAACATTCGCCTCAGCCTTCATCCTTTGCCAATCGAATCCTGAGTCAGATAAGATTCATATTTTTTCCTATTGTAAGATATTGTAATCTTGAAGATTTACACACATTGCCAACAATATACCAATATTCAATCAACATTTACCTCCAAATTCACCCTAAATCGACCAGTTATTTAACTAAACCCAAAGGCTAATGTATCAATCAAAACGCTCATCCTATCGATCAATAGAATTCAATCAGTAGTTGTAACAGTTCACTTGATTGCTAATATGGAAACGTCAAAATGGAGCGGCGGCGTTTGCCCAAAAAGCCTATTGGCCTACATTTGCAACGCAAAAAATCTTTTAAGGTAAATCTCTGACTAGGGTTGGCGAAGATTTGACGCGGATGTTATTTTTACGCGATTTTGAATTTCATACATGAGCAAAGGCTTTTAACCTACCTGTAGTTTACACTAAATGGAATGAGGATCTGAGAGTTGCACAGAAAGCCATGGAGAGTTACATGCTTGGCACCAGGCTAATAGACCGAGTTCCAAACGTCGAGATACGAAGACGTACTAAGGTCTTCGATATCGGAAAGCGTATTATGGAACTCAAATGGTGTTGGGCAGGACACTTGGCAAGGCACAATTATGAGAGTTGGAGAAAGGTTGTGACGCCTGTGACAGAGTCGCATCCACGTAATGTCGGCCGTCCAGCGGTGAGATGGGCGGTCGACATTGTTGCCTTCGCGGGCACAATCTGGATGAGGCTAGCACAGGAGCGTGGAGATTGGCACAAGAAAAGAAAGGCTTATGTCCAGCAGTGGGTGAAATCGGGCTGTGGATGATGAAGATGATGATGATGATGATGAATGAGGATCTAGTACAGACGCCAGCACATAAGCTACCCGAAACTGTAAAATTTTCCCAATCAACTTTGAAGCTTATGCTTTAGCGATAAAGTTGAAATCTATTAAAAAGTTTTCGCATATTAGGAAAGCGATAACGCAATTAATTGTAATTGTAACCTGCACTGCTCATCTTAGTGACGCAACACGTGTACTCCTTTTGTGAATTTTAAGAACGAATTATTTGACCTTGGCGCGCTTACTAGAGAGCGCTTCTATTTTTTGAGTGCAAACAAAAATTTTAGGAACTTAGTGGTGGTCAGGCGGGAGTGCCCGCGATAGTACATTAGATTAGTTCGTGGCCTGAACTAAGAATGAATGTGCAGCGGTGTAATAACAACACGATTTGACAGTTGTTACTCCCGATGAGCCGAGAGCAGTGGTGACCAAGTGGTAATGACTCCTACTTAAGAGTCGTAGGTTCGACCCCAGGCAAGCACTTTACTTTGTGTAAAAAATTTCATCACCACAGCTCTCAAAACGGTGAAGGAAGACATCCTGAGGAAACCGACATGTCCTGGAACCAAAAAAGGAGGCCTGTGTCCCAACAGTGGGAACATTATAGGCTGATTAGGTATGCTACTCCCGATGTGTTTGGCCCATCCGAAGAAGTTAATTAATCGGCAGTCCGAAGTACTGAACCACTTTCGGATGGGCCCGTATCTTCGTTAACAGAATTAGAGTAGGCCTCCTGTATACTTAGATATTATAGCGTTTGCCATCCCTAAGCCATTCGGTCGGTGCGACATCTGACTTTATGGGCGGTTAAAAATGGTTGAATGAAACTTATCGTAAAAATGCCATTTCCACATTTAACGATGATTTAAGGTACTATGATTTTCGCAATGTTCATTGTAACAAGGTTGTTTTTTGTTGCTTTTTGGGCATTTTCGGCAAAATGCCTACCAACCCACTTATGGGATGTCCCATACATACAAGTTGCAAAAAACTAACATTTTTATGACATAGAAGTGTCGAGTAATTATTAAATAGTTCTAAAAGACTAAGGTTTTCTTTTTTTACTTAATTTGTTAACAGAAATGTAAAACAAAGTAACAAAATTAAATCCAGAAATGCGGCATCGTACGTCTTGCCGTACTGTCCTCTTAGATGGTAACGGTCATGACCAAAACGTATCTAAGTTACTATTTATTTACAAACATTATTTTAAATAAGCGCCATAATATAATAAAAAAATCACATACTCAGCAAAGTTTGTAAAATTTACCATTCGACTAAACCAAGAATTAGCTAAAATATCCAAAACAATATCAGTAAGTTATTTTCAAAGATAGTAGCAGTTTAAAAAAAAATGCCCTTTTATGGTGTTTCTTTTGGAACTAGAGAACTGGAATCGCCTGATTTTTACAGAGTAAAAATATAGAAATGATATTAGTTTAAATATCATAACATCACGCCTCTATTCGCCGAAGGATTAGATAGAGGTGTACCTATCCATACTAATATTATGAAGAAGAAAAATTTGTTTGTTTGTAAGTTTGTATGTAATGTCCGGAATTACCAGTCTGATTTTTAAAAAATCTTCACGTTAGGACTCTAAGGAGCCAAGCAAAAAGAAAAAAAGTCAGAAAGGACGGTAAGCGTGACCACATCCTAGTGCTTTCGCTGTGTTGTGCTCTGTAGCCACGCCACCGTATATTTTTTTATTATAATATGACCCATTTTTATGTACGGTTGACTGTCATGACGTACATGCATTGTTTGTGAATGTACGACTTTTAATTTAAAAGAAAAAAGTAAATTAATGTGGCGTTGCTGCGGAAAATTCTCTGCAGCCACGCCACCTGTAATCAACATTAGTAGATAGAATTTCAGCTATTTCTCTGAAGTTATATAATGTACGAACGCTGTGTATTATGTACACGTGATAAATATGAAAGAATATGTTAATTCTAAATTTAATTCTAAACTCACAAATTGGCCCTGATAGTGTATTAAACTAATGTATTTTAGCGATTACTTCAGATTGACAGGAAAATTTAAACAAAACAGATTTTATAAATACAAAATGTTTCACCTTTATAATAATAAAAAAAAAACAAGAAATCTCTCTCAAACGAAGAAAAATCTGTAAAAAATTCATTACACCAGATTTACAGTGTATTTATGTATCTACATGTTATTATATTATTGTAAATTCAAAAAAAGTCCGAGTGAAATAGATCCTGAATATATATATAAATGGGAATTATATAATATATGTATATAAATGAGAATTAATGTTTGTATTTGTTTAACGCGAATCACTTTGGTAATCATAAAACTCTCATTCTGAATTACGACGGTAACAACATGTTTTAATGACGATTGGGTCCATTTTCATTCGAAGAATATCCTATTTCTGCTCCAAGTTTAAAATTTTTGTCAACAAGTAACATTTCTAAAGGAACATCGTCAAGAGATATTTTTAAATCCAATTAAAAAAATATGAAATTACAAGCCCTTACTTTACAATCAGTTATTGTTACATCTTCAATTATAGATATTGCTGAATTGCTCAATGAACTTACACCGTAGTCAGATAATGTAAGCTAATTTAATGTTACAAATAGTAGTATGGTAGTAGAATACAAAATTTTCTGGTTTCAGTTTTTTCGCAAACTGAACAAATTTTTGACACAATTGCACTGAAAATTTCATCATATAGAATTTTTTCTATCACAAAAGTTACATTACAACCGCAATTAATCACTTCTAGATTTCCTTGAACTGGCAATTCGTAATAATTTTTAAGAACTTCGGTTCTCATTTTTAATGGATTAACTGGAACATCTCTATGTCGCAATGTACAGAGTCCAGCACATCAAGCTACCCCAATCAGTCAAATTTCTTTGATAGATTTTCAACTTTACCACAAAGGTATAAGGTTCATATTCAATTGGGAAAATTGGCAGATTGGGGTAGGTTGATGTGCTGGCCTCTGTACTAACCAGATTAGAAAAAGGCTTATTCAATCAAAGTCAATAAACTAATAAACGCTGAAATACTAACGTAGTCTGTACAAATTACTACCAAAGCAGTGAGTACAGCATCGAACGCACAAGTGTTAGTATCTACAACTTTGTCAATACCAGAAGAACAAATCTTTTCATTTGGCAAAGTCTCTATTCTATTTGCTTTTACTTTAGGATTGACTTTGTCAATCAAAGTTTTTGATTCTCTGTTTTATTCCGCCAGTTTTCTTCAAGATCAGGATTTTTTGTAACAACGGATTCTTTAGTAAAATTAACTTTGTTATTAGTCTTGTCAGAAATGATTTCCGAATCAGTTTTAACATTATTGTCAGTTTTTACATTATCCAAACACCTGGAGTGCTCTATATATAATGCTCCAAGTAAGTAGTCATGTAGAAAGCTATTATAAAAATACAAAAAGTTACTTTTACGTAGTCGTAGTGGCACAATGAGAGTAGACGATTTTATAATGCAACATACGGAATACTTATCAGGGGAAGTAAAGTTAGCCCTCTACAAAATCAAAATCAAAAGTCATTTATTCAAACTAGGCTGAGAATCAGCACTTTTCGAACGTCAAAATTACAAAAGACAGTCCCCCAAAACGCTTCACCACTTCCTAGTGCTTTTGCTGGGGAGAAGAAGTGGCGCAACAAACTCCCCAGCAGACTACCTACACACACACACCTACACCTCTGCCTAACCCTTCAGGGATATAGATAGATAGAATACTCTTTATTATGCACACCATATAAATTCCAGGGTTACACAGCGAAAAAAAATCTGCTGTTCCCTACATTTATGTTCGTATAACTCGTCAAAATGTAGGAAACAGCAGATTAATTTTTCGCAATTTCAGGTTTTGTCCCATAGCAAAAGTTGTTCATAATGATGAGTATAATATTGCTGGTGTTTTTCCAATAACCCTGTATAGGTGTGAAACTGTCAAACAGATGAATTGCGTGATATGAATTGTTTTATGATTCTGCCAAAGTGGTCTGTTTAGGCCCCCTCTCAAATCAAACTAAAATTTGCTGCAATGTTGAAAACAAAACTGGTACATTACCCATTTAAGCCAACTGTAGGTAGTTACAACAAGCTCTAGTCGGACTTTTTTTAAATTTACTATAATATAATAACACGTAGATACATAAATACACTCTAATTCTCGTGTAATGTATTTTTACAGATTTTTCTTTGTTTGAGAGAGATTTCCTGTTTTTTTTTTATTATTATAAAGGTGAAATATTTTGTAACCATTGTTATAACACGGATTTATAATAAATAACTTCTGTTTCTAAAATCTGTTTTGTTTAAATTTTCTTGTCAATCTGAAGTAATCGCTAAAATGCATTAGTTTAATACACTATCAGGGCCAATTTGTGAGTTTAGAATTAACATATTTTTACATATTTATCACGTGTACATAATACACAGCGTTCGTACATTATATAACTTCAGAGAAATAGCTGAAATTCCATCTACTAATGTTGATTACAGGTGGCGTGGCTGCAGAGAATTTTCCGCAGCAACGCCACATTAATTTACTTTTTTCTTTTAAATTAAAAGTCGTACATTCACAAACAATGCATGTACGTCATGACAGTCAACCGTACATAAAAATGGGTTATATTATAATTAAAAAATATACGGTGGCGTGGCTACAGAGCACAACACCTTTCGCTGGGGAGAAGAAAATCACGAACGAAAATGAAGTACTAGCGCGGGCAGGCGATGAGATGCGACGGAGTTGTCGGGGCAACAACAAATTTCACGTAAACGGAGTTGCGGTCAGAAGGATTTATTCCGGTCTGATCCCCTGAGTCCCCCCCTCCACCCCCCCTCTCCCCGATCCCATGCTAGTTCTTCTGTTTTGAAATCTTTCTTAACCAATTTTATCTAGGTTTCTCTTTATAACAGGTAAGTACAGTCAAGAGAAAATAAACGTTTTAGTAATAATATTATATTTATTTACTCAAACAAAGAAATGTAGTAATTACATGTTAAAAATACTTACCTACAGTTTTACAAAATAAGTACTAAGTATATCTGCAAAGGTGTGAGTGCGCACTGCCCTCCCTGCTATGTTATGGAGAAAACACCCTCATTTAGCCAGTTGGTTTAAATAAATGTTAGGAAGTTTGTTGCGCCACTTCTTCCCGCTAAAGCACCAGGATGTGATAAAGGGCAGGCGTTTTAGGGGACTGTCTTATTTAATTTTGACATTCAAAAAGTTTTGATTCTCAACCTAGTTTGAATAAAAGGCTTGTCAAATGCATATCTCTCAGGATCTTTCAAAGCGATGTCAAAACAATTGCAATGTTCCAGTATCAAGCCCCACTGGCTGGTACTAATTATTACACAGTTATTTCATGGTCCATAATAGCGTATTTACTGGTTCGTTAGTCCAATTGTTACAGGCTCGCTCGTTGTAACTTGATAATGGCTTAATAGGATTTAGTATTTTGTTATGGTTTTCTTTGTTAGAGTTATTATTAAAGCTTAGAATAGAATATTATTTATTTCTGAGTATATAATATGGCATTAAGATCTAAATATTAAACAGCTTCACATAATTATGTACTAGCGTTTCCGATGTAGAGATATTAAAATGAAATGTGTCTAATTAGCAAGTTTACAGTCCAATTAATATAAGTACTTACTCATTAATATAATTATAAATTAGAAAATACTTTTTTTTTTGTCATGAATGGAATGTCAAAATCTACTAATAATATAATGCCAAATGCTTAAAACAAAACAAAGTAGCTTAACTTTGGTTTCGATAAATAAGTAAGCGCTGTGTGTTGAATATTTCTAAAACTTACTTGCACTGCTGTTGACGTTACTACCATCTTTCCTCAGCTGATATCTAAGTGCACAGGGGTAAGAAGCCATTTCCTAAATCCGCGCCTAATCTGCCAGCCTACTTTGCCCTCTTTTGCAGTGATCCCTCTTAGACGTCAAATAGGCTAATCGACCTAAAACAAGTTACCAACGGCCTAAAGAAATTAACCTTAATAAGTTCACTAAACGTCTTCATGCAAGAATAAATTGCCTGCGATTTCTTTTCACCAAATGCTGGCGGCGAATTTGCGAAAATCACCCTTTGGGATCGGTTAGCCCGCACTGTAACGTCAAACGACTCGCGTACACGCGAACCGTAAATAAAACGGTTAAATAATATATTTACAATGTAAAGAGCCGTTTTTATGTTTTCGTAGCCTAGGTACACGTTTAACGTTAATTCTCTGGGGTGATGGATTATTGGCGCGTTTTTGCTTGGACCAAATTAAAGTTTTGGGAACTGTCGACCTTACTCTGCTTATTACAATGTTGAACTATAATCACCCTATAACATTCCCACTGCTGGGACACAGGCCTCCTCTCTGTGAGAGGGAGTGGGCTGTAATCTACCACGTGGGCCCAGTGCGTGTTGGTAGGTTCTCCTTCACCGTTTTGAGAACACTGTTGAGGAAATAAATTACACATAGTAAAGCGCCTGATTGCGTTCGAACCCACGAACTCGTAAGTCGGCGCCGATACCATTTAGCCACCACTGCTCTAAAAACGTTCTGCTCTTAAAAGCGTTTACGCCGTACGGCATTTCATACAAACATTCAAGCCCTTGTTTTTCGAAATGAATGAACGGAGTTAGCAGGGAACATTTTCGAAAAATTGTGTTACAGCCAAATTAGACCGATTTTAAAGTTTCCCTAGAAACAGAGATTTCAAGATATCTTTTTTTATATAAGTCATTTCGCAAATGTTCTCTGCTAACTTTTTAGACCTTTGTATCCTGCTTATGCGTATGAAGTTTCATTAAAATCGGTTCATTCGTTTCGAAAAACAAGGGCTTGAAAGTTTGTATGAAAAGCCGTACGGCGTAAACGCTCTTAATGTTGAACAGCTATTTTCAAAGAAGTACACCCATCACTTGATTGTTTACTGAAAGGGTGACATCTTCTATTGTATGGCAATCTCAAGACTATTCTTGCAGTTAGTTATTGGGAGGTACGCATTCAGCCGTGGACATTTTCGGGTTGACGAGGGACGCTTGATCCTTTACCATTGTTTGGTACCAACTGCAGTTGCCATATCTATTTCTCTTGCTTTTCCGCGTTTGTTCTTCTTAACTACACAACGGATTGAGATGGGATTTCTACTATCATTTGGATAATTTATTTCGGAAGGTCTAAGTGTAGGTAATATACATTCATATTAAAACCTACGTATTATAATTAAATCTCAAGGTTTATGTATACCTAATATACATTCATATTAAAACCTACGTATTATAATTAAATCTCAAGGTTTATGTATACCTAATATACATTCATATTAAATTTACGTACTGAGTCTTAAAACACGTGAAACAATTCGCTAGTTTGTACACGCGGCTACACATCAAGCTATGCATTTCCAGTTTGAGTTGACCTCGCACTGTATAGGTTTTTCGCACAATCAGAAGTCAGCTTATACTGGTTATGTATAGCTTGATGTGTAGCCGTGTGTACCTACTTAATACAATTGTAACTTTATAGTGTACTTAATAATATTTTGATTGTAACAGTTAAAGCAGAAAACCAGATTAGCACCAACCCTCAATCAAGCATGTTTGTTCACTGAGGGCAATATTTGCTCTTCCAGTAGCTCCGGATAACTATTCACTCACAGATTGCGTCAATGTTCTTCAAAGCATTCGAGTTTCCTTTGTTTGTTGATATAATAAGGTAGTAAATAAAGGGGACAATTTCAACGCTGATGTTGTTCTCAAAGATCTTTCTATAAACAACTAACATCATAAACAATATGAATCTGTTATGATGATGGTTCATGCGTGACGTCTGTTAAATATACTTTTATTGTGAATTGTGATACTATCTGTTATGCTGATGACATCATAGTACATTACCTATAAATGATGATATCGTCACTATCCAGATGGACGTGGCACCTCGTTTGTAACAGATAGTACTCAACATAAATGGCCGCTACAATTTAAAAAGATAGATTGGTATCGTCTTCTGACTCGTCAAGTTATGAAAAATCACATTAATCCACGAGAAGGTGGCTGTCTTGTGACCATCTATCATTTGGCACCGTAAGCAAGACGATGAACACCAAAACCTTACTATATGTTTGAAAAGAAAGTGATACATCAGCTTCTATCCTTACACAGCAGCATATTCAGCTTATAATTCTCCCACTGCTGGCACAAAGCCTCCTCCCTTCGAGAGGGAGTGGGCTATGATGTACCACGCGGGCCCAGTGAGTGTTGGTAGATATAGCATGTCTCCGGATTTTTTTGTTCTAAGACATGCCGGTTCCCTCAAGATATTTTCCTTCACCGTTTTGAGAGCAGCAGCATACATACCTCCAACATATTTCAAAGCAGACCACACGATGATCAGCGTACTGACATGATGGTAGACGTGCAAGAACGAAGCCTGTCGGTCCTTCTTCCTCAATATGAAGAACGCAGTCTCAAACAGCTCGAGGAGCTTCAGCGTCACGGTCCACCAGAGAAACCGAAGCATCCTCAAAGCCTCTGGGTTCATGGAGTAGTCTGGTAGCATGCAGCCGAAATGATACGTTGTGGTCCACCCTGATGTCATTATCTGGAAGTTATAAGAACCTTTAAAAGTTAAAAGGTCAAAAGGTGACGAAAATATACTTGTACTGGCCAAAAATAATATCGGGCGATCGTTTTGACTCCCCCAGACTGAGGTATCGCAACGGAGTTAAAAGGCGTACCTAGTATCGTAAAATAGTCTGTAGATAATATTTTAGGTCATATACTTCGTGAATTTAGCTCATAGGAGAAATCAATAACTATTTTTATACTACAATCATGGATTTAAAATGTCTATTCTTTAGGGACATGATTGATCACCGATTGATTGATCGCGGTGGCTTTATTTTGTTTTTCATTTTCATAGCGACGAGACTAATAACCGTTAATCTATTTCGACTAAAATTACGAAACCTTTCAATTTCGGATTTATTGACAGCTTCTTAGGAAACTTTGAGTCTGCTTGAATGATTAATGCGTGTTCATTTAGCACATGAAGTGAGGGTTCTTTAATGAGGGTCTCCGCTGAGTCAATGTGGGTACCCGACTAACGCTCTTGATGAATAATTTGCCCAAAATAAATGGGTGCCAAAACCAGCAACGTGGTCGAAAATTTTGGACTTACTGAAGAGTGTGTGAATATTTAACAAGCGGCTACGTGTGAAGTACCAAGATTAAGGCCAATGTTGAGCCAAGAGACATGTCAGCTTTCAAATTATGGATTTTCCGATCAATGACAGTTGTCTTCGTTGTCACACTAGAATGCCAGAATCTGGTACTTTTAACCAGTATGTGAATTCAATTTAATTAGAGTTGAGAAGTGCAGAGAGTTACGAGTTGTAGGTCGTGGGTTCGAACACATGCAGGCTCTTCACTTCACCACTGCTCTCAAAACGATGAAGGAAAACATCGTGAGGAAACCAGCATGTCCTAGAACCCGAAAATTCGGAGCTAGTGACATCCACCAACCCTCTCCACAGAGAGGAGGCCTGTGTCCCAATAGTGGGAACGTTACAAGCTGATCATGCTGTTGCTGTGCTATGAATTCAATTAAATGGAGTACTTTACATTCTTTCATTTCGATAAAGGTACTATGCTTGTTCTCTAACCGAAGCCAAGCCAAGTCAATGATTCGGAAAATTTACTCCCATTTCTCAGATAAAGGCTACGTAACTGCCACTAATAGTTTCTTAAAGCCACGTTCCGGGCCGTATTTAGTTCCTCTCGCAATTTGTTCCAGTCAGCCGCAGAAACTTCCCTCTTTGAGACAGAACAAGCATGAAGACATTGTTTAGACCTGTCTAATCACAGAGCACGATATCGTGCAGCGTGTACAGAAGGCAGTATTTACTGATAAAAATCTTGGCGCCGCGCCGAAAGTGCGTTGAGAACACAACTTCTGTCACGGAAGGCTATTCAAAGCCGTCACTTTTTTTATACGACATTAGTTTCGTAGTGTGAGTATACGATATATTATGTTTCTCACGAAGCGACGCGCGCTTTACTTTTGGTGAACAATTGTACAAACACGCTGTGAATGTGTGTGTGAGCGCAGGAGCTGCCGATACCGTCCGAGACAATGGAGAAGACTGAAGTGTGTGTGCGTGGGTTATATGCTGATGCTACTCATCTTTACGCACTAATTCAAACCGTGTTTGTAAAGTGGTTAACACAAGTAAAGTGCGCGTCGCGACGTGAGATAAACATAGTGTTATGTAATGATGCAAGTTGTAAGAGTCCCTTACCAATAAATTACTATGACGTCACGCTTAGTTGGTGACAAAGCCACCTCTAGCCGTGTTCTGTTGGGACCACAGAATCAACAATTTTTTCAAGACATTACAGTACGTTTAACAATTACTCAGTGTACTGTTTACACGCTAAAGTATTTGTCTAACTAATAGAACAGTTTGTTATTACGAGTACTTTGACAGTGTAAAAAGTGAGAAGTTCTGAATAGTTGTTGGGGGGTGGTTTAATTAATTGCTGTCCCAATCTTAAATATTTAAAAAAAAATCTATTAAAAAAAATTACATTATCCCTATTGACTCGCTCCGCTCGCCCAACCGCTGCGCGCTGTTTTAGTGGCCTCCGACAGTATGTTGAATGAAAGTACGGGTGTGGCCTTAAAGCCGAAACACGTTCCATCTCATAAGTCGTAACTCATAAGATTTTAAGTTAATTTCTTTGGAATTTCTAGTGTCACGCTATATTAAATTCAACGGGCAATAAGTACGATTAATTGTACGTTTAATGTATTCCGGTGATGGCTGAAGAAAGTAGACAATTTGTTTGGACAAGTGAAATATTTATATCTAGTATTACATCATAGTTGATCATATGCAGACAGGGACTCGTGGCTAAGTAATAACAGCCGCACGGATCGATCAATCAGTTTAAGCTAAGCTTGCCGCGGTCGGTCCATGGATGGGTGACGATCTTTACATACCGATACCTCACCCCGTGTCTCGGAAATCACGTTACAGGGCAAAGCCCTGCTATGTATGAGGAGGAGGAGGATTGAGGATACGTTGCCTTCGTACATAATTATAGCGCTACAAGATTCTTTTGACGCGTGGCGTTCAATCACGCTACTCAGTCTTTCGCAGTCCACTGCTGGACATAAGCCTCCGCCTTCCGCATCCAGTCTGCCTCAGCCACCTTGTTAAGGTCTTCCCCGTCCATCTAGCTGGGGGGCGTCACACACTACGCTTGCTTTTTCAGATTTCCCAAAAGAATAGCGCAAATGTTTACAAACAGCGCCCACCTGTCAACGTCATTCGAGCGCCAAGAGATCCTTGTACAGTCCGTTCACAGTTATCATACCTTTTACAGCAGCAACCGAATAGCAACCTTAAAGCAACCAAAATAAAGATCATTGTGATTTTGACAGACTTGTCAATGTCAGCAACCCAATAGCAACCTTATAGCCACGAAGATAAAGATCACTGTGATTTTGACATTGTAAGTACATCTATTTTAAACTTTTAAACGTTGTGTGCCAGAAGTTTATAAAAAGGTAAACAGTTTTGTAACACTTTGTTTATTGTTGGATCTAGAAATAGCAAACACAAAATTTATGAGCTTCGCCAATCGTTCAGTACTGTTAGTAAAATAAACTGGAGTCGTGAATTCGTGATGGAAGCTACATTGATCTTGATACTGGAAAAAAAATAAGGCAGAGGATAAAAAAGCAGCCAAGTCGGAGTCGGACGAGTACTGAACTGCCTCGTGATTTGGAACCATTCGTGTTCGCACACGGAGGGCTCCGTACCACAATGCAAAAACTCTTTGGGTGACAACCACCAGCCACATTTGCGGGTTAAAGCCAAGTAAACGCAGCATTCATGTGTGTTGGGATTAAGTCCTACTGCTTTGATTTAAAGGTGTCTGTGAAGTTTCTTGCCCGTTTTTCTCCATAGGTACCTACTAAGCTTTGGAATGGGTAACTTTTTTGGCAATGCAGGTTTAATTGAAATTAATGCTCTGCTATCTGCCTGAACTTCCTGACAACCTCTATTGTTTATTTGCCAGAAATAATATCCAACACAATCCGATCCAGCCTGCCTTTTGATGCCTTCCCCCAGCGACGCCCTAAGCCGAGGTCCGTACCCCACAGGGCGTGCCCTTTGCGTGTAGTTTTAAGTTTTTTATACCCTGGCTGGAGGCCTTAATTTATTAAGGCACCCACAGTCAAGTCCGGTTAACCAGATGAAAACCTCCTAGATTGAAATGCGAGATGCCAATCCCAAAACAAAAACATCTCCAACCACAGCCTACCCAAGATCACACAGAACACGAAGCAGTTGTTCATCAGTCACTCAAAATTATACTGTCATGTCACGAAAGCTATGAACTAGAATGGAATAAACATGTTAGCGGACATGATAAACGTCTGGGGCTCGTGATAGTATTGTATCATACAATCATTATCAATCATTGCATTGTGATTGTGCTGACAACACGTTAGTGTGAGCATGCGTTTTGAAATAGCGGGATTCGTTAGTGACACTTTAGTCTTAGAACCAAGAAGTATCCTGTTACCCAGTGTAATTGGGTTGTGGAGGACAGATATGCAGTCGCTTCATGTAAAATACTGGTATTCAGCTGCATCTGGTAAGACTGGAAACCGACCATAGCATAGTTGGGAGAAGGCGAGTGATGACTCTAGTCTTAGAAAAATATAATTGTTCTTTCGTTGGCAGAAATAAGATTTTGAAATGTATTATGCAATTGAAAAACAATATATTAATAAGCTTTTGTTGAACTGGACAGGACAAGGTTTTATCTCAAGGTACATTGACACCAACACTCGATAAATAAAATGACAGAAAAATTTCAAAAATGTTCAAAAAATCACACAAAAAAAAAACTCAAAACCAATTTGCTTGGAACTTGAATAAATAAAAATAAATCAACAATCATAAAAAGCTTTGAACAGCAAATCAAATTGACCCAACTCAAAGTACACACAAATTATACAGATATCTAACATTTAACCGCGTGACTGACACACAATGGAATGAAATCCCTTTTCATCTCCGGGAAATGGAGGTGAACAAACAATTGAAGAATATACAATCGCTGGGAAACGTATACGGGGTGTATCGTTGAGATGGGTCTGTGCGGAAAAAATGTAGAACTGTTTGAGGTAGAAACTATACCTCAAATAATTTCATTTTTTTTCCCGTTGTCAGGAAACACGTAGTCGATATAAGAGTTGAGAAAAACTGCATCCAAAGCTAGCAAGGGCGAACAAATGTAGCGGTGGGATTTAATCTCACACTGGATTTTCAACTCTCGATGTTGAGCCGAGCATTGAGAATACAACAGAGTGTATCCCAGCGAATCAAAAAAACACTCTATTAGATTTTCAAATCTAGGTAAAAATTGCCCGTGCGTACCTGGGCTTATTTTTCTGGTTAATTTATTTAAGGTGTTACCACAATAAACCAGAATCGAATCCGGTTATTTTTCAAGTCAACCCCAAGTCTTGTATAAGTTTTTCCAAAAATGTTTGCACGCAGTTTTTCCGTGGAACAAATCTGTTGATCTCTAACAGTTTCAGTTTTTCCTTACTGACACATGTCAATGTATCACCCGGTATATGGACACCCTACTCGCACTGGGCGGTATGAAATTGATCAAATTGACACTGCGTGACCCGCACGTAACGCGGACGGCACGGGAACATCCGGTGTCACACAGATGTATGTATAATTATTGTATATTACCTATGTACATAATTTGTGTGTGTAGCTACTAACTTTCACACGTTGAATTTGTAAAATTGCAAAGATTTTGAGTTATTGTTTGTAAATGCAAGGGGTCTTTGTACTATTATGATATTTCCTTTATCGTCCTCTGCAGACGTCTCCTTGTTTTTACTTTTCCCGGCTTAATACAGCCAATCCTTAAAAAAGAAGTCCAGCTATTCTATTTAGAAAAACTGTAGAGAGGGTAAAAATATAGGGTTCAACGTTTTGTAAACTTTGCCCCACACTAGTAATTAATTTTTACTGTATCATGCAGAAATCGAAATGCGACAATCAATCGCTCGGCCGCTGCGCCAACCGTACCGTCAACATTTGCTTCAACTATTGTCACTTATTCATATAATGCTTTATCTACACCATTCTTTTGATACATAACATAACGCCTGTAATCCCCGAAGGGTAAGGCAGAGGCGTGCCAATAGCAATAGTACGTACACCCACATTTCGCCAGTTATGTTAAAGGGCGAGGCCATTGCAATTAACAAATTTATGATAGAAAAACCCAATAACTGTTTACCCGACATGGGAATCGAACCCAAGTCCTCATGGTCAGAAAAGAAAGAAAGAAAATACGTTTATTTGCGGCAAACATGACGCATCAAAAGAAAAAACATAAACAAAATAACAATTCGAGAGAAAACATGCGTCACATCTACGCAAAACGGCCATCGCTCAGCATAATGCTAAGACCCTATACGAGACAGCCCCAGCGCTGATTTCCAGCGACAGCCGGCGTTGACGTGATGACGTCAGCTAGTGCAGCATACAATTCAATAAGTATAAATAAAATTAAAAAAAAAAACAATCAAAATAAGAAAACAATACAAAAAAGTTGTCAGCTGAAGCGTTTGAGACTTCTAGACCAACGTGCCCAGAGAGGCGGAGATTCTTATTACTTTTTAACTTTCCAAAGCAACAGGGCGATTAGACAGAGATTAAAACAGAAGAACTAGCAGGGGATCCAGGGTGTAGGGGGGGGGGGGGTTCAGGGAATCAGACCGGAATAAATCGAATCATAGGTTCTCATCCAAGTTGTCGAGTTTCTGTTTGGTAAAAATGCACCCTGGATAACTCCATTAGTCAGATTAGTTGCCTCGTTGGAACGCACCTTGAGTAATGTAGGGAATAGCGGCAATGGAGGTCAATTAGGTATGCACAGTTCCGATGTTAATGCTCTTAGTGCTGATCAATCGACGTTGAGTGCTTAGCGATTCGATTTGTGCTTGTCTTTGTTCTTAGAAGGGAAAGATAAAGTATTGGTGATGAAACGATGCGGAAACTGAAATCACTGTCCATTCCAAAGTTGCCTGGAAGAGATCGCAGAAAGCGATAAGGCCGCCCATTGTATATTTTTAGTGTTCCATCTTATTTTGTGTTATGTATTGTGGTGTACTATAAAGTTTATAAAAACGAATAAATAATCTGAAATATGCTGACTGGTCATCATCCTTTCTGTTGCATTGTTATAATTTTTACAAAGGAATTACTTAAACAGGATGTTTAGTATAAGCATGGCATACCCAAGTAACATTTCATTCGGGCCTAGGTTGCAAAAAATGCCTTTAGGTTTTTTAAGGGTCGTAAAAAGGTTAATGCTTTGCTATCTGGTCATATTAAGTATTTGAGAATAATTAATAAGTCCTAAAACGAATTGTTTATTATTACAACCTTGGAGCCGCTGACAAGAGTTTAAATTAACGTTATTTTGACTTGTGTTTCAAGAGCATATAGACCTAGGATCTTATAGTTGTCATAGACTCCTGATTAAGTTCTGGAATGCTAAAGTGAGATCTAAAGGTTTAATTTTTAACTTTGATATAACCATAAAGTTATGGAATGTTGAAATCGCTTTTAAGTATTTTTTAAAACCTACTTTTAACTTTTCAAATTCAAATTCAAAATTCAAATTCAAAATCATTTATTTGTTAATATACTTTTAGGTATTAGAGTAGTCTAGATAAACAAATTAGGACTGCGTGGTGAAAACCCAAACCAATAAGTTATTTTTATGAGCTGAAGGCATGCTTAAAGTCCTACAAGAATATTTTAAAGCTTTAAAGGCATCAAAAATTTTTTGTTGTGTCCGCGACTTCAAAGCATTCGTTTTAAGTAGCTCCGCGAGATTACTTTTAGCTCTTATTTGAAATGAATATAAAAAATCGTACATGATTTATACAAATTACACGATACAGAGGAGACAAATATAACGAACTTACCCCCCAAGTCACAACAGCATTAGCAACGATCTGCACCACATTGTACCACTTGATCAGGTTCCTCAGTTCATACGGCCTCCTGTTCTTCATGTAGGATGGCAGGACCAGCTTGATAATGATCAGGTACGTGGCTATGATGGCAGCCAGTGGCTTTGGTGACGTCATCAGAGCCCAATCTTTGACGCGCTGGTCTGGAAGTAGAGAAGCTTAGTATTTAGTGGAGAATTGTAGTTGATGGATGGATAACCGATTGAACATACAAACGAAGGTTAGGAGATAAACAGTTTTGTTGAAACTACAACTCGTATTCTGCTAGGACGCTAGGTAATAATTACTCTATTACATATCCCTATAAACGCTGTAATTTGAAAACATTGTTAAAGCCAATTATTTTTTTACCGTGGAGTTCCTTACCGGCTCTTCTTCATAGGAAACGACCAATTGGAACCGTGCACCTAACTTCTGCGTTTGATAAGTGCCCATGCAGGTTTATGTGAAATAAAATATTTTGATTTGATTTTATCAGAATTAATCAGTGTCAATTTGTAACTCTTGCGTAGCTATTTCTTTATGCAGAATTATAATTCGATAGGTACTATTCGAAGACATGTGACATCTACCAACCCGCTCTGGGCCCGCGTGGTGGATTACGGCCCACTCCCACTCACAGAGAGGAGGCCTGTGTCCCAGCAGTGGGAACATTATAGGCTGATTATGTATGTATGTAGGTACTATTAGTTTTTAATTTTGCATAAGTTAGTATGTTTTATTCCGTTATTCCACGATATTTCCATTAAAATATTATGGGTTAAAATAAACTGTTCTAAAAGTAGTTTCCCACGAAGTTCCACCGTTTGTAAATACTCTTCACTTTTCTATTTTTAGCTTCCTGTCACAGCGTCACGAAGGCTTTAGATATATTCTCAGACTCCAGGTAATATCATAATAGAACTCGTTATCTAAAATAGGTATTATGATTAAATTAGAGCGTTTTATATCAGTGTGGTTTTGTTTGATTTAGTTTTTAAAATTTGGTCTCTTAAAACGAATAATATGTGTCTTAAGATACACACAAAATGGTTACAAATGGTGTATCAATTTGCTGTTGGCAGTAGTATTTTGCGATTTTTTCCAAAACATATTTGAAATATCAATTAAGTGTTTTGTGTATTCTGTCTCATCTGCCTGGCCTTTTCCCAACTATGTTGGGGTCGGCTTCCAGTCTACCCGGATGCAGCTGAATACCAGTATTTTACATGGAGCGACTGCCTATCTGACTTTCACAACCCAGTTACTGGGTAATACTATACCACTTGGTAAGACTGGTTGTCAGACTTTCGGGCTTCCGACTACCCGTAACGACTGTCAAAAGATCCACGAATGAAAGCCGTGACCAACGGTTTAACGTGCTTTCCGAGGCACGGAGGGGTCTCGGTATGTAAAAATGGTCACCCATCCACAGACCAACCGCGGCAAGCATAGCTTAACCTGATCGATCGACCTGCGCGGCTGTTATCATTTAGCCACGGGCTTTGTGTATTCTGTCTATCTACAACAAATTATATAAGTACCCACCTTTGTTGTGAAAATCATCTCTTATTTGCTTGAACATGAACACAACAGTTTGTAATATCAAGGAAGAAGCGTAACAAGTAACAATTTAATCTCTGAAACAGATCAGCAACAGTATAAAGAAGTATTTCACTTTTTAACCGAACGAGATGGCTTCAGTCTGACTGACCTAGATTTCGTAATGCTGCAAATTGCAGCTTTATTATATCAAGTGCTAAGTATGCAGGTGAGGGTTCCGTAGTTTATTAAAAGGATTTGGTTCGATAAGATATTTTTACCACTGCTGGAAGCATTGTCACTATCTCATCATCTGCCTAGCTTTTTCCCAACCATGTTGGTGTCGGCTTCCAGTCTAACCGGATGCAGCGGAATACCAGTATTTGACATGGAGCGACTGCCTATTTGGCCTCCAAGACCCAGTTACTGGGTAATACGATATCCCTTGGACTGGCTGTCAGACTTTCGGGCTTCCGACTACCCGTAACGGCTGTCAAAGATCCACGAATGACAGCCGGGACCAACGGCTTAACGTGTTTTCCGAGGCACGGAGGGGTCTCGGTATGTAAAGATGGTCACCCATCCACAGACCAACCGCGGCAATCGAGCTGTGCGGCTGTTATTACTTAACCACGGGCCCCTCCAGCATTGTCACTATCTATCTATACATGTACAAACGCCAGCACATTACTAGAATCTGTCAAATTTCTTTAATAGATTTTCAACTTTATAACTAAAGCATAAGATTCAAAGTTGATTGGGAAAATTTGACAGTTTCGGGTAGCTTGTTGTGCTGGCGTCTCGCGTCTACATTAAAGTTGCTTTTGGTTTATGTCTGTGTGTTCAAGGGATTTAATGCGTTTTCAACATCATTTATACAATTTATTCCGGAAGGTTTGTGTTTAAATAGATATTAAACTTACATTTAGTTGAAAAATCTCGATACTTTGTCCGGTAAAAACCGAAGCAGGGGCGGGTCGCTAGTGTATTATATAATATAAATAAAATGATCGACGCACTTATAGGCCAGAAATTAGTTTCTATATGCACGGTATTCGGTAACCCTAGAACCGATGCTTCTAGTCATTTGAGAAGTAAAATTCACTTTTAAACACACCAAATAATTCCAGGCCGAGTCTATACCGTTTATTCAAAATCGGAAAGACCCTAGAGACACAAACCAGGCACTTCAATATACATGGTCTTCACATGATCTGACCAATACTATGCCTGGACTTTAAAAGAGACTGTGACCTCTGAGTTGGATTGGGCCTTTAATCTAAGAGAAATGCGAAAACCTTATCTAGTTTTAAAAATATGATTTACGTGTAAAACTGGGGGCCTAGAAAGGCCACGTTGGCAGAATCATAAAACAATTCATATCACGCAATTCATCTGTTTGACTGTTTCACACCTATATATGTCCCTGAAGGGTTAGGCAGAAGTGTACCTATAGCATTTTACGAATCTCCATACAAAACTGTCATGATGTCAGATGAAATTGCGTGATATGAATTGTTTTATGATTCTGCTAAAGCGGCCTTTTTAGGCCCCCTGTTTGTACAAACCTACTTACAGAAATAAGATCATTTAGCATTTAAACAATCTCCTAAGTTCAATCGAAACCTTACACCACCTCGCCAATCTCCCAAGTCAAACCGTTCTCGCAAAACCTCACGGAACCCAGTTACAGTCAATGCGCGGACGCACGATTTACTCCTGTTACTATTAGTATCGGCATAAATTAATCTCCACCGTCCGTTATCGTTGCATCAGGCACTACAAAGAAATATTAAATCTTATTCATCGTGATTTTGCAACACATTACTTTGGTGAAAGGATACCTACTAATGATATAATGTCCGTTCGTCTTGTGTTTTGTTACTTGAGGTCTCATTTTATATTGTTTTGTGTTACTTCGTGATTGAAAGGACCTAGAAACGGTGCTGTGTTCTTGTTTTAATAATAGGAGGTTATTTTTAAGTAGTCCTAATTTAATATTCTGATTGAAGCGTGTGGCAATGATTAGGATCTCATTGTGAGGCGATAAGAGTAGCAATTACTCCCCATGCATGCTATAAAATGACGTCACACACGACCTCTTATGAGTTAGGGGCTTATGAGTTTTCACAAAATGAAGACTAGTTCAGAGCTGATCAGCTCTAAGTATTCTAAGTTTTTAACCGATTTTGAAGCACATAAATATGGGTACAGTTGTAAAACTTTTAGGGTCGCAGGTATATTGCGAATCAGAACAAAACTAACTAAATAAACGCAACGAACACTACATGATTGCACATTTCCTTGTGTCATCAACCCGCTACACAACACATGTTTCATTTACTTTATTCTGCCATCTTAAAATCGTGACTAATTTTGTCTAACACGGTAGTCTTGAACGCCACAAAACAGATTGCAGAAAACCAACTCCATATTTGCTTAACCCAAAAGAAATAGGCTGTTATACACGAGCAGTGTGATAAAGTTTAACCTATACAGTTCCAAGTGAAGGCCTTGCGGACATTAGACCGTTTTTAAATAGGTCAAAGCTGCTGGCCTGTTGGGCTTGCTGAGGACATGTCTGGATAAGATCATACAAAATGCATGCAAGCAATTTTTTTTTCCTAAATTTGAAATTGGATTGAGTTGAACCCAAATGACCCGATGCCAAAAGGTATTGGCGTATATGGATAGATTCTTAACGGTTTTGCTCTGTGGTCTCTCGCTTTATGGTCTAGTTTCTAATGAAGACGCATGACTGTGTACTTTAGTTGCACAGTATAGTGGGTCTTCTGTCCCTATTTTGCGTTAATTTCCATGGTAAAGCTATATCGTCTGATGTACAGCTGCAGACAAACGATCGTGTCGTCATGATTGTGGGTAGACACGGAAAAGTTTTCAGGCTATTATGCCCCGCTATTGTGGGTCCCCGTGGCATGATGGTAATTGAACTTTAGTTGTCTTTGTTGGTAGCTAGTTCTAGGCAATTCTGTTATACCAGTCAAAGGTCTACGGATTTATGACAGTTTGTTCTACTTTATAAAGGCTAATGTCAAATTGTGAAGGTGCTGTCTTATCTGTGGCTGTTGCAGTAATTCACGATCTTTCTGAGTCACTGAAATCACTTTTAGTATATTTAACGTTAACTCGTTGGTACCTAGTGGTGATTGTTGGCCAAAGCTAAACATATTCGATATTTTCTTTTTAAGTAAACAAGAAAAACCAATCTCACTTAACCCTTTAGCAGAGAGGAAATTTCTAGTTGACTAGTCAAACTTTAGTGTCGATTTTATCAATGAAAAATCGACATTTAAATTAGACTAGTCGGGTGGTTACAGGCGCTGTACAAATTTCGTTTCTGCCCCATAAAATAAAGGGTTAAGACTGCTTGCAAATCCTCAGAAACAAACATGGGTGGGTAGGTACCAAAGGAGGTCAGCAGTTTTGGAAGTCGTTTAAAAACGTTTATACTGCTGACATTTATAAAAATGTCGAGCCATTTGGCGAAATGACAGATTTCCCCACAGTAATGTGACGTTTTGGAATATTCGCTGTTATTGCTCGATTATAACGACGCGAAAAGATTGGTTATATGCAGCTTTAAATGTTTCAAGCAAGCAATTTTATAAATATTTAATTTGGTAACAATTTTGGAAATTGGAAATTGGTTTTATGGATTCGTGGAAACATCGTATAAGCTGGCCTCGTTTTCTACAAGGTCAAATTCAATTTGCTAGAGAAACTCCGGAGACGTGATCGGTATCGATATTTAAACATGATAAAACAAAAAAAAAAAAAAAAATTTTTGTGGGTCCTCGACCGGAGTTATTATTATATTAGGTACTTAAGTATACCTAGCTAATTGAAACATCAGTTTAAAAAAAACTGGTTTTTTTTTGTGTAACTTCTGAGAAGTGATGGATACAGATACAGCAGTAACACTACCAGCAGTCGTTGACCCCCAACATATCATTAAATGTTTGGATGTCGATCCCATCATCTTTGAGTTTCGCTAGCTAATTTAATTTTACCCTGTAATGAACTCCGTACTACGCTAGGCCAGCTCAAAGTCAAAGTGTTACTACTGACGTGCGACCATAACGGCTGTTTTGGTCCTTCGTTTGGAAATCGTCTTCACAAAATGAGCAAGCGTGATGATAACCATCGTTTCATCCTAGCACTGGGACAATTTCAGGCTGATATTATCTACTATCTTAAAAAAACAGACAGATGCTAAAAGTAACACAGCCGCGAAAGAATAACGAAACACGTCCTAGGGTTTCAACTTCTACCTCACTGACCGTTGCACTTTTAACTTTTTGCATCACAGCACTCCAGCGCATTTCATTACATTTTATACCATCATGCAACACGCAAGCCAACGTTTCGCATGGACGCAAAAATATCGCGACGGGATTTTTTCTCGCACTGGATTTTCAACGTACTGCTTAACGCCGAGAGTTGAAAATCCAGCTGTGTTTTTTTCTGACGCGCTGGGATGCGCTCTGTTGGATTCTCAATGCTTGGCTCAACTACGAGAGTTGAAAATCCAGTGCGCGAAAAAATCCCGCCGCCACATTTTTGCTTCCATGCGAACGTCGGCTTATAATGTTTATTTTATTACCTGCTCTTTCGTAGAACACTATTTTGTAGACTCTTTGAATTGTATCCATAATGTTTATAGCAGTTTGTCAACACCTCTTAATCAGTCTGTGTGACAATCGCAACTGAAAGGTAGTTGAACCTGCATTGAAGTTAATTCAATTCGTTACTACATATGTATTATGTTAAATCTAAGGACTTCGTTTTGTTATGTTAATGTTTATGTAACTTTAGGTAACTATATTTTAAAATATTAGGTGAAAGTTTTTTTTTTGTCAATTTTGACCTCTGTATGTTTTGCAAGGTCGTCTAATTGTTTTTCCACCATTACTTTCGTAATTCAATCTTCCGTTGCGCATACGCTTCTTAACAAGATACAAGCTGCTTTACCACGATGAACGGATGTTAACAAAAAAGATGTCAATCAACTTAGCCTATCGTAGACCACTGCTGGACATAGGCCTCTCCTAGGCTGCGGCACAAAAAGATGTAGTTGAATACAATTTTTCTTGTCCCAAAATCAGTCCTACCCCATAGGATATCAAAAGAATTCAATATGGCGGACGATAAACCTCATGATTTGAGTATTTGTTACTAATAGTAAACGTTATACTACTTATCCTTTTTTTCTGGAGTTTTTCTCTGTATTTCTCATTTTAATCAAGTTTTAAATTTCTCATTTCAGTCCAAGGAGAAAATGACCCGAGGTGTTCGAAGAGGCTGCGTGCGACTAAGGGCAGCTGTCATAGGCATCGATGACGAAGACGACTCCACCTTCACCATTACCGTAGACCACAAAACGTTCCACTTCCAGGTAATGGTCAGAATGTAACTTGAAGTCGTAGTGCAATATTTCAACTGCTCTCGCTACATTTAATTGACATTTTCGAACTGATGTGATGAATGGTTGATGGAATCTTTACACATTATTTATTAAAACCACTTTTCGGGTCTGTCTATGACCGCGTTGTTTTAAACTCCGCAACGGATTTTGTTGTGGGTTTCACCGTCATTTAGAGAATTAGGTAATTGAACGTTAATGTGAAATACACTAATATTAAACTTACATATTTGTCGTATTATAATCCTACTTCCTATATAATATTACAAACGCGAAAGTTTGTGAGAGGATGTTTGTTACTCTTTCACGCTAAAACTACTGAACGGATTTGGATGAAATTTGGCTCACATGTAGTTTTCAAACAGGATTACTTAACACATAAAATACTTTTTATCCCGATTTTCCAACGGGATCGAAACTTATGCGGGTAAAACCGCGGGGCGCTGCCGGTCAGTTCTATATTCAAGTGTGTGTTTTATGAGTTTTAATGATAGGAGTAAAAAAATCACATTCCTTTCATTATACCTACTTAGTTAATTTCAAGCGCAATGCAATTTGGAGTTAACGCTTATGCATTCATTAGATGAACATTTTTTTTTTATCTCGAACCCTAAATAAAATAAGCTAGGGAATTAATTTTACATTTTTATAACAACCATTGTTTCCATATTTCCAGGCACGAGACGGCTCCGAACGGGAACGTTGGGTGCGAGCCCTAGAAGACACTATATCGCGGCACGGCAGACGAGAGCGATGGTCGCGCAGCATGCCAGCCCCGCGGCACAGACACGGCGACCTGGAGCGCAGGATATCTGAGGCCGACGCCTACCTGCAGATCATGATCGAGCTCGTTTCTGTAAGTCGCTTGTAGTATTTACTGTACGAGCTCTACAAGACACCATAGGGGCAGTTCTAGTAATTTTAAGAACGTTCACAGTCTGATCTCAGTCTCAATCTGTCAAAAATACCTCTAATTTCCTTACATTTTGACAAGTTTTTGACATTTGCTTGTCGCTGAGATGAGACTGCGACTGCGAGATATTGAACGTTTTAAATTACGAGAATTGGCCTTCTGATCGCAGTAGGGTAAACGAGAGCGATGATCGCGATTCTGAGGTATTGGGGCCAGTAAAAGAAAAGTATTTTCATTTAAAAGCTTGGACTGCTGCTTGAATTTAAGTATCGTCAGGAGCCAAGTAGATAATGATATTATGATGTAAATGTTTGGATCTCATTCTTTTGCCCTGCATAAGTCTGCGGTTTTTCGGCTTTATCAGATCGACCCCGAATATCAATTCGACAATCATATCTATAAAACTTTCATAGCCTGTCTTAGTGTAGAATCCTGACAATTATTTTAAGCTTATTAAAGTTGCCTAAAGGAAACAATTAAGTACAAACTTTCTTCTTGCATAAACTTTACAAAAATTTTTTTTTTTTTTTTCAGAAAATGGGCATTCGTGTGTCAGAGCTGGCTGACCCACTCGAGAAGAGCAAAGGACAAGTTATATTAGACCATTCCAATGTAAGTGCAAACTGTTCAAATTTATTTATTTATTTAGGATCTCCAACAAAAGATGTACAGAGGCCAGCACATCAAGCTACTCCAATCTGTCTAATTGTCCCAATTGAATATGAACCTTATTCCCTTGTCATAAAGTTGAAAATCTATCAAAGAAATTTGACAGATTGGGGTAGGTTGATGTGCTGGCCTCTGTACACAATACGTGACACATAAATAAAGGGTAACATCAGGTATTAACTAAGTGTACTCCTTCACTTATAGGAGACCACAGCATGCATTGCACAATTAATTTAACAACTAAGCTTACAAAGGTAAAATTTGGAAAAGTTAAAAAGAATATATAACCTTTAGATAATAATAGGATTAAATTAGAGCCAGCCTAGCTAGCTGCAACCATTCGGTATGTTTTCGGGTGTAATCAAACATCAACCAATTTTATTGAAGGAGTCCTCTAAATGCTATTAAAAAATTACGAGAATTGGCCTTCTGGTACTTAGGGCGACGCCGACCGCTCAGTGGCGCCCTCATCGTTTGTTTGGTTATTTCTTTTATTTTGGAATGAAAATGCAGAAAATAAGCACGTTAAGTTATGCTCCACAAGATTTTACGTTAATATTATTACAAACGGTAGTTTTACATTGTGTAGTTTTATTATAATACTTAAAACGGATTATAGTGGCCACTATTTTCCGTTTTTATGATTATTATTAGTGTGATTCTGTGGTGTAAAATTATTTTCTAACGTGTTTTATTGATTTACAGGTCATGTTGGACCATATCAAACATTCCATTGTGCTGTTACAAATAGCTAAGGTAAGCATAATCTACTGACATGTCTACAGTATACAGCGTGGCGCATGCACATCGACAAGGAACCAGTTACCATAAATTCAGTACGTGATTCTGAATCTCCTGCGTCGCCAGGTGTAGAATCATGTGCTGGATTCATGGTTACAGTTTCCGTGTCGATGTCCTTGCCACCATGTATTTTAGGAATAAATGATAATACATTAAGAAAATTAAATTCAAAATTCATCACATTACCTAACATTCACGTTAAAGATTCAGATTAGATCAGATTACTATAAAATTCAGGGAAAATTGAGAAACTTTCTCAACACAACATATTATACGTCATTTATACCGACAGACGTTGTCCTACAAAATTTTAATGTGTTTATTTACATTTTACTAGTTTTACCAGGCAACTTTTACTAGTTTTTTTTCTCCATAAAAACCTAATTCCGATTATCACGAACATTTTAAAATAAAAAATTGCCAAATCGGTGCAGCCGTTATCAAGTGATGCGCTTACCAACGAACAGCATTTCGTTTTTATTTATATAGATTAAATAAATGATTGTTTTCTTGCAGAACACAGTTAATCCAGTAAACGGAGTATATCAGGGACCTACAAATCCTTCACAAACACATATCAAACAAGGTATTTGAGTTCTTTGTACCATTTTCACTGTTCACGAAGCAGATGCAATAATTAAATAATCACAAACTATGTGATTCATGGGACAACCTTTTTGGATTAACATTTCATGAACCCATCCTTTGAGAGGAAAAACAAAATAGAGGGAGTTTTAAATTGGCTAGCTAAACTCCGCAGATGCGATGTGTATCGATTTCTAAACTAAACACGATAAAATAAAAAGATATATTGTTTTTTTTTGGGAGGTCTTCTTAGCGTGTCAATGGCAATCTAAATGGACATTTAGTATCGAGTTCCGCGGCTAAAGCGACCTGAGCGGTATTCGCTGCAGTACAGACGCCAGCACATCAAGGTACTACAAGCTGTCAAATTTCTTTGATAGATTTTCAACTTTATCGCATAAGGCTCAAAGTTGAGTGGGAAAATTTTACAGTTTCGGGTAGGTTGATGTGCTGGCGTCTTTACATACCGCGCGGGTTTCGCTCAGGTATTTAGTATCAAGTTCGCGGCTAGAACGGAATAGTTGGTGCCATAGTACCGCATAGGTTATTAACTTGTTGGGCGAAACAAAACTAAACAAAAACTTCATTACCTTCCTGAGCGAAACTCGAACTAGGAATTCTACCCACAAGGATAGCGAAATCCGCTTTGGTGTGAACAGTAATATTACCGCATACCCACTCGGTTTTCTCTACCGCAGACGTTTGCGAATACCGCTTAGGTTTGAATAGTCCTTAAAAGAGACAAACACTGCAATAATTATATGGCCCATTTTCCCAAAAAAACATCCCATCAGTTAGAAAGAGTCCTTTCCCTCTTGTGGTTTCGCGATCCAGTCAGCACAGTAGCGCCATTAAAATGGGAAAGTTGTTTGACTTTTAGACGGTTTCAGACGGTCTAAGTTAGTGACCAACCCGGCTACGATTAACGTAAGCATAATAGGCATACCGGAAGACGTGGTGGAAGTGTTCCCACAAGGTGAACCGATGACCTGGTGAAGGCCACAGGAATCCGTTGGATGCGAGAAGCACAGAACCGGTCGAAGTGGCAGTGCTTGGGGGAAGTCGATGTCCAGCTGTGGACGTCTTTCGGCTGAAATGAATTAATGAAACGGCGTCTATAATCTTTATAAGTTAAGCTACGCTTGCCGCGGTTGGTCTGTGGATGGGTTACCATCTGTACATACCGAGATCCCTCCGTGTCTCGGAAAGCACGTTAAGCCGTTGGTCGCGGTTGTCATTCGTGGATCTTTGACAGTCGTTACGGGTAGTCAGAAGCCCGAAAGTCTGATAACCAGCCTCACCAAGGGGAATCGTATTACCCAGTAACTGGATTGTGGAGGTCAGATAGGCAGTCGCTCCATCGCTCCAGCTGCATTCAGTTAAACTGGAAGTCGACCCCAACATAGTTGGGAAAAGGATAGGCAGATGATGGTGATTATTTATTAATGACTACGCGTGCCAGCTGGCTAGTATGTATATGGTTATAAGCCTATATTTCTATCTTAGATGCAGAGTTATCTCCTCGGGTGGAGATGGGCGCGGAGTGTCGCGAGCTCACCACGCCGACGCACCCGCTACCGTCACTCGAACACCTCGACGCGCCTCGTAAGTACTCCGACTACAGATCTAAAGAGAAACAGGCTGCTATACTCAAATCTTGAATTTTTGATGAAAACATCATCCTTCCATCCATGAGCTATTTTAAATGCGTAGCATGGCATGGCAAGTGATTTTCGTAAGCAAAAATGATTTTGAATCGAATTTTCATACCCTTAGCGCTCACATTTCGTTGAAATCGTCACAAGGGGACTAGAGGATACCACGAGATGCTGCAGTCGGGTGGACCGTATGCCGCGGAAGGCTTCGGCCATACAAGTGTTAATGCCATGTCGTGCTAGGTGGCACGAGCATATCCTTACAAATATATCAAAACGACGGTCTCTAGATGGTACACCCGGCTACACATCAAGCTATACATTTCCAGTTTTAGCTGACCTCGCATTGTATAGGTTTTTCTTACAATCACAAGTCAGCTTATTCTGGTTAAGTATAGCTTGATGTGTAGCCGTGTGTACAATGTTATGGAAATAATACTGTAGAAAATTAAATGAATTCTTGTCGACGTACATACATCTTTTTGAGGCTGACAGTACATGAATATTATTCTGTGTATATTTTCCTTGCGTCCATGAATTGACAACGCCATTTGTTTACATGACAAGCAATGTCCCTGCTGGTACCGGACACGTCCTACTCCTCATCGGAGGGAGAGGACGACTTCTACGATGCGGATGACGAGCCTGTGGACACCATGCCGGGACCCAGGTCAGTGATAGTTATTACTTACCTTAGTATAAGTTAAGTGCCTTTTGCGTGTCACCAAAGAGAGACGAAGGACTTTGAAGATCCGTGGGCATACCTACCGATCCGCCATTTTGTTTTTATCAAAATGGCGGCCATGCATGTGACCTATATAAATCGATAGCTATAGTAAGCAAAAAATATGGATGTCACGTGATCAACTTTAAACGTTAAAATCACATAAACGTGACAATTTACGGGGTTTGGTCCTGTTATATTTTCCGTTTGCATTGCTGTCAGCTATCGATATAGATAGCAGGCTTGGCCGCCATTTTGAAAAAAAAAATGGCGTGGTAGTAGGTATGGCGGCTCCATATAAAAATCTTTAATCCTCTTTGCGCTTAGTTCCTCGTTACATCGGGTGTCTGGAAGGTTAATCAGCACAAAAGTTAATTACCAGAAAATCAAACTTATGTTTTTAAATAGTAACCGCTAATCAAATTACTTGACGGTCTGTTAGGTAACTTGTGTGTCGATTAAATGTCAGAAAGTGGATGTTAATGATTTAATTTAAATTTTTGTGGCATGTAAGCCCACATTTATGTATCCTTTGAAATATTTAAATGCAGTCTTGAAGTTCCTTTAATTCTCTAAAGGATTTGAACAACAAATGCTAACAGGTCATGGCTGTAACTGTGATATAGCAGCATCGCGTATTGCTAAGCTGTTTATTTATTTTCAAAAGTAATGTTTGGTACCTAAGCGTGATTTTTAAATTACGTGGGTAATTTAAAAAGTGAAGTTAACACGAAACTTAACCAAACACGAGATATTCATTTCTTACGTACCTACATCCCAAATGAAAAGGAACAACGGAGGTAAAGTAACTAACTGCAAGTTATAAAAGTGTGTTTGTTTGGAACAGTTTTCGTCAAAACTTTTTCGTGTGCTTTCCGTGTTACGAGAACTTTTTCGTGTGCTTTCATGTGTTTACATTTGTTCACTGTTGTTTATTGCGGTAATGGCATAGGTTCTACAACGTATCAACGATGTATCATTACGTGGAGGTCTTATCCTAATGAGAAAGAATCCCCATCATAAGGATTCATCACAACATTTATCGTAGGTAAGTGAATACTACCCTCAAAAGTCAAGCTGTAACTAAATAAGCTCCCTTAGCCCGCTATCGACCCGAGCTTAGTTTGGCCACAGTTCCCGTCTAAAATATGCAGAGCGAGCGCGGCTATTATAGACTTTAGCCAAACTATGCCCGTTGTAACAGATGAATCTGTTTCGGTATTGAAACATTTGCAGTGTTATAACCGAATTGCTGTTTTCAATTATGTTTACGTTATTGACTTTGAACTATGAGCCGTCTTTAGATTTGTTGGTTGTTTTTGCGAAAAAACAAGTTAGTTTTAAAGTTTTTAGTACTCCACGGATTTTTTTTTAGTAAGGAGCGCTGATATTATTTTCATAATTATTATTATATCCTTTATTCTAGCATTTAGATAATACGGTTGGCAACTATAATGATAGGTTAAGACCTTCGTACACTAATAAAGAACTTTCTGGAAGCCGACCCCAACATAGTTGGGAAAAGGCTAGGCAGATGATTTTTATTTGTAATGTTTTCTTATATTGATTGTTGTTTTTTTTTATTTTATTTATACTTATTTAATTGTATGCTGCACTGGCTGACGTCATCACGTCAACGCCGGCTGACGCTGAAAACCAGCGCTGGGGCTCTGTCTCGTATTCATAGCATTATGCTGAACGATGGCCGTTTTGCGTAGATGTGACGCATGTTTTCTCCCAAATTGTTTAGTTTGTGCATGATTTTTCTTTTGATGCGTCATGTTTGCCGCAAATACACGTATTTTCTTTCTTTCTTCTTCCTTTCTATGATGAAGACGTATAAAACTTTCTAAATCTAAAACTATTATTTGGATGTTCACCCATAATTTTTAAAAGCAAAAGTAAGGAAATAAAATAACACAAAACTCCTACATTCCGTTCTTCTGTAACTACCTTTTGTCCGTGACTCAACCGGTAACTTGATAACGACATAACTTAGGTAATATTAAAGTAGTTGTAAATAGCAACATTCAGATTCAGTTTCAGTTGAACTGGCTAAATGGATCTTTATCGCACGCAAATGTAGCGTTATTATTCGTTTAATGTTAACTGTTTATAAATCCTTTCCTTTCCTTCCTTCCTTTGAACCGCTTTACAAAGATCGTTATTTAAATGTCCATATGATTGTGTGAGAACCGGCAAATATTCGACCAACCTTTCCTATTACGGTGAGTGGGACAGAAAGCAGCGTCTCTCTTTCTTTGTCTCGACCACAAATATGCTTCGTCGTCGTGTCGATGATTCCATTTATCAGTTTTAAATAAGCTTCGACCAGAATTCGGCCACTTCGACAGACCTGCTGCCACCAATCTTTTGTCTAGGTGTGCTGATTATTAAAACATCAACGTTTATTTTGACCAATTCAGTCTAGGTTTTTTTTTCTTTCCCACTATTGGCTATTAGCTTTATAAACTCCTCTGTTCTTCTCGCCAGATTCAAAATCTGATGACAGTTCCTGTGAGTATAGATATTCGATGATCTTGTAAGAAACATGAATCAGTTATGTAGGGCAACTATGACATGGAAATAAACTTTTATTTACCCACTAAGAAATATTCTGAGCTTACAACTCGAATTATATTAGTGAATTCAGAAACACAAGGCCCGGTAAACGCTCTGCAAATTTTGCTCCCGAATCACAGTTTTTCTTTAAGATAGCCGTTTCCATCCTGCCGGGGCAGCGGGATTGTCCGAAAGGGTTACCGTTGCCCCGGAATATAAAGGGCTAAGGAAGGAACACGGATGGGTTTTAGTCAGTAAGAGTCTGACACTCCCTTCCGCTCCACCCAGAGCGGGAGGGGTCATTTGATGATTTCCCATCCTTAAAAAAAAAAAAGCCGTTTCCATAGTCAATGGTTCCTTAATTTCTCATTGATGCCAGGTTTGCAACTCAACCAAGTCACACCCAAAATTATTTTTTAATATTCACGTCATGTTTCACTCTTACAACGCAAAGTTCACGACCCAAGGGTGGTCGTGTCGTCGACCCGCGACCCAATTCCGGCGTGTAGTCCGATGCATATTGTATGCAGTTTGCTTGCATACGAATGCGCTAAGTGACGAGGTTTTTGTTGGTGAACGGGCGATATTGATGTATTGGCTCGCTTATCGCTGTGTCAATCGCAATTTGAAAAGAAAAAAAAACGACCTTTTGAATGCTACGTGGTGCAAAACGTTATAAGGTATATTTAACCATTTTCGCGGTAGACGCCCCGGGCGTCGGGAGCCGCGTGACGACTCCCGGCCACCGTAGGCGCGGGCCTGCGGACGGCGAGTAATGGGTAGCTCGCCGTCCGATCAGGACCAGGCCCGTGCCGGACGGCGCGTATGTGTTCCACGCGCGCCTCAAAGAGCTGTCAGCAGACACGGAGGGGCCCGTTAGGGCCGAAGCCTGCCGGGGCAGCGGGATTGTCCGAAAGGATTACCGCTGCCCCGGAACATAAAGGGCTAAGGAAGGAACACGGATGGGTTTTAGTCAGTAAGAGTCTGACACTCCCTTCCGCTCCACACAGAGCGGGAGGAGTCATTGGATGATTTCCCATCCTAAAAAAAAAAAAAAAATTAGGTATATTTAACCATTCAAAAAGTCCATTCTTCTATTAGTCGTCATCTCGGTAGTAACAGCCTTTCTAGCCATACAATAATACACACCAGTCCATCCATCGTTAATATCTTTTTATCATAAATATTGTTTTATGGTCTGTAATAAAATACAAACCAAAACTAGTCCATTATTCAAACTAAATCCGACCACTCCATTACCCGTATTCGGGTTACGGGGTAAGTTAGACATGCATTGCCGTTTTCAGGTCAATTGACAGCGGCTACTGCTGAAATAATCGGTCAATGAACTACTCAATCGTTTCGCGGTCGTTTCGCATGGAAGCATTATTGTGTTGGATACGTGGACCTAGTTTTGTGTTAGTGTAGGTACCTGTATTGGTTGAGAATTGTAGGTTCATTTTAAGGATTTTATTACGGCATGAGTATACACATAATCCCTCCCCTTGCGTTTTGGTTGTGATTTAAAAAGGTTCTTTAGGCAACCGATTTACATGAAGCTTAGTACCATAGGTAACGTACGTCGTGACGTATTTTTTTCCCGAGACTGCTAAGTCTCGAGCATAAATACGTCACACTTACGCAAGATTCAAAAGCGAGTTTCTCCTAAAGAGTTGATAGAAATTTTATGGTGTTACGAATATAGTATTTTCGAAACCATAGATACTATTAAGTAATTAAAAGGTTTTTCTTAAAATTGCAATACCTACTTACTTATTTTATGAGAAAATCGCTTTAGAATTATGTGTCTTCTTCTGTTCGGAGGCAAAAGTAAAAAGTCGGTGTCGTTGGTTCTGCATTTTCGTTTATTGACACCGACTTCCGAAATAAAAGTTATTTATCACTTTGTAGTTTTTTTTGGAAGTCGGTTGTTTTTTTTTTTTTTTTAAGTTTTTATTTTTCACTTTTTAGTGAGAGAGTTTGTAATTTATCTAAGTTACAATAGCCTAACGTCAACTGCTCATCACCTTTTACAAAATATTGCTTTTCCCGATGCTGGGACGTTAATTTTTGAGGAGTTCTCCTGGTAAGAACCTGAAGAACTCCACTCCACCACCACACGCATTGTGACGAGCATAAATTGCTTAGCAACCATATTAAAGTAATCGAATCGCAACCCGTGAAATATTTATCATTGATTAGTTCCGATGGCCGTCTGTAGTCTTCATCATCAGCTCCACTTTACCAAATGATGATTTCCGAGAGCAAATGCTCAAGTTACTCTAAAAAATATCCAAATCGCTATAGGTTTGCCAATAAAATTTGAGGGTTTCCCTCGATTTCCATGGGATCCTCTCATCAGATTCCAACTTGCTGACAATGGGATCACCTTGGGAGTATACCCTTCAAGTTACTCTAAAAAATATCCAAATCGCTATATGTTTGCCAAAAAAAGTTGAGCGTTTCCCTCGATTTCCATGGGATCCTCTCATCAGATTCCAACTTGCTGACAATGGGACCACCTTGGGAGTATACCCTTTCAAACAAAAAAATAATTTTCGAAATCGATCCACAAATGACGGAGAAATCGGTGAACATACAAAAAAAAAAAACATACATAAAGTCGAACATATAACCTCCTCCTTTTTGGAAGTCGGTTAAAAATATAAAATTATATTTGACGAGTTGGGTCCAGCAGGTGGTCACGCCATCGCGGCATCTGTGGTGTTTTTTATGTCCTCGAAAATGCAGGTGTATTGGTACATTGTACACTCCAACATAAGCACGTAAGTACAGAGGCCAGCACATTAAGCTACCCCAATCTGTCAAATTTCTTTGATAGATTTTCAACTTTATTACAAAGGAATAACGTTCATATTCAATTGGGAAATTTTGACAGATTGGGGTAGCTTGATGTGCTGGCCTCTGTACATAAACTTACGGTATTTATGCTAGTGACAGTATGTGTTTCCCTTCTTTCTAATCCGTGGTATAAAATCATCACTATTTCGACTTTTTATCAAAAATCCGGATTGCTTCTTCACCTACGCACAGTGTTTTGTGAAGACCATTTTTCGGACATTGTTTTTTTATGTTAAAAACTGATAGTTTAAGTTATTTAAAAACAATATTTCGTATCCCCATTTCACTAGCATGTTTAGTTTGTGAGATATAATTTTTTGAAAATCGTCTTTTTTTCAACCGGGTATTTAGAAAAAAAATCATTTCTCTGAAACTAAATATGATACGCAATTGTGACCTGAGAAACATCGATGGCGTTTTTTATGCTGCATATTTTAGAGTAAAAATTAAACTCGGAACTTCGTTAGATTCAGACTTATACGAGGTTTTTAGTTTTTAGTTTTTATTTTTTTTACTCGGTAATTCCGTCGTATTTGGAAAAGTTATTTATACTGAAATTATGCCCTTCATCTTCCCTACCTACCACAAAAATAACACATCCTAATTGCGTGGAATCTAGAAGTTATTCCACATTAACTGTTTTTGCTAGGGTTGTCACTTTCGAATCAGAATTTTGATGACTCAATTTTTTATTTAATGGGACGTATTGGTTATTAAAAGTTCGACTATTAAACCTAGGAACTTTGTTATATGCAGACTTATACAAGATTTTAGTTTTTATTTATTTTGTTCTCGATAATTCCGTAGGATTGGGATAAGTTATTTATAATGAACTAGCACTTTGCCAGCAACTTTGTTCGTGAATGTTTTCATAAAAACTTTAACACCCTTCAAAACTGTATTTTGAGGGTAGTTTTTTGTTACACTTTTTTGTGGTGGTTCTACAACTAAAAAGTACCTTCCATCATCAGATTAGGTCGATGGTACCTTATAGCCAGAGTGCATCTCATGACAATTCTAATTATCCCAAACACGGTTACGTTACATTGATTTATTACAGAGTTCCGATACCTACTTTCCGGCTTCATCATAAGATCAGTTCGATATATCCCCCTCTTCCTCCAGTCAGTTATCGACTACACGTATAAACAAAGCAATTTTACTTGTTACGACAGTTGTGCTGTGATCCTATAAGGAGTTCCGTTCCATATCTTTGAAGTTCATGATCAGATCATATTGGAAAAGGGTTTTGAAAAGAAAAACGACCGCTGGTGTCAACCATATTTATTTGAATAAATCAACGCGTTTTTAAAGAACGCTTAGAGTGAAAGAGTAAGTAACAAATGGAAAGAGGTTTTATGTGTTAGGAATATTTGTATATACCAACAGTCCCCCTCAAATATTCATTATTTAGTTGTTTAAGTATGTCTATATAATCATAATTATTATATATGATCTATCATATCTTATAATGTTTTTGCACATTTTAAATAAAATATCTACAATCATAAAATTATGCAGTTAACAATCATTATGACAAAAGTTAATTTTAAATTAAAAATGACATATCAATAAAGCGTTTAAATTAAATTAATCTTGCTTCTCAATTCTAGGAACTTCGCTGTGGGTACCATTTTCGTGAAAATATCAGCTAGTTGGTTTCCTGTGGAAATATGTTCTAGCTTTATTACTTTATTAGTAATTTGTTCCCTCGTAAAATGGTACTTGATATCAATATGTTTGGACCTATTGTGATTTGTGGGATTATTAGCGATGCTAATGCAACTGTTATTGTCCTCAAAGATAACTATTTGCTGCGCAACTGGAATCGAAATACTATTGAGCAGTGACTTTATCCAGATTGCCTCTCTGACGGCCTCAAATAAGGCCATGTATTCAGCCTCCGTTGAGGAAGCGGCGACTGTATTTTGTTTTCGTGTATTCCACGATATTGTACAATTATCGAACACTTGGAATATATGTCCTGTTGTACTTTTTCTGTCAATAAAGTCGCCTCCCCAATCGGAATCTGCATAGCCAACTATCAGTTGTTTATAATCACATTTTGTATAGGTCAATTTTAAGTTAAGCGTCCCTTTAATGTACCTTAAAAGATGTTTCAAACATTTCCACAATTCTTGATTGTTTTTACTCTGGTATCGACTTAAGATGCCTATAGCAGCACATATATCCGGTCGTGTACAAAGCATTGCGTACATTAAACATCCAATGACGTTTTTGCAAGGAGCATTATAATAATTATCAGAGTTTAAAGATACATAATCCAATTTAGATGGAAATGGTGATTTGGAAGGATTGCAGTCATTCATGGAGAATTTATTTAAAACATTTTGAAGGTACGGTCCTTGATCTAAAGTCAATTTACCTTTACTTCGCTCTACTTTTATGCCCAAAAACAATTTAATTTCGTTTAAGTCTGTCATATTGAATTGCCTCATTAAACTGTTTTTATAAAATTGTAAAGTTTGTTTTTCTTTTGTACAAATTACTAAATCGTCGACATATAGGACAATGTATACATTTTTCTCTATATTATCTTTATCTAGAACATAAAGACATGGATCAACTTGAGAGTTCTTGAAACCAATAACTTTAAGAGCATGATCAAAACGTTCAAACCAACATCTGGAAGATTGCTTCAAACCATATAGCGATTTATTTAATTTACAGACTTGATTTGGCTTCGCAGAAACGCCCTCTGGTATCTCCATATAAATTTCTTCTTTTAGAATACCATTTAAGAAGGCGGTTTTCACATCCATATGATGTGCAAATAAATCAAATTGATTTGCAAGTGCTAGTATGAAACGAAAAGTTGATATTCGAGCAACTGGTGCGAACGTCTCGTCATAATCTTGAAGATATTGCTGAGTGAAACCGCGAGCAACTAACCGGGCCTTATATCGTACCGGTTCACCTAGCTCATTATTTTTAATAACAAAAACCCATTTAGAACTAACAACATTAACATTATTAGGCTTATCGACAAGACTCCAAGTTTGATTGCTATGCAAGGAGCTTAATTCACTTTGTATGGCTTTTAACCATTTATCAGAATCAGTTCTATGAAAAATCTCAGCATAACTATTTGGTAATGATTGAATTGATGTGACTGATAAAATATAATCAAGGTCATTCATTTGCTTATAATCTTTTGGGGGTTGATTTTGAATCCTTTCACTGCGTCTCAGTTTACCAGACGATGGTCCAGCTTCTGAGGTATCAGCAAGATTCTTGTGTTTGTTGCCTATTAACTTAGCCGATTCAACATCGAACTTGCTAATTTCGGCGGGAATTTGAACAGGCTTGTCCGGCTTATCATTTACAGGCTTAGGCCTAGAAGATTCATAATTTGACTCATCAAATATAATATCTCGAGCAACAAGAAATTGATTATTTTCAACATTAAATAATTTATAACCATTTTGATCGTAACCAACTAGAATGGCTTTTAATGATTTTTCGTCAAATTTTGATTTTCTAGTTTTGTCATGGATGTAAGCTGTCGAGCCGAATATTCTTAAATGTTTTATTTTCGGCGGCCTGTTATGCCACATTTCGTATGGTGTTTTATTGTTAGCTAGCGCTTTTGTGGGTAGTCTGTTTGTTAAATACGTAGCCGTAAGTACAGCTTCGCCCCAGAAAGATTTCTCTAATTTCGCACTTGTAACCAATGTTCGAGCCATTTCGGTTAACGTACGATTCATGCGCTCAGCGACACCATTTTGCTGTGGCGTATAAGGTACCGTTAAATGGTACGTTATTCCCTTACAAACACAAAAGTCTTTGAATTCATTTGATAGATATTCTCGTCCATTGTCACAGTATAAGTTTGTCACTTTTAAGTTAAATAAATTCTCGCTTTTAGCTACAAAATCTTGAAAACATTTTAAAACTTCTGATTTTGCAGACATTAAATATGTAACCGTATAATGTGTAAAATCGTCTATAAAAGTAACAAAGTAATTTTTGTCGTCTACAGTTGTGGGTGTAATCGGACCGCAAACATCAGAATGAATGATAAACAGCGGTCGATTATTTTTAATAGACTTGTCTTTAGATTTTGCAAAAGGTAATCGTGATTGTTTACCAAGTATACAAGGTTCACATAATTCATTAGTAGGTGTTATATTGTCAATTATTTTGATATCATCCTTATCAATAACATTTCGGAGAAATTTAAATTTTTGTTTGTTCAAATGACCAAGTCGATCATGCCATAGTTTATAATTTAAACAACCTTGGTCTTCGCAACTATCTTGATTACGAGTAATATTCAAATTGCATCGCGATCTATTTACCTCAAAAATGATGCTAAAAAGGTTGTTAGTATTCTCACCGGTCATATAACATTTGTTATTTTTACTATAGACTTGAACTCCATTATTACCAAAAATAACCGACATACCTGTCTGTTGAATGCGATTTACCGATAACAAATTGTACCGAACTTCAGGTGAATATAAAATGTCTTCAATAGTTCCTTGAATGCCTAAATTCGTGGTCACATCCATCCTCCCCTTACCATAGGCAAGGATGGAAGACCCATTCTTAGCTACGCCGATCTTTAAAGGTGTGGGTAGTTTAACATATGATGTAAACCCTTCACGAGTGTTTACAATGTGATCAGTGGCACCAGAATCTAAAAGAAAACATATGTTATTATTAGTTAAACGATTATCGGTATCAATAGGTAGCTCACATTTAGAGAACATAAAAGCGAAACCGTCCTCGTCATCGTTGCAGGGTTGAACGTTGTTGGCCGTCCTCTTATTGCTGGTAGATTGACCATTTTCCTGCATCTTCTTATAATAACGGCAGTCCTTTTTAAGATGGTTTCGTCGTCCACAATGGTCGCAATGTATTTTCGAAAACTTGTACTGAGAATATCCGGGTTGAAAATTTTCTCTTTTCTGAGAGTAGTTCCGTTTTTTCTTAGGAGGTCCAGGCAGATTTTGAGTAGAGAACCGTTTGGTGCCAGCATGCAAAGCCTTAAGTTCCGTCGTAGGTTCAGCCTTCAGTTTCACCTCATGATCCAACAAACGTGTCTTCACAAATACCAAATTCAGGTGTTCTTCACCGAGCGTTTCCAATGCTGTTATCACACCGTCGTAAGATGAGGGCAGTGTGAGCAGAAGATGTGAAATTTTGTCCATCTCATCGAGTCGAGCACCAGCGGAGATCAAATCAGTAATTAAATTGTCAAATTTAGAAAAATGATTCAATAATGTTATATCTGGCTGCAATTTTAGGTTCAATAGTTGTTTACGTAACGCTAATTGTGTAGCTAAGCTTCTTCGCTCGTAAATCTTGTCGAGTTTGTCTAATATGGACTTGGCAGTTTCAGAATCTTTGGCAAAATTTAAAAATGCGTCACTCAAATATTCAACTATAGTACCTTTTGCAATCTTGTTTTTCTTTAGCCATTCTTCGTCTGGGGGTACTGGTGAATCTTGTTCTACAACACTTAGCACCTGGAGTTCTTCTAAAAGCGATTTTATACGGAATTTCCACGTAGTGTACCTCTCACCGTCAAATTGTTTGATATTTCTTCTATTGCGTAAATCCATTTTTACAAACTTGTATTTAACTTTAAAATAGATAATTTGCGCAGTTATTAACGCAGCCTGGGCCCATAACCTATTGGAAAAGGGTTTTGAAAAGAAAAACGACCGCTGGTGTCAACCATATTTATTTGAATAAATCAACGCGTTTTTAAAGAACGCTTAGAGTGAAAGAGTAAGTAACAAATGGAAAGAGGTTTTATGTGTTAGGAATATTTGTATATACCAACAGATCATAACTATTTTCTATGGGACCAATTTGGAAGAATAACCTTTCAAACAAAAAAATAACTTTCAAAATCGGTCCACAATTGACCGAGAAATCGGTGAACATACATAAAAAACAAAAAATACATCCAGCTGAACATATTATAACCTCCTTCTTTTTGAAGTCGGTTAAAAACGAAACCGTGTGCAAAATTACATGTTCCTATTCCCTGTAGTTTCGGCTGTGCTTTGGTACGTTAGTCAGTCAATTTCTCCTTTTATTTAAAGAGATAACTTCAGATCCGGATATGAACTAATATAATATGATCGCGCGACAACCCTAACGACGTAGAATACGGATTAACTTTAAAATGTTGTGATTTCTAGATTCCACGCAATTAGGACGTGTTATTTTTGTGGTATGTAGGGAAGGTGAAGGGCATAATTTCAGTATAAATAACTTTTCCAAATACGACGGAATTACCGAGAAAAAAAATAAAAACTAAAAACCTCGTATAAGTCTGAATCTAACGAAGTTCCGAGGTTAATTTTTACTCTAAAATATGCAGCATAAAAAACGCCATCGATGTTTCTCAGGTCACAATTGCGTATCATATTTAGTTTCAGAGAAATGATTTTTTTTCTAAATACCCGGTTGAAAAAAAGATAATTTTCAATAATTTTTTTCTCAAAATCAAAACATGCTAGTGAAATGGGGATACGAAATATTGTATTTAAAAAACTAAAACTATCAGTTTTTAACATAAAAAAGCAATGTCCGAAAAATGGTCTTCACAAAACACTGTGCTACGTAAATATGACAGGGATCTCATAACCCCAAAGCATTACGACACGCTTCATAAATACACACATCAAAAGTGTCTAGGGATCAAGCATTTTTATGCGGATTTCTTGAGATTGAGATGTGGCTTTGTAATAAATTTATGATTTTATAAATTTATATGGATCCTTTTTGGTGCATTTCATAATTTGAATCAGGAACTGTGAATCAAATTCGAGTAAAAGATGAAAATCAGCTGTCAATATTTTCCCTATAAAAACATACAACGCATTGAAGACATTATTAGTGCTACTGTTTCCCTACTACTGATTAAAACCAACGTTATTATGGAGCGGCGACGTCATTTAAGCAGGGAAGAAATGCTCAGAGCCGTGGGAATGATAGAAGCTGGTTCCCGGCAACGTACTGTGGCTTTAGCTCTGAATACAAGTCAGAGTGTTATCAGTCGACTTTGGACACGTTACCGAAGCACTGGTACCGTGGCTGAGCGCCATGGAGGACGGTATCGCTGCACCACACGGAGACAAGACCGATACATTCAAATCTTAACTCGAAGAGCTCCAACAATAACCGCCATGATGTTAGCCGTGAGGCTTCATCACTCTTCAGGGAACTTAATTAGCGACCAAACAGTCAGAAACCGCTTGCATGAAGTGAACCTTCATTCCCGAAGACCGCTACGGGTACCACCTATAGCAATGCACAATCGTAGGATTCGATATCAATGGGCTCTTGAACACAGAAATTGGGCAGAAGAACAATGGCGTTTCGTGTGCTTTTCTGATGAGTCTCGTTTTGGTATGAGACCGGATACAAGACGTATACGACACTGGAGAACCCCTGGACGCCAACAGCGATTAAAATCCTGCCAGGAAGTCCATCCTTATAGTGGTGGAACCATCATGGTATGGGCGGGTATTTGGATCGGCGGAAGAACTGAGTTGATTTGGATCAGAGGCAACCTCAACGCTCAAATTTATGCTGAGACGATTGTATCAGACGTCATCGTTCCTCTACAAGTGCAAATCGGTCCCTTATTTCAGTTAATGCATGATAATGCACGACCGCACACCGCAAGAGTTGTAAGACAGACTCTCGCCGCAGCTAACATCAATGTCCTGCCCTGGCCTGCTCAGTCGCCAGACTTGAACCCGATTGAGCATGCATGGGATATGCTACAGAGAAGAGCTCTGCCGAATATGGAGGGTATCCAGTCGCAAGAAGACCTTTTTTTGTTGTTGCAACGAACATGGGCGGCCATTCCACAGCGTGATTTGGATGAACTCATTTTGAGTATGCCAAACCGATGTTCTTGTGTTGTTAGTGTTCGCGGTAGAAACACGGATTATTAATTGTTTAAGTTACCCAATAAAATTTTAAAGAAAACTGTTATTTCAGTCTTTTTTTCGAACTTTTGTGTTAGTGGTTCAAGTGTCAAAAATCCCTTTATTAGGAAAATGGCAAATTTCTTTATTAATGCAAAGGTGACTTGGTTTATCGTTACTGTGACAAACGAAAACACTTTATTTGATGAATCCTTAAAGAAAATTTTAATTAATATCAATCAGGAGAAAAGTTATTGCAAAAATATATGTTGATCCCTAGACACTTTTGATGTGTGTATTAACTGGCTTTACATCGGAAAGATACATCTGATTACTATTCCCTCAAGGACCTGTATGATATACAGTCATACAGGCTTTAGGGCAGACCCTTTGAATAATTCGCGAGGATAATAAATAGTTTATGTCGAAAGTAGAAGTTACCCCGCTGTGCTATTTAAATGTAACAATATTTTTCTGTTGCATTATAAAACAAAATTCGGTTGTTGGGCAGAATTTGTATTAAAAGCTTATTATTATTTTTATTAAAAGCTTTGGATAGTTTGAAATATTAAATAGAGAGAGTTTTTGGCATAGAGGTGATTTGTTACGAGGTACTGTTTGGTTTGGTCCAAACAAAAATTCTATACGAACCCTAGGTATACTAACGGAGCTCGAACTAGATTTATTTATTTAATTGGCCGAAGACAGAAATATCCATAAAATTTAGAAAAAGATGATATAAGTATTCTTTACTCTCAACTCTTCTGTTTTGTTTCTTTTTATTCTCTCTTTTTATTTTCAAAATATAATTAGCTATTATGTGGAAATTGAAGAAAATGTCTTGTTGCGCCAGCCCCAAATAAATTGGCCTAAGGTTAAGATAATGATGCTTAGTTGAGACATTCGTATCTAAAATGATATTTTCTTACAAGCTATTTCGTCTTGATAAACAATCCTGTATTTTAACACACGGCTATCTAAAATTCGGTACCCACAGTGTAATCGTTAACAACTAAAAGGTTGTGGGTGTAACACCGCCCACACACTAGCCAAAACAGCACAGTATTTTCCTAAATGGTTACCCGCCTTAGCCGCTTCCACAGCACTCGCGAGAAAGATCATTTTGTTCTTATCCTAAACACGAGGTATAAAATATTGAATAACACGGTACAGCAATTCGCACCTTATTCTTAATTGGTAGCAAAGGAAACAAGCAGGAATAATACTTATGAACTTAACAGTTCGACTCCCGAATGGATGAGCAGAGGTCTCTTTTCCCCAGTAATATTACAATTCCCAGAGTATTGGGGCGAGCCGATTGCCAGGAATAATCCTATTGAACATAAAATTACGCCTGTAATATCCAAAGGGGACAGCAGAGGTTTTCTCAGTAATATTAGGTAAGTTCCTCGAAATTGGGGCGAGCTGATTGCCATTACTCAGGCTGAAGTCCAAACTCCAATCTACTACCTTTAATTTCCTACGGGGAAAGACAGTTTGCCTGACTCCTCAAGGACCGAGTTCAAGCCCCACGCTTAAGCGCTTGCAATCATAAATGAATCTTAATGTCGTCCTGTATGGGATCAGTGGCGTATTTACCCTAGGGCCAAAAGGGCCATGGCCCGGGGCGGCATACTACAATACAGAATTTACATGTGTAAGGTAATACAATAATTGTTGTTCATTGATCCGGAATGGCCAAATTGTTATTTTGAGATACTGGGCTGAATGTTGACATTTAGAAAGCGTCTTTATTTTGTCTAATATGTAGTTAATTTATACCCACATTGTGGGTACCGGGTCAGAGAAAGTCGTCCCTTGGATGTCTAAAAAGCACCTATAGATGTAGTCAGAAAGATAGTCTTTTCTGCTAATAGGAACGAACCTGGGTCACTATTCCATCCACTGTCATCCTGCTGCTCTTATTCCAATTTTTTGGGGTCACCTCAGCATTTATTCTTCCATATTATATCAATCTGCTGCCATGTTAGTAAGCACCTCTTTCCAGTTATATTAGAGAGGTATGAGGAACAGGATGTAAAGTTCACTCCTACTCTTTAGAAAAGGGAGAATCCTCCGACCAGAATTGTGTCTGGCGGGCAACTGCCCTATGATTCATGTCGGGCCGTTGTCTATGCTAGTTGCGCGGTAAACTTCGCTTGCGAGATGCAGGATTTTGCGTGTTGTCAGTATGACGCGTTGTTCGCATGTGGCGTTGGTAGATACCGCTACACTATCTTCTGTCATACTACTCCGTAGCCTATACCTAAGCTTGGTAATAAAGGCAATTTTTCTTATTCGACCGTTAATAACCGCTAGCCACTAATATAGTAACAGTGACGTCTCCATTAATAACAATAAATGCTCATCCAAATATTACCTATTTTAGGTGATCAATGTCGCCATATTGACTGGTCTAAAAGTGTTTTCTATGAAGGCTGAATTCTAGAATTTCAGACTAATTGATCAAATAAAGTGTCTATAAGTTAAGTTAAAGTGGCTTTGTGTATTTTAACGGTTGTTTGTAATTGTTTAAATTACATTTGTACTAAAGGCTAGTTGTGTCCGTCACGTTTTAGTTTAATTTTCAAGCCTAGTTTTAATTCCTAGAGGAGTAGTTTATCCTTTTCATTAGAGTAGCGTGTTTACATTGGTTGAGGAATTTAGTTGTGTCTCTACGCTTACGTATCACTTATGGCGAGAAGTCTCGCTTTTAATATTTTTCTGACAATTTTTTTCCTTTATATTTTTTTTCTTTTATTCCCTTATTTCTGTCTGTAAATATCATGAAGTTACCGGTTCATTGCACCTTAAATTGTAGGCTTTGTGGGCCCATTCTAGTTGACTGATAAGTGGGTAGGGCAGCTTTTATACCCGTAAAAGAAATGTTCTGTTTGGTCAGACTGACGCACTTTCAGTATTTGTGTTTACGTTGCAAAGTTTATTATTTATATCCCAATGCTTTTCTACTGAATTATTAGTGAAGCTTATAGGTTTGTTTACCCTTATGCCTGAAAAGCGAGTTTTAGTTTGGTTATCATCCGTACTAGAATATTATAAATTCGAAAATAACTGTCTGTCTGTATGTTACCTTTTCACACCTAAACCACTGAACGGATTTCGATAAAATTTGGCAGAGAGATAGATTGCATCCCGGGAAAGGACATACGATATTTTTTAGCGACATACCTCGCGGGCGAAGCCGCGGGCGGAAGCTAGTTTCACATATAATTTCCCAATCCTACTTCTCGTGTCTCTCTCGATGACATATTTCGCCGGACCAGTACGCAGTTCTTGGACAGCCTTGTCATTTGCCTCATTTAAGTCTTGGATGATTCACGTGGTTGTGCACGGCAGGCAGGAGAGGTCTTATCTTGTGTCGGGGCTCCACAGTCACAATTTGTTTGGGACGTCTCTATGATACCCCATCTGGCCAGATTGAATCTTCAGCGACCAACCTGAGCCCGCAATCGGTTCTCAGATTTCCAATGCTTAGATGATATTATATCTCGTTCGAAGCGTTATTTGTCTATGTGGAAACATAAACTTGATCAGTTTAAAGACCTATTCACCTGCTGAGCTCTTCGATACCTTATGGATCATGGTGATACCAATTACGACCAAAATACGACTCAATCTTTAGTGGGTTAGGTTATGCGTTTTCTTTCAGTCACCCTTGACATTGTAATGTATAAGAAGACATTGCACTGCAAATCTAATCAACAGACACGGACTAGACATTGACACTGTATCACAATCTATTTGTGTCGCGAATGTGTTAATCACGCTTTCTCCGGCCGCGGGCTGTGATTACTTACCAACGTCTATAAAATTCAGCTTGTTGTCTTCCTATCTGTCAAAATTCTACATACATTTGTTATTAAATCATGCTAAATTGATCTAGATGACTTCTATTATTGGAGCTGTTCTAGTGAGACTATTCATTGCAACTGTAATCAGTGTTATATCATTCAGTAGGTACTTATCTTTTTTATTAGCTTCTGCCCGCGACTTTTCCCACCTTAAATGTCTTATTTCAACTAAATATCCTATGACACTCTGCAATACTGTAGCTTCACAATAGTGAAAGAATTATCGGATTCGGGTCAGTACTTCCGAAGATTACCCTCTACATCAAACCCACTTTTACCTCTTTATAATATTTGTATAGATACAGAATAGATTAGGCTCGCGTTTGACCACTATCTCTATTGATGGTAAGCGATGATGTTGTCGACGGTGGAGCATACTCGCCTAGAAGTAACTTATTCCACTCTCGAATTAAAGTCGCCCAGGTTATACCTATCAAGAAACAGACTCCGGAAGGGAATTCCACTTAGTCCAAAACGTTTTGTGGGTATGGGTGGTATGTCCAGCATTTACCTACTTAGGCTTCAAGTGAATATCAAAAATAGATGTGTTTTCGACAAAGACCTGGACCAAATGTGCCTGTCCTTATGTGTTGTCATGAAGATAACCAACAATGTTACATACGCTTATAAATTATCCGTTGTTTTGTGTAAGCTCCCGTGTTAGAACCAACACAAGAATATCTCATGGCCTTATGATAAGATTAGCCAGTCAACAAGGTTGGTAGCAGGCTCACTTCTCAGATAGATTGTCCTGGAAATAGTAGCCCTTTATATACATTGTTTTAATAAACTTTGTCAAGTCGTGAAGGCACAATCATTAAGCAATCTATTGGCTTTTTGTGAACGTCGACATAACTCAACTTTGTCAAGTTCTGACGCCTCTTTCATTCATCAATCTGTTTGTCAAGCTAATTATGGTAATGTTCTCTCAAAACTGTTTGTTTGAGGGTTCTTTAAGCGATAAACTGTTAAGCTGAAATACTCATCATGCTTTGTAGTGCTGCTTCGATGGTCTAGTAGCCGCAAGTGCTGAGTATGAAGTCCTAGGTTCGATTTCCCAGGTCGAGCAAAGTGTTATTGGGTTTTTACATCTGGAATTTCTCAGTAGCAACCTGGAGTCTTTGCCCGGTTGATAACAATAGGCTCACCCTAGACTACATGGCACTTAAACATAACAGGTGAAATATGGGTGTACTAAAAGGTACACCTCTACCTAACCATTTGGGAAACGCATGTACGTGATATTATCTAGTAGCACAAAAGCATCTTAAGTTCGGGCAGTTGCTATCTAGTAGCACACAATTATTGACATGTTTATGTCGCAGCCAACTGGTTTAATTAGCCGTTTAGTTAACCGCCTAGCCTTTTAACTAAACGGCTGCCCAACTAACGGCCTGAATGATATTCAATTATAGTTTAGGTTGGAAGTCTGTAACCAATCACGCGCGACACCGAGCCTAATTGGTCGCGGTAACTAAGCCAGGGCACCCCGACCAAATGGGTTAGGATAGAACTGTGATCAACCGCGTGCGAGCCGAGAGAGCGAAGCGAGGCGAGCACTACTTCCATAGGCCAGGCGGTTAACTAAACGGCTAATTTAAGCAGTTGACTGCGAAATGTAGACGAAAATAGTATGATTATTTTACTCACACAGAGAACATGCTATAAGTAAGCGTGCTACTTACTAACAAACAAGCATGCTATAATACCAGGTGTATTTCAGCCTTGAAGAAAGAGCTATAACGTGAATTGAGTTTAGTACTATACTCCGACTTTTAATTAGCTGCAGTAAAATGACACTTCTTAATAACTAATTTCGGACTGCGTTTAGAGATATGCATGTCAAATAAGTTTCGGTTGTTACACTATTCTGTTCTAGAAAAACAAGATTTGTTTGATGGCCACGAAAAAACAAAAAGACGCCTATTTCAGTCATTTAAGTAACACATAAGCTGTCATTTTACTGCAGCTAATTAAAAGTCCGACTATAGGCTATAGAGTTTTTTTTTTTTTTTTTACACGAATTAAGTACCCGTAAAACGTTTACTGTAGCAATGAGGGTCGTGCTTCAGGCGTTACGAGGACATTAAACTGACTACAAAACATTAATGTAATTGTTGCCTTTGAAATGACTCTGGCAATGAAACAATGCGGCTGAAGGAAGGTTAATGAAAGGCAAAGTTGTGAATGAGATCTTTTAGTACTGAAGGAATTACGATTTCATTTCAGATAAATATTATAGTCGATTCTCGAAAACAAATCTTATTGTCAGTATTTCTTATTACTTACATTCTGAGGGGCAATTCTCGTAATTTTAAAAACGTTCACAGTCTGATCTCGGTCTCAATCTGTCAAAAATACATCTAATTTCCTTTATTCATCTAAAGTAGGTTTATAGTTACTTAGTATTCTTTTCCTTCAACGATTTTACCTGGTGTAGTATCGTCTACCTGTCTGTTAAACCTGGTAGCTATTCGTACTGAAACACATTAGTTTCAGTTACGCACCATTACTTGTAATCCTCTATTACAAACGAAGGAAACACCATTCGGTCCGTGATTCGGTCTGACAGCACATTAATCAAGTTTGACTCACACAAAGACTAGTTCTAATCACGCTTTTCATACTTCTTGCAACTTTACGATTTGGAAAATTGAAAGAAAATTTTTTGAGAGTCAAAAAGTATCTAAACTTCATAAAAATCTTAAATCCACTAACTGGCAGACAAGGCACTGCCTAAACCGCTGAGTCTAGAACTCTAGAAGCATCAAACTTTGCATTATACAGGGTCAAATTAAATTAGCTAGCGAAACTCCGCGGATGTGATGGGCATCGATATCTAAACAAATAAATATTTGGCGATTTTTTGTGAGGCCACTGACCGCAGTTATTGTAGTCACTTGAAATATCAGTTTAAAATTCAGCTTTTTATCGTGTGTTTACACGATAAAATGCTAAAGTCACAGACGTGATGCGTATCGATGTCTCAACACGACAAAACTAAAGAAAACAGATTTTCTCAACTCATACTTTAAGTAACAAAACATCTAGCGGTCGTTGAACCCCAAAATCATTTTTTGTTTTTATTATAATTATACTGTTTAGATATCGATTCCCATCACGGCTGCAGAGTTTCGCTAGCTAATTTAATTTGACTCTATTTAAAGTAGGGGTTAAAAATAGGGGATGAAGGTTTGTATTGAAGTTCGTAATTTTTGCCGATGGGGAATCGCATCGGGGGCTTGGTAAGGATGACAGAAGTCTTAATGCGTCATCTTGCAATATTATCAGAAGCCTATATACAGCATGTAGCGATGTCCCAAAAAGTGGCAACACTCATGCGTACGTAAGTACTCCTGAGTAATCGGGTAAGTGACCGCGGAGCCGATTCACACTGGTGACTGGGTAACACATTTGCCAATAAAAGAAGACCAAACAGCAGCTGATGCTGGTCTCTGTGCTAGATAAAATAGAGAAATAGAACACACAATTCATACCTATAAGACTTTCATTTCGTCGCATTTACCACCCAAAGAAAATAGCAATAAAGTTCGTTGTTTAATATTAGCGTTTAGAATATCTCAATCAGTACAGTCGAGGAAGCAAGTGTTTTGTTGTAAATGCGAACGCACATTGCTGTTTATTTATAAACAGAAATTAGGATGCGTCCGTGCGTTGCCGTCGATCGACGCAGCGGTGCGCCGCCGCGGTACGGTCAGCGGGCAAAGAGTATGTCAAGTAGACTGTGTCTGTTCGATGTAGGCACAATACTATGTAGTCGGTGTTTAAAAAAAGAACAGAGACGCAATTCTCGTATTTTTTAGAATGTTCGCATACTAATCGCACGTCTCAATGTGTCGAAAATACCACTAATTTCCCTACATTTTTGACAAGTATTTGACATTCGTTGTCGCTGAGATGAGATTGCGACAAAATTTTGAACGTTTTTAATTACGAAAATGAAAGGAAAATACAGGTTAGAATATAAAATATTGTCATGTTGTCTTATATTATCTCATATTAGTCTCATATTCAATATTTTATGTTGAAGTTTGACATTATTATTGAAGCTGATTTCATGCCAGTTCTGTTAATAAAAATCACATTTAATAAAGTCGTTTATAACCAAATTAGGCGCGCTTTGAACGTAACTAACATCAAGTTAGGAGGAAAATTACTTTATTCATATTAACTTTGTGACTAAGCCAATGAACAGCAAAAAGTCAATAATATTAACGCTGTTTATTTGTGTCATTTGGATATCATTGTCGTTTATTTCCCTAATGTTGTATAATCGCCTAGCAATAATTGAATAATATTTGCTTTACCGTTATCGGTCAAACATATTAAAATAATTGAAGTAAATTCAATCCTCAAACTGTGGTAAACAGTGTTGCAGACTTAAAAAACAGTATATTAATCGATCCCTGCAGACCACGTCAACTGTAAACTCCATACAAACTTAAACTTCAATCTATCGACGACGTCCCATTTCTTTGCCTATTGATAGCGCAGCCTTTCCTTAGTCAAAAGACTTCCGAAACACATAAGCCGGAATCCATATGATTCCGGTGGCCCCTCTGTTCTATTTTGGTCTACTACGTTCATCTCGGGCGCTCGCACTTCAGTGGCCGACGGTACGTGCCGGGCGACACACCTCTGCAACTCGGCTCCGCCGCGACCCGCGATCGATACGCTCAACACACGCTACACGACGACTGTACGCGACTGTTCTACCGCTCGTCGCAGTAAACGGCAAAATTACGTACGTCGCACAATTACATGTAATCGCGAGTTTTCACCTCTTCACTCATTTGGACCGCATGTTCTGTGTTTGCGTGTGCTGTAGTGTTCTTTTTCAATTATAAATTAAATGTTCACGTTCGAACTGTTTAACATTGTTCTATTATAGATTTTGGGAACTTAAACCGTGTTTAGATTTGTTTTTGCGACTTCCGATTCGGTTGTGGATGTTTTAGAGGATATTCGACTTTATTCTTTGTTAGGTAAGGTTGGTTTGGAGATGGTGGTAGTTAAACGATATACCGGTCTCATTAGTGAGGGAACTGCTTCCTTTTTAGCATCCAAATGTCAGGTTTATAACTGGGGAAATGTTTAGTCTAATCAGTTCATATTGTGCTGTAGTGAAGTTTCTTTATAAAGACCATGAGCTCTGAACATAACAAAACACAACAAATTTCTAACTTACAACAATTTCGAAGAACTCTTACATCACATTCAAGGAAACTTAATATTCTGGACTCGCGCTCTACCTTGTATCTTTTGCGACAAGCATTAGGACGACTCTGTATAATCATTTCAAACCCTTTCTGTCAATATTATTGGAACCCTTGCTAAGTAAACCTTCCACCGTATACGTCACTGAAATAGTCCTGAAAGGACTGTTTTCTTTACAAATTGACAATTTTATAACAAAAATATTACGTTAGATAGATTGCTATGACTGTAAGCTATCTTATACATTTTAGAATTGTTTCTGGATAGGAGATTTATTAACGTTTTATGGTCCATGGGCAGACCTTTAAAGATTTTCCGGAAAAGGCACAGGTCTGGGTAAGGTCAATAAACCCTTCGCTCGAGGGGTGGGTATCATTTAACGTGTTTAGGGCTCTCTTTAAAAAGGTCCGGAAACGGATAAGGGAGAAATTTTATGGAAAAGTCAACCGTTCTCTTTAGGGTTTTTTTGCGATAATGCATATTCGAGAATTGGAACACATTTACTTGTTAAAATAAATACAATGCTGCAACATAATCATAATAATATCGTAGAAATATATCTGTAGGATAATATGGGACAAAATATTAGAGCAACCGCAACGTGATAATTATAACCTATTTCTGTAATTCGTTCAGTTTTAATTGGTTGGTTGCTCTTCTGATACAGAGAAGTCACGAACACTTTAAAATGTATATTACCTAGAGCAAGCGTGGTGATAGCTAGCTTTTAAAGTACCTAGCTTTATTATAGTGCTTCTGATAAATCTCATTTATGAGCTTGGATACAGGAATAACGCATATACAGTAGCTATACTTATTCATTTCGTAAATTTATTTTCTATTATAAATGTAAATTTTTGATTCCACGACAATGATATATTATGGAGGTATATTAAACTTAAGACATTACAACACTACCTATACTTGTTGGCGGTGCTAAAGAGAGGCCTATGTCCAGCAGCAGACGTCTTTCTGCTGAAGTGATGATGATGATGCTTTTTACACCATTCAATTCAAAGAAGGTCGTGATCTTCAACAATGGTTAGAAAGCCTAAGCCTTAAGAATGCTAAAAACCTAAAATGTTAAATTACATTAACATAATAGCCATAACAGCCATCAAATCGAATGTATTAAACTGGATAAAGGAAGAAACATAAATTAAGAATTCCTTCCGAATCCCGAAATTGTTAAACGAAATGAAAATGAATAATTAAGAACTTGATCCTTTCCGGTATACAAATTAAAACTTAATTTCAAGAAAAATTTGGAGCTAAGATAACTCAAAATTAAAATAAATGCGCTGCATGCGTTCTCACCATGATCTTATGACTGCGTCAATGAGCGGAATCCGCGCAGGTGAATTTTGGGACAAACACGTTTGAAAGTCTTGCCATCCTTACGTTAACAAAGACGAAAACTGTATATATCTTCCAATCTAATTGAACCTTGAACAGGAATATATGAAAAAGATGAATTTAGGTTAACAGTTCTAATTGGTCGTTACCGATAGAGAAATGCCTCCCATTGTGTCTTCCACAATGAAAATAATTGTTGTGGTCCGGCTTAAGCGTTAACATATGATCGATTTTTGGTCAAACACCAGTTTGTCCGATTAGGTATAAGGCTTCCATTCTCCCATACAATTGGCTCTGCTAAACTGATTTTGTCTGTGAGTGACTTTACGCCATTTTCAAACTAAATTGTTTGGAAGTCTTCTTCAACTCTTTCTTCATGTAGTTATTTCAGGATTGGAATAATTCATATTGTTATTGTGTTTTTTACTAAAAATACAGCTGTCTAAATTATAATATCAGTTTTGAATAGTGGTGATTGCAGCATTTACATTTTGTAATGAAAATTTATGATATTGTTTTGAGTAATGTACGAACCTTAAAGTTATTTGTTATTGGACTTAAAAAAATCAAACAATAGCGTATAATAGTTGTAAATATGCTGTCGATATGATGCAATGTTTATAAAATCGATTTATCTACATCCGCCTCTCTAGATCAAAATAATTTAGTGTTATGCTCCACATATCGCAAATTGCATTACTTTCTATTCTTAATAGAAACATATGGAAGTATATTCTTGCTTGCGCTTTAAATCATCAGGATAAGAATAATTTTCTAAATACATATCGGTCACATGGAGAAACATCGACGTAACTGCTAATTTTTTTATGTCTATGCTTTCCTAGCGTAAATACGCTCTTTCTAAGTGTTATGGCATATTTAACTAATTTTTGGGAAAAATACATTTACGTCGATGTTTCTCCAAATGAGCGATATATCTATAACTACACTTGCCGATAGATCGTCTTTGGATCTAGTGTTTTGTCTCCAGTCCAGCATTGAATCGTCCTTTTGTTAGTCTTCGACATGATCTCGTAGGCTTCGACATCTTGCCACCCTTTTACCTTGTCTGCTAGTTGTATTACAAAAGCTGACTGACTTTTTGGCTTCTGATTTTATCAGAGCAAAATAATCAGTAATCATCTTCTCAGTATGTCATCAGAATAATCTGATTACAGAGGCTACTGCATTCTGATTTGTGTTCAAATTTCACCGAATTAATCCTCTTTTGTGAATAACTCAAGTTTTTATATGTAGTCACGCAAACAAATATTTTATAAGATAATAGTCCATACTCATTCAAGACTTGAACTCTGCCGTTCGTGCCACGTTAGTTAGCAATCTAACAATAATCTTACACGTTTTGTGATCGGTGGCGACATCTACACCGGCACATGCAGACTACACATCACAGCTGACGTCATGCACATTCTGCATCGCGCAAGCAGAGTTATCCGCGCGATTTACAAACATTACTGAAACCCGACAACAGACAGTAGCTTACCAGACGCAGCACCTGTCTGGTTGGAGGATCCTCCCTTTGCAATAGAGGATGTAGAACTTTCCGCCCTGATTGTCAAGCCACTATTCAGCTGTTCTTTATACAAGTTTCGCAACATGTAGTGCGAATCCTGCTCCCGAGAAGCCTACAAAAGCAAGACAAACTTAACCCAGACGGTCCTATATCGACCACATCAGGCTGAAGCCTGTCAGCGTGTCACTCGTAGTACGTACTTAACCTCTTAACCTGCTGCATGGGAACGGAGCTTTATTACAAATATTACTTGTTCCTAAACACTTCACATGAAACAGCCTAAATGTTTTATGAAATCAAGAATTTTAATTATTTCGACTGTCCTTGACACTTTTTGTTGGTAATTGAAAGGATTTGATACGACAGGTTCTTTGTTACCTACGCATTCGTTTGAATTCAACTTACTTAATAAAACAGCTATTTGCATTCTCTAAAGAATAAGACCTCTTTTATCGTTTTTATAAGATATTTTATATTCTTAATACAACTCTGTATTATTATTGTGAACAAAAGAAAAGTGTCGGCAATTTGTGTCCCATGAGAGCAAGGTTTTTTATTAGTGGAATATTGGAAAAATGTTTAGAAATAAAAAGAAAATATTCGATCAAATATCTAATATTTTGCTCTGTATATCAAGTGTCGAATTGTTATTCAAATATACTGACTGTAATTGGAATTTATACAAGAAAACCAAAACGTTTTCGGCAACAAAACTTCGGTAGCAAAAGAATGTAGCAACAATGATTGCTACCTCGGAACCAGAGCACAAAAACCAGTCTTCAAGTTTAATTGTTAAAGCAAACTATTCGACGTTAACCGAATTACAGATATCGATAAAATGGTCGAGGTATATCGATTTATAGATATCGATAAAATTGCCAGGTATCCCGTGAGGGATTAAAAACGGAAATGGGACGAAGTTTTAAGTGACGATAAAGCAATATTTGTATTAGTACTGCTTCGGGTGGATGGAATGACTATACTGGGAAACTTAAGCTTTAATAGTATTATCGATAAATTATTTTTATGGTGAAGGTCATTTATTGCATAGATTTAATTAAAACAGATTGTTATCTTCACTGATGACATTATTTACAATCAATCATAATATAAAGAACACAATAATAGGCTGGTATTATTATTATTAATCATAATGATAGAGAAACCAATTTTGATGACACATGAACTCCTCTAGTCGTTACTTGAACCAACAATAGTTGGTAACATACAATATAACTCAACATTAAAGTTTAATAATACGTGTAATGGTCACAAAAATGTTTATCCTCACTGTCATTTTCCTTATAAAAGAAAATGTCCGCGAGCTCTGATAAAATTTGTCGGGCAATGCCAAGTTTTATTAATAGAGGGTCATAGTTGGATGATTTATCGTTCCTGAATTTCATCGTATATCTCCTTTCAAAACAACAAGTTTAACATTGAAAAAAACCGTCTGGTCCATAATTTCAATTATTTCATAATTTCAACTTGGGAATCTTCAACTATTTAAGCTCTTGTACCTATCGATTTTTGTGAAATTTGAGTTCGCTTTTCGGCCCTCACTCTCCTAAATATTAATTTTAAAATTGTCTTCTATATTAGTGGTCGTGTTGATTCGTGCATGAATTGATTCTTAATTCTCCACATATTCACGACAGTGGAAAAATTCATCTGATTCTTTATTTATAAAAATACCAAATTTTAACAAAAATATTTTCGAGTTATAATATCTACCAGACAATCCGACGTTCCTTTCTTTACGTTTGCTCTATTTCTAGGCAATGAGTGACGTCATTCTATCGGCCATTGTCTTCGTGAGCACTTTCACACGCTCGCCCATTCCTCGGCTATGATGCACGATACTATTTAGTATCATTAAGAAGAACTATTTATTATTTATATGAGTTTACCGATGGAGGCTCCAATATTTCTTCACACGTGCAAGGAAATCGTGTTCGAATCAGTCAATATTTTATCGATTAGTCTCTGCATTGATGTCATCTTCAGCTACTTTAACTTCTTTCTTCTAAAATTAACGTGTTCAAGTAAATATTGCTACATTTGAGTATTTTGCAAAATTAGGAATATGCAGAAAATCATACAAGCTATTGTGCTAAGAACTTGAAATAATATATTCAACACCCCAAAAATATGACTTCAAAAAATTTGCTACGTTTTAGTGTTTTCATGAAGAAGTAAAAGTTAACAAAATATATATTATTTAAATCATAGCGAATTAGTGACGCCAACATAATGTAACGGGATGGTTGTAATGGACAAATGTAAACATAAATGTAATGAAATTAAGAAGACTGAGCCCAATATGTACTGTGGCTAGGACAAAATTATAAAAAATGTGTGTTCTCCTATAAAAATATACAAATAAAACAATAAAAGAATTTCGGGCGCCTTGGAGATTGCACACTACGTTTTAAATAAACAAAACTTGCCAGATAGAATCACTTCGGAGAGTCAGACCTTTAATCTGCCGGAGGTAGCTGAAAACAAAGTTAATGAAACGAAGGAAATAACCTTGTTAATACCTTGTTTAATTTGCCAGTAGCTGTAAACTAGTCTTAGAATTATTACTTAACTAGCTGTGCCCGCGACTTCGTTCGCGTGGAAGTCGGAAAACAATAGGTAATGTGTCGCTTGGGAAAGGTGTAATTGCCACTCCTTCATTGAAAAGGAAGAATCATCAGATCTTGCCTGGTAACGCTTTCCTTACCTAGGGTTCGCTACCACGGCCCTTTCGACTGCAATCACTGCGTCTTCATGGTTCATAATGACAATGCGATGAAGTGTCACTTTGATTTTTGAGAATAAATTAAAATAAAAGCGCCTGCTCGAGGCTGATTATCTAACCAAACAGCCATAATTATGTCCATTTTATTTTGCGTCTGTCTTAGAATACCAACTTGTAAAATCATATCACCATTTTATCTAAAGTATATCTGAGATTAGTAGGTGAAGTTTGAAGTTAGTTTCTCAAAGTCTTGGTTTCTTCTCTGTGGTAAATTTAGAATTTCTTAACTTGGTATTGAAGATATCATATATACCTACCAATATTATGCCTTATAAAGCATCGAGATATCTAGATAATAAAAGGAAGAATACATTAATGGTAAGAGCTTCTACATAAAGTTGCCCTTGTAAAAAGCAACCCATTAAACTTTGGTTATATTTGACACCGGCCGCCATTTAAACTACGAAGATGAAACCCATGAAAACTTTAGACATGATTTTGATTTAGACCTTATACTGCCGAAAACCAGAAAAAAAATTGTAAAGATTATTACAAAAAAATATAACCGACTTCCATAAAAAACCCTACAAAGTGCAAAATAACCTTAGTTTGGGAAGACGTTGCGCGTTGGCAAGAAATTACAGAATTCTGAAACCAAAGGTCTATTGCACTTTGAAGTGTGTTTTTAAGTCGGTTGTATTTTATTTTATTTCACACAAAGTCGTGTAAGTTTATATTGAAAACCATGAAAACGACACACATGATAAAAAAGAAAAAGAAAATTGCAGCCGCCATCTTCGATTTTCATTTTGACGTCACAATCGGCTTCAGCACTCTCGAAAACCATGAAAACGGCACACTACGAATTTTTCGATGTGCAGCCGCCATCTTGGACTTTCATTTTAACCAGTACTGAAACGGTTTACCAACAGTCGATTGGTCCATGAACCGTTGGTCAACACCATTAACTTTTCATCCAAAGGACTTGTGACCCACGAACGTTTCCCCAACAGAACTCTACGTCAGTGAATGCTTAACCAACAGAATGTTTTGACCAATAACTTTTCACCCAAAGAACATTTGACTCATGTCAAATAGAACTAAGGATGCAAGGGCGAGCGAAGCGAGCTCGAGACTTGGGGCACCCCGACTCGGACAGGTAGGGTTCGAAGGGATGATGGCGGCTCAAGTGAGCGACCAAAGCGAGCGAAGGGCACCCCGAGGTTAGGCTTGGTTAGGTTACTTTATACCCTTTTCACAGAAATAAAGGACTACGTCTTATTATTATTTTACTTTCACCTTTCCCGGCGTCTGTTGGCCTTGTTCTTTGGGTGAAAAGTTATTGGTCAAAACATTCTGTGGGTAAAGCATTCACTGACGTAGAGTTATGTTGGCAAAACGTACGTGGGTGAAAAGTCCTTTTAAAAAAAGTTAATGGTTTAAAGATAATGTTCACCAACGGTTCATGGGCCAATCGACGGTGGGTAAGCCGTTACAGTTTCATTTTAACCTCACTATTGGTTTCAGCACTCTCAAAATCCAATAAAACGAAACCCATAAAAAAAATATTGCAACCTCCGTCTTGGATTTTCGTTTTGACCTGCCTATCGGCTTCAGCACCTTTGAAATCTATGAAAACGACATCCATAACAAAAAATCAAAACAAAATTGCAGCCGCCATCTTGGATTTTCATTTTGACCTGACTATCGGCTTCAGCACCCTCGAAAACTATCAAAACGACACCCATGACAAAACATTCAAAAAAATGGAGCCGCCATCTTGGGTTTTCATTTTGACCTGACTTTCGACTTCAGCACCCTCAAAAACCATGAAAACGACAAACATGATAAAAAAAAATTGCAGCCACCATCTTGGATTTTCATTTTGACCTGACTCTCGACTTCAGCACCCTCGAAAACCATGAAAACGACACCCATGACGAAAAAGTTAATAATTTAGGCAACCGCCATCTTTGATTTTCTTTTTGACCTCACTTACCGGGGTCAGGATCCTCGGAAACCATGAAAAATAGCTCTCTCTCTCTCTCTCTCTCTGTGTGTGTGTGTCTCTATCTACCTATTACTTTGAAAAATGAGGCATAACGCTTTTTCGTTATTTCACGATTTCTCCCTTAGAACTCCTACCGCAAGCTCCATATAAGAACTTCGTTAAAAAACGCTCTGCGTTACTCAACTTTCTATATCAATAATTATCTAACTTCTTTATCGCTCAGAACACCACATTAATTATTAATATCTTACATTATCCTCACTTTTTGTTTAAAATTATTTTAGCGCCACAGGCGCCACTAAATAAACCATCAATGGAAAGCGATTTTGTTTAATATTATAATCATTAACATTACTTTTTAAAATAACATAGACATAAGTAGGTATCTGTGTTATTTCGTCATTTAAGTAAGCATAAACTAATAGGACGTGATTATTCACATCACAACAACAAAATGTTTTCGTTAGTAGGTACTATATCGCGCCAATAGATGTCGTTACGTGTTACTAAAAAACGTAAAAAGTTGTTCTAGAATACTTTAAATTGATTATATCTTTTGATAGAGTGAACCGATTGCGATGAAATAAAAACTAATCACTGCTCCGAGTTCTACACCATATTTGAGTATAAAAAGTAACCGTATTGGTTTGGTACTTTTTACGTTGACCCTGTTCAAATCAATAATCTGTCACATCCAAACAGACAAACAGACAAACCGACAAACCGACAAACAGACAAAAATTCCAAAAATTGATGAAATGGCATCTGTTGGTTATCCTTTAACACCCCAACAATTTTTTTTTGAAATATTTTCAATGTACAGAAACGTCTCGTCTACAGATTTATTATATGTATAGATATAGATTATTATTTTAAGATTATTATTATTATTGTTGCTATTATTATTATTTTTTATGCTTTAACATATCTCGGGACCATGGGGTCCCGGTCCTTTGAAAGGCGTACGAGGGGCCGAAGCCAACTCGCAGAAGCCCGTTGAACGTTTTTAATGAAATGAGGCACCAACCGACGATTATCCCTGTTGGCACTATGCAAGTGCACCCAAGGACAACCCCCGGTTGGTGTAGGACTATTGCAGGATATGGAAAATATAAAATTGGACTATGGGTTTGGGTGGCTAAAGTGGACTGGTTACCAAGAACTATGGAAGAACTATGACCCCTGCCTGATCAATGTTTTATATATACACGAATAAAATGGCAGGGGGCGACTTGCACACTCAATAGTGGGCCCCCGGAAACGGTCGCTAGCACATAGTGACGTAGTGCCAAGGGGGCAACATCTCCTGAGGTGCTTATGAGGAGTGGAGAGGTATTCCACGGCTATCAGGACAATCCCGGAAGTACGGTCAAGATCCCTACCAGCATCTTACTGGAATACTTCCTTCCTCCGAGCACATTTGCTCTTGCGAATCTCCACTCAAGCCGGCCAATAAAGGCTAGAATGAGGTGGGAGCTCTGTTCCTCGTCATTGTTCACTCCAGCCGGCCAATAAAGGCAAGTCAGAGGTAAGGAACAAACTTCTCCCGGGAGATAGGGTCCGTGGGGTCGCTACTGCCCAACAGCTCGCCACATGCTGCCCTGCGGGTTTCTGTATCTCTCTTGGTCTGGCTCCTCACCTTAGACCTGTTCCGGCAAAGTAAACTCTTCCGGCACAGGCCTAGAGTTTGGAGCGCGCAAGCCCCACCACGACGTCAACGTAGAGATACGGCGATGGGGCGATGATTATTATTATTATTATTATCTTTTTTATATCTCGGGACCATTGAGTCCCGGTCCTTTGGAAGGCGTACGAGGGGCCGAAGCCAACTCGCAGAGGCCCTTTAGGAAATTTTAATGAAATGTGACACCAACCGACGATTATCCCTGTGTGCACTATGCAAGTGCACCCAAGGACAACCCCCGGTTGGTGTAGGACTATTGCAGCATATGGAAAAATAAAAAGTTGGACTATGGGTTTGGGTGGCTAAAGTGGACTGGTTGCCAAGAACTATGGAAGAACTATGACCCCTGCCTGATCAATGTTTAATATATACACGGATAAAATAGCAGGGGGTGACTTGCACACTCAATAATGGGCCCCCGGAAACGGTCGCTAGCACATAGTGACGTAGCGACAAGGGGGCAACATGTCCTGAGGTGCTTATAAGAAGTGGAGAGGTATTCCACGGCTATCAGGACAATCCCGGAAGTACGGTCAAGATCCCTACCAGCATCTTACTGGAATACTTCCTTCCTCCGAGCACGTTTGCTCTTGCGAATCTCCACTCAAGCCAGCCAATAAAGGCAAGAATGAGGTGGGAGCTCTGTTCCTCGTCATTGTTCACTCCAGCCGGCCAATAAAGGCAAGCCAGAGGTGAGGTACAAGACTTCTCCCGGGAGATAGGGTCCGTGGGGTCGCTACTGCCCAACAGCTCGCCACATGCTGCCCTGCGGATTTCTGTATCTCTCTTGGTCTGGCTCCTCACCTTAGACCCGTTCCGGCAATACTTTGCCGGCACGGGCCTATAGTTCGGAGCGCGCAAGCCCCACCACGACGTCAACGTAGAGATACGGCGATGGGGTTATTATTATTATTATTATTGCATCTTGCGAGTTAGGTAAAAAAGATTAATAAATTATTTAAATAAAAACCCTGGAATTCAGCGTCAAGAGGTGTGTGTCCAATAAGAAAGTCTTGCAGCATAAGAAAGTACGTCTAGTATAAAAAAGGACGTTCAGTATAAGAAAGTACGCCTAGTAGAAGAAAGGACGCCTTAATTCGGCTGGAACAAGATTAAAATAGATTAAAATGTGAATTGTAGTTTCTTAAGTATGGCGCGTGGTGGTTCACAAAAATTAACTCACCATCCTTTCAACAAAAAATTAAATTTCTCCCTGGGTGCGCCACAAAATTTAGACGGGCGAATAATCACCCTAGGGGAATTCCAGCTACAGCCTGAAACAATAATTTTGAAGAGTAACGAACACGCGTTATGTACGTGGACCAATCAAAGCCAAAAGGAATGAAATCTTACCAAATAAATTGAGGATCACTGCCTCGACACCTCCTTCAGGGTGTAGAAATGACCTACGGCATCGATATTCCGAGGTTTGCCGGGATTCCACAGGATGGAATCAAATAATCCAGAACATCATGTGTCTTCCACGAAGTAAGGTCGCAAAAGTGCCGGATGTGAAATTGACAGCTGGGGACTCAACCACCACAGACAATCAATGACAGCAAAAAATAACGTTCCGAAATTGAATAATTTGCGAGAAGCTATGTAACGATATAAAACTCGTTACAATAATTTGTAGCCGTATCTACAAACGCTACATGCGAACTACGCCAGTATAGAGAAATTATGTACAGACTACTTTCAGGACTTGCGTTTATTCTGTTACACCTTGTATAGATGTACTACGCCTACGTCGATAACATAGCCATAATAGAAATACTTTGAATTGACGTACTTAATCATTTAAACAGGGAAGCATAGCACAAAGGGGATGACGCCTACTCAGCAGTGGCTAGAACAAGGCTACCCACGATCATAATGATAAATCATTAAAACGTATAGCAGCAAAGAATACGTCTCCTTCGCCTGTACACGGCCAAATTAAATTTAGCAGGCGGAACTTTACAGATATGACGGTATCGATATGAAATCATGATAAAAACAAATCAATCTATACCCATGTCTGTGAAGTTTTGGTACTTAGTTGATTTAATCTGAACCTGTAAAGCCTGATATTTGGACTTTTCTTCAAAAATTATCGCTATAAATTCTGTTTCCCTTAGATCATTCCTAAATCTATTCTTCCAATACAATAACTTGAAACCAAAGCTCTTGTGATAACTTGAAAAAAAGCCTCGGAAGTGTGATAATGTAAAACTTTCCAAATGTATTAAAAGCAGTGTAACAGAAAGTGAGAAAAGTGCATTTATACTATGATTATTAAGTTTCACTAGATACTGTTGACTGTAGTTTATTGAACTGTGTACGATGCTTCGTGCGTTGACTTCTAGGAGGTGGTCGTTGCGACGGGACAGTGGCAGGTGAGGATTTGTTACAATAAATCTACGCTTTTTCTTTAAATGTAAAATAAACTATATTTATTTCATCGTCTTCTTCGTCCACAGCAATTTCTGCAACCATTTTTTTTTTGTAGAAGCCTTTGCTTTTACCAAGATGTTCTAAACATACTCTATCTTTTATAGAGAAAAACGGTTTTCTTCGTCTCGTTCAACGTTTGATTGTTCCTTTGTTGACAGCTGATATAGCTCTGTTCCACTAAACGAAGCAAAATAATGAAATCGTTTTCAATTGTTAAATAAACTAGTTTCTATCTATATCAACATAGATAATTATATAATAATGAGTTTTTGTCAGTAATGAGTATAAGACAATTATTAGTAATTAACAGTAATAGATTTGTTAGAATAATCGAAGATTCTTATTAACTCTTCGCATGTCGAGCGTACAACATGTTTACCGATAGCAATAAAATTTCTATTGTGTTTGCTAATTAGCCGCGCGACGGGGTAATAAAATCATTAGTTTATGTTGTATTTAGGCTATCATTTGTCTATAAATGTAATGCAATCCAAATTAATGTAGTTTTTATAAAATCTTTGAACTAAAACAATTCCCTAAGTGCCGAAAGGAACCTTTTAGAAAATTCTGAGCAAGGCACTCCGTTGTAATCTTAACTATTCAAAACAATTTACTTATCAGTCTTGAACTTAATTGCCGAACATAAGCCAGCCCTATAAACTGTTGTTAAAACACTTGGCAGAATGCCATAATCACTATTTTCAGTAGGTAATATTCAACACTCTCTGAGTTCTCCCTTTCACGACGCCCACAGGATCGAGTTGGCCTGTTTTGAATTTGCAGTACTGAATTGTTCATTTTCCAACTAAGATTTGTAACAGTAGTTAACGTAGATAATCCAATAGACGCATAAATAACCCAGTTAGACCGGAGATTTGTCAATTTGGCAAGTTTTATTTGTCATCTTGATAACTGTAGCTGTAGCTGAGTATAAATAGCCCTTCTCCCTTTGTGCCATGCTTCCCTGGACTGAGCAAGTCTCATCCAGGTCTTCCTCGCGATCTTCTGTAGCTCGTCTACCTATCTGGCTATTGGTATTGGTTTGCCCCGTTGCTACCGGTTCTCGGCAACCATTCCGTTAGGGTTCTGCTCCACCTGCCATCACCACTTCTAGCCAAGTTGCATCAATTGCAAGGAGAATTTTGACATAATTTTCTAGTGTATCTAGTCTACTAATAGTTTCAGTCAGTCATGGGATTCCTCCATCATAATCGTCAGTAGTCAGTATGTCATTATTTGCCTCGCAGTGTCTGTCAATTTCTTCTTTATGTTAATTTGCTTCCAGTGTCGTAAATTCGTCTCTGTTTTCAAAATTCCCAAGGACGGTTAAAATAAATGATTCTGTTGTAACAACTGCGTTTGGCAGACAGCTTGGCGCTGTGGAATTACGATGTTGTAAGTGCCAATTTTTATGTCTGGCCGCATTTTACAACACCCACAGGAGGTTTGATTGCTTATTGTTACTAATGGCCACACGCGAAGTTCCAAATAACTAAGTGGCTTTATAGCTACTCATCTGCTTCACACAGTTGGTCATACTATTATCATTACTACTAACTATTGCAAATTTTGGAATTGTCTAAGCTGATCGTCATAGCTGGCTCTAGTGAACGTTACGGTAAACATTTAAATTGTCCTTATCACCGACGCTACTGGTTACACTCCTGCAATATTATTTAATTCTATTTCACAATATCCACGGCTAGCAGCCCGGTGTCTGGATTTGTGTCCGGTTGATGGCAACGGGCTTGGCCCTTATTACATGGAACTTAATCATAGCTGGTGAAATGTGGGTGCACGCTAAGGTACACCTTTGCCCAACCCTTTTGGGAAACAGGCGTGTTATGTGCGGCATATTTTTGCTATATCAGAACATGCTTCTACTAACATACTCACATAAACTAAATTTTCTATAGGTTAATTTTAAATAAGAAAAAAATTCCATACAGTTCTTTCGATATAATTCGACGTCAGTCCTCTTCGCATAATTCCGTTTCGCCCAAAACCCATCGGATTAAATAGGCTTTGCCAAAATGTATATAACATTATTAAAGTTGTGGTAGCTTTATTCAGTTGATATTCACGTTGACTGCCAGACAACAGACACAACAGAAAATCTATTGATCGCGGTCACCATTGGCCGCGGCGGCAGTCAATGTGTTAAGTGTTAATGGAATTACTGTATTAAGGAAAACCACTTGGTGGTCCGGTAAAAAATATTAGCCGGCGCTTCGTTCACGTGAAATTTCTTGTTCTCCCGACTCACCGCGTCGTATCGCATTGCCCGCGCGCGTTACTTCGTTTTCGCTTAGCGTTCTTTCTGACTCTTATTCTTTTTGCTCAGCCCCCAAGGAGTGTGATTTTATATTTCCGGTAGAAATGGACTACCAAATGCAAAAAAAAAATCCCACTGGTTGTTCCAGAAATTAGCGCGTTCAAAAAAAAAACTTCAGCTTTATTATATTAGTATATATTTTTGATCAAAATGCTAGTATCTACTGAAATATATCTTGTAATTTCTTCGTAGTCCATGATGTCTTCATTCACTAATAGGTCGAGTAAGCTCTAATAAACTTGTCATATTTTAGTGCATATCCGATATATGCCTGCTTCTTTAAAAACATACAACTATTTTACTCGTTTTCATATTCTTTAAGGAATCAATTTGCATATAATGGGTTTTGTAATATTTTGATTTAAAATAATATCCTTGGATTTTTCTTGTTTGTTCTTCTTTATAGAGATCTACGTTTTGGATTGGGCAACTAGCTTCAACTTTCTGACTAACTGACCGACTCTTTGACAATTCAAACGTGCCTGTAAATAGTTTAATTGAAATAAATGCTTTAAGTTTGAGTTTGTATAAGGCTTTGATTTGTATGTTCGTGATTATCTCTGTGTTGATTCTAGTTTTCAATCTGCCTGGATCCTAAAAGAACACTTTACCTCCATCTAATTAGTATTCATAGTGTTTGCCGCTCTAAACTAATTTCACCTCTCCCTTTACGTTTACCTTCGAGGATTTCTTTGTTTTCTGATAAAATTTCATGAACAGTTCGTGCAGCGGAATGCTACATTATTTTTAATTTCAACAAAGTTTTGCCATTAACTAGACCTGTGTTTTTTTCAGAGTTTTTTTATAACGCCGCAGAGGTTTCGGGTAGGAGAACCGAGCACAATGAATATTAACTATCTTACCTAAAGAAAATTATATCTAAATAGAAATATTGCTTTAGGGAGGAGTTTTAAAGCTTATTCAGAATAACCCCTCACTGTCGGTGTGTATTGTTTTAATTACTTAAACCTTTATTAATGTATAATTCGTAAACCTCAATCCCCGTGAACATGCCGGTTTAATAACTCATTAAGCGGGCAGAAAACATAAGCCAGTCCCACATACTGTGATGTAAGCAGAATATAAGCTAGCACATCCATGACTCAGAAATCAAACGGCAGTAGGAACATTTTAGAGGGTGAGAGGCCTTTTTAATATTCTCTGCGCAGTAATGAAACTGTGTCAACATGAAGAAAAACAAACGGTCATTACTATACGTAAATATTGCAACATTGCCTTTAGCTTTATCTCGAAACTGTTGTGATTTCAGAGCTGGGCTTCTATAGATATAATATTATTTCGCCTCAAAAGCAGTGCGCAGTGATTTTTTATGCATAGAAAAAACCGTCCACTGTCCCTTGGAATTTGCATTGGTAGCAGGCTGTCTACGTTCTTCTATATAGCTATAAAAGGACTGTAAAATTAAATAGTTCATAAATCCTTTCACAAAATTACCAAGTATTTCCAACAGAATTAATTAAGTACCCCAAGGCTCGCAAGACGAAACCTACCTTACATAATTACAGTGTCTCGAATATACTTGTGTTTCTCAAAATTCGTCTGGAAATATTCATGCATAAATTTGACGTTACATCTCTTAAGAGTATCCTCCTTCGTACCTCCTGCTTTCTAGAGCCTCATTATTTTTTATAAGTTTTTAATGCCAAAGGTGAGGCTGGAGTGTTGTACTGTTCCGCCGGGTTCCCTTTGTCCAGAGACCTTTGGCTTGACAATCGTTGGACCATACTCGGCTTCAGAAGCTGTCTTTTGTTTCATGGTGTCGTTTTGTCATGTTTCCTTATGGAGTTGTATGTAGATACGGTAGACAGAAAATGTTGATAAATGTTAGAACTCCGAAGTAAGTTTCCTTTGAGGTTTTCCGCTTGAGTTGTTTGAAATGACGCACAGATGTTACTATTTTTGTACTTTCTTTTGGGATTATGTATAGTTGTTTTCGTAGTACCGCTCATCAGCACTACGAAAATCACGTTTACTGCTACGACATAAAAGCTGTCAAATTTGTCTAATTGTCACCACTTATGCGGTTTACTGTATCTACCTAATTAAGTGCATAACCAAAGTTTTTACCTATTCTACTTTTGGTTGAGTGTTAATTCTAGTCTGAGCAGAAACCTTCTTATTTATTCACGTCTGTACCATACTTACAACATCTAAGAGGCTTTTATTAGCAGAATCTGAACTGTAACCCTTATTAAAACAACATTTGCCCAATCCTAAACTAACACAAAATTATTTACAATGGTTGAACCAGAAGTTAATTCAAAGCCTTTACATAAGTAGAATGTTTTTCTGGAATTATATCCAATTTTACATTCTAATTTGGAAATTGGAAATCTAAATAGACTTCCAAGCCCAAGTCGGACGGAGCAATTTTCACAGATGGTGGGTTACGGACGGTTGAGATCTCAAGCGCGTATGTACCTATGCGGCACCTGTCCACAGACAATGGCCCACCTTCCATCCTACGGCGCATACCTGAGGGCCTAAAAAGGCCACTTTGGCAGAATCATAAAATAATTCATATCACGCAATCCATCTGTGTGACAGTTTCACACCTATATGTCCCTGAAGGGTTAAGCAGAGGTGCACCTGTAGCATTTTACGAATCTCCATACAAAACTGTCATACAGATGAAATTGCCTGATATTAATTGTTTTATGATTCTGCCAAAGTGGCCTTTTTAGGCCCCCTGTGCACTTGATGATCTTAACACTGCGTCAGGGAGCGGAGTTCGCACAGCTGAATTTTGAGAAAAGACTTTTTAATTTTTTTCCATCAATACGCTAAGAAGAAAAAGAATTTTACATTTCATTGTAAATAAAGGCACGTAAATACAAGAAGCCTGTGAAAGGTTCGCACCTAAGGGATAATGTTTTCAAGTGGTCGCTTACGTCATAACCCTCCCTTAGGCCCTATCTTAATCTTTCAACCGATATAAAAAACTTGCGTAAAACTGTTTTTGTTTTGACGCACTTTTTCCCAACCGTTATCCCAAGTTCAGGGTCAATTTTGCGTAACCGTTGGTGCTTCTATAGTACACCTCTTCACCTTTATTTTACTTTGTAACATGTACACATTTATATGGTTTTGTTAGGCCTGGTAAACAAAGCTGACAGTCTCATTTAAGAGCCATTGGGCACGGCGAAGAAAGTTACACGTCCAATTAACAGAGTCATCCAATTTTAAAACTTTGTGACACTAAGTTTCCTGTCAATAAGTTGGGCTATGATCATTTGCAGGGCCGAGGTGATGAACGGTTTACAGTTGGTTCGCGTATGGTACAAAATCGCATGGCTCTTCACTTTTCTTGTAATATTGTCTGACCTGACAAAAGAATATGGTACCTAATTACCCCCGATGTGGTGACTACTGGTACTGGTGACATGATTATTTTGAATTCAAGTTAGGTTTTTAAAGTATCACATCGTGAGGAAACCGGCATGTCCTATAACCAAAAATTCAAAGACATGTGACATCTATCATCCCGCACTGGACTCGCGTCGTGGATCACGGCCCACTCCCTCTCACCGAGAGGAGGCCTGTGTCCCAGCAATGGGAACATTATAGTCTGATTATGCTTTTAAAGTATCTAAGTGAGATTTCGCATGTCCTGGCGTAATTTACCTGGCTTGCAGATACACTTCACCACCGGATACTCAGCAGCCTGTAAAACTTCCTCCATTCACAATCAGCTGACATTTCCTCAACACACAGTCTTCACAATTGTTACAATTTAACAGTGCAGCACTCGGATCGGTCAACATAACGGAGTCGCTTCACGCCCGCTGATCTTGAACAGTGCGTTCATCCGACACACGCGCTCGTCACGGACGCGACACCAATACGATACGGATACGAATTATGGTTGATTAACGATGGAGCTAAAATAAAAGAAGTTTGTTGATAAGACACGGAAGCATGCAGTGAATTCTTTTGCATGCTTTCGTATTGAAATACGTCATTCATTCAGCATTGACATCTTAATAGTACACCAAATGCTAGATGACTTGCTAGCTTGTTAGCTACGTCGCGTCGTACGTTATGAGTCCCGTGCAATATTATTAACTAGCTTTTGCCCGCGACTTCGTCTGCGATCCAGGATGATAAGAAGCCTATGTCCTTCTCCAGGTCATGGTCTACCTATATGCCAAATTTCATCCAAATCCGTTCAGCCGTTTTAGCGTGAAAGCGTAACAATCAAACTTACTTTCGTATTTATAATATTACTTAGGATAATGATATTTTTTTTATGTTTAAGGGCAGATTTTTTTTTTATTTGGGACACGCACAGGAAATACAAACAATAAAAATGGAAAATTTAATTCTAAAAAAGTAATGAAAAAGAAAAAGACCTGTGCAAGGACAAAAAGGCTCCTAGGAAGTGCGTTAGTTAGATCATACTCTAGGTACTTACATATATTATTATGTTGACGTCTATAGCCAATTGCCGGCAAGTAGATAACTCAACTGGATAATCGTTTAACACTAGTTGACTAGGGTCTACACTTGGATGCCCCATGTCTTGAGTTGACATGACGATGAGTGTTTACAAACCACCTATGAAGATACTGGATCTGTACGCAAATGAAGGTCGGCCATATTGTCCCTTATCGTTTGGAGCAATACCATTATTTTAATTCTCTGTTGTCCACGTAATAACGAAGGTGATCTTGACTCCTAAATTAAGGTTACGTCCTATTTCTCGACTTTGTCCTCCTATTTCTCTTTTTTTTTTTATTTCGCCTTTTTACCTCTTGTGCCTCTGACGTTCTCGACAAAATATAAGGATCATTAGCAGGGGCCTATACACTTTTTGATACGGTAAGTACGGTAGTAGTTGTGGGTTTAGGTATGTGCTCAGGCCTTAGTGAGGTGCATTAGTTCTAATAGACAGGTGGATTATTTGTGTATCCATTATTTCACGACACGCCACCAGGCTAAAATGATAAAAGTCGGTCGGGTCGATCTATGGTTACGCTAAGCTTGCCGTGGTCGGTTCGTGGATGGGTTCCATTACATTTCGAGACCTCTCCATGCTTAGAAAAGCACTTTAAGCCGTTGGTCCCGGCTGTCATTCGTAGATCTTTGTCAGTCGTTACGGGTAGTCAGAAGCCCGAAAGTCTCAAAACCAGTCTTAACAGGGGTATCGTGTTACCCAGTAACTGGGTTTTGAAGGTAAGATATTTAGTCGCTCCTTGTAGAATACTGAAATTCAGCTGCATCCGGTTAGACTGGAAGCCCCCCACATAGTTTGGAAAATGTTACGCAGATAATGATGAATAGCAGATGAGGATGCTGTATCTGAACGTCTTCAAAATAGGTACACCAAGTTTTTTAAAGACTCCGGAGAAAGTAACGCTTGTGAAAAACAAACGTAATAATAATTTGTATCCGATGACGTTATCTGCTCAGAAGATTCCTACAAAATGTATAGCATTACATTTGGCAAAACAGACGTTATTGTCTAGCTGAGTACGTATGTTCTTGGCATGAGCGGGTAAATAAACAGTGGGTGTGCTGCTATTGCGTGTGACTTTTTTGTTTTGTTATTTATTTATTGGGCATTAGAAAGAATGGCTGTAGTATATGAGTATATCAGTTAGATATGTGTTTTGTAGTAGACAAATTGAGGGAAACCGGAAACCATATTGTTCTGTTCAAAATCGTTTATTGGAATCATGCCTTTGTCATGCGGAGTAGGCATTCCCAAAGAATGTTTCCCTCTACATAACTTTAGACTCAGATGTTTTGTTTGTTAAAATTATACCATCGATCACGTCTTGAGTACTCATACAGTAAAATAGTAATCGTAACTCGAGACCACGTTCGTCATTTTTTTAAGCCCAGAGAGAATCCGTCCTTTTTTATTTTCCCGCCGTTTTTTATCAAAAAGTCATCTCTGGGTTGCCACAACCCACAAATAATATTAGTTAAATAGTCGATTATTGTGTATGCTAACATGTTTTACTCTCTTCACTTGACCCTTGAGAGTTGATTAGTTTTGGTGGTTGCTACATTTTCATCATCCTGTTAGCCGTCGAATGCTAGAGAGACAGTAGACCTCTCTAATTGTTCTCTCAGCTCCATGCCTCTATCGTTTCCTTTTCAAACATTCATAAACTGACGCTTTTTTCCCATGGGGTAGTTCAGAAACTACAGAACGCCACCTGTTACAATCTTCATATATTCCGTTGACACCTGACCTTTCTGAAGAACATCACCAATAGGGTTTACTATATCTTCTTGCTTGTCTCCTGCTTTTTTCTGTTCTTGTGGTGCTAATATTCCACTTATCTAAATATTAAGCTTCAAACTTTATAACTATCACACAAACTTGTCGTGTAGTTTACAAGCATAAATTATGTAGATCTACGAGAATGCGTAGGTTGTAAATAATAAATATCTTCATCTCATTGTGTATACGGTTTGAGTAGCTATACTATGATCCCCTTGTGTAATGGAACCCGCTATCACAATTCTACTTCAGATATTTTTTTTTATTGCGCATTACGCATTTGTTTTTCGATTTAGTTTTATCCTAATAATAGACTAGTAATGTACCTAAAAACTCTTTTAGGTTGCGTGCGAGACATTACGCCTGATTGAAACGGTGCGATTTAATTGCCTTTGGTATGTACCATAAGTTGAAATAACATTAAAAGTTGCACCATCTAAGCAGTGGTTAGACAATGCAAGTCATTTGTTGTCAATTTTATTGTATGCCACTGGCAAGAAACTTTCATGTAAATGGGGTTTTACTATGATAGAAGTTCAATGTTTAGGCCCTTAAAGAGGTTGAACAATATCTATGTATGTCTTCTACAAAATCTAAATAATTATCTATTTAGATTTTGTGGATAAAGAACTCCAAAAACATATTTTCTTAGAGACCAAAACAGCGTAACTATATTCCCTAGTTCGAAAACAAAAACCTTGAAACATACACGAAAACTAACTGGACAAAAGATAGAAAAGTAGTTTAAAAGAAATCAATCTTGAATCCCACAAGCATCAACGTTTCATGAGCGGCAAGGTGGCAACACTGAACGTGAACGATTGAGGGACGAGTCAAGTTCAATCGATATCCATCTATAATGTAAGTCGACACTGACCCTGTCAGACAACTGGTGTCTTCCACGTAGTTAAAACTGTTACTGTTATTTAGCAATGAAATTGATACAAAGTGTCTAGCGTGGGAAACGCCATCAGGTTTCATAATTCACTGGTATGAAAAGCACAGGTGTTGTTTTTCCCTAACCCACAGAATAACTAATAGTACTTAGTCCTAACCTAAAGCTTAGTTGGCAAAACCTTATGGTAGTGGTTGGTGGCTTGTGGTGGTGGTTGAATTTTACCTACATTCGCAGAGTGATGAAATAATACTCGTTATTTCATCACTCTGCGAATGTAGGTAAAATAAACCTATAAAAAAAATAGTCTTGTCATTTATGATAAGTTATAACCGGGATTTATTTAAAAAAAAACCGACAGGCGGGCAGGTGACAATCTTACAATCGGACAATTTGTCGGTTTTTTTTCTCTTTTTTTTTTGCGTAATTCGCCACCTCTTGACTTCACTTGGTGGAAAGCGATGGATGAAGTCTATGCCGGAAAGAGCAAGCCTAGAAGATGCCTATTCACTATAATTATGCTATGATATGCATCACCTGTCGTATAAAATGTGGATAATTATTAATTTTTTTGACAAATGTGTCATATTGATATTTAAATTAATTGGATGAAATCACGAATGACGTCTAAAAAGAAGTATTTTGCCATTTAATTAAACCCAGTTTGATTGCAGGTGACCTGAAGACCAATTCTCGTAATTTAAAATGTTCCAAATCTAGTCGTAATCTCATCTAAGCGACAATCAATGTCAAAAACTTGTCAAAAATTTAGGCGAATTTTTGACAGATTGAGAATGAGATCCGACTTTGGACGTTCTTAAGATTACGTGAAGTGAACGTTCTTAAAATTATGAGAATTGCCTCTCTGATTGCCTTTTGATTTGCAAATCCCATAAAAGAACTTAACTTCTTCAGACTAGAAACTCATCCAAGTCGCACCACAGCATCACGTAGCAATTCCACATCTAATCTAACACAACTTCTTCTCTAGCTCTTAAAACTCAATTTACAGGCACTTTTGAATTTTCAAGGAGTCGAACAGTCTGCAAGATAAAACTAGTTGCTCATTTCAAAGCCTAGTAGGTTCCTATGGAAAAGAATGGGCAAGAGACTTCATGGACATTTTAAATTAAAGTATTATGTTATGTAAATTCTTGTAGCCAGCTGTAAAGTGGTTGGTGGCTTGTGGCTAAGTAATAACAGTCGCATAAGTCGGGTGACCATCTTTCCATAAAACCAGTCCGTGCCTCGGGAAGCACGTTAAGCCGTTGGTTCGGGCTGTCATTCATGGATCTTTATGCTTTACGGGTCGTCAGAGCCCCGAAAGTCTAGCAACCAGTCTTACCAAGGGATATCGTATTACCCAGTAACTGAGTTGTGGGGATCAGATGCTCCATGTAAAATACTGGTATTCAGCTGCATCCGGTTAGACTGGAAGCCGACCCCAACATAATTGGGAAAAGACTAGGCAGATGATGACTCAGCTATAAAGTGCACGAGTGCAATCAATACACGCGTCCATTAAATATGTAAGTTGACATTGACCCTGGTGGTACAGCTGGCGAACTCCCACATGTGGTTTGAACTACGTCATAATTAAAAAGGGAATGTCAGTATCAATTGTTATTCAGACCTTCAGCCCCTTTAGCCATACTTCGTCGTCCATCGTCGATACGTGGGTGGAAAATGTTAGCGAATATTTCGACTGAGAGGAAAAATTTGGAATGACCTTTTACTTTATTGGTGAACTCCCCGAATACAAGAGACTAATTGGGAGTTGTTCGGTTTTTTTATATTGACATGTCATGTATGTACCAACTCGAGGCATGTTTGTTTAGGTTACTATTGGAAACATATCGAAATGTTTTTTCTCTTTTAGGCCTTTTTGGATCGTTGGCAACGCAAAATACAACTACTACAACACAGGCTGTGGAAGTTCTTTTATTCTTTTTTTACTATGATTGATAGCTTTTCTCTTCAAACTTGTTTTTTCTTTAGATTCTTGTGATTTCGAGGTCGCTTCTTCAGCCTTCATATTCGCAACTTTATCTAACACTAGCTTTTGCCCACGACGTCCGCGTGAACCTTCTTGTTCGTCCGACCCACCGCGTCGCATCGCATCGCCCGCCCGCGCTGTTACTTTGACTTTTTCTTTTGTTTTTGCTCAACTCCCAAGGGTTATAGCGTAATGTTATTATAGTCTTTAAGACTCCTCAAGAATTATGCTATCACATACAAAAATATGTTTTCAATTCCAGAGAATAGCGCGTTCAAACAAACAAACAAACTCTTCAGCTTTACTATTAAATCCTACTTCTTCAGGAGCTGGTAGCTCCTTCCACCTCATTAGCTCTCCAAAGCCAAAGCGTTTAGAATCTCATTAGCATTGATCCCTGTACGCCCTCACCGATATATTGCATAGCATTACCACTAGTTGGCTTTTGAGGCCACCGCAGCAATGGAGTAGCCTTGGCGATCAAGGCTAACTGCGGGAATTACGTCACGAAGTTTTTGGAATATTTTTGTTTCGAAACACTCCAAGTGTTTCAAATTGTTTTCACGAATTGAGGCCCACTAGAGAAATTGTGAAGCATTCAAGGTATAAGCCCGGGCCTGCAAATTGCCACTTATATTTGGCATAAGTCTGTTAGCGGTGGCCCAATGGAAACGGCTGACTTACGAGATATAGGTAATAGGGTCGAACCCAAGCAGGCACAAAAAATTATATCATCACCACTGCTCTCAAAACGGTGAAGGAAAACATTGTGAGTAAACCGAAGCCGAGCCGAGCTCTAATCGGAAACCCCTTCACACAGCTAGGAACAGCTATTTGTGTCTAGGCAATTGTTTGTGCATGAATTGGGTCTGTAAATCACGATAGAAGGAATTCTTGGTGAAGGACAAAGTTTTCAGACAATAGGTATAAAGTCGGAGGGCCGTGCGCCGCGCTACCTCTTTTTCTGTGAAAACGTTTATCTCAAAAAGGCTTCCATTCAAGTTTTTGTCAATAGACAGTGTTTTTCAAAGAAGGTGTTTTTTTTAAAGAAGGTTTAAGTCAACGTGTAATTAAATTAGCTGAACTATCACAGTTTAAAAGAATAAGCGCGACTGCAGAGCTTCAGGTCTTGATTTCTATTGCCAGCATCCGACTTGCGTAACACACAATCACAATCTGAATCATTTAGTAGGATATCGCTAATCCATTACTTCATGAATTCGAAAAAAAATCTGCTCAACGACATAAATAACGCAATGACTATTGATGAACTGTCAAAATGGAAGCCATATACCTACTACGCAATTACCCCGCAAGTCGGGGCAAACAAAATTCTAGAAAAATTTCTAGTCTAGATTTGTGTTTGGCTAATTACAAAGATGTACCTACCATCGATCTGCCTGTCCCTATGGTACTCAGGCGTAATGTTATTATTATTATTTAGTTAACTCATTTTATTACACTTTTAAATATTTCTTAAAATATAAAAATAAGTAAAAAAAAAACATTTAAAAATATAAAAAAATTGCGATCCGCCGGTGTCGGGAGCAGGGCCCAAGCTACCGGTGGTTAGGGCTCCAGAGACAGGAACCTCCTCACTCCTTATTATTATTATTCAAGTATTACGATCACGTTCACAGTTAATCAGTCGGCTAATAGCACTTACCGGTGACTATTGATCGCCAGACCCACTGGCGTCGATTATTCGTGTAGCATTACGATTACCCGCCATTACTGACGCTCTACAGTCTAAGGCCGTGGCTACGAGCTACACGCTCAAGCGACACGCGTTAGGGACAGCGTCTGCGGAGAAAACATAATTATGAAAGAAGTGCTCCAACCGCCGCCGACTAGCGATCCACAATTTTTCTCGTTCAAGAAACGTACAAAAGATTGTAGGACCCGTGTAAATAAAAGAGATACATATATGTATAATATATTAATAGTCGGTCACTGAATGTTCACACCGCCCGGCGAGTATTCGTTTGTCGCAGCAACGAGAGCTAGCATAGAGAGTTCTCGCTCAGCGATTGGCAAGCAGTCAGAACATTAAGCCCGCCAGTTACGTCCATTTAGCACTAAGCTATGGTGTTAAGTCCGCCTTTGTACAGTTTTTTTTTACTTGTGCATAAAGTTTTAGTAAATAAATAAATACGCATACCAGCGACTAATCGCTCGTCACCGTTGCGTAATACGAGTAGCTGCTCGTCGACTCGTTTTTAGTAACAGCTCGTCTATTCTGTATAAAACTCACCGTGAAAACTTAGGTGAAGTGAGCTGTCATTCCACCTGATGCTAGGGATTGATACTGTTGACAGCTCACACTAAGCTCACTTCACCTATCTTTTCACGGTGAGATTTTTACAGAATCGAACGGCAGAATGAGTAACTCGCTTCTCGTTAATCGCTGAGCGGTGCGCGGTGGGACGGACATACAGGAAACGCGCGCGCGTCTCGCCGCAGCTCGAGGCCATGAACGGGATGGCCGTGGCTGAGGTTAAGTGGCTTTCAAGGTTAAGTCCAAGGACCAGGTCGAAGGTCCTTCGTAGTTGACACAATAGATAGCATTCTAGATAGGAATGGTCATTCGAGTTTTATGTTGTTTTGGTTTGAAACCTTTTCATAGTAGACTTTGTTTCTTTTTGGCAATTGGTTATTTTGATCTTTAGAACTCGATGATCCAATTTAAATACCTTTTAATGTTTCCTACTATTAATCTTTTTTGTTTAGTTTGTTTTTGTGTTAGTAACAAAATAACTTAGCCTTTGTTAGTACTTAATAACTAAAACAGATCGAGTCCTAAGTATTTGTGAGCGCCCACACTAGCTGGCTTTCTGCACGGGCGGTTATCGATTGCAGGATAGTGTGAGGACTGCCACGCAGCCCACCTGCCTGTGCCCTTGAATGACAAATTCATTGTTAATTTTAAAGTTTCAGTAGTACACGAACACTATACATACATACAAAAGGCCAGATTGTTAGATACTACACTACTATTAACACTAATAATTTACAAATAAATAATATTTAAAAACCTTAATAGATACTGAAATGTTATCTTTGTATTTGGAATGATGATCCTTATCGCAGCTTGCGGTAGGAGTTGACTGGTAGAAATCGTCACGTTAGGAAAATGCTATATGCTCCCTCCATGCCTGCTTTCTCTCTCTATACGAGTGTATGTGTGGCGCCTGGTGCGTGCGTGCGTGTGTCGCATAAGGAACTTCATTCCTAGCGGGGGTCCCCCGACCACACAGGTTTTTTTTTTTTTTTCACATAAACGAGCCATTGACCCTAATTGAATAATAATAATAAAACCTAAAATAACCTATAATGAAACCTTTTCAACACGATTACCTGGTATAAAATCTTTAATTAGCGTCATATTCAAGTTCAAACAAAGCTCTTCATTATGTTAACAAACATTGCGTTAGTTAACCACATTTCTAAACAAACAATATTCAAGCGCTTTTGTCGTCGACTTTGCAAAGCTCCGCTTTTTGACTTCAAAGCTTCATTTAAAAAGCTTTTTTGCTCATTTCCAAAGCTATAAGTAGGTAATTAAAGCGATAAAAGAAAATGGCTTCATAAAGTATCTTTTTGGCAATTAATGTGACAACCGTTAATGAATACTTTCTTTGTGATTACTAATTGTTATAAAAGGCGGTAATTCGAATAATTAGTCTTTCATAGATACTGAATTATATTTAAAAGGTTTTATCAACATTCTTCTGCCCTTAAGTTCGAAAGTCTGACAACCAGTCTTACCTAGGGGTATCGTGTTACTCAGTAACTAGGTTTTATAGGTCAGATAGGCAGTTGCTTATAAAGTACCTACTGCTGATCTATTCCTTGGAAATCTCATCGTTAAAACTTAGGTGAAGTGAGCTGTCAAAAGTGTCAATCCATAACACTATGTGGAATGACAGCTTACTTCACGCTCAGTTCATCAAAATTTTCATTTCATTTTCACGGTGAGCTTTTTAATCAATAAGTATAGCATATATTATATTTTTTCAGCTGCATCCTGTTAGCCAGGAAGCCCACCCCAACATAATAGGAGAAATGCTACGCAGATGTTGATTGAATAGAAAGTACTTCCCTGCAGAAAATTCCAATTTTCCCCCTATAATATTATAGGGGTATTCCTCAAAGCGCAACTATTTTTAAGCGCAACCAACTAAGCGCAACTTAATTATTCCTAGAAGCGCAAGCGGAACCATTAATTAGACTGCTTCTACTCTTTACATAAATAGCCAAACATTAGTGGCTTATGTTAAATACGAGGTACATAATAATAATGTGCCCTATGTGATTATCCTTCGGCAAAAATGACGAACTTCCATACAAACTTTTAACCCCTATAAGGGATGAATTTTGAAAAAACCTTTCCTCAGTGCTCACTTTCGGTATACAGGAACTCTTGCAAAATTTCATTATTCTAAACCCCGGCTTATTTAGGATGTGCGTTGTTTGTCGTAAGTGAATGAATGATGATTTGAAGACAAACTCCGATAAAACAATTAAGTAAGTAACAATTTTAAGAAAACAGTAGTACGATAAAGACCACGCTTCGTTTATTTCCCTGAAACAAAAACACGCCTGAATAAAAGTAAAACTCTTCGAAGTCTCTCGAACAGAGTGCACATTAAGCTAACATTATGCTGTAAAACTGAAATAGCGAACGCGATTCGTGAAACCGTGAGTGAAGTTACCTTGAAGGCTGTGATAAGAAATATATAACTATTATAGTGACGTAGTGTAGGTAATAAGAAAGTGGGGCGCGGAAATTAGTACCAGCGTGATGTACGGTCGGCTTCAGCAGTCATTTAACATAACATAATTAGCCTATAATGTTCCCACTGCTGGGACACAGGCCTCCTCTCTGTGAGAAGGAGTGGGCAGTAATCCACCACGCGGGCCCAGTGCGGGTTGGTAGATGTCACATGTCTTCGAATTTTTGGTTCTAGGACATGCCGGTTTCCTCACGATGTTTTCCTTCGCCGTTTTGAGAGCAATGGTGATGAAATTATTTACACAAAGTAAAGCGCCTGTCTGGGTTCGAACCGACGACCTACAACTCGTAAGTCGCGCCCGTTGCCACTGGGCCACCACTGCAGCAGTCATTTACTCATTTGTATATATGTACTGTAGTGCTATTCTGTAAGAATCTCACCGTGATAACTCAGGTGAAGTGAGCTGTCATTAGTGTCAATCCCTATAGCATCAGATGGAATGACAGCTCACTTCACCTAACTTTTCACGGTGAGATTCTAACAGAATCGACCGGCTTTCTTTTTTTTCCCGTTTAAGAAGTGAAGTGTCATTGGGTTTTTCAATCAGGAACTTCTGTAGCAGCCCGGATTTGTACTGGGTTCACGTCAATAGGCTTGACACCTATTACCTACATGGGGATTAAAACATAAGTGGCGCTGTACTATTTTCGATGGGCACACCTCTGCCTAACCCTTCCAAAAAAGCCGACGAGATGTTATGTGATTAAGTACTTAAAAAAAAAATAAGGCTCCACGAATGCCTATTCGTCTGGTGCACGGTGGACAGTTTAGTCCGGTATTAATCTGACTTATCTTTTCAGAGCGTTTACGACGTACCTACGGCATTTCATACAAACTCTCAAGCCCTTGTTTTTCGAAAAGAATGAACCGATTTTAATGAAACTTCGTACGCTTAAGCAGGATACAAAGGTATAAAAAGATAGTTAAGAACATTTTCGAAAAAGTAGTGTCACAGCCAAATTAGACCGATTTAAAAATTTCCATAGCAACCGAGATTTCCAGTTATCTTTTTTTAAAATAAGACATTTCGAAAATGTTCGAAAAGTTTCATTAAAATCGGTTCATTCTTTTCGAAAAACAAGGGCTTGAAAGTTGTATGAAATGCCGTACGTCGTAAACGCTTTTAACCACGGTAGGAGCTTAAGTATCTTGTATAGCAAAATGCTGAATTTTTGCAATCTCAACAGTAAAGTTTCCTATAGAATCAGATTAGTACTTCTTCTCTTCAGAAACGTAAGTATTTCAGTACCTGCAAACGACTTTCTTGCCCACCGTACCTTCAGCATTACGATAATACGATTTGATATTACTGAATTATCTTGAAAGGTCCCGGAACTCATTTTCTCTCACTTCGTTTTACGAAAGGTAATTTTTTTAGGGAGATCTAATTCGCTATGGCAATTGTCTGAAAAAGACTTAGAAAATGTGTTACTTGCTCAGTTCAACAGAATGTAAAAGGGGACTCTCTTATTGAACCAGCACTCTAATTGGGTAACGCACTATCAATCTCAATCTGAATCACTTTGAAGGATATTGCTAATCCATTGCTCCATTGTTCGAAAAATGTGCCTGCTCAACAACCTAAATAACGCAATGAATGTTGTTGTACTGTCAAAATGAAACCCTTTGCTACTGATAGTGTGTTACGCAATGACCCCGCAGAGGTGTCATGTTTCTCATACTCTTAATAAAGTCACGCCTTCTTCCCATGAGGGTAGGCAGAAACTACAGAACGCCACCTGCAACGATCCTTATATACCTACTCCTTTTGCCTCGTTTACGTTTATGTTTCTGTATCTACAGGAAGACTTTGAATTCATTGACAATATTTTAGTCCAAGAATCTAATTGAGGAACGAATAATAAACTAATAGTAGTAAGTGTTCAAAAATAATAACTATGATATTTCTCAAAATGAACAAAAAAATCAAAAGTATCAAATGGTGATAGCGCGCTATAAAATTAATATTATTAGGTGAGTGCCTCGTCCCCCCCCCCCCCCCCCCGCCGCACACTATCACCGTCGCACGCGCGCCATTCAATTTGCGCGGGACGGCACACGGTGGCGGCGCATCGTCGGGCCGTGGCGCCCGGCGATTCGCATTTAGCAGGCTAGCAGCTTCGACTTTTCTACGGAACTAAAGTGTAACACGTACCGGTCTACATAAATTAAATTGTTTAGTTCTTGACGCAGTTTAAAACACTTAATACGACACACACTAAGAAGTTCCGAAAATAACTAAAAACTTGATTGAAAAGCACAAAGCACATTTTCACCCATAAGAAAACAAGTTTCAAATGGGGGACCCGCGCCGCTTCTTCATAAATCAATGAAATGCAGAAAACAAAACTCACATAACAATAATTTGTAATAGTCGGTACCGTTGGCGCAGTGACTGAGCGATAGGCTACTGCGTTATGTGTCGCAAATTCGATTCCCGCACAGAAAGATGGAAGTGAGATTTGGATTATTATACCAACAATACTAGCGTAGGAAATGTTTTAAAAAAGAATGAGAAAGGATTGGAAAATTGGAAGTGATTTAAACTGTGGTGAAAATGTTGAAAACAAAAGTTATTGTTAATAAAACTTTCAATTTCAAATTAGATACAATGTAACTGATCGTTAATAAAAATCGTCGAAAACGACGACGACGTTCGTCGTAATTTCGTTCGTTTTCAGTAACCAGCATTTTTTTTGTCTGCATTAAAGTCAATTAAAGTGTGGAAAAATTATAATCCCAATAATATCTCAATTGAATTCGCTAGTAAAACTTTAAGTTTTAAAATAGGTACCTAATGAATGACGTGTCTGTTGTGCCCTGCCTGCTGGCTGCACGGCGCGGCGCGGCGCGGCGCCGCGCGCCGGCGCGCGGCACTTCCTGTGAGTGAGCTCACTCAACGACGCGTGTGTGTGTGTGTGTGTGTAGATGTTTGGTAAAGTACCTAGACACTGCGATAGCCGCGCGCGATCATTGGCGAAACAGCTGATAGGGACTTGGAGCACTTTTGAATTGAATTTACAAAGTAGTTTTACTTACTATGAAGTTTTAAATTTTAATCACATTAATTTAAAATCGTAACTAACGGCACAATAAAATATTTTATTAGTGAAATAACAATATCAAGTACCTACCTAGTTAATTTTAAACTTTTAACATAATTTTGGCGTATTTAAATGTTGTCGTTGTTGTAATAATAACATGCGGATAATTAATTATTGAGTCTGGCTGTTTGTGTGTGTGAGATTTGTGTTTGAAACCTAGTAGGTATAGCAACGTTTAAAATAAACTTAGTATGTACTTACTTACCTACGTGTACTTTAAGAGGTGCTCAAAATGTTCACCTCCTCTCTGTACACACAGCTCAGCGCGGCGCCTATGGTTCACCTTCACATTTTGCAACACAAAAGTACGCGATTTAACCGTCTCAAACGCCGTTATAATCTTTTCTTTTAACTGTTCCCGGCTTTCACTCTCTTGCTCGTAAACTAGTCTTTTAACCTCACCCCACAAAAAAAAGTCCAAGGGCGTCAGGTCAGGCGACCGCGCTGGCCAAGCTACAGGCCCACCGCGACCAATCCAACGTTCACCGAATTTACGATCGAGGAAGGCGCGAACGTCACGCTGGTAGTGAGCCGGTGCTCCGTCATGCTGATAGTACAGCTCGGACTGATAACTCTCAGGCACGTTCTGCAGCTGTTCTTCTACGGAGGTCTCTAACAACCGGAGATAGCGCTCCCCGGTCAGTCTTTCTTCAATAAAGAAGGGACCTATGATACAGCTGTTAACTATGCCTGCCCACACGTTCACTGAGAAACGATTTTGAAAAGTGTGTCTTCGATTTACGTGCGGGTTCTGCCCACGCTGAGCCCACCAATGCTCATTGTGGACATTAAACAGCCCGAGTCGGGTGAACGTTGCCTCGTCTGTCCACAGGATATTTTTATCCAGATTTTGTAATAGCCAATTACAAAATCGGACCCTGGGCGTGTAGTCAGCCAACGCCAACTCCTGCACTTTTTGGAAATGGTAAGGGTGCATTCCAGAGGCGTTTAACAGCTTCCAGACAAAAAACTGGCTGACGTGAAAATGTCGCGCTGCCTGTCTAGTGCTGGCCTGTGGATTTCTCTGGAAGAACCGCTTTATTTGCCGATGCAGGGTTCTCGGGTACACCGGCGCTCTACCACGTGCTTGAGCATGCGGTGGTACGTGGAACGATGCAAAATCCAGCAGGTTTTGCGTGGATCTCAAGATTCGGTCTCGTGATGGAATCTGTGCATCAGGGTAGCGGCGGTGAAACATGAGACGAGTTCGCAGCAAACTGTGTGTTCTATCGTAGAATAAAACCATATCCAGGTATTGCCGGTTCGTGTACACTGCACTACGTGGTCGAGGCATGTTAGCTGTGGTTCACTGCAATCCAATAATTTTTCACCAATTACACGTAATTCACTTGACCGAATAAACACGAAACTGGAGCGGCGCGGATCGCGCCCTGGCGCATGTGGGGGCGGGGGGCGCGGGGGTGAGGGAGCGACGCGCGCGCTTGTAGTTTGTTCTTTTGCCGTATTGGTGGCATTTCTTTTGAAGGACATAATAATATCTACTGAATGAGAGCTAGTACGCTGAGCGTTAGTAATAATAACGCGTAGTAAATTTACTTCTCGTCGAATCTTGATAATTAAATTTTATTTAAGTTTAATTATTAGTATAATTTTTTTTATTTTTTTGTCTTCTTTATTAATTTCGGTCTTTATGTAAGTAAATATCAAGTAATATCACGTTTTTTAAATTATTAATTTAACCATTTTAATATTTGATATTGTTGACTCAAATGAAGCAGTATCATGGTTAGAATACGTGGTTAAAATTTTGCCAATGAATTAAATTTCATTCTGTATAAAGATACAAATGAAGTGCTGTTCGATTTAATGTTTTTTTTTTTAATTGCCGTAATAGTCCAACTTAGGTTTTATAGAAAGAAAAACTGGAAAATTTGCCCGAAAAATCCTTAAAAAAATTCTATGGGATTTTTGTATGAATTATTGTTTGGACAGGACAACGTCTGTCGGGTCAGATAGTAATGAAAACATAGAATATAAGCTTTATTTAACACCATAAGTGTAACATAGATATATTGTGAACGCCATTAATTAATGTATGTTTCCATTCGTGACTGATGATAAGTACCTACTTGGCACTTTCCCATGATCCTTATAATAAGATTGACGCATAAATAAATTATTATTAGATGAACAAGAAAATTAATATCACAATATAATGCTGTTAGTTCCGACAGCGAGAACACAAAGGCATACAATTCCTGACCACAACAGCATAATCTGACAGATTAGTATCACAATACGTCGGTGTATTAGCTTCCCTTTTATTTACAGAATACGTAACCAAGGGGCCTAAAAAGGCCACTTTGGCAGAATAATGAAACAATCTCATCTGTATGACAGTTTTGTATGGAGATTCGTAAAATGCTATAGGTACACACCTCTGCCTAACCCTTCAGGGATTTTTTATTATTATTTATTTATTATAAGTTCAAAGAATGCATATATTAGGTGTGAAACTGTCAAACAGATGAATTGCGTGATATGAATTGTTTTATGATTCTGCCAAAGTGGCCTTTTTAGGCCCCCAGGTCGTAATATCCAAAATTACTATAAACCCTCATATTTAGGGCTGTCAAGAAAGAATAAATGAAATTTTTTTGCAAATCTCAAGTAATCTCCTACTACCTATAATAATATTATAAACCCGAAAGTGAGGATGGATGGATGTTTGTTACTCTTTCGCGCAAAAATTACTGAACGGATTTTGACGAAACTTTACAGTAATATAGCTTAGATATACATCAGAATAACACATAGGATACTTTTCATCGCGATTTGCCCACGGGATCGACACTTATGCGGGTGAAACCGAGAGACGCTGCTAATTTTTAATATAATTTCTAATGTTACGATAATTAAAATGAATAAAAATATATGAAGACGCTTTAGAATTTTCGTGCTCTTATTTCGATACATTTTACTTCCCTGCCGTGGACATCCACAAATTATATCGTCATATAAAAAAAAAAAGCACACACCACTTCTAGCCAAGCGTGCAGGTGAGATTGTCGACCGCATCACCTACTATATAACCTCCTCCTTTTTGGATGTCGGTTAAAAATGAGACAGCGGCTCTCATAGCAAATAACAAAAATCATATTTATGGTAAAATTATTTATTCCATAACTATGATCCAATGCCAACCCATGACAATGTTCTTGCACCGCTAGATTTCATATCTGGATCCCAATGTCCACCTTCTTCTTCTCCTCGTATTGGTACCTACTACAGCCTGACGACAGCTGTTTGATATTATCTCATGCTGTGTCTGATAAGATTAGGGATTCCAAGTTATCGGAATGTCACACAGATAATATTTTAGCATTGTGTTTGCAAATTCCTTCGGTTTGTCCGAAATATTACACACCCCTACCAAGTCATAAGCTTAGATTTGACAACGCATGGCATGGCGAATAATGTTCCCAAATGTTACGTATTGGTCACAAGGCCGAGGACTGACCTTTATATTTATACATTACATGCCAAAAAGTGTTATTTACAACCACCCACTAAATCTGTTATGTTGGATAATAGGATTTGCATGACACGCCGGAATGTTCGGTAGGTTATGATTTGTGGAATGTAAATTCTGCTCCATGGCTTTAATATGCCGAGAGTCAGTGTTCTTTGGTCCATCTGTATCAGTATTCTGCCGCTCTTTCATACTCACATTCACATCTGCTAATCGTGATTTTATGTGTTGTTGTGTGTTTGTAAATGGTACACAACACACACAGTATTTTTCTCACCTTCCCCTTTTTAAACCATCCAAAGGTTAAAAGATCGCTCTTTGCGATAAGACCGCCCATTGTGTCACCCTTTGTAAAATTTCTATATTGATGGCTAAATTTAAAGAAAAATTTGTCACTAGAACCTGCAGTCTCACGTTATAATGATACAGCCCACCTTTATCACGTTGGTCGTTATTTCTTTATGAGGTCTGTGTTTATGTCCTGCCCTGACCATAATGCAGAGTTATATTGTCGCTGTTGTCCCGATGGACATAAACTGCTGAATATTTGTAAACAAGTTTGCAAGTGAGCATAGACAATGTGCTCTTTAGTGCCTCCCTGATTCACTCTGTCCTGTCCTCCCCCCTCCCCCCACTGCAAAACAATTTATTCTCTAGTACCTAAGTCAACCCACATATCGTCGCCGTGCAGTGAAAACCTCGTGAGCGCTTTGCGTCCATGTGACGCATATATTCCTCCCATCTAGTTCTTTTTGTGTTTGGGTTCTTTCTCTGCGTCATGTTTACCGCAATTGTATTTTCTTTCTTTTTTTTGTTTTTATTGCAATTAATGTTATTTTACAGAGGATGAATCAGTGGTAGCCCAGTGGTAACGGCCGCGACTTACGAGTTGCAGGTCGTAGGTTTGAACCCAGAGAGGCGCTTACTTTGTGTAAATTATTTCATCACCATTGCTCTCCAAACGGTGAAGGAAAACATCGCGAGGAAACCGGCATGTCCTAGAACCAAATTCGAAGACATGTGACATCTACCAACCCGCAATGGGCCCGCGTGTTGGATTACGGTCCATTCCCCCTCACAGAGAGGATGCCTGTGTCCCAGCAGTGGGAACATTATAGTCTGATTGTGTACAGGGGATGATAAGATTGAGAGAGTATGACGAAGATATAGAAAAGCTAATGGAAAACATAATAGCAATCTTACCCTACATCACCTTAAATGTTTCATGTATAAGTTAGTAAGAATTTGGAGCAGATAATCTTGAGGTAGATTCATAGCGTGTTTTTGTATTTATTATTTTCGTTCATAACCCGACTTGACCTCACTTTTAGACTGCTGTTAACCTCATTGTAATGTAATATACGTAACCTAATTATGTTCTCAAGGCTAGAGAAAAACAGGGGTATTATTAGGGTAGGGCGTGATTTTGTAGGTGTAACAACAATTATTCTAACTGAACAGACAGCTGTGCTGCTGGGGAGTTGGTGCGCCACATCTTCTCCCCAGCGAAATCACTAGGAGGTGGTGAGTGGTGAAGGGCGGGTGTTTTGGGGGACTGTCTTTTGTAATTTTGACGTTCGAAAAGTGTTGATTCTCAGCCTAGTTTGAATAAATGACTTTTGATTTTGATTAACTCCATATAAAAATCTTCAATTCCCTTTCTCAACCATCGGAAATATTTACATTCACCTGAGATGTACCATCATTTTAGGTAAAGTAATATTAGTCTTCGTCAAACTACTAGACAGTTTTGAGAAGGTATAGCTATAAGTAGTCGCTTTTTGTTATACTTTAAATCCGCCATATTTTCAAGAATAAGTTTTTAATTAAACACGGCCATTTTCAGTGCTAAATTAAAACGGAATGAAAGCATGAATTATTTGTAAAGAGTCAAAATTAAAACATTTTGCTTTCAGGAGTACAAAGAACAGCGAAAGGTACATAAGTAATGAATTCTCTTTTATTTATAATTGCCAACGCGTGCTACTTAACATTTAATCTATTTTTCTCTTATTTTATTCATAAGTGCTTGGCCAGACTGGAACAGCGGGCGCGAGGCGAGGGCGGCGCGGCGTACTCAAACATTTGAGCGTCCATAATGGGCACGCCGACGCGGTGAGCGGCGCGGGCTGCTTGGCGCGGGCAACTCACGCCACCCATAGCTCGTTCATACAATTAGCCGCAGTGAGTGAGCGGGCGGCCCCGCGGGGACCGGGGTTCTCAAACTAGTTCGTGCATTTTTCTAGTAAAAATAAGTCTTCTTCATCCATATTATATTTCGATAAACACTGGATTCGACAACACTCAAATCGAAGCCGCGCTAGACTGCGGACAGGCAGATCGCGCGCGTTCCCGCACCCGCGCCGCTCCCCGTCCCGCGCTGACAGTCTGGCCAAGCACTAACACGTCAAATTGTGCCACCTTTATTTTTATTTAAATGTGTAAGTAGGTATTTCGTTAATTAATATTATGTTAATTATGAGGCCTTGTGGCTAAGTAATAACAGCCGCACGGGTCGATCGATCAGGTTAGACTACGCTTGCCGCGGTTGGTCCGTGGATGGGTGACCATCTTTACATACCTAGACCCCTCCGTGCCCCGGAAAGCACGTTAAGCCGTTGGTCACGGCTGTCGTGGATCTTTGACAGTCGTTACTGGTAGTCAGAAGCCCGAAAGTCTGACAACCAGTCTTACCAAGGGGTATCGTAACGTATTACCCAGTAACTGGATTGTGGAGGTCAGATAGTCAGTCGCTCCATGTAAAATACTGGTATTCAGCTGCATCCGGTTAGACTGGAAGCTGACCCCAACATAGTTGGGAGAAAAGCTAGACAGATGAGATGATGATGTTAATTAAGAGTGGAAGATCCGGAATACACTTTAAAATATAATAAAAATATGTATTATTATGTCCCAGCAGCTTTACCTATAAAAGATTTACAAGCAACGATGTTGAATAAAAGTCCGTGAAAAGGAGCTTATTCTGATATATTAAGCAACATTTTCCTTTTAGAACAGTTCCTGTCATTATTATTAGTATTTTATTCAAATTGGCTACTCTGCTGATACGACAATGTTATTAGATCATGGCGTTCGATTAGGGTAACTAATCTAATGCTGCCATGTTGCCATTTGAATTTAATCGATATCTTTCTATTTGTTTGAACTACCGGTCAGATTAGTTTTTTTTTTGTATTTGATAGCCCAATAATTATAAACCTGATCGATCGACCTGTGCAGCTGTTATTATTTAGCCCCTCTTAAATATAAAACCTATAAAATTTAATATTGATAAGTATAATAGTGTACTCATTGAAAACATGCAAAATATCTCTTGTTTATTATCTCTGTTCATTTTAAAATGATAATAGGCATGCCAGAAGTCATAGTTATTTTAGAGCTATGGACAAATTGAACGCGATCATCAATAATTTTCAGAACAAATTAGATCTAGATCAATGTTCACTGCTATTCACCTAAAACACGGTCTCACAGACCGATATTTCGGAACCCAATTTCAGTACATAAAAAAAAAAAAATATGTTGAATTTATCGTTTCAGGAACTCGGGAATATTATAAATAAGATAAACCCTATTCGTAAACTATTCATTTACGGAGTAACAGTCTTTCATTTTAGGCTCTGAAACAGTAAGATTTTCGTAAGAGTTTACAAAATATCAGCAAAAATAATTATATATGTCTTCTTCTAACAGACAAAAGCAAACTTAAAAATTTAAAAGAAGCTCATGAGGAACATTAAACATGCAACACATTTAAGGCAGAAGTGTCATCATTTCAGTTCAGTACAAAACCATCGAAAATAAACCCTGGATCCTAAACCCGCGTCGGTTCCACAGACCAATTGTCGCCAAATACGGACACGTGCTACTTGCACGAACTCACTTTTTTTGCCCTGGAATAAATGTAGCAACGAATCAGGCAGCTAACAGGAAATACAAAGCCCAGCATTTATTAAAAAAAAAAATTAAAAGAGTATTTTGTCGGTCTTACAGACTAAACCGCAGGTATACTATAGGAAGGTTTAGAAAATGGAGCGTAAAAAGTTTTTCTATGTGGTGTTACGCAAGCCACAAAAGCCACCATACCTATTCGTAAAATTAAGAAGAGTTTTGTCCCAGCTTTTATAGCACATGCCCGAGCCGCCACCAAAAGCCTCCTTTCAATAATAAATTCGGGTTATTCTCCAGGGAGCCCTAAGTCATGGGAACCGTCTTTATGTACGACAGACGGCCCAAAATAGGCTTTATTCTGTTACACAAAACATTATGTGTCGAGACACGGCATTTAGTCACTTTATCTCCTTTTTGAGGACAGGCAGTACTGTAGTAAAAAGCGTTCACTGTGACAAGACTGAAATGGTAACATTTTTATAGGTTGCTTCTCGATTAGAATATACCAACAAATCTGTGGACATGTTCATACATCAATTATGTTTTCCTACATATTTAGCGATACTTTCGCTACGATACTACCACAGGATACTTACTTAGTATGTACGATGAAACCATACACTACCTACAGTTGGTTAATGAGCTTTTTTACCTTAGTTCATGTATATCAGTTGAACAGCTCATACATGATTAGTAGCTATCGCGTGTGCTCCCTCGATCCTTTATATTACTTAACCTTTGGTTCGCTAAATCACTGTTACTGTTAGCCTGCATCATCCCACTGCTGGGCAAAGGCCACTCCCCATGACTTCCAGCTCTTTCGATCCAGGGCCAAAGTAGACCACTGGTCGTATGTTTTGTCCTGCTCGTCCCGCCATCTTCTACGGGGTCTGCCGCGACGCCTTATAGCTGTGTCAGGGCACCACGTGGTGGTTATTTTGGCCCACAGCTCATTGGGCATACGGTAGACGTGGCCAGCGCAGTCCCACTTCAACTTAGCGGCTTTTTGAGCAACCTCAGTAATTTGTGTTTTGGAGCGCAGTATGGTGTTGCGAATTATGGTCTGTCAATTTGACGCCTAGAATACTGCGCTCAATTGCGCTGCTCGTTAAATACATTTATTATATCATAATGGCATTGACTATCTTCTTATCGATATTTTTTATTCGATATCTACATAGGTATGCGATTGCTGTCATTCTGTGATTCATTACGCTTCCATTCCTGACCTTTCATAAAACAGTGCCTATCCATCTATAAAATGTTCTAATGCTGCCATAAGCCATACATTATACCTACTGTGCCATAATTCCGTGTTTTCAAGTTAATTAAGGTTCGTGCAAATTTTAATAGCGTGTAAGCCGGTAATTATTACGCTCGTGATCTCAATATTTTTGCAACACATTTCAATATTATAGTCGTGTAGGATACGCAATTCATTCTCATTATAATTATTATGAAATAATGTGGTAAAGTTATTATTTAATTATAATCTGATGACCTTGCCGTTACTTTTACTTTTATTATAATTTTAATTTTGTTTGGCTATGTTTAAGTCATCATCAGCCACCCCCTGCCAATCTAACCAACTAATTTCTTACATCGCACTTTACACTTTTTATTTTTTATTTTATTGTGTATATTTGTAGCATTTTTTGTGTGCCTTTTAGGCTGTGCTAAATAAATGTATTTTCTTTTCTTTCCATATGCACAATGTATTTTTCAAAAACTGTGGAAGAATTTCGAATTTAACCTGCAATTTGAATAAGCATTCTTGAAAGTAAGTCTCGGGAGACTTCAATAACTTACATGAAGGGATTCCTCCGATCTAAAGTTTACGAGCGTTTACGCCGTACGGCATTTCATACAAACTTTCAAGCCGTTGTTTTTCGAAATGAATGAACCGATTTTAATGAAACTTCATACACATAAGCATACAAAGGTCTAAAAAGTTAGCAGAGAACATTTTCGAAAAATTGTGTTAAGTACAGCCAAATTAGACCGATTTTAAAGTTTCCATAGAAACAGAGATTTCCAGTTATCTTTTTTTAAATAAGATATTTCGAAAATGTTCTCTGCTAACTTTTTAGACCTTTGTATGCTGCTTATGCGTATGAAGTTTCATTAAAATCGGTTCATTCATTTCGAAAAACAACGACTTGAAAGTTTGTATGAAATGCCGTACAGCGTAAACGCTCTTAAGCTTCTTTCATACATACGATTCTAAAATACTTTAGTCTTAAATAATACGTGTTTGCAGCCACCAACACTTTTCCTCCTGAGAGCCACCGATCTGTACATATCGCTCATTTGGAGAAACATCGACGTAAATGTATTTTTTCCCAAAAATGAGGTACATTAATGCCAACGCACCTAGAAAGCGTATTTACGTTAGGAAAGCAGACTTAAAAAAAAAGTAGCAGTTACGTCGATGTTTCTCCAAATGAGCGATATAATAAAATAGTAACGAAGTCAAATAAAATGTAATAAATCCATAGTACCTAAGGGGCAATTCTCGTTATTTTAAGAACGTTCACAGTCTGATCTCAGTCTCAATCTGTCAAAAATCCCTCTAATTTCCCTACATTTTGACAAGTTTTTGACATTTGTTTGTCGCCGAGATGAGACTGCGACTAGATTTTGAACGTTTTAAATTACAAGAATTGGCATTCAGGTTCCGCGTCGATGTCCTTGTCAGTCTGTATAACAATGATAATGCACCTATTCTAATATACCAAATATTGCAGCGGCTTACGTGATTTCTTAATCTTTGTATCCATATCTTAATTTATTTGTTTATTAATTAAGCAGTTTATTATACACCACATAAAATAAAGGAGAGATATTTTGGCCTGTCATAGTTTTAGCCGAAAGTCGTCCATTGTTGAACTAATTTTGTAACCATATCACTAAATATGTTCTGTATTGTTACAGCGCCAGTCGCACTTGCCAGGCGGAGGGCGCGGCCGAGCAAGACTCGTCGCAGCCCGTCGACCTGCCCCGTACTCGAGATGGAGAGATCGACTACGATGGTAAGCATACACCACACAATCAATATTAAAAGTTATTTATTCAAATTACGCTGAGCATCAGCACTTTTTGAACGTCAAAATTACACAAGACAATCCCCCTAAATGGGCATTTTGCACGCACTAGGAACTAGTGAATGGTGGAAGAAGAATTAATTAAATGAGATTACAGGTAAATCATGTCCTGTAATGTTACATTGTGATAACCAAAGTGCTCTGAAATTGGCAACAAGTCACCAATCACTAAATAGAACTAAGCAAATTGATGTACGGCATCATTATGTCAAAGATGCTATAAAAAATAATTTAATTGAAGTTATGTATATCTCAACGCATGATATGCCTGCTGATTTATTAACAAAAGGCTTATTGCCAAATAAATATAAATTCTTAGAAATGATAGGTCTTGTCCCCAATTAAAATTTAAGCTAAAAATTTTCATGTATAAAATATTTATACACTTAGCAAGATTCACTGGCGATTTTCTCGTGGAATATAATTGCAACTTTGAGACAAGACCTATATCACGCTAATAATTTAGATTTGTCTAAAGGGCCACTGCGAGTTGGCTTCGTCCCCTGGTACGCCTTTCAAAGGTCCGGGACTCCAGGGTCCCGAGATATGTCAAAGACAAATAAACAGTAATAATAATAATAATATAGTCATAGACTTATAAACAAAGATGGACTCCGCGCCACGCATATCGAAAGTGAAGCACCGTCTATGTGTGCATGATTGACGATTGACCCTGTCGTGTCATCGTGTCACGTAATGGCGGCCGGTCGGCATACTATGATGTAAATGTGAGCGTGAGGCGTGTTTGTACAAACGGTCCGGCCGGCATACTTGCTGTGCTTCACTTTCGAAATGCGTGACACTAAGTCCATCTTTTTTTATAAGTCTATGAGTATAATATAGGTTCCAAAATTGTATGTTCGTAACAACGTAAAATTACAATCAATACTGCAGATGAAAATCGTTTTTAAAAGTTGCTCAGCTCTGCGTATAGATATTAAACTTTATTTTCATCGCTTCTGGGGTGAGGTAATTAGATTTTTCTGTGCACGCTGCTGTGAAAATTTGAGTTATAAATAGCCTCCACGAGTGAAGATAGGTACTGAAGTAGTATGTCCGGCGCAGCCTTAAAAGTTAGCCTCATCGCGACATGAGCTATTTCAGTACTTTCTATACATGCCGAAGGAAAAAGACACTCAAATACACACATCAACACAATCTAGGGATATTTTAGTTATTGATTATTGAAAAGAAACTACTTACAAAATCTTATAACATACTTACATAAATGAAAATGCGCGCAGTACTTTACACTCTAATAGGAAAGTAAATAAAAATCAAACTTTTTTTTATTATTTGAATTTAGAATACAGAAGAGATATTATTATTATGTGCCAGAAACAAACTGACGTTTAAATTAAATCTTTTTATATGGCCAGTACTTTTAAAATTATTGTACTAAACAAATATTCCTAGACAGGGTTGATGTGTGTAGTTTCCAATAGTAGCGATATATAAATTTGAATTAGTCCCTCAACTACCATTCTCGTTATGTCTACTTGAGTTTTCTTGGTTTCATTACCTATCGTCCAGAGAAAAAGAAAATAGTGAGTAAGCAGCCCCACTAGCTACCACCTTGCTGATTGGTTAATATTTTCACCACGATACGCAGCTAATAGCAGTTCTCATAAGAATAACAGCCGCTCGGGTCGATCGATCAGGTTAAGCTACGCTTGCCTCGGTCGGTCTGGGGATGGGTGGGTCTTTACGTTCCGAGACCCCTCCGTGTCTCGGAAAGCACGTTAAGCTATTGCTTCCGGCTGTCATTCCTGGATCTTTGACAGTCGTTACGGGTAGCCAGAAGCCCAAATGGCTGACAACCAGTCTTACCAAGGGGTATCCTGTTACCCAGTAACTGGGTTGTCGAGGTCAAATAGGCAGTGGCTCTACGTAAAATACTGCTATTCAGCTGCATCCGGTTAGACTAGAAGTCAACCCCAAAAATAATTGGGGAAAGGCTAGGCAGATGATGACGCAGCTATTCTCGTATAGCTTCTCAAGCTATTTTAATAGTTTCTTGTGTCTTTCTAAACTAAAATTAATAAAACAAGTCATAACAGTCCTGTTACAGCTCATGCTCATACGCACGTACATCAAACATTTTTAAAGAAAACAATATGACACTATACTTACGTTATTCCCCTCACGATTGTTGTAAAAGGAATATCCTCTGACACACGCTTGTACAGTGAGTTCGTGGGGCTTCTTGAGATTAGCATACAATGTGCAAGACGGGGCTTACTGGCGATATTGTCGTGCGCATACGCATACTAACGTGTCAGCCTTAAATGTCCACTTAATAGTCTTAATGATATATGTTTTTAATGAAAAAGTCCGTTGCTACTTCCAGTCTAACTGGATGCAACTGAATATTTTTTATTTGGACTGCGTATCTGACTTCCTCAAGTCAGCTATCAGGTAGCACCATACTCCTTGGTTAGACGTCGATATCAATCGTTGATAAAAAAGTTCTATTAGATACCTACCTAATCTGCGTCCGCGATTTATTAGCCAAACATGTAAACAAAACAATAACTTTAATTACTACACAATAAAGTTCAGTTTACCCTAAAACTTAATTTTTTTTTTTCAATTGTGCTAGTCACTCTGAAATCAACTTAATTACCACTAAAATAAAGTTCATAATTGTTTAACTTGAAATAACATTAATTAGAAACATACATTTGAATAGACCTTACTTATATGCCAGCTTCCATTGTTTTCTTCCAGAACGCATCTTTGGTTGGCTACCAAACAAGCGTCTGGTGCAATTCTTCGGGCCAAAATAGCATCCTACAGTTCGGATATGTGTTCACTAAACAGCAATAAGCATTAAAATAGCATGTATTACCTACATGGGACAACTGAGTACTGGTTATCGAATCTGTATTGAGTCTGGAAAACCTTCATTCAATATAGCCATGATAGTTAACATAACCGTCACTACATCGCTCTTGAGGCTTTATAGCCCCTATGGGTATACGGCCGTTAAATAAACAGTCCCCCCATACATACATACTAGGGTTAGCCCCAATATTCGTTTTATGTTCGATTTTCATCAGGTTTACCGAACATTCGTATTCGGCCGGTTATTCGGAAAAAATGCCGAACATTCTACCGAATAATATTGTATTAAAAAGTTGCCTCTAGTAAAGCATAAATGAAGTAAAAAGCACAATTACATAATTGTATCCGTATCAACTGTCTATGTAAAGAGATAAATTGTATATAATAACTAGCTGCGCCCCGCGGTTTCACCCGCGTAAGTTTTCCCTTATCACTTAGGGGGATGAAAAATAGATATTGGCCGATTCTCATAGATACCGGATAAGCACAAAAAATTTCATCAAAATCGGTCAAGCCGTTTCGGAGGAGTATGGCAACGAAAACTGTGACACGAGAATTTTATATATTAGATGGGCTGAAGGTTCGAGAAGCACTGAATTTTTGAGATGGACGATAAAGCGTGCCAAATCCTGCCGAATATTCTGTTCGTTACACTATTAACAGTGGGTATGTGCGGACATCGAACTACTGGGGTTGGATTCTGGAACTTGTACATTTTTAAGCGAGGCGAACGGATCAAAGCGCTGGCTAGATCATTGTATTAACCGAACATTCTACAGATTATTCTTATATTTGGTAAAATCCCTATTCGGCCCATCACTAATACCTACACTGACAGTTACTCGATGTAAAACTATAAAATTCGATCCAAGCGAGCAAGCCTCTCCCAGTCTGTGGCACAGTTCCAACTATAACAGAGGCGGGTGTGCTAAAGGACTCGACATGCTTTTATGTCAACTGAAAATCATACTGGGCTAGTCATTTTGTGGATAAGACTGGGTTGATTAGTCTAGCACTGTGGTCTAGTTTACCAAGTCGGCAGGATTAGTTTAAGGCGACTACATGACCTAAAACGCGGTCACTATCGGACTGCATAGAAAAGAAAGAGATGCGCGATGACACAACGCTGGTAATTTATTGCAAAATATGAAACAATCAGCTATTGTTGCTTTATCAAACACCAAACAAATAAAAACCGTATACTAAAATTCGGGGAATTAAATTGTCTTTTATATGGTGAAAGTTTTATGAAAATACACCCAATAGTGTTTGCGTGATTATCATTTTTATGTCCGCGGTAGACATTACTTTACAAATTAATTACACTATGTTAAAAAAATATTATAGCAAATATTCACATATCAAATTACGAAGCAAATGGTCTAGTATAACATTTATTTTTTTCAATGAAAACAGTCCGGTTGATTAGACGTGATGTTGAATTTAAAATCATTAGAAGTCGTATATCTGCGCCTTAATATGCTTTAATTTAGATTGGGGTGGGAACAAAGCAAAGATTGTTTTTTTTTTAAAGCTTTTAATGTCATATTTCACATTGAAAACTGTCAGCGGCCGTGATATCATGTCGAACGTTCCATAAAATAAACCGCGCTATAAACAGGAGACGTGCTTTCATTTCAGCATGAAATTAAAGAGCATCTTGTTTCCTAAACCGAATAACCTCATTTCTTTTGCAGCGTTGTATGAAGATGAATCTGACAGCGACCTCGGCTCGATGGAGAACCACGGCTCCGTGGTTACCCATCTCCTGTCGCAGGTCAAGATCGGAATGGATCTCACAAAGGTAAACAAATACTTTTTACCATACTCTTTTTGTTATCCCCTTTTTTTCGTCAGTTCGGAGGGTTTTGTCGGACTCCTACCGACTAAAACTCCACTTTTCCTTCTTTTTTTTTAAGGATGGGAAATCATCAAATGACCCCTCCCGCTCTGGGTGAGGGAGTGTCACTCTTACTGACTAAAACCCATCCGTGTTCCTTCATTAGCCCTTTATGTTCCGGGGTAGCGGTAACCCTTTCGGACAATCCCGCTGCCCTCCTTCTACTACCATGAGTCGGGGTCCCGGGAGATACTTGCACATTCGCCGCACCCCCGTCTATCAGTCTGCCATGCCTAGCGAGAACGAGTTCTCGAACTAGCCCACAATTGGTGATAGCTATCACCAATTGCGGGCGATCCCACGACATCGAAACTCGGTAGGTGCCAAGATGTCAGTCCACAATGAGTTTGCTTCGAAAACAAATAGTCAACTTTAATGAGCATTTAAACGTTACAGATTAGCATATCAGTTACCGTAGGAGGTATAAAAGGCAATTTAAGTTCATGTCAAATCTCATTTTAACTTATAAGTTTGATCCGAGGCCCTGAGCACGAACGTAACGTATAGTCAAACGATTTTTAATGAAAAATACAACTATCCTATAGCATTTAAAAAAACTTAAACCAAATACTTGACCGCAGATTTCCTGATAATAGATTTTACTAGGCTTCCAAAAACCATAAGATATTCACGTGTATCATAATCAGCCTTTAATGTTCCCACTGCTGGGACACAGGCCTCCTCTCTGTGAAAGGGACTGGGCCGTAATCCACCACGCGGGCCCAGTGCGGGTTGGAGGATGTCACGTCTTCGAATTTTTGGTTCTATGACATGCCGGTTTCCTCACGATGTTTTCCTTCACCGTTTTGAGAGCAGTGGTGATGGAATAATTTACACAAAGTAAAGCGCCTGTCTGGGTTCGAACCTACGACCTACAACTCGTAAGTTGCGGCCTATACCACTGGGCCACCACTGACCACTGCAACTATTATTCACATATTCACGTGTATAGAAAGTCAAATACAAACAAATATAAAAAGGTACTTGTAATTCGAACCGGTTCATATACGTTGATTGGATTACAGCATAATACACTTTCAGGGCTAAGCATTCACTTCAGTGACTGACCCTATCGTAATTTAAGCATAAAATATACCTACAAAATATGTTGGTATATTTTAATGCTTTAATTATACCTACATTTTTTTTCTGTCCCACTTCTGTGCAAATGTCTCCCCCAAATCCTTCCAGGAACTCATTTCCCGCGCCACCTCGAACCAGCCCTCGCAGTACGCGTCCAGATCATCTCCCCATCATTTTCTGAGCCGACCTCGGCGACGCCGTCCTTCTTCAGGCACCAGGCACTTTTGCCCAGCAGTCATCGTGCATGCGGTAGATGTGACCTCTCCAGTCCCATTTTTTATTTATTTATTATTTAATCCAAAATTTTACAGTTTTATTTTAGCATACCACCTGCTACACTGCAAAGCAATTTGTCGGCCTGACAGCCTTCTTTCCTATATCCAGTATGCCTGTTCCGTATTCTGTCCTGTCTTTTAACACCTACATGTTATGTAGGTACACCTGTAGTCCTATTCTGAAGTCTTTGATCTACACTAAAGTGATAGAGAACTAGTTTTATTGTTTAAGTAAATTATCGCGTATTTGCACTTAAGTAAAGTGATTTTTAGAAACTTTCGATTCAGCATCCTTCCCAAAACAAAAAAAAACCAAAATTTCGAAGACCTGTGTGTGACATCTACCAACCCGCACTACTACTCTCACCGAGAGAAAGCCTGTTTCCCAGCAGTGGGAAAATTATACGCTGATTGTGTTGTGTTGTCAAAAAGAGGGTAGGTCTGGTCAAGAGGATTGGGCAACGTAATAGTGATACAATTATCTGTTACAGGTTGTGCTGCCGACGTTCATCTTGGAGAGGCGATCGCTTCTAGAGATGTACGCAGACTCCTTTGCACATCCGGACCAGTTTGTAAAGTGAGTTATTATTTACCTTATCTAACTTTATCAACCATTGAAGAACACACACACACAACACAACATTACATAACACACACTGAGAACAAACACACAACACACACTCAAAACAACACAATGTTTAACACACTACGTTTGAGAAATATCATTATTATTATGTCGATTACGATAAAGGTTCATGTCTTTGAAGTTTTGCCAGCTAATTTAAAGAAACATTGTGTTAGTTTCCTGTTTTAGAACCGCCAATATTCTAGGGCCGAGAGAAGAAACGTTACTTAGCACATACTCTGGCTAAGCATTATTGCTGTCACTCTCGCAAAACTGTCAAACTATAAGCCCAGAGAGACTGGAACATATCAAGCCAATGCTAAGTAAGGTTCATAAAATGACAACCTAAGATCACTAAGGATCTCATAAATAATCAATACAATACATTACCCCTTTCATCTTGTAGGATAGTAGACCAACCAACGCCTCGCGACCGCATGGTACAAGTAGTGCGGTGGTACCTGAGTTCGTACCACGCAGGCCGCAAGTCACAGGTGGCCAAGAAACCGTACAACCCCATCCTGGGAGAGGTTTTCAGATGCCACTGGGACATGGACGGAGCGCCCGCTGAGAGTAATAACGCTAATATTGAGAAGGTAAGCTTTAAAACTGACTATAAAACTTGTAGATGTATGAGGAACAGAGTGAAAAGTTCTTCATACTCCATACCCGGACCGGATAGACCGCATGGGGGTTGCGTCTGGTGAGCTAGGTACTGCCTGACAGTTGATGTCGGAATTTTGTAAATAGGTATCAAAATCAGTTTTCACTGCGATATTAAGAGCGTTTACGCCGTACGGCATTTCATACAAACTTTCAAGCCCTTGTTTAATGAAACTTCATACGCATAAGCAGGATACAAAGGTCTAAAAAGTTACTTGAGAATATTTTCGATAAATATCGTTACAGCCAAATTAGACCGATTTTAAAGTTTCCATAGAAACAAATTTCCAGTTATCTATTTTTAAATAAGACATTTCGAAAATGTTCTTAAGTAACTTTTTAGACCTTTGTATCCTGCTTATGCGTATGAAGTTTCATTTAAATCGGTTCATTCATTTCGAAAAACAAGGGCTTGAAAGTTTGTATGAAATGCCGTACGGCGTAAACGCTCCTAAGAGCGAGCTCTGCTTATCACTGCAGAGTGCAGATCTTTAGCGTAAGAAAATTGCTGTCTTCTTCTGCTATAAGCCCCATCATAGTTAGATTTCCGACTTCGACCAACAGAAGCCAGACCAGAAGCCTTCAGAAGTCGACCTTTTTTTTTTTTTTTTTCTTGCTCTGGGTGGAGCGGAAGGGAGTGTCAGACTCTTACTGACTAAAACCCATCCGTGTTCCTTCCTTAGCCCTTTATATTCCGGGGCAGCGGTAACCCTTTCGGACAATCCCGCTGCCCAATCAGAAGTCGACCTCATTCAAAAACTTTAATTTTATTTATTCTTTGTCACAGCAAGAAGTAGGCGACGGGCCCGTCCCTTGGTGCACACCAGACCAGCTGTCCTTCGTAGCCGAACAAGTGTCCCACCATCCCCCAATATCAGCCTTCTACGCCGAACACGTGAACAAGCGCATCCAGTTCGAGGCCTGGGTGTGGACTAAAAGCAAGTTCTTGGGCCTGTCCATCGGGGTGCACAATATCGGCAAGGGAACCGTCACGCTGTTAGACACCGGAGAAGAGTATACGTTTACATTCCCTAATGGATATGGCAGGTGAGTTTCTTTTTATTCAGATACAAGCTGCGCCCCCGGTTTTACCCTCATACGTCTCGATCCCGTGGGAATATCGAGATAAATAGTATCATGTCCTTATCCAGGTCATGGTCCATCTATTTGCCAAATTTCATCCAAATCCCTTCAGCCGTTTTAGCGTAAAAAAAATCTGTTAACAACATTTGGAAAATCTTATCCTATGCATCATGAAAATATAAATGAAATTTAAAAAAAAACAGTGGCACTCCGCTGGGAGTGCCGACAGAAGTGAAAACAAAACACAAACAGAATACTTTGCCATCACTCACTGACATATTGGATATATATTAAAACCAAGTACATTCCGAGGATAGCCGAACACATCCGAATGTAGCGCGGTGTTGGTAACAGTGTCGCGAGTTCAATGTTTTTTTCCATCTCAAAAAGTGCCCAACGCGCCTAAAGAAGTTTTCACTTCAATAATCGTTATCTAAGTTAATGATCTCACATTTAAAGTTCTTGTGTAAAATTTAATGCTTCTAGACACAGCGTTTTAAGGTGTACGTTGTGTGTCTGTTCAGTAGATTTTAAAATCATCGTTGTTTCAACCCACAGATCAATACTAACAGTCCCCTGGATAGAATTGGGCGGTTCAGTGTGCATAGAGTGTGTCCAAACGGGCCACAAAGCGAACATCGAGTTCCTCACGAAACCGTTCTATGGCGGCAAGAAACATCGGGTCACCTGCGAAATATTCGCCGGAGTGGACAAGAAACCTTATTACACTGCCCAGGGAGAATGGAATTCTAGAATGGATGGAAGATGGACTGAGTCTGGGGTAAGTAACATAAGAAAATAGTCCGCCCCAGGCCATGGCAACCAATCTCAACGGAGACTAGCCTTCCCCATGGACCCCATGCTCAGTTTCCGACCAATAGATCAACAAGACGGCTCTGTTTAGCAAAAGTTTAAAATAAAAAGGATTGTACCTAGATAGAAGAAGACAAATCAAAGTTTAATTATACGTTTCTTTTATGACAGCGGTCAGAAGTCCTATTCGAAGTATCAAAGATGAAGCCGCGGCGCAAGCGCGTGGCGCCGGTGTGCCGGCAGCAGGCGCACGAGTCGCGGCGCGTGTGGCGCCACGTCACGTGCGCCCTGCGCGCCGCCGCCTGCGACGCCGCCACCGCCGCCAAGCGCGGCGTGGAGCAGGCGCAGCGGGACGCCGCGAAGACCAGGGAGGCCAGCGGGGAGAAGTGGGCCACGCTGGTACGTTACATCCACGGGAATACACTTCTTTTCCCGGATCGGTCCGAACTAGTAGTTCATACCGTGGCCGGTTACATCTTTCTTCTCTCTCGTGTAACGAAATGTGCCACGTGACGCGTCCATTTTATTAAGAGTAAAATTTTAATTTCACTCTTAATTGTCGTCCAATTATCTAATCTTAAAAATAAAAATTCACGAGATGTAATCGAACATCATTTTCGTTACAGCTGTTCAACCCCAAAGGCGAAGACGGATGGGAGTACACAACGCCCCTCAGAAAGCGCCTCAGCCCAGCTACCGCCAAGTCAACACCCCAACATAAAAACGGAGAAACCGCCGAAAACACTAGATAATCTACTCACCAAACAATCTTGGACAATTTAAATAAGGTAGAAATTCCTTTGTCACAGCAAAACGGACCTTGTAGGGTAGGACAATGTTCACAGTGACGCACTGTTCTAACGGCACCACTCTTCGGCTATGTTCGGGAATCTTCGGTCGGAAGAGACAACAGTATCTCTTCGTACTTAAAAATAAAGCCGAATGATGGCGGAAGTGTGGTGTCGTATGTTTTAGAAATCGGGAAAGTTGGACCGTTAAGTCACTTTTGCCATAATTTTACGGTTTTGGATGTCGCGCATGCATCTCGACTTAGATTTTTTTATTGATATATTTTTTTATAATTGTCTCCTTTGAATTGAAACCAAGAAAGGTTTCTTCACTATGAAAGCCTTGTCACTATGAGAATCACGCAATGCAATTTATTAAAATATAAATATTAGGGCATAATGCAAAAGAATTTTCAGAGACAATGTTTAAAACTTGTAGTTGACTGCGGGCACAGCTTACTCATTTATTTGAAACTTATTGCTAAGTTTATTATAATTTACAAGGTTATGAAGTTATTTCCTATTTTTTCTATAAAATTCAAAAGCATTTATAAAATTACTTGTACGGCCACATAACACAATATTGAATATTAACATTCACATTGCTATGGTCCGATTTGTAGATTCATGTATTTCCCTAAGCAACCATTGATGCGCAGCACGGTAGCAACGTTTTACAGTAACGCGCAACGCCTTGTTGTTGCACAGTAAATGTTGAGCGTTGTTTTGCGCAAAATGTTTGACAATGATAATAAATACACAATTTGTATACTCGTCATCTGCCTAGCCTTTTCCCAACTATGTTGGGGTCGGCTTCTAGTCTAACCGGATGCAGCTGAATACCAGTATTTTACATAGAGCGACTGCCTACCTGACCCCCACAACCCAGTTACTGGGTAATACGATACCCCTGATAAGGCTGGTTGTCAGACTTTCGGGCAATCGTTACGTCGTTAGTTTGACTGTCAAATATCCACGAATGACTAACGTATTAACGTGCTTTCCGAGGTACGGAGGGGTCTCGGTATGTTATGATGGTCACCCATTCACATACCATGCAAGCGTAGCTTAACCTGATCGATCGACCTGTGCGGCTGTTATTATTTAGCCACGGGCCCCTCACAGTTTGTATATTGAGGACGAAAAATTAACGGCATATCGCACTAGCGTTCGTCCTTCCATCTTTCACTTTTTTTTTTATTATTTGAAAGAAGGTAGCTGACTTTTAACTGGATGTGAAAAGCTGTGTAGTTTTGTTACTCAATAGTGAAATTACTGTGTACAGGAGCTGTTTTACGAAGTATTAATGCCATCATAAATCCAGTGCGAAAAAGGGATAGTGCTATCGATCATGTATAGCTCCGACTCTCTCTAACACTGGAATTAAACCGTCATAATGCGTCACCAGCTAAGTGAAATGCCACAGACTGAATTGATTTGTCGCATTACATGTATGGTTATGCTGACGGCCATCTTACATTATATCAATATTTATACGTGAATAAGACCCAAAACGGTGAAGGAAAACATCGTGAAGAAACCGGCATGTTCTAGAATCAAAAATTCGAAGACATATGACATCCGCCAGCCTGCACTTAGCCCGCGTGGTGGATTACGGCCCACTCCCTCTCACAGAGAGGAGGCCTATGTCCCAGCAGTGGGAACATTATAGGCTGATTATGCTAAGACCTAAAATCGTGGCAAATTATTGTGAATGTTTAGAAAAATACTTAACTTAAAGTTATGTGGTCGCATGGGCCTTTTGCCCAAATACAGCTAGAAATGTATCGACTAAACGATAATCGATTGATTTGCCTAAAAAGCGAGACGTGAATGAAAACTTATGAACTATTTATAAATGATTTAGTTGGTGTTTTCTTATCGTTTCTGCACAAGAACAAAAATATGCACTAATCAGTAGTCATTGTCAATTAAATATTGGTGAATAGTCGGGAAAATTGTATCGACTAAAACACTGATATTGAGCCGCGTTTGTTCAACCTACGAATCGAACCCATAAAGCTTTAGTGAAGTAGAGGAGTCAAAAATATCGACTATCGATATAGTCGATACATTTTCAAAATATCAGCATGCGCGACACTATTTTATAAGTTTTATTTTATAATTCATATTTTCTTGTAAATTCTCAATCTTATTATGGCCTATGATAGATGATTCAGCAATAATACTTGTAAATAATGTTATATTTCAAATTGCAACGCTTATGTAAATTCTGTTCGATTCGAACACGCGATGGGCACCGTATGAGCCACGCATGGACTTAGAAATAAAATAAAAAAATAGATACGTTTTGGTCGAAGTACGGTAGTGTAAAAGTCGCGAATTTAATGAGTATTATGAAAGAAATGTTATTATAGTGAATAGTTGGTTTTAGTCGGCAGCTGTAGCGTTGTGAGAACTAAGATAATATGGTTAAACTAATTTGTAAAATATTACAAGTTTTCAAATAAGAATTCTCTTTGGTCACCATTGAATTTTTGCGTAAACACAAGTAAAATGTCATTTGTATTCATGTTTTAATGCAATTGATAAGTCAGTCGATTTAAATCGCCGTAGAACTCATTTGTGAAACATTTTATGGAAAAGCTTTCTATATTTCTTCGTTATCTTCTGAAACATATTCGTGAAACAGCTAATGATGCCTCATGCAAAACTTTTTCATACAATAATCTTCGAAAGTCCATTTAGATTCTTTTACTTTTTATATGCTACTGTAGTTTGCATGTAGTGCAAATAATTACATATATTATTGTTAGTAATATCCCGATATCTATGATTTTTGTAAATGTATTAACCCTAGAGTATAAAGTAAATGGAGTGCTGATACGTTGCGGGACGAAACATCCTCATTATTGATTAGCAACTGAAATCAGTGTGTATTTGTGTCGATCGTACAATCGCTCATTCCATTTACTTATTACTCCGTGTCAGACAGTGAACAATGTGTTACATATCTATATGGTAAATATAATTTATATAATTCTACAGTAATTTTACCTCTGATTTTGTATCACTGTCCAAATCACAGTGATCTTTATTCTCATTCTAATAAAGTTGATGTTGGGTTCCTGCCATTGACAAATCTGTCAAAATGATTGTGATCTTTATTGTCGTCAAAATAAGGTTGCTGTTAGGTTGTTGCTGTCAGACGTAAAATAACTGTGAACGGACTATACCAAGGACCTTTTGGTACTTGAATGACGTCAACGTCGCTGTTGGTAAATATTTGTGAAAATATATATTGAAAAAACAAGATGGCGGCTTTAGTTCCGATTTTGGCCACCCGCCAAAAGATAGGTGTAGCAAAACAGGTGGTGGTAATAATTTACACTATATCCCCCTTACTAATAAACGTAGTATAGCGTCTGTATAGTTACACAGCGCTTAGTCTTCTTTTTCGAAAGTCAAATTACTGACGACTGAAAGAGAGAAATCGGTGTGTAACTATTTATTTCAAATAATACGTTTATTAGTGAGGAGGTAAGGAAAAGGAGGAGGTCCCATAGCTAGACATAAGCCTTCCTAAACTCGTCTACCATTCTGGATAGTTTTAACGACGCGGTTTTTTTGGGATATTACTAAACCTTTTACTTTAACACTCTCAGGTCTCGACGTTTCTGCGATGTCCACGGGACTCTAAACTTCACCTAACGTTAGTCAGTAGGTGCTCACATTTCTAAGTCCACTGTACGTCGGTTCACTTGTAATAATTAGCTAAAAGACTGACAATGTGAACGAAATCAAACGGAATCGACGGTCACGTGCAAAATTATGATTAATTATGAATTATTCAATCACATAGACTTATTTAATTACATAGTTATAACTACCATGTTGTATATTTAAATAAAAAATTAAATTGTTTTATGTGTTTCGTTTTTACTTCTAGTTTTTATTCCTTAATAATAAATTTATCCTAATATTATAAATTCGAAAGTAACGCTGTCTGTTTTTCGAAATGTCTCATTTAAAAAAAGATAACTGGAAATCTCTGTTTCTATGGAAACGTTAAAATCGGTCTAATTTGGCAGTAACACAATTTTTCGAAAATGTTCTCTGCTAACTTTTTAGACCTTTATATCCTGCTTATGCGTATAAAGTTTCGTTAAAATCCGTTGATTCATTTCGAAAAACAAGGGCTTGAAAGTTTGTATGAAATGCCGTACGGCGTAAACGCTCTTAAAGAAATATTTCAAAAAGTTGATAGTTGCCCCATCTGCAAAGCGCCTTCGTGTTATCAGTAGTCAACACGGCATTGGGCAAAAAAGCATCTTGTATCAATATGGGAAATTAAATAAAAATAAATCAGTTTCAAGTTGAATATAATTCGCAATGAAAAAAAAATTGGTCCAAGAAAATATTTGATATAAACAAAATTAAACAATTTGTAGAATGACTCAATATCTTCAATGGACTCGAAGACTTTTGAATCGAGTTCATCTTGGCACGCCTTCTTCCCAGATTTTATTTTCTCGATCCTGAAATAAGTATAAACTTAGTTATTTCAGGCCTTTTTTTTCTCTTTTGTTATAACGTTGGAACCGGCGGGCGTCGACGGCTGCAGTTGCCTGCCGTTGACGCGTGTCGCTCGTGTGTGTGTACACTTCCTTACTCTTATAATCTACATTCATACTCAAAACTTTGACTGTGGATGGCTCTTATAGCCAAAGGATTGTATACAAACAAATTAATTATTGTTGACATAGGTATACATATTTTTGAGGCTGACTGTACATTTGTAGGTAATATACGTACACACGGCTACACATCAAGCTATACATTTCCAGCTTTAGCTGATCTCGCATTGTATAAGTTTTTCGTACATTCAGAAGTCAGCTTATACTGTTTATGTATAGTTTGATGTGCAGCCGTGCGTACCAAAGAAAGACTTCTTCTCGCACGGCGTGCCCTTAACTAGGGTAGCAGTGGGTGCAGTCAGGACCCTGAAGTTGACCTCATTGAAGTCCATGGATTCGTACAGGAACCGCGACTGTCTGTCACTCAGGATCCAGAGGTTGCCTTCTCTGTCTGCCTGGAATTGAAAGGATTTATCGGTAAGGGTTAAGTTTACCATTATTATTATTAAGGCGACGCCGACCGCATAGTGGCGCCTTCGTCGTTTCTTTGATTATTTCTTTTATTTTTGAATGAAAATGCAGAAAAAAATCACGTTAAGTTGTGCTCCACAAGATTATCCGTTAATATTATTACAAACGGTAGTTTTACATTGTTTAGTTTTATTATAATCATTAAAACGGATATTAGTGGCCACTATTTTCCGTAAAATAAAAGAAATAACCAAACAAACGATGAGGGCGCCACTGCGCGGTCGGGGTTTGGTCGGCGCCGTTTTAAGCCTCTAGCCTCCATGAAACCTGCCTGTCGTTTTCCTATTAATTGTCACCTGTAGCCGGTACTGTCGCTGTACTGTACTGTTTTTGCTTACAGAGACTGTTTGACTCGGTAAGTAAAACCTAACGGCTATTTGACGTTATCAAAATTATACATGAATTAATACTTATTTAAAAGACGTTACTTACAAAAAAGACAATTTGAAAAAAAAAATGGAAAATGGACAAGTTACACGCTTTTATTCTATCTTTGTTACGCATCATTGTACCTACTCAATAGCGCTTGTATTGTGACGTCAGATCGCAGTAGTGCTGTCTCTGTCTAACATAGACTTTAACGTATACAACGTCGCCATTTTTAAGATACCTATTTGAACAATGATTTTTAGTGTGGCTTATTTTTTTAAATGGGTACTCTATTCATGCCACCAAGCCCTTACATAGACAAGAAAAACTTTATAAACAACAACAACACACTCACACGCATGTTTTTTTTTAACATTTATTTTCAAAGCATCATCGGTAATAAAAAGTAAAATTTGTACCTTGACGTCATTCGGAAATTCCATTATATTGCAGTCACTGAGGATCAAAGGAGTGTTGTCACTGTTAAATTCTTTGTCCATGTTCCAACAACCTAAGCCATTTTTGCAGACCTGTTGAAAAAGGAAGTAAGGTCTTTTATTTATATTTCCATTTTATGTTATTTTAATGGTACCTACTTAATTAAGTTGATTTCAGAGCGACTAAATAGCAATATTGAAAAAGTTATAAAAATGTTTGAAGTTGTAGTGTAAACTGAACTTTATTGTGTACATGAATCAAAGTTATATTTCCATAATCTCATGTTTGTTTACATTTTTGGCAACTAAATAGCGAACGCAGATTAGGTAACTTAATCTGCGTTGTGGTGAGTGAGGTTGTTTATATCACCTGTGTATAAAACAAAACGTTAGTCGATGGATCTATATCGCAGGCTGTGGCTTGTGACTTGGGCCCTCTGTCACCAATGATCTGAAAAAAGAAGAAACAATGAAACATTACCTACTTACTCGTAAGTACTAACCTGAAAAGTGTCTGCCCTATACGCAAAACTCATAAACGCATTTTTCTTTCTTTACACAAACTAAAGGAGCAAACAGGTGAGCACTATTCAGCTAGGTATGGTTTCTTAAGAAATCGGCCGCAAAATGACTTGGGTTTGATTAACAAATGGTTTGGGTTTGACTTACGATGTCAAAAAAAGCTCTCTATAATAGGTACGGACGATATCTATTACGACTTATTTTTTGGAAAGCCAAGATTCCCTACTCTTTCTCGTCATTGGGTAGATGAACTGTCCTCACACAAACCTCAACTCCATTGAATATGTCTTCTTGCGGCGCATTCTTATTCCTTAAAAGCTTCGTTGACATTTTGAACAGTTTAGTGCTGGAAGTCGGATGAAGATACAAATCGCAGAAACTGAAAGTTGATATTTAGAAGTTTGAGAGTCAATTATCAGCAGCCCATCACATAGGTGATCAGGGGCTTCCAATCGCACACCATTTCAACCAATCTACGGCTACTCGTTTTTACTGATACGATCTACGCAGAATAGGAACAACCATCCTGTAAAGATTGTAGCTCCACCTAGCCCGAGGAAGTTCTACTCTACGTTTGATTGAGAGCACCCCTTCATTAGCTACGGATTTTTAAAAGAAACTCATCGTAATCCTTTGAGTTTCTTGCAGTTTCTTCTTAAGTTCAACAAAACCAGCTCACCCATCCTTCTTTGGCTGCGACAAAGTCGAGGAAGATACTCCATCACTCCAATAGAAGTTAATACCTCCAACTTTGTAGACCCCAGCGTGGGGGTCAAAGTGGAAGTAATGGTTCTCAACCCGCCACGCCGTGTCGTCTGTAATGCTGTACACGATGACGGCGTTTGACCCCATATCTGTGATATATGCGTAACTGGCGCTGCATTCCTTGCCTAAGGTTTCTACAGACTGAAAAAAACGGGTGAGATGTCGGGGACGCTTGGATGGAACCAAGTTCCTTTTGCTTTTGTGCACACTGGTCTACCTCTCATTCGCCAAATGTTCAGACCAAATGTGCCATAAAGAACTTCGTTCCAAAAACAGCATTCTAAACTGCTGCTGTTGGAAATCAGACTTGAGATTCATGGTGTCAGTTCTTCTGTAAAATTTAACAGTGACCACATTATTGCCCTGCGTAACCTACCTGCATGAAAAGGTAACCTTGGTATTATGTAGGTACATTAATTAAAGAAAAGATCACGTAAGAAGTGTTTAGTAGGATCGAAGGAGGAAGGCAGGAGTGTCGCAAGTTCGCAACGTTATTATTTACAAAAGGGATTAACTTAAAAGTATGTAATCAGGTAGTTAAGTAATTCCAGGTGGTCTGCTCTTGCATTGCAATTCATGCTCATTTTAGATGGGGTTCTTTGGCTCCACATTTATTATGCGCACGGCCAAAGCGCCAGCGTCAGTGTTCCTTTCCACATAGATACCTATAACCCGTCAGCCTTCAAAGCAAGAGTGAATAGACAACTTCTTGGGCCGCTCGCTTTCCATCAGGCGAGATCGAAGTCAAGAGCAGGCCCATTTTGCTATTATAAAAAAAAAACTGAAACTTTACGGGCTTACGATACCCAGTACCTAAGTACATTAGGTAGGTACTTGATCTACTTACAATGCTGGTCAACACGGATGAGTCTCTTAACAAATCTCCTTTGAGGATGTACTTCTTTATCAGCGTGTCTGTCGTCAAGTCGAACACTAACACGGCTGGATCTGATACTTGAATCACATCCCCTGCGGAATTCATGCAACACTAATGTAGGGAACGAAAAATAAAAGGAAGAACAGAGTCGAAGTAAGAAGTCCTATGTAAACATACCCACTATCTTACTGTCATAGCAATATGATGTACAGTCAACAAAACAGATAAGTATGCAGTATCGTCGGATAAAGTTGAAGTTTAATAAGAAACCGATGGATGTTTCCGACTAAGGACATAGGATACTTTTTATCCCGATATTTCTCGGGATCGAGACTTATGCATGAGAAACTGCGGGGCGCAGCTAAATGTATATAAAAACACTTACCAGCCATATCGGATACTCCATTATCTACGACCCAGAGACGATTGCACTTGTCCACGTGAATCCTAAAGGTGGACACGACAGTTCTGTTGGAGGTGGCTTTGCCGTCGGGGGTGAGGCATCCCTCATTCCAGTTCGGGTACGGATTCAGAGGTGCATCTTGAGTGTCGTTCAGATAAACGAAGTTCAGGGAAGAAGGAACGCCTGGTAACAGAAATGCCTCTTAGGTTAGATCGATGCCATGATATCGAACGATGATGGTACACCCAGATCTCAAGTGTCATGCAATTAGGGGGAGAGTTATATTGCCATAAACCAGGGAAAATCTGGGCGAATGTCGTTCCAGGACCCAACGTTCAGCCATCCCATTACTCTACGCCAACTAGGAAGTTCATAGGCTATATTGGTTCGTAACTGTTTGAAGTTCGAAATCGACACGAAAATTCTGGCAATCAGTAGACAGACGCCAGCACATCAAGCTACCCGAAACTGTCAAATTTTCCCAATCAACTTTGAACCTTATGCTTTAGTGATAAAGATGAAAATCTATTAAAGAAATTTGACAGATTGTATTAGCTTGATGTGCTGGCGTCTGTACCTACACAAGGTATCTAGTCAACATAACATCACGCCTGTATTTTCCGAAGGGTTGAGCAGAGGTGTACCAATACCTAGTACCTACCTACACCCACCCCACATTTCAGTCACTTCTTTCAGTGTAATTGGGCGGTGAGCTTAACGGGGGCAAATAGGTACCTACTGAGTTTTTCTTAGAAACAAATTAAGAATGAAGATCTAGCCTTTTTTCCACCGAGGTATGGTGATGAACAGTTTGTCCTTCCACCTCGCTATTCCAGTCGGCATGTTGTTATTGGGTATATACGTCCCATTGGCTAAAGACGATTCTCTTTCTTTACAACAGTCTTCGCAGGTCCACGCAAAGTCCATGAACTTCCATTGGAATCTCGGAGGTATTAGTGATGCCGCCTGATATAAGAACAAAATAACTAGAATTACAGGTAAATTGGACATTTTGTTGCGAACGGTTTTTTTTGTAGGTATTTTTACAATTTTTATTGATTTTTTCACATATTTTTATGCTTACTAACTAAAATTTTGCCATTGTCATGTTTATGACATTACTTACTTTAATTTACTATGACATTGCATTACGATGATAGATGATAGCAGGATAGCTTAGAGCATAGAGGAAAAAAATTAGGTTATAGCTACGGAGGTAGTGATAGCTCTTGATATTATTTTATGAGATATTGTCACTGACCTCTATTAAACACTTGTATAATACAGGTCAGTGGATATTGTAAATTATGTCCAAAGTAAGGTGGGCTGCTGCAGTTACCCAAGTTGGATGTGAGTGCTCCAATGAGTGAGTGATTCAGTGCGAGTAGTGCGATTATGGTCCCTTAACGCCAACGCAGTCTCACATCCCGGTTTTTTGTGCAATACTACCTGCGCTGTGAAGAATCTGCCAGAGATCGCTGCTAATGCTGTCGCTGTGGCCGAGTTAAGTTGCTTTACTTTCTTCTGAAACCATATAAACGTCGAAGAAGATTTGCGTGGCGAACATAATTTATTTATTTAAAATCGGTACGCCAACAACGAAAAATGAAAAATATGAAATACGAATATGAACGAATATGATGTAGGGGAGGTCAGCTCAAAGCGGCCACCTTAACTTTACATTAAGAAAAAACCTATAAAACGATTCATTTTTGAAAATAATTTTATACTAATAGGTAGAGAATTTATTTAATTTTTGTAATTTGCAATTTAAATTTCGCGCAAATTTAAATATAAGCCTTAGATTTGTAGATTACAAAAACTTGTCAAAAAACCGCTTTGCCCGAGGGGTCGCCCAAAGCGGCCATGGTGGTAAGGGCATAGAGGCCACCCCAAAAATTATTCGGAAATGTTTATTTTTTGTTGAAATATATCGTGCTAGACAAAATAAAAATATATTAAAAACATTATTTATTATTATTAAACAAATTTTTAATAAAATAATCAACATTTTCTTCCTGTTTTAATCACAATCAGTGTTAAAAGTAATTTGACTTAAATTTAATGTTATAATTAGGTGTTTAGTTTGAAAACTTCTGAACTACTAGGAACTTTGAATCAGATTTAGTTTTTGTTAATATTTATTAATCAACAGTCAGTAATGTTACTTTAAGTCTTCCAACAGTCTTAAAATATTGAAATAATTAATCCTCTAAAACTTAAAAATCTTTCATAAAAAACCATTAAAATAAAATAAAACTTTTTGTATAAAACATCAATATTTTCTGCGTTATCCTAATTAATAATCACAATCGGTCTTAAAAGTAATTTAACTTAACTTTGTAATATTTAGTTTAAAATTTTAGGAACTACTACCTATTATGTTGATACCTGACATTTTTATTAATCACAGTTACTTCTATTACTTAAGTCTTTCAACACTCTTTATTTTTTATCAAAATTAATCCTCTTTTTTTAACAAAACAATTAAAATTAAATTACAACAACAGAGATCAGATTTCTTGACAGTTATCACAGTAGTAAGCTGCAGTTCCGGAATATGTCGTACACGATTCATGAGTCCATAACTGGCAGTCATCACAGCGAATCCAGTCCTCTACGGGTGGATCTTCGACGCCTCTTCAGACGCCTGGGTAGTTTTACGTTTGTAATTGTTGACCATCTAAACAAAATAACTGAGCATTATCAATCGAATTATAATATTTTAATAAGGGCAAAGCGGTCACCTGGCCACTTTGCCCGAGCCGCTTTGCCTTTATCGCCCATTTTGTTATAAAAATTAACTACTCCCACATTATTTATCAAATTTTGGAGCTAATACTAAAGAAACAAAGCCAAATACACAAGTAACAATACACGTGTAATGCAAGCATTTAAACTTAAACAGGTTTCACCAAAACAGGTTAAACTTACCTTGTATTATTTTAACAAAAGATGCGAAAATGTATTTTTCGTCACTAAGAGCCACCCGCTCGATCCCACCGCTACCGAATGACTGATCGGTACGGGGCGGGAGGTTTATTACACGTGCAGAATGGCAACGTCGCGCTATCACTTCAAATATCTGAAAAATTAATCGTGGCCGCTTTGCCTTCTATGGCCGCTTTGAGCTGACTTCCCCTACATATAATGAATGAAATGTATAAAGTGTATTCGTGTATAAAATGTATACAGTTTCGGGTAGGTTGATACCTACCCGAAACTGTCAAATTTTCCCAATCAACTTTGAACCTTATGCTTTAGCGATAAAATTGAAAATGTATCAAAGGATTTTGACAGATTGTAGTAGCTTGATGTGCTGGCGTATGAACGCAGCCGGCGTTCATTGAGTTATAAGACGTTATATCGTCAAAAATCACACTAATATTATAAAGGCGAACGTTTGTGAGTATGTTTGTTACATAATCACGCACAAACGGCTGGACCAATTTTGATAAAATTTGGATTAACACAGGCTATTTTTTTATCCCGATATTCCCACGGGATCGAGTCTTATGCAGGTGGAACCGTGGGGCGCAGCTAGTAACAGATAACAAGTTAACATTTGGCAAGCTCCGCTAATGAGACTCAATTGATTTTCTATTGTATCGTACTACATAGGGTACGCGCGGAGCTTGACCGGTTCTCATACTCATCCGGGCCTGTTCGGTGCGCCCTCCTTTAATAAAATACCTGCTCATGAGTTAAACTGCAAATAGCCATAACACCTCATTATATTTAATTTTTTTACTTCTACAAACCCTTATTTAGCACCTGTTAAATTTTTTCCTGCTTAGCACGTTAGCACGATGGAATAACTAAACGTGTTATACGTCAAAACTCCGTTCCATTTCATGTTCAAAATAAATTGATCTCTTTGGCATAAAGTTTTTGTATGTCTCTATTTTACGCAAGTCAATTTTGCTATACTGTCTCCGTCACGCTTGACCTATGCGCAATAACTAATTTAGATCCGTGGAAAATCACGCAATTCAGCCAGATGTCACGCAGATAAAATGTTGTTCAATAATCCAATTTAATAATTGAAAGTATCTATTGAATGACGTCCTGACCTGAAACCTTGATCTGTTGTTATCGGGAAGTGCATCGGTGTATTAGCCGAAAAAATGTCAACGGAAAACGAAGAAAATGTGATTAACAATGATGTAGTGAACGCAGAGGCGAGTAAAGAAAAACGGATCGGCTGCGCTCATTACAAACGTCGCGCAAAGTTCGTGGTAAGAAGTAGATCTTAGACAGATGACAATTAATCGATATTAGTTCACTAATTTAGTTTGTATGCGATAGCCGGGAACAAAACAGTCGCGGTCTATATTTAAACACAACATCGTAGAAGTCTTCCAATAATGACATGCGGATTTCAGAAACAAAGATAAAGTCAACGAACTGGAAGGCGCACATCAAGCGTTATTATTAAAGGAAGCAATCCTTAGCTTTTCCCCAATATGTTCTCACAAGATGTGGCATTGTTTAGTAAACGTGAGCAGTGCTGCACACCCCCACCATAAATATTTCAAGTTAAACAAATGTCAACATAATTTTATTGAAAAATAACTTGATTTCAGAGTGACTAGCACTATTAAAAAGGTTATAAAAATGTTTGAAGTTGTAGCGTAAACTGAACTTTATTATGTAGGTATTAAAGTAATTTTTCCATTAATTCATATTTGTTTACATTTTTGGCATCGCAAACGCAGATTATAGGCATGATAGTTATTGGAAGTAATTGACCTCTTTTGAGACTATCTAGAGTTCAGCTTCAAAGATTTGGTACTTATTGCAGTTTCGTACTTAGATGGTTTTATATTTAGAACATTGAATGTAACATGATGGAGAGAGTCCTTTGTTGGCTAAAGCATATATGTCCAAGAAGTGAAATGATAATTATTACAAAATAATAATGATGAATATGAGCCACTACTGTTTTGGATATTTCATTTTCTTGGTTGCCTAGGGATAGGCTCGCTTCTAAAGTTGAAAAAGCAAAGATCAGGTCCTTACTAAAACATGGGGTGAAAATAGACTGCCCTATCTAGATAAATTATAGCCATACATTATTATCAGCATGATTGATAAAATGCTAACAGGATGGATAGTGAAAGTCACTACATTTCGCCTAAAATTATTTAACAAATTGAGACTTAAGAAAACAATTTCTTCAAAGTATTAATCTAAACTTTTTTTTTTGTTGCTTTTCTGAATCAGGTTAGACTCTAAGCTGACCCAAATATAGTTGGGAAAATATTGATAAACTTCTAATATTAAAAAATCCATCATAACTGTATAACTTCATTATAAGCAAAAAAAAAAAAAACATATTTTTGTTTTTATACACATAATTTAACAAAATAAATATAATTTTCAGACACCATGCTGCAACAAAGTGTATGTCTGCCGTTACTGCCATGATGAAAACGAACAGCACTATTTCAACCGGAAGTCAGTCACGGAGCTCATATGTACGGAATGTGACAAGAGACAGAAAGTGCAAGAAGAGTGTGAGAACTGTGGAGTCCGATTTGGAAAGGTGAGTTTAAAAGTTCAATTTGATGTCTTGGTTTTGTTGGTTGGTCTATTGAAATGAAAACAAGAAGAAAAAGTCATAATTTGTGATGGCCACCATCATTTTGTAACAACATGCACTGTTTACAAAAATAATTTGGTAAATAAGTGGCTACTATTTGGTGATACTTAAGTAATTTGGCTGACAAATAGGCATTTTAGCTTCACCTCTTATTCATAGGTCTTATTTACAGGTTATCATCATTTTACTACAATTATTATGGTACACACGGCTACACATCAAGCTATACATAACCAGTATAAGCTGACTTCTGATTGTACGAAAACTCTATACAATGCGAGGTCAGCTAAAACTGGAAATGTATACCTTGACGTGTAGCCGTGTGTACATACATTTTATTAATGTGGATGTGGTTCATTATAATATCTTTGCTTTAGAAATGATAAAAGTACACATTGTTTACCAGATCTATTAAAAAAAAGTAGGATTAAAATATATTTATCTTATATTATATAAAAATGAATCGCTAAATGTGTTGCTAAGCGTAAACCTCGAGAGCAGCTGAACCGATTTCGCTAATTATTTTTATATAATATTCCTTGAAGTACGAGGATGGTTCTTACGGAGAGAAAAATTTTAAAAATTGCCCGCGGGTTAAAAAAAAAACGGGTAAAATTGCTTATGCGGATGAAACCGCGGGATGCATCTAGTATTTTATATTTTTTCCCATTTTTGAAAGGTCAATACAAAGTTTTAGTGCAACAATCCAACACTCAGCAATGTATTTATTATATCCTTACCTCCATTACATTTGGTTGTGATATCTTTGTTAATTCACTTAAATGTATAAATCTCCAAAGATCTTACCGCGATTAAACACATACATTTCCAGCACTTTAAACAAGGGGTATATATAACGTGTAAGCAGGGCACCCTAATTGTCTTTTTCGGCACGCTATGCGTGTTCACCGGTTTGTAAGGGATTTTTCGACGCGTCACAACATTGGTGCCGTCTAAAGCTGTCTTCTAGATTGTAGTGGTGTTGAAGAGTAGTTAATTAGCTTTTAATTATGTTTTAGGGGCACTAAAAGAAGCTGTTTTCACAAAAACCTCGTCTGTCTATATTATTATCTTGTGGCTAAGCAATAACAGCCGCACGGGTCGATCGATCGGGTTAAGCTATGCTTGCCACGATTGGTCCGTGGATGGGAGACCATCTATACATACCGAGACACCTCCGTACCTCGGAAAGCACGTGAAACCGTTGGTCCTGGCTATCATTCGTGGATCTTTGGCAGTCGTTGCGGGTCGTCAGTAGCCCGAAAGTCAGACAACTAGTCATACCAAGGGTATCGTGTTACCCAGTGGCCAGCAACTGGGTTGTGGAGATCAGATAGGCAGTCGCTCCATGTAAAATAATGGTATTCACCTGCATCCGGTGAGACTGGAAGCTGACCCTAACGTAATTGGGAAAAGGCTAGGCGGATTGGTTGATTTTTGTAAGAAACAACTGTAACGTGTTTTTTTTTCGTTTATTCAGGCAATTTCCATAAATAATCGTCCTACCTAATCTTAATTTCCGCAGTACACATGCCTGATCTGCAACTTGTTCGACGATGATGACAAGCGGCAGTACCATTGCGAAGGCTGTGGCATCTGCCGCGTCGGTGGCAGGGACCGTTTCTTCCACTGCGAGCGCTGCAACATGTGCCTGCCCGTGCAACTGCAGCAAGTCGGCCACAGGGTTAGTTAGTATCCAGGCATTATTAGCTCGGTTATTTAAAAAAGCAACCTAGAATGTTGAGCCGTGCTTGACGCAGTCTATGAAAGTATTTATATTCGTCGGTTCCTTTTATTTGAACAACTACAAGCCATTTTTTTATAAATTAATATTAAATATAGTGATGTTCTTATGGTCGCGACACATTCAGCAGGTGCGCTGCTAAAAGTGCGTGGTCTATGGTCCAGGACCATTCATCGATCCAGGTTGTCAAACAATTATTGGGATTTTTCATTAGTTTCTCAGTAGCAGCCCACTTGATGGCAACAAGCTTGCCCCCTATTGAATAGGTCTTAAACATAACTGGTGACATGTGGATGTACTAGATACCTCTGTCTACCCTTTCGGGAAATACAAACGCGATGTTATGCTATGTTCCAATCCACAGTGCGTAGAAAATGTATCCCGCTCGAACTGTCCCGTGTGTCTCGAGGACATCCACACGTCCCGCATCCCGTGCCACATCCCGGACTGCGGACACCTGCTGCACCGGCCCTGCTTTGAGCAGCTGCTGCATTCCGGACACTACGCCTGTCCCACGTGCCAGACGAGCATGATTGATATGACTAACGTGAGTTTGAACTTCCAGCAACCATCAACGTGTCGCTACGAGACGTATAATAATACAGAGTGGTAGGGACGTCGACGTGCACTCTGTGACAGTGGATTTCAGTACATGGTTCTAGAGCCCGTAGAAATTATTCGTCAGTTACTAAAAAAACCTGCTGTTTCATAGAAAAGTGCATACATACCTACGCGGTCAAAATGTATAAGTCCGGCCATCCTGTATGTGGTGAAGAAAATGTGTTTAATATTTTTTTTCCAGTAGGTACCCAATAAAATGGAGTCACTCCCCAATATTGAACATAATAATATGATTGACAGTTTGACACTATAGTCTATCTATTCAAAATAGTAAAAAAACTATTGTAAATGTAAACAAAGGAACGTATTCCACATTGGGCACCCGCTTAAATGATTCAGGTGCCATTTAAGCGGGTGCCCAATGTGAAATACGTCAACAAAGAAGATTTTACACGTTTAAAATCTATCCTTCAACCCATAGACTTATAAAAAAAGATGACTCCGCGCCACGCATATCGAAAGTGAAGCACAGTAAGTAGCCGGACCGCTTGTACAAACACGCCTCACGCTCACATTTACGTCATAGTATGCCGACTGGCCGCCATTACGTGACACGACAGCGTCATTCGTCAATCACGCACACATAGATCGGTACGGTGCTTCACTTTCGATATGCGTGACGCGGAGTCCCAACTTTTTTTATAAGTCTATGCTTGAACCTTACACTGTTGATGTTCGTCCTAACAGTCCTTTCACAGTTTTTTTTTAACTCTGACAGCAGCAACCTTAAATAAAGATTGATTTTGACAGTGACGCAAAATCGAAGAGGTAAAATAACTATGAAAGGACTACATAGTTCATCTTATCTTGTTGGTATAACAAAAGGGGTATAATCTGATCTGAAACGATGCTGATGCTCTTAGTAAGTACATAGTTATGTCGAATTTATGTAAAATTTAGTTTGTCGTTTTTCTCTACAGTTGTGGAGCTATCTGGACTCGGAGGTGGCGGCGACACCGATGCCGCCGGAATACGCAGATTACAAGGCCACTATACTCTGCAAGGACTGTCATAAGGTAATATATATCGCTCACCTAGTAATATATTGGCACATCTACGTTTTTCACATTTTACAGAAACGAGGCTCAAAGATTTTATATAAAATGTTAAAAATTGATTTATGGGTTTATATTACGTTTTTTTACAATTTTATGGGTTTGATCACTAGTATAGCGTTGTGCCGTTTTACCACTTTTTTGAATTATGCACTTTTGAACACTTATACGGTAAAAACTCAATTTCACATTTTTTGTAGATGTGCCGATATATTACTAGGTGAGCGATATGTGTAGCACTAATTTTTACTCTGTCCTTTGCTATAAACAGTGGCCCAAGGTGGCAACCTCAATTCATAGGTTCAAATGCAGGCTCTTTAAAACCGATAAAAACAAGCATGTCTTAGAACCAAAAAAAAATGATGACAAGTGACATCCACCAATCCGCGTTGTGTCCGCGTGTTGGATTACAACCCGCTTCTTCTAATAGAGTATGCCTGTGTCTCAGTAGTGGAAAAAATTAAGATTTATTATGTAAATATAATAATTATTTTGTTTCAGCTGTCGACGGTGAAGTTCCACGTAGTAGGACTGAAGTGCCAACACTGCGGCGCCTACAACACGTGCCAGACCAACGGATTTCATAAGTTAGTATATGGTTGGTCCGTGGATGGGTGGCCATCTTTACATACAGAGACCCTTCCGTGCCTCGGAAACCACGTTAAGCCGTTGGTCCCGGCTGTCATTCGTAGATCTTTGACAGTCGTTACGGGTAGCCAGAAGCCCAAATGTCTTGAGAACCAGTCTTACCAAGGGGTATCATATTACCCAGTAACTGGCTTGTGGAGGTCAGATAGGCAGTCGCTCCATGTAAAATACCGGTATTCAGCTGCAACATAGTTGGGTAAAGGCTAGGCAGATGATGCTTACTTTACTATACGAGGGCCGAAAATCGATAATACCTCTGCGCTTCACTACGGCCATAAGTAGGAAGGAGCGCGCTATACTTTCCGTTGGTGCTCGCAAGATGGTGATTTCATGATCAATATAGTGGCTCTGATCCCGAGTTTTAATATGCCAGCTTGGAATATTTGGGTACATACTTATTGGTTTAACTCTACTCCGTTTATGAATAACGGGGTTCTTATTAAACAAGTATTAACTTTCGTTCAACCATACTTTTTTTAGGTTTTAGTGTGGTAGTATTCTGATTTGAATGCATTTTTTTCCAAGACTGCCCTCTTCCTTAGCTGTCAGCTCATTCATATATCCCCTTAACATTTACAGGGACTCAAGCAGTCCACAAGCGGGCGATTCATCCACTGCTACATCAACCTCGACAAGTCGCAGCGGCTCCTCCTCCGCAACATTCCCGGAGCCGCGCGAAGAATCGCAGAACGACGAGTTACCGCGAGCCAATCCACTCGACGAACCGCCACAGGCTTGACACATCGTGTAGACGCGCGCTTGCTACATGACCACGACTAATCGCAGCACGACTAGTCGCGCCATTAGTCGTACGACTAGTCGCACGATCAGTCATACGACATGTCGGAAGCCGAGAGCAATGTCGTGAATTATGGCGAAAGAAACGCAGGCTTGATGTATGGTGATGTTTATTTTTAATCCACAAGAATAATAATCGTCCAAACTGACCATTTTATTTTTTGTCTGCCAATTCGATCATTCGATAGCAACTTGACAAAATCTTGTAAATTATATTCATTTGAAATTATAATTGTGAGTATAGAGGATATTTTTTTAATATAATATTATGTAGGACAATATTTTAGTCTCTCAGCACAGTTTTTGTCTTTTATTCTTGTATTTAATAAGCACCGTTTGAGATTTCTAATAATTATGAGATCAGTTACAAAAACTGGTGTTTAAGGCCCGTTTAACTCAACTTTCTAATGTACAAAAATACATTTTGTTGTTCTATGTAGATTATGATTCTGCATATATTCTATTAATGATTGTAGGGTTCAGTCGATACTTGCCATACAACAAACGATGCAGAGACTAACTATAAATTATAAAAATATTTAGGAATGTTTGTCCATTATTTAAATTACTTACGAAAGTACCTTTTGTAGCTATTATCCATCGCACGGAAGTATATGCAAAATTAACTCTGCTGTGGTACATACAGCAAAACTGATAACTATACAGGCTACTAGCGCCATCTACATTTTAAAAGTCGAGTGTGCTCTAGGTTTTGTAATCATCTATGGTTATCGTAAACGTTAACACTTTTCAAAGGGAAGGTCTCGTAAAATTGCAAACGAGCGTTAGAGGGTAGTTAATAAACATGTGATCGGAGTATTGTAGAAAAAAGCACAATGGGCGATTCTCTCGAAAAATAATAATAATGCGCCGTTTAATTCTATTAAGCTCATAGCTTAAATCTAATCTGTCCAGTATATTAAGTACATAATGGCATACGACAACGCTCACTCTTCCAATTTCCTTTTAGGTCTTCCTTATTAATTTATATTTAAGAAAAAAATATCTTATTTAGGTCACAAACCCGCGTCTGTAAATCACTTAATAAGGCACTAGTTGCGCCCCGCGGTTTCACCCGCATAAGTCTCAATCCCGTGGGAATATCAGGATACAACGAATCATATAAGTATCGTAATCCAGATCATGGTCTACCCATGTGCCAATTTCATACAAATCTTTAAAAAAAAAACAAACCTTTTCTCTTTATAATATGACAACAACCGTACACAGCAGCGCACGTCAGATTGTTTGTCAGAGAGCTGGCAACGTTGCGCTGTCAAATATTTCGCTAATAGCGAAACAGTTGACAGCTATTTACGACGTTGCCAGCTTTCTGAATGCACTTCAGCATCGAGGAAAAACTTATCAGCTATAATTAAGACAGCGAGTCATATGCCATTCTGTTCAAGAGTCTAAGCTCAACGTTGACGTTGTTTCAATTATCTAAGATATAAAATTAGGAACTTTATATGCTCATAGTTTCAGGTAGATAACTTTTTGATCATGTATGACGATGGTGCTACTTCTTCTTGTGTAATAACAGTTTAAAATTTCAAGTTGCACTGCCTGTCGCATCTTAGCAATGGTAACGTTATAGGCTGATTATGTTTACGCTGCCGTATGTTGCAGCAACAATAAACATTTATTTTGTTGGTTAAATGTAATTCTGTGCTACAGGCAAGAAACTTGCATCTTATAAATTTCTCGTAGCTCTTTATATTTCGGTTTTATTTTATTGCCTTACAACCATTTCCTATTATATTGAGTTTAATAATATTAAGACCCTACGCATATTATTTCGTTATTGTAAGTGCATTGGGTTCATGATACGGTAGCATCATAAGTCAATACAACTTGTTTTTTTAATAATTATATAATTAGTCTTTTAAGAATTCCAATTCATTTTTATATCAAATTGTGTGTTCAAATATGTTATTGTGTGCGGTTTAATATAATCTGTGTACAATGTATTATCTTGAAATTCTAGCTTCTTTATGAAATTTCTTTTAACCGCGAAATTATTATAAGGTTATTTCCGTAATAACAATATATTTTAATAAAATAAGATGACAGAAAAATTGTTTTGAATAAGTACGACTAATAGTACGTTTGACATTCTAGTTTTAGAGAAAAGCCGGTGGTCTAAAGCTCTAGTCAAACTGAGGCGAATCCTGCGCTGGATGCTGGACGCGAATGCGCGCGTCGATTGTTTTAATGATTAGGAAGTTACGCGACAATTTGCGCTAGTTTGAACAACTCCATATAAAATGGTTGACAGAATCGGAGCGACGGAATTTGGTCCCGCAACTTGCTCGGGATTCGCCTCGGTAGGGCCCGAGCTGAAGGACTATGATGACGCTCAATGATGTTCAATTAAGTGCACCATGAAATTTAGAAACTTAGGAAGAATCATGAAATTAAATTCTATGAAATTAATTTATATTTTGTTATGCAAACGTTATGCAGAGTGCACAAGAGCCAGGCTGTGTTTAAGAGATCATGAGTTACATCAATCGAATCTGCAGTACTAACGGCAAAACAGATAAGTATACAGGCAGATAAGTATTCTTTGTCCGAACGGGGCAAGTAAGCTGTACTTAAACATTTTTACACTATAGTAAACGCAGTTCGTGGCAGCTGCGGTCATAGAACGGGAGCGAGATGAAATCACAGTATGACAGTTCTCTGTCCTACTCGCGTGTTTCATGATCGCGACTTCTATGAGTATTTGGGTAATGCTACGGCTATATTATCACGATAAAGCGAAATACACTTCGCGCCCTCTCTCTCGCACACCACTCGACATATCTCCGTACAAAACGGAGCGTGCGAAATGTAGGTCGCGTAATCGCGACAATGTAGGCTTAGCATTAGTATAATTGCCTGCATTCTTAACTATTTTACCGTGTGCCCTATAAATGAAATAGGATTAAATGTTTTCTGAAAACTGGATCTGCAACCAATAAGTTCTATATTGAGGAAACATGAGCATTTTAACGGTTTTGAGTTCTAATCACTGTAGCCCTGGCACACACGGCTACACATCAAGCTATACATAACCAGTATAAGCTGACTTCTGATTGTACGAGAAACCTATACAATGCGAGGTCAACTCAAACTGGAAATGCATAGCTTGATGAGTACCGTGTGTACTAGGAGTTCCTATATCACAAGAGCCATTCTATTTATAAGGGATTTTAAGCTCCATTTTTCATTAGTGACCTGTTTTGAAAAGCAATATTATATTAATTAAATTAATAGGTAATAGACCTCTATTGATTTTAAAACATTTTTACTTATAATTACATATTTATATAACCGTTTTGCTGTTTCCAAATATTCATAGGTTTAGAATATTTGCTACACGTTTCTCGGTTTTGCATTGGTAATGTTAAGAGATTATTATGTGTATAGTATATGTTTAGCTTGATTAATAAAAATTTATTTGGAAAATGTACTTATGTCAAATATATTGCAACATTGTGATATTGAGAATCGGATGTATTTGTCAACGACCGGCAGTGGATTTAGACAAGATTACTATTGATTTTTTATTGGTTATTATTTTAATTTGAATATTTGGAAATTAGAAATTAAAAATAATTATCATCATTAATTGTCGTCATCTTTTCCCTGGGTGATCCAATCTGAAATGAGGAGATTCGCCGGAGAACTCAAGGTACTCGTAACCACATAGAAAAATCTATGAATCGGGTATAGGTACTCGACTGCAGTCGGTCGAAGCTGAATCGCATATTTTCGGCGCTGAATCACTTAAACTCGGCTCAAGTCGTAAGTTTTATCTTCTATCGGGTGATTTAACAACCCCCTTTTTTGACGTGATAACGTCTTTATAAATCGATGAACGCCGGCTGCACGCACGGTAAAGCATGACTCATTATCACGTTACGCCTGAACGCTGAGCGTGCAAGTGACAGCGCAGAACAAGCGACAGAGAGTCACGATCGGCCTAAGCGTTCGGCTTGTGACGTCATCACGTAAAATTATCGCCTGTGAACGACTTTACAGACAAACGATTTTTTTTTCGGACCTTATCGTCTTGATTATCTCAAGTTTACTGTAACAGACTCGGATACAACTCAGACACAGATTACTCAAAAAAAGGAAGGATTAAATTCCTCTCATCCTAATCCTGGCTAAGTCCATAAGTCGGCCTATATCCGGCAAAATACCAGACCTTAGCATAAGTAGACTAATATTTTAAATATTAAAATAAGCATCTAATATTAATATTCTAGGAGTGTGCAGCTTGCGGCTGACTATTTATTTAAATTAAGGCAAAATAAACATATTTATTTAGTCGACCAAAACAGTTGGTGTTACCGAAATTGTTTATTGTTATAGCTTTCATTGCGTTCCATGTGAAACGGAATAATATTATTATTAAAATTATTTTGTTTTGCAATTTTTGTTAATTGTTTGTAAAGCTCCGAGAAGAGCGCAGAACAGAACACTTTCTGATGGTGTTGAATATTTAACTTTATTATGTGTGTCATGTGTCATAGCAACCAAAATCGCTTGAGCGGGCTCGTGAATGACCAGTGTAGCCGTTTGTACAAGTTTGTTTTTTTATGATAATGGCAATAAAGTTCAATATTGCATATTGCAAAATTAAGTGCTCTGCATTTTTTTCAGTTTGCGTTCATTGGTTATGTCAGCGCCCGATAATGTTGCAACACGTGATACTGGTCCATTATAAATACCTACCTAGCTTAGGTACGTATTTTTCTGCGATAAAGGGATTTTTAGTATAGTAAAATATATATGTATTTTCTTCGTTAATTTAAAGCCACTAATGTTCGCTTTTATCAGTTCTACTATCACGATATTATGTATTGAACGTCCACGTTATAACGTTATCGTGGGCGGAAATTTAGAAGCGTCTTCATATCCCATACATTTAACTTCCCAGTGTTATGTGCCGTGGACGTCCACGATAATATCTTCACGTTAGATATTATAAAAACGCCCATTCGGTGTCGAAAAGTACCTTTCATAGAAAGGAGTCCGAAATGTGAATTAATATGTTACTAATTATAACATGTAATGTTAGATTGTTCTACTTTACTTAGTGATGTTTTGCGTTGTATGAACAATTTAAGAGTGCAGTGAATAAAATGCGATATTTATAGTACTAATATTGTTGTTTCTTTTATAATTAATTACAATCCTAAATGAAGCCGAAAGGGCAGTGGGCTCACCATGTTTGTCCATGTTTGTTGTGTACCGAGCGCCGACGAGTCCAGCATAGCTATTCACAACCGTTCATCAATCAAAAGGACTCTTTTTTGGTACAAAAAACACAACACACTCATAGTATACAGTACAAAACTACTCAAATAACTTAGTGTAATAAATGAATGATCAGTAAATTTTTTGGAATGGGCAGTTATGTAAATACTCGTAGTTCGGCAGTTCATAGGTTAGGTTATAACCATTATATATTATTAGTCTATGGTTATAACTGTGACCAACAATGCGCGAGCCTAATTGGCTGCAGTAACTAAGCCAGGCCACCCCGACCTAATGGGTTAGGATAGGTTTGAACTGTGACCAACCGCGTGCGAGTCGAGTGAGCGCCTTCCAAGTTGGATTTACAAACTGTGTTTTTAATTTCTGTAGGTAATTGGTTGTAAAACGTTTTAATTAAGGAAAAAAAATCTCAGACTAATTCCGATTTGTCAACTGTCCAAATGTAATTGCCCGTTAAGCAATTTCACTGCTAAATATTTATTTATGTATCTAGTAAAAAAAAATATTTTGTTTACAGCTCAGTTTTTAATTTTGTAATTTTTAACCAAAACTACAATTAACTACTATAACTTTAAATCTGTCCAATTTCCATTTCTGCGCTAGACAAGTAGTTAACGATCCAAGTCATTTGCCTGTTTGATTGAATGGCTGAATATCATTCAGGCCGCTAGTTGAATGGCACCGTTTAGTAAAGCTAGTTGGCTGCGACATAGGCACTACACTTTTATTGGCTGGTAGGTGGGTAGGTACTTGCCTCAAGGAGCGAACACTGTTGCAATAAAAATACAAAATGCTTTGCAAAAACATTTTATTCATCAAAACGTCGTTACAAAAAATTATAAAACGTTTTCCTAAACTAGGAATGATTTGGGAATGTATGAAGCATACGGTACACTCGAGGTCAAAAGTGCAGGCGCATTTGTTAGATTAAAATTCTGACCTTGTTGCAAATCACGAGCGCTTATTCACATTTGCATAAGATTCAAATTGCAATGATTGATGCGAACTTGTGACATGAAACAACTATAATATTGCTTCCCTTATGTGTACGAACAATTTATGTTATTTACACATAGATAACAGAATGATTATGAAGATACAATTTCACTATACTTTTTAATCCCACTAATGAGGGTTTTTGAAAAATGACGTTTACTAGATGGCAGCACTGAGACGTCAGGTCCGGCCACCTGTAACAAGTGTCAAAGCGCCTATAATTTCTTTAGACGTGACTGAATGATGAACGAACGAATGAAATGAATGGTGATTGACATCATATATTTTATATTGGAAGACCTCTTGTCAAAGTGGCGCCAACTGGTGTCGTGAATTTTCATGAAAACCCTCATTATTTCGTTACCGATTATGATGACGTCGAAATACATTTAATTCCATAATAACGGTTATCAAAAGCTACAAATATTGTTGAATGAGCAATCGTTACAATTGAGCTCATCGCGCGGGTATAAAAATAACAGTACACACACAGACACATCGAGCTTTAGAAAGATAGTATGAGTGACTGAGACAACACATCATATCTCGCCTGTATTCCCATAGGGTTAGGCAAAGGCCTCAATTTCAGGTAAATCAAACATCAGTACCATCGGGGCCTTTTCCGCCTGGTCACAAAAAAATTGTTTTCGCCTAAATCCTGCGGGGGGAGCCAAGCCACGGCCCTTTACAGTTTTCGCCTATTAGGAAAGCGATAACGCAATTACTACCTGCACTGCGCAGCTTATTGACGCATCACGTGAACTCCTTTTGTGAGTTTTACGGACGAACTATTTCACATTGGTGCGGGGCTAGAGACCGCTTCTATTTTTTGAGTGCAAGCACAAATGAATTTAGTGGTGGTCAGGCGGAAGTGTCCGCGATAGTACCTATGACACTTTAAGAAGCAGTACACTTAAAAATACATTATGCAATAAAACATCCCACAATGCAGTATAAAGCAATAGTATTTTTTTATGGGCATACAAATATACAAGAAGTTACCCATAGACAAGAACCTACTTTTACCTTTAATTATCTTACCTTTAATTGGTATTTTTAAAAGGAAGCTAAAAAACTTCCCGATTAAAAAGGCATCTCTGTAAAAGAAATCCTTGAAGAAAAATAATTATTTAAGTAATATTAAAATGATTGTGATAATTAATATAATGTGATATAAATTATAAGAATAGTGTGATATAATCGCATGAATTATTAAAATTAATATAATTTAATGTAAATTGTAAAACTGTAATATAGAATACCTATGTATTTTTTTTTAATATATTTATAACCATTTAAATTGCAATGCCTTAACAGGCAACTAAGTTCTAAGAACCTACCTATTGTTAACATCTTCAAAATTCTGTACACTTAGGTCGCAATAAAGAATTTGAATTTGAAAGATGCACTTATAGTATACCCCCCACATTGCGACAGTTATGTTTCAAGTCCCGTGTAATAGGGAGGCGAGCCTTTTGTTATCATCCGTGCACAAATCCAAACAAGACCAGGGTTTGTACAGACGGCAGCACACCAAGCTACTACAATCTGTCAAATTACTTTAATAGATTTTCAACTTTATCGCTAAAGTTTAAGGTTCAAAGTTGATTGGGATTTTTTTTTTAATTCCACCACGCTATGCTTGTCACACCTAGACCAACAAGGCAGTCACAAACGGACGTCGTTCGAACAAGTTGAAAATTTTCTGAAGCTCGATGTGTCACTTTCACGGCTGCGTACTGTATATTATATAACGTTACATAATTGTATAAATTCGCGCCCTTTTCGCATTGGAGTGCTTAGGTAGTATAACGGATTTATTTAGTACTAGCTGCGCCCCGCGGTTTCAAGCGCATTAGTGTCGATCTCGTGGCAATATCGGGATAAAAACTATTCTATGCCCTTTCCCGGGAATCACACTATCTCTATACCAAATTCCATCGAAATCGGTTCAACGGTTTAAGCATGAAGAGGTAACAGACCGACAGACAGAAGACACTTTCGTATTTATAATATTAGTATGGATATAAATGTAGTGCAGTGTAGGGCAGTGCTAAAAATTACTTTAGTTTCAAAAAAAAACTCATATTTCGTTTGTAATCGTGACTAATATAATTCTAATTACTTTTTTAAAATATTGCACTACTTTCTACTTTATAAAATAGTATAAACTACATAATATTAAATAAAGGTGTTAAAATATGGTAAAATAAACTAAAAATATTAAAAAGGTGCTCGAATATGTTAATTTTAAATTAAGCCAATACATGTGTCTTTCGATGCTAGCTTGTATGATAGATGGCATTCAAACTTATGCTATGTTTTAAAACTAAATTACACTAAAAATATTTAATACATGTTTTAGATTTTTTTCGTCACTAGATATAATTAACCATTTGAATAACAGATTTGATTTAAATTATAATGAGAAGTATGGAGATCTCTTATTTATTATCTACCTACTTCTTTATACAAAAATACTGAAATAAATAAGTTGTTCTCAAATAAATGTGAAAATTACATTTCTGTTCATGATCAGGGCCCAGCAAGATCCGTTACTAACTGATTTTCATTAATGTTTTAATGAAAACGAGAGGCACTGTGTAAAACTGTACTTATCATTTTAAGTACACTGTTAAAACACTATCTATAAATGAAATCGCCTAGACGATGCAAGTTACATGAATGTGGCATACAATATAATTGAAGCAAAAACTGTTGCTACAACTTACGGTATGTCAAAGGCAAATAAGAGCGTTTACGACGTACGGCATTTCATACAAAGTTTCAAGCCCTTGTTTTTCGAAATGTATGAACCGATTTTAATGAAACTTCATACGCATAAGCAGGATACAAAGGTCTAAAAAGTTAGTAAAGAACATTTTCGAAATGTCTTATTTAAGAAAAAAGATAACTGGAAATCTCTGTTTCTATGGAATATTTTAAATCGGTCTAATTTGGCTGTACACAATTTTTCGAAAATGTTCTTAACTATCTTTTTAGACCTTTGAATCCTGCTTTAAATGCGCACGAAGTTTAATTAAAATCGGTTCACACAGCTTGATATTATACATTTTGAAGCATACGCATAATAACCCTTTAATGTTCCCACTGCTGGGACACAGGCCTCCTTACGGTGAGGGGAAGTGGGCTGTAATCGACCACGCAATTTTAAAGCATTCATTAGTATTAATAACTAAGTAGCATTTAACTAGAGTTAAGTTACTTCGCTTACTCTGCATTTTATTTAAATGCATTGTTATATTTAAAGCCTGCATTGTGTTTTTACAATACATTGGCAATGAATCTGTTGTGACTTGTGAACCAACTAAAATAAGGCTATTGCTCTCTTTTGTTTACAAATAAAATAAGGAAGTTTTGACGGTATTTATTAAAATTTTGTCTGAATTGCGGTGCAAGCACAGTTCTTTTTGACTATCTACAGGTTATATAAATGGCAAATTCTGGCAATTATTTTCGTGTATTGATTAAACTGAACTGCCGAATATAGGAAATTTGACAATCATGCTGACATTATATTTCACATTTGAATTTTAAATTGATCGCCAAAATCAAAATCGGGTCTATAGCCGACATCCTGTTTTTAATATCTTCTTATATATAAAAATGAATCGCTAATGTGTTGCTAAGCGCAAATCTCGAGAGCAGCTGAACCGATATCGCTAATTCTTTTTTTGTTGTGTTCGGTATTGCCAGGACAAGGTTTGTATGAAAGAATATTTTCCTAACTAAAACATATTATGCGCATTTTAGTACTTGTTATGTCTGAGATCACATTTTAACAAAACTATTAGTTAGTTAACAATATGGCCTTTGTGAGATATTAGGTAATTTATCATCACTTTATGCTTAAATCCATTGTTTTTATTATAGCTAAGCAGTTATGTCTTTAATATGTTTATTTTATAATGATTTGCATACCACATCCTAGAGCTACTTTTTACACTTGTTTTCGATCGAAAATTTATTCACTCATCTTCCATAGAGCCGGAAGGATCCTCCGACCAGACGAGTGTTGTGTCTGGTGGGCTAATGCCTAACGGTAGATGTCGACACGTTGGATACAGACAGCGTGGCGTTTTAATGGCGACATTAATACAATTTACAAGCATGCTAGTCGCGCGGTAAACTTTGCTTGCGCGATGCAGGACTTTCCTGTGAATTCAGTGATGCGTAGTTCGCATGTGGCGATGTAGATGGCGCTACAATGTCATATATGTGTCACGCAAATCATTATAAAATTAACAGAGTATAATTATTTAATCTTAGGACCATTATCAGAGGTCAATTTTTATTTTTATTTCGAAGTCTGCTTCTGTTACATTTAGCCTAAAAAACAGGAAAACACAGAATTAATACGCTCTGCATAAAAATAATTTGGTCTTGATCAAAACAGAGATTTTTAATTGATTAAAGAGTTTATCGAGTGTTTTTTTTTTTTTGTTCAAACTAGAAGCAATTAGTCGATATAGGTCTTGGACCTAGCATTTTAAAATTTAAAAAACCAATAAAGCTTATTATCAAATACTCGATTCAATTTCGAGCAACAGCAGCGCGCTTAGAAGCAATTAAGATCTTCTTAATTGATTTATACTTAATTTTATAAACTAGTTGCGCCTGCTTCGGGGCCATCCATCGATGACGTCACATTTTAAGGGGGAGGGAGAGGGTCCATGAATTGTGACATCGTGTGACAAAGAGGGGGACAGACGAGTCATAAACTTCATGACAGCACATGTACAAATCTAAAGTATTCAAACTCATAATATGAAATATAACCAACTCTCAATATTATGATGTGATTTTATTTAAGATTGACGTCATTCCAGGAGAAGTCGCACGAATATGAACATCTGTGGCAAGGACTTCGCCAAAAATTATAAAATTTTAGTAACGTAATTTTTATTTATAGATTATGGATGACCCTTTATTGCAACGTAGAACGATCGCTTTTTTGGATGCCTTAAAGCCGTATCACAAAGCGTTACCGTTTATAGAAAGTTTATGAGCGCTGCAAGACTCCGCCATTTAAGACAGTTTTTAACAATTTTTTACTTAATTGTAAGTCTTACAATACATTAAGGAAGTTCGTGGAAGTCGAAGTCGGTATATAGCTGTTCAACACGCTTGTATACTTCGTCGCAAGATGATAACGTTTGAGGTAAGATAGATAATGCTGCTGTTAGGCTTTCGTCGGAGCCGAAGATCTGTAACAGAAGGGAAAAAATATTTAAGGATATTGTGTTCTAATAAAATTAGTTTGCTTATTTGGAAAGCTGGCAAAAGAGTTAACATGCCACAAAATAAGCATAGAACCATGAATCTATCCGTCAATAACTACATGGCCTGACGTGTAGTCCTACCTCGTAAATAATTTACCACTTTTGACAACAATTACAACAGTAACAACAATTGCCCAGTGCCCTCCGCGGGCGCTGGGCGTAAGGACTTATATTGCACTCACGAACACACAGCACTCTCCAAAGACACACATAGCACATCTCCTTTGTTTTATAATGAATTCTCTTCCTCTCAGTACTTGGAGCTTTTATAATGTTGTAGTACGTAGGTAAATGCAACTTGAATATTGTAATTTTAAGAGTGTGAGCCTGGAGATCTGTCATACAGGTCCCGAAAACATTATAGACTCCAGCTCTCACAAAGGATAAACTTAAAAAATGTAACTTGATGCTTTGAAACAAATTGTACCCTTTTGAGAGAAATAAAATTACAATTATTATTATTATTAATTCCCAGTGAAATGGAATTGTTTACTCTGTAAATAGGATATCGAAATCACTTTGACATGTAATATTATATTTAAAAGCTAGATTGGAGTCGAGGAGGTTGGAACTTATTTTTTGTTGAAACGATCTGTCTCAAAGATATACCTAAGTACCTATTATGACATGCCAGTGACTTTCAGCTTTAGGCTGGTAAAGAAATGAAGAGGTCGATAATACATACTTGCGTATGACTTGTAAAACTTTTCCAAGTACCCGCTTCCACATTTCAACAAAGTGGAGAGAAGAGATCTTTCGTAAATTACCCATAGATTGGTGGGAAGAGCAGCTCTAATTTCGGTTACAATAATTGTTCGCAGTCAAAGCAACAGAGCATAACAATGCCAGTCCATTGTTATGCTCACTATGCAAGACATTAAAACACGCAGACTTGACGCATAATATGAACAATTAATCGAGCCTCTGTTACCGGAACATATAAAAAGAAATGAATACAAAAGACAAATCGTTGAAGAACCGAACGTCATAACACTCCAATCATGATAAGATACAAATAGAAATCGTACAATTACATGCTATCAATATATTAAGTGGCGTGATAACAATCATCACCATTTTGAGTGACGGAATTCCCTTTTTCAGTATCAATGACGAAGGCTGCATTAATTAAATGTAAATACCTACATCTACCGCAACCTGGACAGTCAGCCCTCCCACCACCTTGCTGACTAGTTAATTTTTTTTCCATAGTATGAGCTACTTTTCATAGTTCGTACGTGCCAGTACCAAAGAAGACCCTTAGTGTCTAAACACACTACGCCGAAGGTACGCGACCGAAATTCGGCATGAATACACCTGCAGTGCTATTTGAATTACTGACGACACATTATGCCGAAATTGCCTGTCTGGGTTCGGACCTACGACCTACAACTCGTAAGTCGCGGCCGTTACCACTGGCCACCACTGCCCAAAAAAAGTATTCAAATAAAATTCTTATAATACTACGAGAATGGATGAATAATTTAAGGCACTATACATCGTGGTACATATGATATACATACCTAATACTAACTAGTAAAGTCCGCGCCAGGAGTGGTATGCATTATTAACGATCAGTTATCACATTCATACCCCTGATTCTTTCAATTATATCAATTTACACTCCAAGCTATTACTGAAAATTCTCAAAAAAATTACAAAAGTAATTTATTCAAATTAGCCTGAGAATCAGCACTTTTCGAACGACAAAATTACATAAGACAGTCCCCCAAAACGTCCGCCCTTCACCGCTCCCTAGTGCTTTCACTGGGAAGAAGAAGTGGCGCAACAAACTCCCCAGCAGCACACCTGTATGTTCAGTTAGAAAAACCCAATAACAATTTGCCCGTCCCGAGGATCGAATCTGTGTGTGGTGGTCGAGTGTCTGCTAGGGTCACCACTAGAAAAACGAGGCAGTCAAAAATAAACACCAAAAGTTACCTTTTTCAATAGATCCGGTCTTGACGGCAACGCATGCATGGCTAGAGTAGCAGCTTTCCTAATATACCAGGGGTGGAAGTTCGCCAGGGTCTCGTTGTAAGAGCCCTGGCATGTGGTACAAGTGTTCATGGTCTCTTCAGCTTCGCTCAAGCGCTTTAGGAACAACCGTATGAAGTCTGAAAAACAAATGCTTGCGTTAGCTACGAAGTGAGGTGGTATGTGTGTGTAGATGGAAGTTAATGTCATCGGTTTCGTAAAGACAGATGTTTTCAATTTTCACATGTGTTGGATGTTTCGGTAAATAATGAGTAAATAAATAAAGATAATAAATTTATTGAGGCATCCACAGACAAGCTCGGTTACAGACAACAACCTCATAGTAAACCAACCTCATACTCTCATTTTACCTGACCAAGATTATGTCTGGACTTTAAAAGAGACTGTGACCTCTGAGTTTGTTTCGGCCTTTCTTCTCAGAGTAGTCAGATAGGAAACGCCGACCTCATCTAGTTTTATAAAAAATATGATTGACGTGTAAAAGTGTTTGTGCAAACCTACTTACAAAATAAAAATCATTTATCATTTATCATAGGTTGAACTGCGAGATGCCAATCCAGAAAAAAAGTGACTTCGAGGGTCTTTAAATTATCAATTTCATCAAAATCCCCAGAGATATAATTTGCGTGCGTGCCGTGTTCCAAAACAATACAATTTGCAAATTAATTTATTATGCCATTTATTACGTCTAAGCCCGGCCTTCCAATTAAGGATAATGAAAGCTCGAAATTTTAGCCCACTTTTACTTAATTAAATGAATTACGTAGTTTCCATGATTTATAATCACTTTTACTATTGTTTACTTAGCGCGCTCGCACACGGCATACATTTTGTAGGTCCTACAATCGGTCAGATTATTTCGCCCTATGTTATTTAGACCGACTTTTTGTAGAACGTGTGCGTTGCACTATTGACATCAGTAGTGCGTTCTATTTTTCTCCTACAAAAATTGGTCACCGATTATCAAAGTCGCTTCGTGTAAAAGACCTAGCTACTGGTATTCAGCTGCATCCGGTTAGACTGGAAGCCCACCCCAACATAGTTGGGAAAAGGCTAGGCAGATGATGAGATGATGTTAATTTAAATCTAATAACAAAAACCCTCTGCTGTAATTTTTCAACGGGTCTTTCATTTTGACATTGTAACAACAATCAAAAAAAAAAAAAAAAGCAAAAGGATATTTTGGAGCACTAATTGTGTAAGTATATCTTGAAATTACGAAATGAACAAGCATTTCAAGAGCCTCATGACATACAATACTCAAAAGAAAAAAACATACCCAATCCTCGATGCAAACGTAGCATTGTTCTCGAGCCGGACACAAACCCAATCTTTTCCAACAAGCTCGTTTCTTTTTCAAACTTCATCATTTTCTTAAAAGAGTCATAATATACTGCGTCTTCGCCTTCCATGTGTTTCTCCATTATTTTTATTTTACTTCTAACATCGCTGCTTACAAATGAGAATACTGATCCTATTAGATTGAGGAATCTGAAAATGTTGACTTTGGTTACTTTCTACATAACATCACGCTTGTAAACCCCGAAGGGTCATGTAGAGGTTATAGTACACCCACATGTCGCCAGTTATATTTTAAGTCCCATGTAATAGTCCATATAATTGCATTATCGCTTTTCTAATAGGCGAAAACTTTAAGGGGGCGTGCCTTGGCGTCGCCGCAGAATTGAGGCGATTTTTTTTTTAATGATTTGGCGGAAAAGGCCGCGATGGTACATCATCATTATCTGCCTAGCCTTTTACCAACTATGTTGGCTTCCAGTCTAGCCGGATGCAGCTGAATACCTTTGATGTACTTACATAAAGATCTTAAATCATGACCACAGTTGCATAGTAATAAAAAAATTATTCTAAGTATGCAGTAAGTATGTACTGCAAATTCTTTATTTATGTTAGAATCTCCAAAAAAAGATATACACTAAGCATTATATAGTTAACTAGCTTCCGCCTGCGGCTTCGCCAGCGAGGTATGTCGATAAAAACTATCCTATGTCCTTTTCTGAACTATGTTGGGGTAGGCTTCCATTCTAACCACAGTATTGTACAAAGAGCGACTGCCTGTCTGACCTCTACAACCCAGTTACTGGGTAACACGATACCCCTTAGCAAGACTGGTTGTTATTGTTTAATGAAAATCATTTTTCGACTTGAATGCATCAATACAAAGCAAAATATGCAAAAATAGCGAAATCTTATTCTACGATTTCTTGCCAATTTACGCTACATGACCTCGCAAACCTATTGTACAATCTTATCTAATCACTAAGAATTTAAAAATCCATATAGAAACAATGTAAATAGCTTACTTTACTAATTCGTTGTAACCGTCTATGTATGCTTCTAAGACAACGTCGTCTTCCTCTTTGAGACTTCTTTGAAAGCTTTGGTGGACATGGTGTAAATCCAAGACGTTTTCATTCGACATTTCTCTTAAAATAATGAAAAATAATTTTGATTACCACTACACTGTGCACTGTACAAAAAATACAAGTCGCGAACTGAGCTGGAGACTGACTTTGACAATTAATTACAAGTTTGACATTGACAGCTATTGTTTTTTTTTTTTGTTCCTTGAGGAACAGGCTAGGGTCAGGGACCATGCTGCCCAGTCAGTTAGTTCGTTTTTTTTTTTTGTAAATTCCAGTTGAATTCATCAGTTTATTTTCGTCGTCTAGAGCTGACACACATTTTGGGTGCGTTCCGAATTGGGAAAATAATCGATGTAATCGATTTCAAAATTCAACTGAGTAAGCACTGTGAGCGCGTTCACGAGCGTTCCGAATTTTTGACAGCTCTCAGCTGTCATAATTGTAATACCTAATACGGAACCAATGACTAAATACACCTAAGGACTGGGCATTCCTACAAAATTAGCGTGTATACCTACACAAATCGGGCACTAAAGATGGCCGTCTTTCGTAGGGTTCTTTTTGTTTTTTCTCGCATCACACTGTTTTATAAATTTTTCTATTAATGGACACCAAAACACCTAGTTTCTAGAAGTATTTCTCTCGAAAACAACAAAAATATTTTGAGCAATCAACCGTTTGACAGCACATCTACCACAAAACCATTCATAAAACTCGGCACTCAACATGGCGGCCCGTCACGCATACACATGATATTGACGTCACACAAAAGTGTTGCCAAATTTAGTACTTGACAAACATTTAGATGTCTCTCTTTTCTTAAGCAGCTCTTGATTAGTTAAAAAGAAACAGAACGCTTTTTGACATGTGTGTGTCGATATGATAGATATTTGTATAACTATTATATCTATAGTAGAATAGGGCGTCTCCATGCTTCTATCTCAATGTACGGAACGCATTTGAGATGATTTCAGTGCTCTTAGCGATTTTAGCAAATTCGGAATGCGGCTTTTATCAAATCAAACAAAATTTTTCCTTTTTTTTATTATACACTTGTAGGTTAAATGCAGGTACACACGGCTACACATCAAGCTATACATAACCAGTATAAGCTGACTTCTGATTGTATGAAAAACCTATAGAATGCGAGGTCAACTCAAACTGGAAATGCATAGCTTGATGTGTAGCCGTGTGTACACATAGGTTAAATGTGTTATAATTATTATTTTGTGACTGATAAATTATTTAAATCTTCACACCATTTGCCACGTTATATTATTGCTGTGGCAAATCATGTGATTAGTGTCACCTTTCTTGAAATTCTATCTGTCAGTGTCATGTCATAATATCCCAAGGTCTTGCAAATGAATTTCGTCGTCGTCGCGGGCTATCAAAAAAAATATTTACTTTCCGTCTCAGATAGCTAAAGTGCCTACGATAACAAATAATTGGTAGTGCAATTTGCATATAATGTAATACAAACTTGTGTATCACCACAACAACTGTATTTCGAATTATCCGGTAAGTGTTATTTTTCTACCTTCACGCGAAAATATGACAAGTTTCATAATTTATTTTTAGTTACGGCTTGAAGTGGCTCAGGCTCACAAGTATTCAGGCTAATCAACGATCGGTGTTGCTTTTATTAAGTGTTAATTAATTTCTTAACCATTTATTGGGATAGTCCCATTTTCGGCTTATTTATTAAGTGCGTATCATCTTTCATTGTTTATGGGGACTTCCCTTGTGTCAGAATAACTTGTTGCAAAGGTTAGAACTTTTATTTTTCTATCGCAAATACACGACTTATCTCCTGCTGACTTGCTAATATAAAAAAGTACCTAGGTGAAAAGTGAGTAATTTGGGTATTGAGTAAATTGAGTTCTGACTGAATCTGTGAGTCATAATAGAGATACGCAAAGTGCTTTAAATTGAATTGTTTATACCTACAGAGTCTACTTCTTGCAAACAGGACCAACACATTGGTAAGCAGTTTCAAACTTACTACATTGAGTTGCACAACTTATTTATATTTTACAAATTACCAATTTATTTGGGTCAGCCTAGTGTGTCATATTTTTAACACCATCTCCTTAGATTTCAGCTCCATCCTAGCCATATCATTTTTACACAATTCATCTGTTGTTTATTTTTTCTTCCCCTATTCTTAGAGCCACATGCCACTTATTGTTCAGCATTTGATGCGCATACCTAAACAAGATGGCAAAATACTTTAATAAAAAAAAAGAACCATACCTCCTGCTTGATGTATTAAAAACGTTGCACTAAAACATTATCATAGACAACTAGCCATAATGTATGTCATGCAATGTGTCCTTTATCGAGGACAGCAGGATGTTATTATCACTCAATTGTTTGACCCTTCATTAAGGAAAGAAAGAAAGAGATAGGTAGAAAAAAAAATTAATTACAAGATAACACATATTTTAGCAATGTAAGCACTACCTAAGCATTCCAATTTCTTAGGTATTTATCACACTAATGACACTAATATTATAAAGGCGAAAGTTTGTGTGTGTGTGTGTTTATATGTTTTTTACTTCTTCACACTCAAACGGATGGACCAATTTTGATAAAATTTTGTATGGACGTAGCTGACACCCTGGATTAACATATAGGCTTTTTATCCCGATATTCACACCGGATTGACACTTATGCGGGTGAAACTGCGGGTCGCAGCTAGTTATATTATATTGATTGCATAAATGTTAACTGCCTTCCATACTCTTTAGCTGCATTGAAGCAGTTGATTGCAATCATTTGAGTAGTAGGTACTACAACAAAGTTTTTATATATGGTAATGTAAATAGTCAATACTATTTGCTCCAACGTGCAGAAATCAGCCCTGAATGTTGGTAACACCTATGTCTATAACATTAATTTTAGGGAACACAGGATAATGATTTTGTGCCCCATTATTTTGATGAATATTTATTTTATTTGGAGGAACACTTTGCTTCGTGGTTAAATAATAACAGCCGCGCAGGTCGATCGAGTTGGTTAAGCTACGCTTGCCGCGTTGGGTCTGTAGATGGGTGACCATCTTTACATACCGATACCCCTTTGTGCCTCAGAAAGCACGTTAAGCTGTTGGTCCCGGCTGTCATTCGCGGATCTTTGGCAGTTGTTACGGGTCGTCAGAAGCCCGAAAGTCTGACAACCAGTCTTACCAAGGGGTATCTTATTACCCAGTAACTGGGTTGTGGAGGTCAGATAGGCAGTCGCTCCATGTAAAATATTGGTATTCGGCTGCATCTGGTTAGACTGGAAGCCGACCCCAACATAGTTGGGAAAGGGCTTAGCAGATGATGACTTTGCTTACCATAAATAGTAAAAAGTAATTTGATATAAAATGCTTAGTAACAATTATTTCAATTTACTAAGAAAATTACAATTTTAAAGGAATTAGCAATATCATTTTCATTTTACAGCTGTTTCCACATTTTTCATGTTTCATCATTAATTTTGAACATAAATTACGTGTTTGTATTGACACAGTAGGTTTGTCCATATATTGTTTAAATAAATTGATTTAACTTTTCACTCTTACTTGTTCAAGATAAAGGCAGAAATTAATATGCAATTTATGTACTTAGTGGTAATCAATTATCATTATATGTAATTTATTTATTTTATACAATTTATACCTACAATTAGTATTCTAATGACAAGGACAGAAACATTTCCTGTTTAAAAAAAAAAACATTTATTGTGGGAATAATAATAAATTGGTATTTGTTGTGATTTATTGCCGCAAGGGTCGATTAATCAGGTTAATCTTAACCAGCTTGCCGCAATCGGTCTGTGGAAATGACAATCTTTACATACCAATACCTCTTCCGTGCCTTGTAAGCACGTTAAGCCGTTGGTCCCGGCTGTCATTCGTGGATCTTTGACAGTTACAGGTCGTCAAAGTCAACCAGTCTTACCAATGAGTATCGTGTTACTCAGGAACTGGGTTGTGGAGTTCACATAGGCAGTCGCTCCACGTAAATCACTGATATTTAGCTGCATCCGGTCATATTGGAACCCAACCCCAAAAATAGTGTTCAAATCAAAATCATCAAAATCAAAATATTTTATTTCACATAAATAAACCTACATGGGCACTTATGAAACGTCAGAAGCTAGGTGCACGGTTCTAATTGGTCGTTTCCTATGGAGAAGAACCGGCAAGAACCGCCACGGTTACTCTTTTAAAAATAGTTGGTTTTTACATTGGAAGTTTGTCAGACATCTTTTATGTGAAAATGGTTTAAGATTCTTTCTACGTGTTAGTTTTAGCTCCACAGTTATGTAACCAACTTTCTCTCATATGACATGAAGTCACAGGTGATGCAAAAATCGCCTTAGGCTCAATGCACACACTGACAGAGTAGAAATACGGTGCTTTTTTTTTATCACTAACGAAAATTTGCTGCTCCTTTCATTTATGTTCACTTAATTCGGCGAAATGTATGGAACAGTTGATTTTTGTTTTCGCAATTTCTGGTTTTTCCCCTTTGCAAAAGTTCGTCATTATTCTTTGTTCAATGACTATTTGGGACTCTCTAAACGTGTACAACTTAATAGATTGAGGTCATTTGTAAAGCTTAGGTTGTCCTTACTAGTGATGGGTAAGTAGAGTAGTTAGCTCCAGTGACCATATAAAAAAAAAACAACCTGGAAGAAAATAAATTTAGTTGAAGAGCTAAGGTCTTTTACTCATTTAAATAATTCTGAAAACATTTGTTATCAATTCAAGTTATTTAAATATGCTTCTAGGTCAATGAATTATTTATTATTAGTGTAATACAATCAATATCATTCAACGTAATGTTTTTTTTTGGTAAGTAGGTACCTATGTTAGGTTTGGAATGACAACAATAACAATTTACTTTTGTCACGTGTTAAATATGTAAACAAGTAGGAAAGAAAACAGATTTCCTTATATAGTATCAATTCGAATCAATTATGGTTTGGGCATGTGGATAAGTCATGTAACATTTATGCGGTTCCGCCACAGATTACTTATCTGTGGTTCCGCTGTGTTTATGCATAGCAACTTTAATTGACGCAACTGGCAACTTTTTAAAAGATTGCTAGCACCCTAAGGCTGCGTTTCCACCAGAGATGAGCGAGGATGCGTAGCGAGGGACGTGTGTGAAACCAACCAATAACAATAAAAGCTTGAAGTAAGTTAGCGTTGTTATTAGTTAGTGTTAGACACATCCCTCGCTACGCATCCTCGCTCATCTCTGGTGAAAAGGCAGCCTAATAGCGTAACACACTATCAATCACAATCTGAATAATTTTGAAGGATATTGCTAATCCATTGCTTCATATGTTCGAAAAATTTGTCTGCTCAACCACGTAATAACGCAATGAATGTTGTTGAACTGTCAAATGAAACCCATTGCTACTGTTAGTCTTACGCAATTACCTACCCCACAGTCTTACCACCGTCTGTGGCTGCACAGTTTCTTGAAATTATTTGAAAAACGTCATAAACAGGTAGTTACGGGTTTCCTAGTTCTTGAAACATGAAAGGATCTAAATGGCTCCGTTTCCGCAGCTCCTGGAACACTTATTAGGGTGATTAATTGGGTTAATAGGTAACTTAACTGCTGGGGCACATGCCTACTCTCTGTGAGAGAGAGTCGGCCATAATCCACCACGCGGGCCCAGTGCGGATTAGCGAATGTTACATATCTTCCATTTTTTTTTTTTGTTTCTAAGATATGCCGGTTTCGGCCTTTACCATTGGGCCACCACTGCTCAACTGCTCTTCGGTAACTTATAGACTTGTAAACTAGAATTTCATTCAGTTACGCATGAAGAGCAGTCGATTTGGCGGCGCTTGCAGGGGGTGACCCTAAGTCCAGCAGGAGACGTATTTCAATTGAAATTTATGATGACTCATTTTGATTCATTTAAAAGTTAATTGTAGGTACACAATCACTGAACTGACTGCGAAATGTGTCATTTGCTAAACTAGCAATCTATTAATAGGTTTTTACCCTTTTGCTTGAAAGTGACACACTCACCTATTTCCTCTAGTCCTATTCTATTATCCTACAAATCTATACTTACTAATAATAAAGCTGAAGAGTTTGTTCCTTTGTTTCAGCGCGCTAGTATCTGAAACTACCAGTCGGATTTGAAAAATTCTTGCATTTACTAGCCCAATTCTTGAGGAAGGCTATAGGCTATTTAACATCACGCTAGGACCATTAGGAGCCGAGCAAAAATTAAAAAAAAAGTCAGAAGGAACGCTGAGCGAAAACTAATAGCGCGTCTGGTTTTCGCTTAGAATACTTTTTTTTGCAGACGCGTCTTGGGGGGAAGGGTAATTGGGTAATTATACGCGGACGAAGTTGCGAGCAGAAGCTACTTAATATTATAAATGGGAAAGTATATATGTTTGTTACTCAATTACGCAAAAACGGATTTCGTTGAAATTTTGCACACAGCACAGTTACTTAATTTATAACTGAGATTAATATATAATATTATAGGATACTTTTTATCCCGATATTCCCACGGGATCGAGACTTATGCGGGTGAAACCGCGAGGCGCTGCTAGTCGACTCATAAATTTAAAAACTCTTCATTATAAAGACTAGGACTTTAGACCGGACGTAGGGGAGCTAGATTTGAGGAACCGATTGGTCGTCCGATAAACAGCCTTGAAGACAAGAGTGTCAGGATCGGTCTTAAAATGGGGTGCATCAAAATAGCCTACACAAGTGGCCTAATGTACCTTAATATACGCTTGGGCGATAAAAATGACATACCCTAGGCCAGGGATCGATTTAAAGGAGGGCCGTATGAAATAATTTCAACAATTAAGTGGGCCAAAGAGCATTGAAGTATTAGGTACGAGTATTATGTAAATAAAAATAATCAAGTTTACTTGTTTTGGCGCGAATTTTGGCTCCACGTTACTAGAAGTACCTAATTCGTAAAACGCACTCGAGATGTTTGTCAGTTGTCCTATTACCTACTTAATTTGTTTTACGAAGATTCATTGTTGGGCTGATCGCCCAGAACCTCCTTGTTAACGGGCTCATATTTAAATCACGGCTTCACGGCATGAGCTTTTCACTCATAGTTTACGAAACAAAAAGAAAATTTTAGATGTGGCACCAGAATCTTCGGTTTTCTAGACGCTATCGCTATGGGCGCAGGTTAGGGCTGCTGTTCGGGTTGCCATTGATTCCACAGTTTTTCTTAAACAACGAAGCCGACCCGAAGCATTTACTATACATGTTAGGCTTTAGGAGGGGAAGGGGGGGGGGGGTTACGCTTGGGTAGCCTGCCTGCAAATTGCAGAAAACGTAAGAACATTACAGTTTCTCAGGCTACCCGGACGCTTTCGCCTTAATTCGGTTTGTGCTGATCGGTGAACTCCGATCACCATCTTCCCTTGCTGAATAAAGTTAAGGTCGGCTTGGCACAATTTTAGCTAAGCTCACCGGCATTTTTCCGAACAAGTCTATAGCACCTAGCACCCCTCAATGATAAACACTTAAACAGACAGTCTCCTGAAAAAGTTCTTTTTCGTTTTCTACCCTTCTATCATCATCACATTGACATCAATCCTTCTTTCCAGATTGATGTAAGAACATGACGACAAGCCTGCAAATTGGGGACGAGGACTCGTTCATTATCCTGGGAACTTCTCCAGGAACCAGTCTGGATATGAAGTGCAACGGTATAGAGAATGGGGGGGACTTGTCTGTGGACAAGGAGCAGATGGAAGAGGCTATGAAGGACCTCTCCGTTGAAGCTAACATGGCCTTCAAGGCGCATTTTAAACTTGGAGATTGTGTAAGTATCTTAAGCTTCATATACAGCCTTTTTCCTAGGCAGTAGCTCCATGTAAAATGTTCAGCTGCATCCGGTTATACTGGAGGCCGACCCCAAAAACGTTGGAAAAACGGTGGGCAGGTTGATTAATTCAGCCCTTTTTCTATATCACACTAGCGGAAACAAGCCTCCTCTTAAGATGATTTCGTTCCATTCCCATCATCTCTTTTGGTCAAACAATTTTGGGTTTTTTGGTTCAGGTTATTTAGCATAATTTTTTAGGCTAACTGTTGCTTGCTTTTGTACAAAGGATTGTATACCTCTAAACCACGCTTTTGCCTTAGACATAACTGCATAATTCACTGTGTAGTCACAACGTCCTGTTTATGTTAAGTGTCCGGTATAATTTCCGATGCCTACTGAGGAATGATGTCGAAAGCATCATCAGAAAATTCCTTTTGTATCAATTCAGCGTTCTTATTACAACCGTTTGTTACGCTCAAGCATATTTACAAATAATGGATTATGTTGGAAGATAGGGGGGAGAGAGAAGAGATATGATCAGTCAATGAATCAGTCTGGCATAATCAGCCTATAATGTTCCCACTGCTGGGTCACAGGCTTCGTCTATTTGAGAAGGAGTGGGCTTTTATCTACCACGCGGCCTCAGTGTGGGTTGGTAGATGTAATACACGTCTTCGAATTTTTGGCTCTAGGACATGCCGGTTTCCTTACAATGTTTTCCTTCACCGTTTTAAGAGCAGTAGTGATGAAATTGCACAAAGTAAAGCGCCTGCGTAGGTTCGAACTCACGACCTACAACTTTTAAGTGGGGGCCGTTACTACTGGGCCACCAGGCCCACCACTGCTCATCTGAATCAGTCTATGTTCAGTATATATCAGGCTACTGCTGGACATACTTAGGCCTTTCTCAAGGTCACCACCGCACCATCCCGTTTGTTGCCTTTTGCATCCAGTCTGGCCCTGTTGCATGGGCACCCTCGACTAGATGAACCGACAAATAAATGATAAATGATTTATTTTCTGTGAGTAGGTTTGTTCAAACACTTAAATTACGCGTCAATCATATTTTTTTAAACTAGATGAGGTCGGCGTTTCCTATCTGACTACTCTGAAGAGAAAGGCAGAAACAAACTCGGAGGTCAGTCTCTTTTTAAGTCTAGACAAAATCTTGGTCAGATCATGTGAAGCCCATGTAGATTGGTGACTGAAATGGTCTTTTGAGGAAAGAACCACACAGATTGAACGGATCTGTCCAGTCAGTGTCAGTGCACGCATTTGTCAAAAATCGTGCAGCTCAACTCAGAACTTGAGGAGCTCAACGATACGCTCGACGACCTTGGAATGAAATTATTGATATTGAGTATTACATACTGCTCCACTGGTCCTCATTTTGATATTAACCTTGTGCTTATGCGTATGCAAAAATCAATATGAGATTACTGACTTATCTTTTTCATACTTTAACATTTTATCATAGAAAGATTACCTACCGGTAGAGATTTTGATGAAACATACATTTATTTTTAGCTTTATTTACCCTTTGTTGGGAAATACTGATTAGTGCTGCATGATTCACTAATAAGTCTATATAAAATAGTCATCCGCTTAAGGCCCGGTATCCACCAAAGCGAAGAGGAGAGGAGATGTGGAATCGACCAAAACCAATGGTTGAAATCCTCAACCGCGTCACTCGTCTCGCCTGTGATTGGACGACTCCGCACGTCTCCTCTCCTCTCCGCTTTGGTGGATACCGGGCCTAAGGGTTTACATCGCTTACACGTAGTATTCGCGACATGTGATAAACACATGTAGTATCGTATCAATTATTTTTCGTGGCGTCATGTACTAAGTACTTATAAGATTGCGAATGGAATGCGAGACGATATTTATATACACACCTTTCTTGATGATGGGCCACATCAAGCTTATGGCAAAGAGGAGTGAAAGAGCATGGGGTCGACATTGTCCAGCAGTGGGACGGTAGTTAAAAATCATTCTACCAGATGTAGGTAGTGTAGGTCATGTCTATTATTCGCACATTTTACCCATTGGGCATTGAAGAAGAGAGAGAGAGAGAGAGATACTTGGATGTAATCGATTCCATTAGAGGTGTGACTCAGAATGCAAAATTGCGATGTAGTGAAGAAGAACAAAACAGTCTCTCAGTTGATGCTAGTTGTTTCAATACATATATCATAAGCATCTACCAAAAAAATAAATAAAAGGAAACTTTCAAAGTGCTAACTTTCAACGTTGATGTAAGAGAATCCGTTTGAAAGTACTTAGGTATCTACTGAAGTTTCTAAACGTTGCATAACTTGCTGTTTTGACCCAGTGCAAGTTTTACATTACCACGCGTTCTGAGTCCACAATCCATGGACGCGGTTAAGAGATCACTTGACTTGACATAAAGACAATAGGCGAAAATGAATAGGCTTTTGTAATTGAGTTTTCGACTTTTTTTAAAGGAAGAGGACGGGAAACTCACACTTGACCTGTTTTAAAATGAAATATAAACGGTAGTTGAGTGTTTATCCGGTGAAGGCAAGATGAACATCTAGTAGGAAACACAAATAAATAAAATTGATGTGTCTGTTTGTATATAATGTAAAAATAACAGCGTTTTACTTAGGTATTGCAAATGGAATTATATTGTACACTTATTAAAAAAAAGTGTTTGTCTGTCTGACTGTTTGTTCCGGCTTAATATCCGAAACGGCTGGACCAATTTTGACGGAACTTTCATTGTCAGATAGCTAAAGCTAATGTTATAAGTACTTTTATGTTAGAATAAGTATTAGGGCCATGCCACCTGCTACGATACTTACTCCAAGATGAAGTTGTCGTAAAATTCGACTAAGGGTACAAAAAGACCGAGGTCGATGCACGACATCGTGACTATATTTTGGGGCGTGATGACGATAATCTAAGTGACATAATATTTCAATGCAATCCTTTTTGCACATGTATTTACAAGATCTTAATAATAATTATAAGTTCACATGGTTATCTGGCACAACAATTTTAAATAGCCGGCATGAATTCAGCAAATGATTCGCTAGGGGTAGCGGAGAAAATTTTCGTCGGTTATGTAATGATTATAATTCTGTTACGAAAAAAAAACGGTAGCTAATTATATTTTAATCAACTTATATCGGATGATTTTTTTCCCGTCTCGAAATTTTATACAGGGTGTTCTACCCATGAATATGAACAACTTTCACTATGGGACCAACTCTGAAACCACGAAAAAAAATCTGCTGTTTAATACATTTCTAATACCTACTAGATCAAAATGTATGAAACAGCTGATTTTTTTTCATGATATCAGAGTTGGTTCCATAGTGAAAGTTGTTCATTTTCATGGGTAAACAACCTGTAAAAACGAGACGGTAAAAAATCATCAGTATTTTGCATATTGCAAAAAACGTAAGTAAATTTGAATTTCGCGGATTACTTTATTGCATCCCCTTCACGTAATACGTAAGCATGGCCGATATAAACAGACGATGTTATTCAAACCTGCGTCTGTAGCATAGATTAAACTTATCACTTTGGTACCTTATTATTATTATTATGAGTAATGAGATAGTATTTTGTAAACATTGTTCGCATTATGCAAATATTCTTGTCATCGGACTACAAATGTGAGACGGATTACTTTCAATCTCTTATTACGTAGCATAACATAGCATAATCAGCTTGTAAATTTGAAATGTTCCCACTGCTGGGCCTCCTGTCTTCGAGAAGGAATGGGCTGTATGTAATCTGCAAAACGCGTGCCCAGGTTGGTAAATGTCACATGTCTTCGAAATTTTGGTTCTAGGACATGCCGGTTTCCTCACGATGATTTCCCTCACAGTTTTGGGAGAAGTGGTGACGAAATTATTTATGAAGTAAAGCGCCTGCCACCTACAACGTTTATCAGTGGTCTACGTAATTTACTATAAGGGTCTGTGCACACCACGTTTTTTAAACGCGCCGTTGACACACGTTTTCGAAACGTGCGTCGACGGCGCGCTTTTATCCTATATTTTATCTACAGGCTGCGTCTGACTCGCGTTCGTATCGCGTCTGTATCGCTATAAACGCGCGTCAACAGCGCGTTTAAAAACGTGGTTTGCACTGGCCCTAATTCTTTCTTAGTTTTTTGTTTCCAGTCTTTACGGGTATTCAAAAGCCTAAGTCTGACAATCAGTCTTACCAAGGGGTATCGTGTTATCCAGTCACTGGGTTGGTGAGGTCAGATAGGCATTCGCTCTATGTAAAATACTTGTAGATATTCAGTTGCATCCGGTTATACTGGAAGGCGACACTAACATAGTTTGGTAAAGGCTAGGCAGCTTGATTTTAGTTGAATTGGTTAGACTGAAAGCCGTCCCGCTAGAATTTTGTTCACTTTTGAATTGTCAAGGCGTCGTCGATCAGCAAGAAATATGAAGCTGTAGGTTTAGGTTTCTATTAACAAGAACAGGCATAAAATTCCATGGACACTCTTTTAAATCAAAATACTGATAACTTTGTTTTAGACTATGCAAGGTCAAATTTTATTAGGTGTCAACGAGTATTCTTTGTTTTTTGGTGTTGAAACAGAAGTAGCACAATGTAATTGTCACTGTGTTTTTTCCCATCATTCAAAACCACATCTCCATCAAGTTCATAGTTTAGAAGCTTGTATGCGAGTACACAGACAAACAACTTTGTTTCATCATTATGTGGGTATTTAGAGATTAGAGAAGATACATACCTAGGGAGATTTATATTAGTTTACAGTCACGGGTATAAATATATTACTGTGAACAGCTCGGCCTATGACCAGCAGTGGACGACTTTCGGCTGAAACAATGATGATGAATTGATGATGCTCGGAAACTCGGAAATAATATCTGATTTCATGATTCACCCATCAATATCTGTCTTCAAGATGACGGCAAACTGTGATCATTTATGGAAGGCATATACAGGGTGAAATTTAAAACATGCGACAAATCGAAATGGGAGATTGTACTCATCATTATGAACAACTTTTACTATGGGACCAAAGCTGAAATCGCAACTAAACGCAAAAAAAAAACTGCTATTTCCTACATTTATGTTCGCATAACTCGTCAAAATGTAGGGAACAGCTGTTTTTTTTTTCGCGATTTTAGGTTTGGTCCCATAGTAAAAGTTGTTCATAATGATGAGTACAATCTCCCATTTCGATTTGTCGCATGTATTCAATTTCTACCTGTATGTAGAAGCGGCAGCACAAATATGTAAGATCTAAGGAACACCAAAACTATCTGACGACACATGCGACGCCACAATAATGCATGTTGGCTTCTTTGAATGCAATAATATCGGAGATGTCTTGCGTCTTTGCCTACTCAATTAAATTTAGAAGTCCCTCGTTGTGATCAAAAATATCTTGACGACAGATATTAATGGATTAATCATGAAGTCAGATATTATTGCCTAGATTGCCAAACAAACCATTTATTTCAAATAAAACAATTACAAGCCCTTTTAAATTGTTTAGGGGTCGGTCAGGCAGAAATATGATCCATAGCATAGTGCTCGTGACTGTACACACGGCGACAGAACAACTATACATTTCCAGTTTAGCTGACCTCGCATTGTATTTTCGTACAATGAGAAGTCAGCTTATACTGGAAATGTATACTTTAGCTTGGTATGTCGTCGTGCGTAGCTCTACTAGTCTCTACTAGGTATCTCTTGCTCAATCGATACTACGCTACTGATAACCGTTTGATGCAATCATGATTTATGATGTAGTAGTTTGTTAGAGTTTAGGTTCTTTACTGTTTAGGAAATTACAATTTTTTGGATGTAATGAGTTTTGTTTAGTCATCAATCTAAAGTTCTAGACTCTAGACATTCATTACTTTTTTGGGCTCTGAAATTTATCTGACTAGTTCTAGTTATGAGAGCAGTGGTGGCGCACGGTGGGCTGGAAATCGGCTTTCATAGACATAGGGATTTCAATTTGCAAGTGCTTGTTTTTATGCCGGATATCGCTTCTATTAGTCATTACTATGAACAAAAATGACACCCGAGTTAATTCTGCCCAAAAACGAAGGAAATATAATTTTTTTACGAAAAATTTGTATGAAGCTAGTATGAAAAATCGAATTATCTCCTAAACGGCATGTTTAACCGTAATATCCTTGGAGGTGGTCATAGTGCTAATTATTTATGATTTTTTGGTTGCTGATTTGACGAAAAATTTAATGCCGTTTTTTTTTTAAAAATCGTCAAAATATTTTTATTTATTTTTACATGTAAAACGATCCCTTTTAGTGTCCAAGTTAATAAGTTCGATATGTTATTAACCCAAATATCCCTTTTAGTGTTTATGTTGAAGAACACGGACTTTTAACTACACGTTACATAAAATAGCATCACTCCTATATTTCCGAAGGAGTTGTCAGAGGTTTATAGTACACCCACACGCACAGTGGAACGAATGTATGGGAGCGGTTGGACGTAGACATGTCCGAAAAAAAAGAGTAAAATTATGCCAAACTAATGATGCCATCTTATTCGATTACTTAATGCCTTCATAACTTGTGGTGATGAATTTCTTCATAACTCCCATATTTCGGGAGTAATTTGAGAAAATGTGAAATTTTACTATGAAAATGAGTGTATCGAGCTCTCTCCCTCCTGATTCCGGGCTTGTTTCAAGTAGCGGTCTCTAATATCATAATGCTAATACTAAGAGCTATATTTAATACTAAGACACATAGTGCGCCAAATGTGCACTTTCTGGGATAAAGAGTGATGTTTATTTTATAACACAATTTTTTTATTTTTTGTTTATTTTGTTGATTAAAACCGTTTTTCTAAAGGTTTACCTTATTACAATAACATTTCTGAGCAGCCAATTAGAGAAGATATAAGCTAATTAGGATATATAATTAGGGACTTAAGGTTTACATATAAAACTGATGCACTAATGATTACTGATAAGAACATTGCTATTATTTAATTACTAAATGGCTCTTAATACACTAATTTAGCATGCATCATTTACTAATTATCACAATAACTAATTACCTTGCAATATTTAACAAAGGATACCTGGGATACCTGGATTTTATATAAATAGGTCACTATTAGTAACTTTAAAATCAGTGTTGATTTACACCTCGTTGTATCCAAGCTAATCTCGCAATGTATTTTCCAAATTTTAATACAAATCTTGATATTCACGTTGCTTTATGCGCACGCGCACATAAAGATTTACGCGACTTTAACTATTTGTTCAGTGTTTTAAAAGATAACAGTTGTGTTCAGTTATGTGAAAGTGCTGAAACAAGTTTAAAAGACTGGTGTCGTCGATTTTGCTACCGCATTTATGCAAAATGGACACAGTCTGGAAGAAGCACAGATAAGTTTCGGAAGAAACATGAGATTTGGCTACAGGCTGCAATTCAATGGCCGGAATTACAGAATGAAAATATGGAACCTTCTACAGAAAATATAAGTGACGTCATCGAGCCCATAATTTCTCCTGCTAAATCTGATGCTTCAACTTGTACACATCCTAGTCCTCGTAAATCTTTTGAGGACCTTAGTAACCGGCAAAAAAGAAGACGCACTGAATATAGTCTTTCATGCAGCAGTAGCAGCGCTGAAATTATGTTTTCGGCCGAAAGGGCGCTTCAAAAGGCAGGACAAAGCGATACAGCTTATGTTATGAAATACTTGACGGAGAATCCAGAAGAGGCCTCAAAAATCAAAGCCTTCATTGAAGGTAAATCAATTCAGGTACGGGAAATATCCCCTTTGAAGGCATTGGCTCTTTATGTATCGATGAACTTATCGAAATGGCGCTATAACACTCTTCGGGATTTCAACACTCAAGAAGGAGCTCTTCAATACCCGAGTTACTACATGTTGGTTAAAGAAAAAATTAAGTGCTATCCGGCCAAAGAAGATCTCACAGTTACAGAGAGCTCTGCAAAAATCAAATTACAAGCCTTGATGGATTTAACCTCAAGAAGACTTATTAGGTCGTTAGAAACCCCTGTTGATCCCAATCAACAGCTCGTATTGACCAGCAAATGGGGTTTTGACGGATCATCTAGCCAAAGCATTTATCATCAAAGGACGAGTGAAGATGAGCAAATCGATCTTGCTAGTAATTTTATGATTAGTCTTGTACCACTGCGGCTCGTCTCAAAAGGTGTAACAATTTGGGAAAACGAGCGACCATCTTCCACTTCATTTTGCCGGCCAATATTGTTTAAGTTTATAAAGGAAACCAAAGAAAATGTGCAGAGAGAGATGGCTGAAATCGAAGCAGAGATTGAAGCCTTAACTCCATCCACCATCACTGATGGAATTAGTGTCAAACACCAACTGCTGTTGACAATGATTGATGGTAAAATTCATTCCATTATATCCAATACAGCAGCTTCAGTGTGTGACATATGCAAGGCTTGTCCTAAAGAAATGAATAATTTAGAGTTAATCAAAGATAAACACGCAAACGAGGACATGTATAAATATAGCTTAAGCACCCTTCACGCTTGGATTCGCTCAATGGAATGCTTATTACACATTTCCTACAAATTAGACATTAAATCATGGCAAGTAAGGGGTGATATAGCAAAAAGGCAAGTTGATGACAGGAAGAAAAGAGTTCAAGAGGCTGTAAGAAGAGAAACGGGCTTACTTCTCGATGTTGTGAAACAAGGCAGTGGATCCACCAACAATGGCAACTCGGCAAGGAGATTTTTTGAAAACTACACTAAATCTGCTGAACTGACCGGAATAGATGCTATGCTTTTAAGAAAAATCTGTGTGATCTTGCAGTGTATTTCATCAGGAGAGAAGATCAACGTAACTAAATTCCGAGAGTTCTGCTTTGATACTGCTAAGCTTTACGTGGAGTTATACCCATGGTATTATATGCCTTCTTCACTTCATAAAATTTTAATGCATGGGCCAGACATAGTTCAGAACATGTCAATTGTGCCCATTGGTTTTCTATCCGAAGAGGCATCTGAGGCTAGAAATAAAGATTTTAGAAAATATAGAGAGGGGCATTCTCGAAAGCATAGCAGTATCTCATGCAATGAAGATATTATGCACAATCTTTTACTGTCTTCTGATCCACTTGTTACAAGTATCCGTCCAAAAGGAAATAAGTTTGTAAAAAAATCTTCTTTTAAGGAATTTTATGAGCTTACGGATTCTGAGAAAAGTGATATCGAATTTGTTAACATAAATGATTTAGCGGACATCGATTCTGAATTTGAATTAATTGATGATGATGATGATGACGAAGATAATTAAATGATGTTATTGTTTTAAAATGTGTAACTTAGTAAATTAGAGCTTACATCTTAATTATTTATTGTACTTTTAATGAAACTAGGTAATTTATTATCAACTTACTTAAAAGTCATACTCTCATCAGTTCTTGTGAATATTTTTGTTAATATATATTTCTGTATATATATAATATATTTATAGACCTCTTAATAAGTCTGTCTGCGGTTTAAAGTAAATACAAATGGGGAAAAAACGTTTTTTTTTTTAAATTTTCATTTCCTTTTATCCCAGAAAGTGCACATTTGGCGCACTATGTGTCTTAGTATTAAATATAGCTCTTAGTAATAGCATTACGATATTAGAGACCGCTACTTGAAACAAGCCCGGAATCAGGAGGGAGAGAGCTCGATACACTCATTTTCATAGTAAAATTTCACATTTTCTCAAATTACTCCCGAAATATGGGAGTTATGAAGAAATTCATCACCACAATTTATGAAGGCATTAAGTAATCGAATAAGATGGCATCATTAGTTTGTCATAATTTTACTCTTATTTTTCGGACATGTCTACGTCCAACCGCTCCCATACATTCGTTCCACTGTGACACGTAGACAACTATGTTTGAGCTAGATATTTATCAACACATCATGAGTTTTAAAACTTTTCATACAACCAAATTACCAATTGTTTACTCTTCTAATGAGTCCGAAAAGAAGTGATTAAGTAACTACACTGATTAGGTCTTCTAATGAGTCTTTATAGGTGATTTAATGATTTTCAATATCTCACGACAATGCCAACTATGGATTATTTTCAACTTTTCCTGATAAGTAAGCTAATTTGTTAATTAGCAGTGCTATGAGTTCTAAGAATAGTTAGTGACAATTATAAATTTTCATTAGCTAATGAGGAGATAACTAATGAGGGTAGTTACCTAATTATTGGCGTTTTGCAATAAAAGGGCTAAAGTTTTGTTTTATAATTTAGTTTGTTCACAACTGTGTAACTGCTAACACTAAATCTGCGACTATAAAATCTTAGAATGGAACTACGAAGTGAGAGTACTTCATTTGATCATGAAGTATTGTTCAGTGCAGTTGTATCCCGCATAGGCGATTGCCTGTCTGACGAAGATCGTGTTGTTCTCAAACAATTTTGTCGGAGATTTACGCGAGCCGCTTTACAAAGATGGCAGAAATCCAACCGATTCCTTGATAATTTCAGGAGAAAGTACGAAAATTGGTTGGGAGCAAATATTGTTCCTAATAAAACCGCAGCTATAACCGGTTTGGATGAAGACCTCATCAAAAGATTTGCTGTAATTTTACAAGCAATTACATCTGGAGAGCAGGTCGATTTAATAAAATTTAGAGATTATGCCCGCAAAACAGCAGAAAAGTACGTATTATTATACGACTGGTACTACCATGTCGTCAACCGTTCATAAATTATTAATCCATGGGGCTGACATAATCGAGAAAAATATTATTGTGCCGATTGGGACTCTCTCGGAAGAAGCCTCAGAGTTTCGAAACAAAGATTTTAGGAGGTTTCGAGAACATCATTCGCGGAAAAAAAGTAGGCAGGATTCCAATCAAGACATTTTAAATATGCTTGTTGTTTCTTCGGATCCTTTGCTAAGTGCACAAAGGCCTAAGTTAGATGCCAAGAAAAAGCAGAGCTTTTTTGCTGAAACTCTCGACTTAATTCAATTTCAGGAAAATGAGTTCGAGTTTTTGGACATATCCAATCTGGATGCTGACTCAGAATTGGAGTCTGATAACGAGAGTGATAAGGAAAATTTGTAAAAAAAATATATATGTACATATTTGTAAATTTGTATTTGAGTGTGTTTGGGTTTTTTTGTAATATTTAATGATATTTTGTCTTTTTTTTATTATTTTACTTTATTTTACAAATGCTTAGTATTAATTCCTTGAATTAAATTATTTTGTATATAATATAACTTTATATGTTACTTAAATAAGAGTTTGATAATCTTTTTTTATTTAAATTAATAAAAATGTGTCAAAAAACAGCAATTTTTTTATTTAATTTTTCTTGTTTTGTGTGTTCTTAATATTTGGGTTAATAACATATCGAACTTATTAACTTGGACACTAAAAGGGATCGTTTTACATGTAAAAATAAATAAAAATATTTTGACGATTTTTAAAAAAAAAACGGCATTAAATTTTTCGTCAAATCGGCAACCAAAAAATCATAAATAATTAGCACTATGACCACCTCCAAGGATATTACGGTTAAACATGCCGTTTAGGAGATAATTCGATTTTTCATACTAGCTTCATACAAATTTTTCGTAAAAAAATTATATATCCTTCGTTTTTGGGCAGAATTAACTCGGGTGTCGTTTTTGTACATAGTAATGACTAATAGAAGCGATATCCGGCAAAAAATCAGGCACTTGCAAATTGAAATCCCTATGTCTATGAAAGCCGATTTCCAGCCCACCGTGTGGCGGGGTGGTAACAGCCGCGATTTACGAGTTGTAGGTCGTAGGTTCGAACCCAGACAGGTGCTTTACTCTGTCAAAAAAAATTCATCACCACTGCTCTCCAAACGGTGAAGAAACACATCTTGAGGCAACCGGCATGTACTAGAACCAAAAACTTGAAGACATGTGACATCTACCAACCCGCACTGGGCCCCCGTGGCAGATTACGCTCCACTCCCTCTCACCGAGAGGAGGCCTGTGTCCTAGCTCCTAGCAGAGAGAACACTGAAGGCTGATTATAATAAGCATAGCATAGCAACTGCTGTGACATCTGACCTCCGTTTTCCATTGTAATACAAGTAGAAGTTTGTGAAGTAGAAGTCTGTGAAACAAAATATCAGAAGCGCAGGTTTTTATATGAAATTTATACGCCTTCGAATTTATCGCAGAATGTCCCTTCAAATATGGCCACAAATTCAACATTTTGCCGCAGAAATGTTATTCCCCAAATTAATTATGGTGACACTGGTTATAGGTTGACATATGACATTTTTCTATAATATTTTCCTCTATTGACTTGGAATGCGAGGCTAGCGCGTTTTGAATCACGCTGTATAAGGTAATAATATCACTGAAGCCTTTTAATTATGTAACACATCTATTTAGCAGGGACTTTACTTTGTAATAAACACACTCATACAATTTAAAAGTGCATTTAGCCACTAGAAATTCTTAATTAACCTGATACCTTATTTCTGTTCCATAAGGTTTAGTTTCTACTTAGCCAAAATGTTTGTTATAATGTTTTGTTACTATCAAACCAATAATCTAAATCAATTTTATTAAAAGTTTAAATTTTGTTTAAAGTTCATTTCTGTGTAACATTTTTTTGCACACATACGTATGTGTGATAATTTAAGATTTACGTGTACACATTTTCCTGGAACTTGATTTAAGTAAGATCTGTAGGGAATCAAATCCGCAATCTGCAGCGCAGAACTCGTTTCCTTAGCCACTGCTCCTAGCTCCTACCATGTTGCCGTGCCACAGTCAAAAAATATTTTAAAATGAATACCTACTGCTGCTGTGGAGTTTGTTGCGCCACTTCTTACCAGAGAAAGTACTAGGAAATGGTGAACGATGGGCGTTTTGGGGGACTGTCTTAAGAACCAATCTCTTATCTTAGTTACTCCTTTTTTTTTTGTTCTCTGTGAATTTTTACCTTACTAAAACCACCCCGGTGATCACCATCAGCACATAGGGGTGGTCCAACATATAGTTTTAATCTTTAATAAACCGCACACAATCTAATAATTTAAATTTTGTGACGTCACTAAACCATTAATTCAAATTTGTTAGCAATTAATGGAAAAAACACATTATCTTATTAGATATCATAGGGATTTTTTAAACGTTATCATAATTATATTATACCCTTATCAATGAATCAAATCATGTATTATGACACTGCAGTCGAAAGAAATGTTATTCAATGATACGAAAATAATAACATAAACTCTGTAACGTGTAACCTAAGGGCGTGAACACATTGTAGTTGAGGTATTCGTGTAAATTATGGCCCACAAGCGGTCCAACCCGCAATGAGCCCGCGTGGTGTATTACGGCCCACTCCCGCTCACAGAGAGGAGGCCTGTGTCCCAGCAGCGGGAATATTATAAAGACGATTATGGTTTATCTTTGACGGTCGTTATGGGTCGTCAGAAGCCCGAAAGTCTGACAACCAGTCTTACCAAGGGGTGTCGTGTTACCTAGGAACTCGGTTGTGGAGGTTAGATAGGCAGTCGCTCCATGTAAAATACTGGTACTCAGCTGCATCCGGTTAGACTGGAAGCTGACCCAACATAGTTGGGAAAAGGCTAGGCAGATGATAATGATCTTTCGCCTACATCTACATCAGTTAGACAATGGCTCACCTCCCATCTTGCACCGCATGCCCTGTCACCTGCACACGTGAGGACCTAATGACTCCGTCAGCCAACGGTATTCGCGTTGCTGAATTTTATGCAAAACAAATTAAAAAAATTACATAAATTTTTTCGTGCCTTTTTTGCCATCGACACACAAAAAAAAAAGATTCTCTTCATTCCCATGAGTTAATAATTTCTCATTTCTGAGGCTTCTGTGTACAAATGTGTGCACACCTTTACATGTCTTTTCAAAGGGGATTTACCTTAGATAATGTTATTCTGTTACGGAGGATATAATCTGTGTTGTAGGTCGTGGTTGAGTGCTTTGATAGTCGTTTCCTTGTTAACAGCCTTCATTCAGTGCTGGGCATTGTTGGTAGTCGGTTAGAAAGCAGTTTGCTGGTTTTATTTGGCAAAACTAGTTTTTTTTGGCAGTTGTGTTAAACTGAAAATATCTAATCTAGAGGTTCGGTTTTTTTAATTATACAGAGTGGCGGGGTCATCGACCTGCAACATTTTCAGTAAGTACTTGATTCCGGAATTTGAAATTATTCGTCAGTTAATTTAAAAAAAATCTGCGGTTTCCTACAAAAGTGCAAACAAAACCTACGCGGTCAAAATGTATGAAAAAGCAAATATTTTTTAAATAACCGACGAATAATTTCAACGCAGGCGGGATCAGAATCATGTAATAAATCCATGGTAACAGGTTGCGCTTCGATGTCCCTGCCTCCTTGTTGTATTCTTAGGATTATGGTTTTTTTTCATTAGTTACTGTAATTACTAATTAGGCTGTCTTCATGTGATTCTGGGGACATTTAAAAAAAAGTTGTGTGTGTTGTGTTGATGTTATTGTGTTGGTGTTGTTGCGTTTTGTGTCTGCGCATCCGGGACAGTCACACCCAACGCCTTATTTGATTGGCCAACTTTTCCCTTGGTGGTGGTAGGTCTAACGCCCACCTGGTTTGCGAACCCCTCCCACCGGAGTCCGACGTCAACCAGCCTGTGCGTGGGAGTTCCAGTGCCTTAGGCATCTTCTGGGCTCGCTCGTTCCATCACAGACCTCATCCATCGCTTTCCATCAGGTGTGATCGAGGTCAAGAGCGGGCCTATTCAGCAATAAAAAAATAAGTTCCGAATGTTTTTATTTTTTGAACTTGCTATTATTTTATTTTACGAACTCAAAGAACTGGAGAATAATCTTATAGCACTTTAAATCCTAAATATTGTGTGCGATAATATAATTATAATAGCAGCTAACTTTATCTCAGCTATTTTAATCAGAAATGTTGCGTCTGTGTTTCCGAGCGCATACAACCCGAATCTCTTCAAAGTGAGAGTGAATGGGCTTCTTCTGGGTAAGCTCACTCCATCGTCGACTCTGTCTCTGTCACCTCTGACCTAGACTAGAGTAAAGAGTGAACCAATTTCAATAAAAAAAAAAAAAAGAAAGCTATTTCACTTTAAAAAACCGTAAGTACTTTACCAATAAATATTTCAGTCCTTACTTTTTTTCTCCCTTTTTCCAGCCATCACCGGGTAGCATGATGGTAGCCAGTACTATAATAACTGATGACAGAAGCACAGAAGAACTCCAGAAGCGTTTCGGTGAACTCCTAGACGAGAATGTCATCCTCAAGGAGACCTTGAAACAAAACAATGAGTCTATGAAGGAACAGTTTTTACTGATAGCGTCCTGTCAGGAGGATATGATGAAGACACATGTACTGCATAAGGAGAAGTTTGATGAGACTAAGGGGTTGGTTGAGAAGGTATGTTTAATTGTATTTTTAACTAGCCTTTTCCCGCGACTTCGCCCGCGTAAAATTTCTTGTTCCCCGACCCACATCGCATCGCATCGCCCGCCCGCGTTATTGCTTCGTTTTGGTTTAACGTTCTTTCTTACTTTTTTCATTTTGCTCCGCTACTAAGGGCCGTACCGTGATGTTAAATAACCTCCTTTAAGAATTGGCCTATCAGATGCAAAAAGATTTTTTAAATCCGACTGATAGTTCCAGAATTGTTAGCGCGTTAAAACAAACTCTTCAGCTTTTTTATTAGTATAGATAAATAATCTAGCCAGTGATAGTGAAGTACAAACTCCTTGATAGGTTTTGATCTGTAGTTGAAACAGCTGTGCCTTTCTGCCCCTTATTTAATTGTTGTTGGATTTTTAGGGTTCCGTACCTCAAAAGGAAAAAACGGAACCCTTATAGGATCACTCGTGTGTCTGTCTGTTTGTCCGTCTCTCACAGCCAATTTGCTTCGAATCTTATGGACCGATTAAGTTGAAATTTGGTACACATATGAATCTCTGTGACCCAAACACAGACGTGTAACGTAAATAAATGAGTTTTGAAAATGGGAGTCATTTTTGAGGGGTAAATAGACAATTAAAAAAATAAGTTTCGCAATCTGTACCGTGTGACATATCAAATGAAAGGGCTTACCGTGAGGATCTCAAATATATTTTTTTCATAATTTTAAAGTAAATTGTATTAAAGTTATTTAAGACAATAGACGAAAATTTACCATTCCCTTATCTCCGAAACTACTGAGCCTAAAATTAAAAAAAAAATACAGAAAATAGTTCTATACCTATAGATTACAGGAAAATTAATAAGAAGTCTATGATCTTGAAACAACATGATAAATCTCAATATTGTGCGTACAAACTTACATTTTCAGTTGGAATGTCGGTGTCACGTTCTTTAAAAAAACAAGGTAGATAAAATATTCATCGTACGGAACCCTCTTCACGCGAGTTCAACTCGCACTTGACCGGTTTTTTTCATTAGGGAATTCTCAATATGAGCCTTAAATCTAAATTAATGCTCGGTTAATGGCAAGAAACCCGCCGTTCTGGACTCCAGGAGCTCTCAGTCTGTCTGGGCTGTAGGTTAATTGTAGACAAGAAATTCGTTCGGTACTAACAATGTAACGAAAACACCAAAAATACATGATCTGTGGTTACAAAATGTATGAATGATCGATCACCCTTAAGTTAGTAAAACATTGTGAGGAAACTGGCATGTCCTAAAACCAAATATACAGGTTGAAATTTAAAACATGCGACAAATCGAAATGGGAGATTGTAGTCATCATTATGAACAACTTTTACTATGGGACCAAACCTGAAATCGCGAAAAAAAACAGCTGTTCCCTACATTTTGACGAGTTATGCGAACATAAATGTAGGAAACAGCCGATTTTTTTATCGCGATTTCAGGTTTGGTCGCATAGTAAAAGTTGCTCATAATGATGAGTACAATCTCCCATTTAGATTTGTCGCATGTTTTCAATTTCACCCTGTATATTCGAAGACATGTGACGTCTACCAACCCGCACTGGGCCCGCATGGTGGGTACTTTTAGGACTCAAAACATGTGTATCATTTGACAAATTACAACAATACCTAAATAATTTACATTTTTCCTCAGCTACGTCAAGAAAACAAAAAACTTAAGACAGACATAGCTCGACTCGCCGACTCAGACGCAAATTCATACGTTAGCAGCGAGACGGGCGAGTCCGTTCGGTCAAACAAGTCAGCACAGTCAGCACAGTTGACACAGTCCGTACAATCGGCACAGGGGCCGTCCGGCCCTTCGTCTGCGCTGGAGTTCGTGACGTCACCGGATGATGATACTATTAATAAGCTGACTGCGCAGTTGGAGTTAGTTGAGAAGCAGAGAAGACAGGTACTGACCATAGCGTTTCTTTTAAAATTACTTGACTTGTACGTAGAAAGTACGATCGTAAGCCGTGCTGATTGGCTAATATTTTTACCACGTCCTATTCTCGTGCTTCATAAGTACGGGTTAACATATCTGACAATGAAGTACAAAGTAAAAAAAAGCAATCAAAATGCCTATTCGAAAATTGTAGGTCTAACCTTAAGCTCGTATTAATAAACTGCTCTCATGTGAACACTTATTATTACCGCGAACTTCTAGATTTTATATCATTGTTATAAATTCAACGTTATTCCAAAGCAGTTAAAGTTGGGTTTCATTTGTTATCCACTTGTACGGTCTGCAGTAACTATGATTATTTTGCTTCGTTGCAGGTGATAGTAGACAACGAGAATTTGACCTGGCAGAAGGAATCGTTGGAGCACATTGTTGACGCTACCTCCAAAGAGAGAGATGACCTCAAAGAGAAACTCAAGAACGCTGAAGTAAGTGTTATTCAAATGTTTTAGCCGTATTTATTTGTGAACCGGAGGGACCCGTGGCTAAATAATAACAGCCGCGCAGGTCGATCGATCGGGTTAAGCGACGCTTGCCGCGGTTGGTCTGTGGATGGGTGACCATCTTTACCCGAGACCCCTCCGTGCCTCGGAAAGCACGTTAAGCCGTTGGTCCCGGCTGTCATTTGCGGATCTTTGGCAGTCGTTACGGGTAGTCAGAAGCCCGAAAGTCTGACAACCAGTCTTACCAAGGGGTATCATATTATCCAGTAACTGGTGTTGTGGAGGTCAGATAGGCAGTCGCTCCATGTAAAATACTGGTATTCAGCTGCATCCGGTTAGAGTGGAAGCCGACCCCAACATAGTTGGGAAAGGGCTAGGCAGATGTATGTTTATTTGTGAACCGTAGCTCTAAAAATGGCTGGTTCGAAGTATTTTACAGGTCAACTGCTTTTCATACAACTTTTTTTTTAGTTCACTACCATACAAACCCATTTTTTGAATAAACCAGTTTGGACCCTAGGCCGATATTCTTGGTCTATGTATCATCTCATCGTTCGTTTAAGCATTAAACAGGATGGGTTCATCAAATTAACTTTTATTCAGAACTAGCTGCGCCCCGCGCTTTCACCCGCATAAGTGTCGAGCCCGTGGGAATATCGGGATAAAAAGTATCCTGTGTGTTAATTCTGGTTATAAACTATCTGTGTGCCAAATTTCATACAAATCCGTTCAGCCGTTTGTGCCTGAAGAAGTAACAAGCATACAAACACACTCACTAACTTTCGCCTTAATAATATTAGTTCAGAATCTTACTACATACTTTTCAAAGTTCAAATTCTACTGCAAGCAACATTTTTTTTTACCTTTTATTTTATTTGTTTTTTCATCAAAATGATGTAATTTCTTGCTATTTACAGCTTCTACTATCCACCAAGGACACTGAGCACGAGACACAATTAAATAACCTGAGGTTTACCATACAGGATTTACAAGCTCAGATACAGTCAGCCAGTAATTTTGTAAGTCTACTTATTATTTAAAACTAGCTTCAGCCCGCGACTTTGTTCGCGTGTAATTTTTTGTTCCCCTTAACATCGCATCGCCTGCCCGCTTTATTACTTTGTTTTCGGTTTGCGTATTTTCCTATTTTTTTCATTTTGCTTGGCTCCTAAGGGTCCTAGCGTCATGTTAAATAGCCTATAGCCTTCCTCACGAATTGGGCTATCAAATGCAAAAAGATTTTTTTAAACCGACTGGTAGTTACAGAGATTAGCGCGTTTAAACAAACAAACTCTTCAACTTTATTATTAGTATAGATCCTTCGTTTTATTGCTTAGTTAGACAATAGGGTGTCTAACTATTTAAAATGTAACATTATTTGAAAAAAGAAAAAGAGTGGAAGGCGACAATGATTTTTAATGTTGTCAGTACTTTTAAGGTTTAGGCTGTAATTTTCCATTTCTCTAAAAAGAGCCTTGACATGCAGACAGACAGGCAAAAAGTCGACAACAATGTGTCCTTTCATAGGTTTTCAATACAGGAAGGCAGATCGAATATGAACATCGACGAACAACCTGTTCCCATGGATTATGTTGACGTTCCCTGTTTCATGTTTTTTATTATATGTTTATATTTATTTAGATTAGTATAATATACTTTATGTATGTATTTATTGTATTATGTAAATACTACACCACATACTACCTACTGTATTTGTCTGTCCTTCCCCTTTTAAATCCATCCAAAGGTTGTCTTTAAAAGATCGCTCTTAGCGATAAGACCGCCCATTGTGTCACCCTTTGTACAGTTTCTATATTTATGTCTGTAATTTATATGTGTACATAGTAAAGAGTATTCTATCTATCTATGATTCTGGCCCTCCTTCCCCCCAGCGTTGAAATTTAATGCGTTGAATCATTGTAACTGGTTTTGCGTCGTTGATGTCCCAGTCATCCCGAATGAGGTGCTCAACTCTAAAAAGAAATCAATTTGACATTCACACATTTTTTTTTATCGTCCAATTTTTTATATTTTTTTCGTAATTCCCCTTTTAAAACCCTTAATATGTGCAAGAATTGGCATTGGCTTGGCATTGGTTTTATAAAGCTTTTTCTTTATTCACAGACAAGTATATCATCCGAAGAGCTGGCCAAACGTGACCAGCTGTTACGTCAGCTAGAAGGCAGAGTGGCATCACTACAGTCTGAACTCAAGACCTCGCAGCTCAAAATACTGGACCTCGAGAGTGTTAAGGTATGAGTATGCTTAAACCAGCCACGATGAATGCTTTTTGAATTGAAAATTTCTATAGGAGCGTTGGGCATTTTTTGAGAAAGGGAAACAACCATTGAACTCGCGACACTGTTACCGGTATCGCGCTACATTCGGATGTGTTCGGCTGTCCTCGGGATGTACTCGGTTTTAATGTATATCCGATATGTCAGTGAGTGATGGCAAAGTATTCTGTTTGTGTTTTGTTTTCACTTCTGTCGGCACTCCCGGAGTGCCACTGTTATTTTTTTTTTTTTGCCAATTGATGTTTCTTGTTTAACCCGTGAAACGATCTCCTATTAGCAGCCGTTTGTATGTAAGCGCACAACGGTTTTCACGATTATATTTTTTGTCGTTTCGAGTGTATTTTTCATATGAACAATCGCTGGTTAATACGAAATGTATCGGGTTAAACTTGCCCCCAGTCCTTAGTAATCATTACTTCATTGTACTCCGAAATTAGAGTCCCGAAACTGTCACGTTGAAGTATAACAAGAACAGACACGAATGTGTTTCACGAACTTGTTTATAAACTCGCGCACATTTGGTCGGGCCGCGCCGCAACGCAACGCAAAAGTCCTCCCGCATCACTTTAGTACATTTTGTATGACTACGCCGCACTACAGGCGTGCCGCCGCGCCGCAACGCGCTGGGTAGCTCGACAGGCTTATTTATGTGACTGCTGTGCGGTCTGGCGTTGCGATGCGGCCCGCCTATACTGCCCTCTTAATAGCAAATGCAGTAATCGAAATTTTTTCGATTTTCCATTTTTGTCAAAAATTACAAACTAAACGTAGTTTATTTTTTTGTACTTTTATGTACCTTTTTCGTAACAAAACATATGAGTTTTATATCAGTAAAAGTAGAGATTTAAAAAAAAATACACTTAAACGCGTTTTCGCGAAACCACCATTTTGCTAGTACTGCATTTGCTGTTACGAGGGCAGTATAACATGCGATGGTTTATACAAAAAAAAAAACCAATAAACGCATTTTTCTTTCTTTCTTTCTTTATACAAGATGTACAGACGCCAGCACATCAACCTACCCGAAACTGTCAAATTTTCCCATTCAACTTTGAACCTTATGCTTTAGCGATAACGTTGAAAATCTATCAAAGAAATTTGACAGATTGTAGTAGCTTGATGTGCTGGCGTCTGTACGAAAGTGATCTAAGTGCGGCTCAGCCCGCCCAAATATGCGCAACCTCATTGCACTGCAGTAGAACCAGTTCAAATTCAAATTCGTAATATGAAGCTGCCTGAAACATTTACTGCGTGTCGGTACGGCCCGCCGTGCGGCTATAATGTGAGCTTAGCTTAAAGTAGCGGTTTAATTTATATTAGTTGTACTTGATAAAGTAAACAGAGTGAATTTTTCTCTCTTATCAAAGCCTTGATGTCATAAATTGCTCTAATCTCTCTCTCTCATTCACTCTCTTTGATGTGTACTGCCGCGTGTTGGCCTGTACTATATGATTTTTTTCTTTTTTCAGTTGGAATTTAGTAAACACAAGTCTGGCGTATCGGAGGCTGTCAAGATATACAAGGACCAAATACAGGATCTGCACAGCAGGCTGAAGGAAGCGTCTACTACCGTAAGTATAGCGTTTCGATCTGATACCCGATTAGTTATATAGGCAGTCGCTTCATTTGAATTACTGGTATTTAGCTGCATCCGGTTAGACTGGAAGCCGACCTCAACATAGTTAGGTAAAGGCTAGGCTAATCCATACTAATATTATAAATTCGAAAGTGACTCTGTCTGTCTGTATGTTTCCTTTTCACGCCTAAACCACTGAACGGATTTCGATAAAATTTGGCAGAGAGATAAATTGCACCCCGGGGAAGGACATAGGATAGTTTTTATCGACATACCTCGCGGACGAAGCCGCGGGCGGAAGCTAGTTATCCCTTTAGTCACCCGACCCATCGCGTCGCAACGCATCACCTGACCGCGCTATTAATTCGTTTTCGCTTAGCGTCCTTTCTGTTTTTTTTTTATCTTGGCTCCTAAGGGTCATAGCGTGTTATTAAAATAGCCTATAACCAAGCAACAATATCAAATGCAATTAGAATTGTTCAAATCCGACTGGAAGTTCCGGAGATTAGCGCGTTCAAACAAACTCTTCAGCTTTATGATTAGTACTAGCTACCGCACGCGGCTTCGCCCGCGAGGTATGTCGATAAAATATATCCTATGTCCTTCCCCGGCATGCAATCTATCTCTCTGCCAAATTTTATCGAAATCCGTTCAGTGGTTTAGGCGTGAAAATGTAACATACAGACAGACAGTTACTTTCGAATTTATAACATTAGTATGGATAGATAAGATAGAGTATTATTTCCCATCCCTAGGTGTTCCAACCAGTTCGATTCTCGATCAGTTCGGAGCCGGAGTCTTCGTCTTCAGAATTCGCCAGCCTCACGTCAAACGTCAAGCTCTACGACAAGACGCTCAAGCATTTGGCGGAGCTATTAAATGTATTGACACATGGGTGAGTTTATGTGCTGTTTTCTCTTCACTAAATATCAACTTTATGCGCATTGAAATAAAGGCGAAAATAAATAAACTTTATAATGAAATAAACTTTACTCTCGAAGACTTTAGTTAAATTCAAGGGCTTAATTGTAATATAAAGTACGATCAGACCGCAGGATGTAAACGGAGCAAAATCGAAATGCGTGGATTTTTAAATATATTACATTCAATTATGAACTTTAATGATCTAATAAATGGTTCAGTTTGCCTTAATTATTATTTTAAAACGCTTTTTGCGTTGTTCCGATAGGCGCGCATGTGCTCCGTCAGGTCTATATCGTACTTGATATTTGAAGAAGTCTGTTAGAGACAGCTCTCTAGAAAAACTATTTTTTTTTATCGTCAAAATCTTTTTCTCCTGTGGCTGTACGAACGAAAATTTTGTTTTTCATTGTGTTGTATTTGATTCCAGCATGTCAGACAGTCTAGTCGAAACCTTTGGTCTTATCACGAGTCTTCACGACTACAAGCTTGAAAGGATGACAGCAGATCAGTTCAAGTCAGGTCTGGCAGAGGTCAAGCAGCAGATGGAGAAGCAACATAGTACTGCTCTTAATAATATGTAAGTTTAATTAAAAATTTATATATAGCAAAGTTATTGTCACGGGTTGGTAGCCGGGTCAACTTGTGTGCGTCAGTTGTGCACGCAGTCGTGTGCATCACACGCACAACTATTTAGTTTGACGTGACCGTACCAGCCGCCGCACTGTGACGTCGGCTACGTGCGCGGGCGACTGCGCAGCGGCGCCTGCGCACACATCGTGGCCCGAAAACGACTTCGACAAGAAAAGTCACCCACGCGCATAAATGTACGATTAAAACAAGAAGAGGAGTTTATATTCCACATCATTCACCATTAATTTGAATAAATGACTTTTGATTTTGAATGTGTACTTTTAACCATAGCCATCCTAAACTCACCAATCAATTTCCTTTCCAGTGGCCAAGTCCGAAGCACCCTCTCAATATTCGAAGGCATCTTCAAGGACTACAGCGAAGTCCTAAAGAAGTCGGTGGTGAAGCCCCGAGTGGAGCGCTCGGGCAACGTGGAAGCCCTCACCGCAGCCCTAGTCGCGAGGGGACAGGAACTTACTATGTTACAAGCTGAACTTAACAAATTGAAGGGGGAGAAGGATGATAGTGAACTGTTTAAGGCGCAAATGGATTTATATAAGTGAGTTTGAACTGCTTTATTTTATAGCCTGCTTATTCTGAAACTAGCTTCTGCTCGCGTTTTGGCCCGCGTGGAGGTCGAAAATTATCCCACAGGAACGTAGCACGTTCAAAAAGTACAAACATCCGGGACAAAAAGTAGCCTATGTACAGACATCAGCACATCAAGCTACCCGAAACTGTCAAAGTTTCCCAATCATCTTCGAACCTTATGCTTTGGCGATAAAGTTGAAAATCTATTATCGAAATTTGACAGATTGTAGTAGCTTGATGTGCTGGCGTCTGTACTTCCCCAGGATACCATGACTATCTCCTTGCCAAATTTTATCGAAATCCGTTCAGTGGTTTAGGCAACATCTAGACAGAGTTACTTAAAATAATTTTACTATACTATTAGTATGGATTTACTAGTATTTTTAAACAAAAAAAAATCAATGACGATTCAGAAACTTTCGAGTATCTGTAAATGTCAAGGTAAAATGAATATGGGAGCTAAGTTATCAGATATTCAAGGCTGCCTTCAAAATTACGTTTGCACGAATGCTATGCCAGTTACAAATGAGGAATTCGTTAATGTGGCGCCGGCGTTTTACTAGCTACGGTGATTTTTGTTTTTCTTACAAAATACTAAATGACACAGTTTTCTTTGATGTTTCCTCAAAGACGCGAATTTGAAGCTTATGACGGTGCAACAGAAGTCATACTTTGTATCAACATGAGATATCATCAACAGAACTAAACATATCTGCTTAAAAGGTTTTTTAATACGACTTTTGATTTAATACTTACTCCACGCCTGGTCACTAAGTAGCTTCTCTATTTTGCAGGAGTGACTTCGAAGCGGAGAGGGAATCTCGCGAGAAGATGGCGAGTGAGAAGGAGAACATCCTCACAGATCTCAGGACGACGAAGAAACGTAACCAGGAACTTGCGCAACAGGTGCGTTATGATTATATCATTTTGATTATCTTTATGTTACTGTATGGAGTCAAGGTCTTTTAACTTAAGGCGCAAGCGTCAGGGTAGCCCACGAATATCAAATTTTCTTACGTTTTTTTTTTTGCAACTTTCAGGGCTGTATCAGGAATGTTGACATTCAAAAGTGCCATGAAATATGTTTTAACTTTGAGTTTTTATGAAAACATTGTTTCGCCCCGCAGTTGGACGAAGTCCGCAAGATAAACCCGGCCGTGTACCGCAGCGCCACCAGCAGCACACGCGGCAGCGCACGCGCCGCGCCCGCCCGCGCCGCGGCTGCCCGACCTGCGCCTGCGCAGCCCACGAGTACCACTGGGAACATGGTGAGTACAATAACTTCTAACGTAAATAATACAGTCGCCTTTCAGCATTCAAACCGACATGTGTGATCGCCAACCATATTTGAATCCCGAATAGCAGGCAACGACAAGGCGTCAAACGCGCACCTAGTCACGTTTTTCTGCGTAAAAAATGGGCTGCTTAAGTCACAGATAAGCATGACATAAGTGCGGGTTTAGGTCCCAGAGTGCTATAAACAATATTACTAAGATAGTAAAGTTGATCATTACTCTCAGTTCTGCGCAACAAGTGTAATGCACAATATGTTTTATTTTTATTCCAATTTTAATTTACATCTTTAGAATGTCTGTTTTTACCAAAATTTACGTCTTTCAGTTTTTGTGTGGAAAAACTGTGTGAAATTAAACTGTCAAGACTTAGACTAATCTGCGTTCACGATACAGTTTCCAAACATGTAAACAATATGAGTTTTTTGGAAAAATAACTTTAATTCATACACAATAAATATCACTTTACGCTCAAACATTTTTAAGACTTTTTCAATAGTACTAGTCATTCTGAAATCATCTTAATTTGCACTGTCATACAGTTAATGTTTGTTTTAACTTAATAACAGTTGGAAACATTAATCTGAATTGACCTTAGGTATAAAAGATTCGGCCACCGTAAGCGCGGGCCTGCGGACGGCGAGTCATGGGTAGCTCGCCGTCCGATCAGGACCAGGGTGCTTACTCTCGAATATAATTCCGATAGATCGACATTGGAATTGTCAGTCAAACTTCTGGGATTGGCTGGGCTCACTGAGTCTAGCCAATCCCTGACGTTTAACTCGACCAACTGACGTTTGGCCAATGTCGATCTATCGGAATTATATTGGAGAGTTAGCACCCAGACCCGTGCTGGTCGGCGCGTATGTGTCCCACGCGCGCCTCAAAGAGATGTCAGCATCAATGGAGGGGCCCGTTAGGGCCGAAGCCTGCCGGGGCAGCGGGATTGTCCGAAAGGGTTACCGCTGCCCCGGAACATAAAGGGCTAAGGAAGGAACACGGATGGGTTTTAGTCAGAAAGAGTCTGACACTCCCTTCCGCTCCACCCAGAGCGCACCCAAAAAAAAAAAGGTATAAAAGATTGGTCGAATTAAGCCATGTTTTCGATCCAAACCTTGCCTTTCCCCATTCTAAACTAACACTTCTACAAAAAGGTACACAAAAAGAAGAAACTATCAGACAAGTCGGAGGAAGGCGCGACCGCTGCCAAGGAGACCACCCCGCCACCGCTGCGGTACGACTGTCCCGTGTGTGACCAGCCTTACAAGACGCTCATACTGTTGCAACAACATGTTGAGCATTGTCTAGGTTGATTCAAGACTAATTTTAATGATAACTGGAAATTGTATTTATTTAAAATTAAATTATGTTTTTTATCTTTGCCAAGATAGGTTGGAAGCTGATACGGCTTTATTACAAAACAAGGTTTATCGTTAGACCCAGATTAAAAACTCTTGAACCATTTTTAAATTTCGAACTGTAATCCGACAAAGTTAAAATTCTTATTACAAAAACTGACGTTAAACCCGAGCCCAAGTTGTTTGAATTAAGAATTTTACGTTTGTCGAAATAAAGTTTAAAATACAGTAACTGGCTTGAAGGTCTAGGCTAGGTCTAAAGTTAGAACTCGTTTTTTAATAAGACGGAAATAATTTTGTGCGCGAATTGACTTAGCAATCGACATGAATTGTAATTGCATTTATGAGATCAAAAAGGCCAAATCAAGTTTATTTGGTATTTTTTTTTCCAAGTTCATTCAAATGATAATACTGTCTTGTGTATAGTTGCCATAGTAAATATCAGTGGAAATGACAGAATAACCACCGATGGTGACTAATTCAAGCATGTTGTGTATTTACCAGACATAGCCTTAATTTAATTATAAGAAGACAAGAACGTCAAAAATGTATGTTTACACATTAAGGCGTAAGGGTCTGACCCGCGAAATTCAGATTTTCGTACGTTTTTTGCAATTTGCAGTCAGTTTCAGGTTGTATGTTGATCTAAAATTTGATTCGGGGCCGTAACTAATATTTATTAATAGAATTATAATAATAAACATCATCAATACAACTCTTTAAGTTCATAATTTTTACCCTATTGAATGACGATGACGATATCATGAAATCCTGACATTTGAGGCCAATTCTAATTCAAGGTCTTACTGATTCTAATGATTTTAATAATCTAAAGCCATATTTGTTACGTTCGCGAATTTAATTAAATAAAATGTAATTTTATCAACATACAACCTGGCACTGACTGCAAATTGAAAAAACGTAAGTAAATTAAATTTTGCAGGCTACCTTAGTGCAGCCCTCTTAACTTACTTAACTTTATGCAACGTATTTTGAAACGGGGATACTTTTCATGTATTTGCTTTATTAATGAAGTAGAGGGGCGTGCAGTTTTAAATTAGATTATATACTGTTACATTGCATCAATCGATTCGTGCCCAAAGCGCTACAATACATGAAGCTTTTGAGGTCTTTAATAGAATAATTATCAGAAATAGTATTCAATTGAAAATAAGCATTTATGGATATGACATGTATAAAACAGCAAATGTCAAATTCGTCTCCATGAATTTTGTCATGTCTTATGACAAGGACCAAGGATTGTCACAGATATAAGTTACATGTCCCTATCTTTTTAAAACATTTTATATGTTTAATATTAATGCTTTAGTTAAAAGTAATACCTACCATAAATTACAAAAAAATGTTATGATTAGGTCGCCAAGCTGTCGGTAATTTTTTTATTGTATATTTTCATTACTAACCTGCATTTATTTTTATTGACACAGTTTTTGTAATAGATAAATAAATATACTTCAATACTACTTTAGTAATATTTCTAGCATTCAATCTACGAATTATTTTAAGGTTGCTACATTTAGGTGAGACTGTGTTCTATTGAGTGTCGTGTGTATTATTTTAGGTGTAAATAACAATTTATTTGATGTAACATCTCTTTACTGAATGATCTAGATTTAGTAGGTGTTGTCTAACCCCTTGATGTTTATTACGAATTAGTATTCTACTGATTGATTTTCAAATCCACACTAACTACTTATAAAGAAGCCGGCCAAGTGCGAGTTGGACTCGCACACGAAGGGTTCCGTACCACCATGCAATATTTAACACTACATATAAAATAACGTTTGTTGTATGGGAGCCCCCTTAATTAAATATTTATTTTATTCTGTTTTTAGTATTTGTTGTTATAGCGGGAACAGAAATACACATTCTGTGAAAATTTCAACTGTCTATCTATCATGGTTCATGAGATACAGCCTGGTGACAGACAGACGGACAGTGTAGTCTTAGTAATAGGGTCCCGTTCTTACCCTTTGGGTATGGAACACTAAAAAGAATATTGAACTAAACACATAGACTTGTGGCAGTCGGTCTTGAAACGTGCGATTAGGACTGTGGGAAATTTTTAATCACTCTGTACCAACTCGCGTCCTCTGGCTCTCACTTTGTATGAGTGCACCTGCTACCAACATCACCATTATAAAATCAATTTTCTGTAATAATTTTGAACTTTCAATGCATGCATGCATTCTTAAACTGAAAGCGCATGGTTGTGTCCAAATACAAATTACGTGTTTTTTTTTTTAATATATTTTTGTAATAAATATTTTTTTCTATATTCCAGGTATACACGTGCCCAAAATGCATGAGGTTTTCATGCGACCAATACAAAGTAATGGAGGATCACTTCGATTTCTGTCTGGATGACTTCTAATGGTAATATCTTATAGACTGCTCTGACTGTAGGTGAAACGTTTAGTTGTCGACTTTGCCTAAAATTGTAAATCAACAAATATTTTTTTGGAGTTAAAATGTTCATTTTGAAATGGATTATACTATTATTCTGCATATTTTTTTAAATTCATCTGTGTATGAATTTATTTCTTGTTTTTTTTCCATCTGTAAAAAATAATGAAATACCAGTGCCTTATTTAATTGAATATTGCAATTACAGCTTATCAAATGGTCGATAACTGGGTGTTTCACCCTGTAATTTAAATATTATAATTTCGGTGGCTATTCCTTACTGTAATATTAGATTGTTATTATGAAATTATAAATGTTGTAGCGTAAACTGATTATCATTAGAAATATAGATGATATATTTTTTTATAATTTCCGTAGAATTCTTCTATTAGACATACCGCCAATTAGATTAATATTACCCGATTGCGTCGAAGCCAAAAAGGAGGGAAATGTTTTGGTCCTCGTGTCCGCATCGTTTTGAGTTTTGTAGTACACTCAAAAAGCAATCTTATTCAAAAGAATTAGGGTTCATTTTTGACGTACCCAATAAATGTAATTTTCAATGCCAACAAAAATTAACATATTTATCTGTGACCAAATAAAAACTAATATAGTAGGTACTATATTGAAATATTTTTGCACAAATCATTCCATACAAGTTTTGCTAGATATATTTTATAAACGTTGTAATTTTAATATTCTGTTCTATTTGCCTAGTAAAAACCAACTTTACATTTAAAAACTCCTCACTTTAGTATTAAGCAACGACATTCAAATGGATTTTTTGCCGAGAGTGGGACAAAGCTTTATGCTAGAGCGGGAAGAACAATCGAATATCAATGCTAAATAAAATAGTAAAAATGAAAAGGTGTGGGTAGGTAGCCTTCATCTAAGCCATTAGTTATAGCTTCATAAGTACTATAAGCCCATCTTGTGCAGTTAGTCCCACTAAGCTATCAATGGTTGATCTTATTACTGACGTGAAGCCAGCTGCGAGATATTCTATGCAACGTGTTATAATATAAAATACTATTTATTGAGATTGATTCATTGACATTACAGCTAAAATAGAAAATACTAGAAGATAGTACAGATAACTAAATTGATAACCAGGCTGACCATACTGACATGTCATATGAAAAGCGACCTTAGTGGCTTAAGGCATTGACTGCCAACGCGGTCACCTGGTGACCACGAACAATAGATTTTGTATTGTGTCTTTTGCCTGGCAGTCAAGATTATAAATCAGCGAATAAGTTTTTTTACCTGATGTAATTTACTTAGGTAGTGTGTCCACACTTGTCTTATAGACGCGGAATCGGCTTGAGCCGGTCAGAAAGGGGCTTATGCCCATGCAATAGAAGTGAATATTTCGACTCGGTATCGAGTCGCATCGTCCGAAACGAAACGAAGCGAATGTCGTCTTTTTCGCTTTTATTGCTTGCATAAAGCTCTTTCTGTCCGGCTCAAGCGGTTTCCGCGTCGATAAGCGTGATCACTCACTAACACAGCCTGGGGCTATATATGTTTCCTGCCTAAACAAAGTCTTCCGAAAAATAGTATACTTTTTCAGTATGATGCCGCCCGCAATTCTGTCCGTGGCTTTAAGTAATTAGCAGCAAACTGTAGGTAATTAATTGGCCAAGCTAATTCAATAGTATAAGGCAAAACGAATCGGATCGATTCGGTAGTGAGAATTGTATTCAATCTAATTATATAATGCATCGCTAGAGTGGTTTATGGATCTTGTGACACCTGAGTGACATTGACAGGAAATTGCTACAGATGTTGTATTGCCAAAACAAAATGGCGGCATTAGTTCCGAATTCGGCCGCGCGTCTAAAGATGCTTGTAGCGTTATACATTTTGGCATTTACGTATTATATTTAAAAAGTAATGTTAGGAAATTCATAAGATTTTTAAAATATTTCATCTTTATTTTTAAATCAGATATCAGTGTGGAGTACCATGGCATTATGTAAAAAAAGAATAGATGCCTAAATAGGCGTAGTCTATACTGACTGCTAAACTGCGTGCACTATATTGGGGTAGTGTAGAGAGAGCTTAAGATCCTCAGAAGGCAGATAATGTTCGTTCACAGAATAAATTGACTGATGCCTGAAAATGTCAACGTCTTGCCTTCTATTTGTGTTCTAAGGGGTTATCCAAATGATAGAACTGAGGCACAAAAAGCGGTAAATTTAATTTTTCCACGTAACGAAACTATTAACCGTTTTCACGAACACTAGGCGGCACCTAAATTAATGCCGAAATAAAAGCCCTCTGTTGGGTTTTCAACTTTCAGCGCTGAGCCGAGCGTTGAAAATCATGTTTGTTGATCGCCTAGTCTAAGTGAAAGCGGGCGTAATACTGGGAAAAAAATTGCGCAAAGTTCTTGGCTGCTCAAAACTTAGCGCAGTGACAGTTTACGCAGGCTAGATGAACAACACAAACAGGTTACTACAAAAGATAAGATTTAAGGTGCCACTAGTCGATATTTTTTCCATACTAATTTCGGGAGAGTATTACTCCACTGTTTGACATTGTGCATATAAACATGATATCGTTTTGACTTATTATTACTTAATTTTGTCTGTACGGAAACAAAATAGTAAAATAGAAAGCCATTAAAAAGTTATGAGCCAACAGATTCGTTTTTCTTGCTATTTTTTTTAACGTAACTTTAGGTGTAAATAAGTAATAAAAGAACTGTACAATTTTCAAAACAAAGCCGGTACCGACACTACCGACAAAGCTCAGTTATCGAAGGTTCAATAAACTTTATTTAAAATTGATTTATGCAGTGGTTTTTCATAAAACTCGATTTTCCAAAGCAGTTTTCGTTTTTTTTACGCGCCTTTCATTTCGGAACGGTGTTTCTGTGCGTGAGAACTAGAAATTGTACGTGTAGACTGGCGTCAAACTGCTCATCACTGATACTATCTCTGTCGGACACGAAGCCAGATTATACAGCGTGCTTTTTGGGCCATGACCACCAGTGAGTTCGAGCTCGCGACTAGTTTACTCTTAATTGCAGTATACAGGTTGGCAGGTTCGCATGAATCCATGATAACAGGTTGGGTGTCATGAGTCTGAACCCTGATAACCGAGGATTTTTTTTTATAACTGTTATCCTCTCACTGCTATCCGAGTCCTGTTCCTGCCACCGTGTATTGTAATGCCATCTCAAAATCGCCCTTCGTAGGCACATGCGGTTCAGGTGACTTTTTGCCCGTATGAATGACGCATCAACCTTGTCATTTGGATAACTTCTTAAGGATCGTACTACATCTTGAATGAGTGATTGTTATGAGACTGGATTATATTTATTTGTTTTGAAAATTCGAAATTTAGTTTTAGTTGGCCGCCTGTTGATTTCATGATTGATTCTCGAAAATATTCATATTATTTTCAAATGAATAAATTGCTGAATTTTTTGACATTTCTATTTGTATAGAAGATGTTATTTTGTGTAAATATTAATTTCCTTTATTTTCTGTAAAGCCCGTTGGGGACGAGGACGGTGCACAGTGCCGCTTGTCTATGATATCAGTTTGACATTGATAGCACCTTTATTAGGTAGCCATAAGGGTGGTTTTCGTAGTTCAAATGTTGACCGTAAAAAGTAAAGCCCAATATACACGATGCAAGTTTCTTACCTGTGGCTTACAAAAAAATTTAAGCAACAAATGACTTGCATCGTCTAAGCACTGTTTAGGCAGTGCAATTTTTATTGTTACTTCAACTTATGGTATACCACAGGTACTTAAGACGACACCGACCGCGCAGTGGCGCCCCCATCGTTTGTTTGGTTATTTCTTTTATTTTAGAATTAAAATGCAGAAAATAAGTATGTTACGTTGTGGTCCGCAAGATTATACGTTATTATTATTACAAACGGTAGTTTTACATCCTTAAGATTTATTATAATCCTTAAAAGTTAAAACTAAACTACCGCAATAATAATAACGTATAATCTTGTGGAGCACAACGTAACATGCTTATTTTCTGCATTTTCATCTAAAATAAAAGAAATAACCAAACAAACGATGGGGGCGCCACTACGCGGTCGTTGTCGCCTTAAATTGCACCGTGTAAATCAGGCTAAATAGTTAGCGCAAGTACAAGCCGACGATGAATGCAGTAAATGTTTCTGAACCCCGTGGCAATGATATTTTCCGTCTTTATTAAAAAAAAAACGCTTTGCCATTAATTTTGACCGCATAGGTATTGCACTTTTATATGAAACAGCTGATTCTTTTTTGATAATCTAAGTAAAATTTCTACTCTAGGGAGTCTAAATTCATGTGCTGCAATCATGGTTACAATTTGCACACTGGTTAAAAATTTATATTCTGCTAGCCACTGTGTCCTCTGCAACGGGCATAACTTTAGTTACTGATTCACACATTATTTTGAATTAGTCTTCTTTCATGTTTTTCTTTTTTGTATAATTAAATGGGACTACTTAAGAATGTTATAATTTACCTAGTCAACGTGCGAAATAAAAATACCCCAAATTCGTAAAATAATTTCTTTTGTTTTGTTTATTCTATTATAGCCCCGTTTAATAATAAATAAATCTCGCGTGCTAAAGATGCCACTTACATGAAATTTAATGTAAAATAGTTAGCTGTAATTGATTAAATAAGGTAAGGAATTGAATAATAATGTAATTATATATACTTATGTACTGTGATCCCCCGAACTACGTTGTCATATCTAATGTCAAAGATTTAATATGTTATAATATTATATGAATAAATTAGGAAATACGTACATATATTATTGTTTTGTTAATAGTACTGTTACCCTCGTGTATGCATAATTGTCTCGTATTTTGTGTGTCGTTAGGTTTAAAATCGAGCAGCAGGATTGCTAAAATGATTTCCTGTGATGGCTTTATTGAAAAGCCCATTGAAATTATGTGTTCTGAAGTCCACGTCCTAAGGACCAATTTTATACCAAATACAACTTATTAGCTTGAAGGTATTTCAAGGCGCATACAGCTGAATGGTGTGGTCATATTGATTAAGGATGTGGCCTAGACCATCAATCTGAACCACTTTCTTCGTTGGCCCAACATCGTATTCGCGAAAAAATTATAAATTGACCCATACAAAACTTCAATACCTACTCGAACCAAATGTATGGTACGGCTGATTATTTCTTGCGATTACGATGTTGGTCCCATAGAGAAAGTTGTTCAGTTTGATAGTCTGTACCTATCTGAAACACATTGTAAGTACCTAGTTTCCTTTACTCTATTGTATAAATATTCGGAACCTTAGAAAAACACAAGGGATAAAGAAAATGCAGGTGTGATTTTAAAATCAAATATATTTCATGGAACCCGTAGCGTTTCTTAGCTGTTTTTATAAAATTTATACAATTATTTAAAATAATTTACTAATAATTTTAACAAACGCGTCCTATAAATTGTTTATATACCATTAGCTAATTTTTTTTTAACCTAGTGTCTTGCTGACAATAATTGGCACCATTTGAACTACCTCACAGGACAGACTCTCTTGTGTCGAAACTATTACATCACTTCCTGTGTCGATATTCATTACAAGTTTTTTTAATGAAACTTAAGAAACGCTAGTAAACTAAACAAAGATGAGATTCGAACACAGACAAGAGTTACAGCGGAATTTACAAAAGAAGAAAAAACTTTTAAATAAGTATAAACCGCAACTTAAAGATAATAAAAAATCAGGAATATAATATGAGTACAGTTAAATATTTTTCACACTGGTATACTCTATCGCTGCACGAAAATGTTTCTATCCATAGGTACTTATTATTAAAAAAAATATAAATAAAAAGTAACAATAGGTAATAAATAGGTCGGAAGTATATAAAAATAAATCTTTTTTTTAAATACTTACTAACTAGTGAAATTAACTAATAAAAATAATCATTAAAACTCGCTTGGCAATCGAAATCTTTAAAGCGAAGTGAGCACAATTTCGGTAATCCTGTGTAAGGCTTTCATTTGTACAAACGGACTTTCTTATCTATAAAACATTCACTTGTACAAATGAGTACCAACCTTTACTTAAAAAGTTTTATTATAAGTAGGTCAGTTTCACTAACCAAGGTAACCTGAAAAATGAACTAATAATTTTTTATTCAATTTTTTGTAATTGGAAAGTTTTGTTTTAATTAATTAGTGAAACTAGGCCTTTTTTATGAACATTAATAGTAAATAAATAAACGCGAATGAAATTAAAACAATAAACTCCCTGAGTTTAGCATTTGTAGTGTTAAATCTAAGTGATGTATAAGCCACATGCGTGATTTACATATTTATAAACTAACTAGCAACAGATTGTGAATACTAAATTTCAACGTAATGTTCTTGGTAATTTAGTTCAAATTCGTATAGCAAAGAAGTAATATTGGTTCAGAACCTATCTATCTTATAAAACCAAATACTATTCTTGTAAGAACTATAAGATAGTGAGTCTCTTGAAAGCATAATTCAAAAGATAATATAAAAAATGTGATAATATTGAAAAAGCGTAAGTATTCTTTTAAATACTGTGATTGGAATGCGTCACAAATCAGTTGTCGTTCTGAGACATTCGAGGGAGAAAGAGATGGGTTTCAGGCGAAGCTATCGGCTGGTAGGAAGCGGTGAAAGCATCCAGTTAACACCTCAACCCTCCGTCGCCATCTCAAAACGACACCTAGACAAAAAAACCGTAAATCTCAGTCGGATCTCACGAGACAGAACAGATGACCAGCATCGACACCAAAGGCTGCCTCAAATTTTCGAATTTCAATACAAGGAGGTGATTCTATGTACTTTACACTTCCTTACATAAGAAGCTTACAACATTTAATAACATATAAACCATAAAATAGATAATAAATGTCCTTAGTATTACTTAATACAAATTACAATAATATTACATTTACTTGCGAACATAAAACTATTTATGTCGCTTAGGACTAGAATATGTTGAGGAAGAAAGCAGATTCACCAGGATCATTGTCTATGGTCTGCTTATGGCAAAGCGGTCGTTGCGTAACCGTTGCGCTGGAAGTTGGTACAAAAAACTGCGTAGTTTATTTTACACGGTAATATGCGCATGCGTCGGAACGATTTGGTCGCGAATGTTGTGGTTAGCGTTTACCGACGAAGTCGATCATCTGATCAATTTGTTCCTTTTCGTCGTATAGGTACAAAGACTCCATGCATCCCTTGAAATAGGGCGATGTGAAGCATTTCTCCCTGGAAAGTAAGAAAATGGAAATAAGTTTCTTGTATTAAGGTTTTGTTAAAGAGGTAGGCAATAGCAGGCAGCAAAGAGTTTTGTAAAAGAAGATAATCATTTTTATTTGTGATAAATAATCAGAATATTTTCCAAATTCAAAGAAAACTGCAGGCAAATTAAAAGTTTACAATCTACATTTTTTTTTTATTAAATTAATAATTTTGAAATGGGCGTGTCCTAAAGTGGACAGCAAAAGGCAGAGTTTATTAGTTGACTTATAAAATTCAGCAGTAGTATTAGGAAAATAAATAAATATGCCTATCAATATAATACATTTATGTTATCCCTTTAGAGCTAAATGTAAGGCAGGTAAATCACTTCAGTATACCTATCTGTATATTAACGGAATTTCTATACTTAATGAAGTCTAAAAATATACCCAAACAATAAACTGTCGCAATCTATTTAGTGTGTTATCTGCCTTATAGTTATAAAGTTACAATAGTGCTCAAAGATGTACATTATTATAATAGTGCTCAAACAAAGTTAGAGATTAATAGTGCTCATATAAAGTTAGAAAATATTATAATAGTGCTGAAAAGAAGGCGAGAAGGCATGCTGTTAAGTCAACTTCTAAAATGCTAAAAGATATTAAAAATTGCTGTGAAAAAAGAAGATTAGACCTTTTTACCAGAAGTTTATACTTACGATCCTTAGTTTGTTTTTATTTTTTGCATAGCAGTGTTAAAATATATTATAAGAGTGCGATATAGCGTGCTGTTAATACCCCAAAGCTGAAGGAATGCTTGACGCGTTAGAAAGAGGTAGATATAGGAAATATAAAGTTGTGAGAAGGAGAGGCAAAATAATTTCGGTTTGTACCTAATTCCCAGCCGGGGGGACGGCCCCGTGTAATATTCTTATATATTCCTTGAACTGTTCTAACTGGTCAGTTTCTTGAAGCACCTCCACGCAGCCTTTGAAGTAATCTGTCGTGAAACAGTCTTTCCTGTGCCCCAACAAGGAATAATGCACTTTAATACATGTTCTTTTAGGTTGGAATTGAGTAGGTTGGTTTTGAATTTTGAATTAGTAGTGTCATCGTTGATTGTGAAGTATTTTTTTACAATGTAATTAATGTAACTTCATAGTTCGCTTGAGCCCCGCTAATGAGCCACAATTGATTTTCTATTGTATCGTACTACAGGTACGTGCGGGCTTGACCTGTTAATCCTATCATAACAAACTTATCTTGAAAGCCCGAGTTAAAATCTCAAATTTATCTACCTAAAGTAATTCAAAATTCCAAACCAACTATTCTCAACTTGAAATTCCCGCCATAAACTGGCACAGATTCAACAAAAAAAACTGTAAAACGTCACATTTAAAAAAGGAATCATAGACGAAACGCAACGAACCTGCATAGGGTAAAGAGCTGTGGTTCTCTGAAGAGGTTGTAGCAGTCGTCGCAGATCCTGTCGAGGCGGGCAAAGATGGCCGCGTCATAGACTCCTTTGCACTCGAGGGTGAAGAAGGAGCGCCGCGCGACGTGGTGCGACGACGAGGGCGGCGCCGCTGCGCCCAGGGCCACCGCCACCACTGCCGCGCACGCCAACTGAATCGAACTTAGATGCATCTGGAAACAAGAAAAGGTAAAACGTTAATAACAAGTTAAAGACAAGAGCAGCTTAATTTCATAACACTAACGCCCGGTTTTTGGATCGTGGATAGAAAATCAACACAAATGTTAGCTAACAAATTGTCAAGTGAGCGTCAACTGCTGTGATTGTTTGAATGAGTTATAAACATCTAGTCGCATCCAAGTGATGCGACTAGATGCCTGCGTTTAACTTTGACGTGTCGTTCAAATTCGTTTTAGATACTGAATTTCATAATCCATTGCTTCATAAGTAGGTACCTATATTTATAAACTTCGTCTGCTCGACAACGTTATTAACGTAACGAATAGTTGAATTATTAAAATGAAAGGCATTGCCATTACATGTGATTTATGCAGGATGCGAACTCGACTTGTGGTTAACTGTGAATTGCTGGATACAATTAATTAGCCGACGATATTATTTTATATTGCATCGCTGATAAATCATTGTTTATGGAAAAAAGGAGTTCCCACATAAATAAGGTCTACACCTCTATAATGATTCATGATACGTATAACTAGTAGGTATAGTAGCGTACCTAAGTACAGACGCCAGCACATCAACCTACTACAATCTGTCAAATGTCTTTGATAGATTTTCAACTTTATCGCTAAAGTATAAGGTTCAAAGTTGATTGGGAAATTTTGACAGTTTCGGGTAGGTTGATGTGCTGGCGTCTGTACCTAGTCATGATTTTACTTTACGTCAACCAGACAACCATATTGGGTTATAAGTTGCCACAAATGCGTAAAAATAGATGGTTACCGTTGCAGCTAAAATTATTCACACCAGGAAGAAGGTATTATAATTAGCCGCCTTCGTAAACATGTAAAGTTTTACAGTTATTATAATAAGTAGGTACTTTAATATTATCAATACGTAAAAGGCCGTTATTTAGTAACGGCGAGGAGGATCAAAGGAGTGCGCGGCCATGGCGCAATATTACGCAGCGTCTGCGCTTGGGCAGCGCGTGTTGTCACGCGGTTAAGGGAAATACGCGTATCACAGCCAGTATTTTATTAAACCACTTAATTTAAACGTAGTTAGGTGATGAGTTGTAATTTCCATTATTTGATAACATTGTTAAGACGCACTGTCTAGGTATAAACTTAAAGTTAACGATAAAATATGTCTTTGATAGGATTGTCTGGTTATAGTTGCACAGACGGTTTTCCAATAACAATTTTATTTGAGGAACTATTAACATTGAATTCCTGTCGAGTGTGTTATAATAAATAATAATACAGATCAGTCGATTTTTGAAGGGATGTGATGTAGGTCCCTAAGGACCACAAAACTTGGTCCTTCAGCCACCGGCAAACTACTTACAAGTTCAGTTTAAAACTTCGCCTTAACTGATACATCGATAGATTAAAGCGCGAAGTGAACGGGCGATTATCTTAAAGTGGTTTCTGTAAGTAGGTTCATGGTGGCCCAGTATTAATGGCTAAGAAGGGAAATAAGAAGCTGAAACTGTAGGTTCTTTTACATATTTACTGTAGGCTTTTGCCATTAAAGGGCAGTTTGCGAACTTATTCAATTTCACATGCATTTTCTTAGTAGGTAAATCTAGCACTGACTACCTACTGCAGGAAAACATCTTTAGGAAACTGATCTGAAATATCTAATACACCAGTGAACAAGCTTGCTGATGAATGCTCGTATGAAAAGAGGGCTTTGTTGTAGGTACAGTAGATCACTTACAAGTAGATGTGTGGCCATAGATATTCGGCCAGTATAGATATTCGAGTTCATCCTAGGGCTATTCGAGTTCATCCTAGGGCTATTCGAGTTCATCCTAGGGCTATTCGAGTTCATCCTAGGGCTATTCGAGTTCATCCTAGGGCTATTCGAGTTCATCCTAGGGCTATTCGAGTTCATCCTAGGGCTATTCGAGTTCATCCTAGGGCTATTCGAGTTCATAATTGCTGGTAGAAAATAAATGGTAATAGACTGGTGATTACAGCTTGAATTAAGGCCCTAGGGTCATAATCATGTCCAGTTAAATTATACCTAGTGATTATTTTTATTTTATCTATGGCTGCACAGTTAATGGAATACCCTTTGACATCTAGCAACACCGTACCTATAGGGTATGATTAATCTATGGCAATGAAGGATAGACGTTTCTGTGCCACCAAGCACCATTGTAGACCGACTATTACTAATACATGAAACAGGAAATTATCACAACTTACAACATATACCACGCTCCTTTCCATAACTTTCCAATCAACACGGATACTAAGAACTTGTGCAATTTCTATATTGAACATTAGCGATATCTCATGTTTATTGATAAACTATATTCTGTGGAGTTAGTCAACTAATCGTTTCGTAAAACGATTACATGCAGGTTCGTCTTAACTCATATTACCGCGTCATCTCATTTAAAAATTTAAATGCGATTACTCATCAGTTTTTTGTCTTCTTATTAAAAACTTCTGCGAATTCTATTTGTACCTAGTTACTTTACTATTATTATTTATTTAATTACATCGATTAAGGGAGCCTTATAGCGTTATCTTTATAGAAAAACCGCAGGTGTCAATCAAATAATCACACTATAATTATCACCTCATGCAAGGCGAAAGGCATAATATTGTGAATGGACACTCGAAACAATAGTTTATTTCGCGTTATTTTATCTGAAGCCTACTTTTAATGACTCATGTGAGTTTATTGTCCTAAACTGGGTGGTTTTACCTTATTTTTTTGCAATTTTATATGCGAAAGTGCAGACCTTAATGGTTGTAGATCATTTTTGCGAATGAAAACTAAAATTTCACTTTCTAAGGTCATTGAGTACCTTACACCATAATGAAAAGACAACTAGCCTTACCAAGGGGTATCGTATTACGCTTAGACCAAATACATAACCAAGACAGAGCGCTGAAAACGATACAGTGAAGTATGCCACACTAAACCTCCGCTTTGTGCATACACGCTCACACGCACACATTTACAACCATTTACAATTAAACTACACCTCACAAACAGCCTTACTTTCCTGTTGACAGCCCTCTGTCTTGGTTTTTTATTTGGTCTGAGGCATTACGCAGTAAGTACTGGGTTGTGGAGGTCAGATCTAGGCAGTCGCTCCATGTAAAATACTCGAATTCATCTGCATCCGGTTAAACTAGAAGCTGAGTTCGACATAGTTGGGAAAAGACTAGGCAGGTGATGGTTTAAGCACCAGTGCACCAAATGAAATCACTGCAAAGAAATCTTAGTTTCGAATCTAAAGACCAAAAGTTTAAAAGTTTTCCCATTGTTCCATATCAATAAAACCCAAAACTTGTCACTCATTAACCCTCCGCCGCTAACGCACTTAAGTAAAGTGTTATCCGTCTCAATAAACAAACATAATATATACGTAACGTTTCCTGATTGGGCCAAGTGGACCGGTTCTGACTTTGGTATCGGTATAAAGTGAGCCGACAGTCCCACCGAAAATATTGAACAGAAGTTTTACACTTCAAAATGAGGCATACTGAATTTTAGAAACAAAAGACCGCAACGCGCTGCGTATTCCGTCAAACGGAACGGTTTCTACAATTCAAAAATAGGAGGGAAACACCGTGAAACGGTCACTTTTCTTTCATCCATGGTCTCTAATACATTAAACCTCAACTGAGCCTTCTTCAACATATTTCTCGTGTTGATACGTTGGCTGTCGGCATCGCTTTAACGATTCAGTAACGAGGGACGCCCCCAGGCAATGGTGATTCATGGACGATTTTATGAAGTTATTATGCCATGGTGGGCTTGTTCAATGGTGGTCCGATGGTTGGAAGTTGTCAACGTGTACTTATGTAGTACCTAGGTACAGACTGGAGTACCTGCCTTTATTGTAGTTTACGTTATAGGTAGGTAGGTAGGTTAGCTTAAAATCGACTGAACAAGTGCAAGGAATTACTTGCACTTGTTCAGTCGATTTTAAGTTATGACAGTCGAATTACTGGGAGGTCGTTGCATTGCGTAATACCTACACTATCAATCACAATCTGAATCATTTTGAAGGATATTGCTAATCCATTGCTTCATATGTTAGAAAATAACGCAATGAATGTTAATGAAACCCCATTGCTGTGTGTTACGCGATTACCCCTCTGGTCAAAAAATGTGACTCATTTAGGCCAGATTTTTTTGAAAGTGCACAGTTTCTGTTACTGATTGATTGAAAGTGTTACGCCATAAACGACCATTTTTTGTGACTTTATCGAAAGTGTAACACCTAATTATTGTAGTGTTACCACTCTTTGTGTGGCTTTTTCGGTTTACCAATCCCAAAGGACATTTAATTATTAAATACTAGCTGCCGCCCGCGGCTTCGCCCGCGAGCTATGTCGACAAAAACTATCCTATGTCCTTCCCCGGGATGCAATCTATCTTTCTGTCAAATTTTATCGAAATCCGTTCCGTGGTTTAGGCTTGAAAAGGTAACATACAGACAGACATTACTTTCGAATTTATAACATTGGATCGAAGTCAAATATAACCTTAAACTTTCAGATGCAACCCTTTCACTGGCGCAATACAATGCAGATCAAAAAATCATCCAGAACAGACATACCATTGTGCAATGCACTCAGCTTTCTCAAAGAAACAATCTCGCGACTGTGTTAATGTGAAAAGAAGTGCATAGACGAAGATAGGTAGGTACTAAGTAGATCTAGTAGTAGATAGTTAGGGTAATACAGGCAGGAATGAACTTTACATCCATAGACTTATAAAAAAAGATGGACTCCGCGCCACGCATATCGAAAGTGAAGCACAGTAAGTATCCCGGGACTGCTTGTACAAACACGCCTCACGCTCACATTTACATCATATAGTATGCCGACCGGCGGCCATTACGTGACATGATAGCGGCAATCGTCAATCACGCACACATAGATCGGTACTGTGCTTCACTTTCGATATGCGTGGCGCGGAGTCCCTCTTTTTTTATAAGTCTATGTTTACATCCTTCCTTTTTTTTCCTTCCTTCAAATAATAATAATATCCTTGGACATTTCACACAACGCCATATAGTCCCAAGCTAAGCAACCTAATGCTTGTGTTATGGTAACGAGATGGCTGATAAACTACTTATATACATTTTTTTGTAAATACATACAATTATAGATAAAACACCCAGACCCGGAACAAATACTTGTAGGTCGTACAAATATTTGTTCCGTGCGGGAATCGAACCCGCGAAATAACTGAGGCAATAGGTACTTTGTGGCAGTTTCGGTGTGATTTTCACTATTATTTGTGAGCTGTCATTATGACAGTTCAACAACATTAATTGCCTTATTTACGTTGTTGAGCAGAAATATTTTTCAAACATTTATGAAGCAATGGATTAGCTATATCTTCTAAAATGATTTAAATGAGATTGATAGTATATTACGCAATAATTAGGGTGATAGTTGGAATGAATAAAAACTTTTTAATGTCGGAAATTCACCGTAATTTGCAGGGTTAAAATCATTTCACTCATCGCTTCTACAAATGCGCACACTTTCCTTAATCTGGGTGCCAATTGGCAGCTGGTATTTCACTGCAGGCCAAATATAACTCTTCAGCTTTTAGAAAATTATTAAGTATAAAGAAATATAGCAATATCCCGAAAAAAATATCGTTTAGTAAAACGAGGCTTCCTAACTAGCGGTTAGTGAATGTAGGCTGAACAGACATAGAATAATACATGAGAACATTATCGAACTAGTTATAACCAGTACGAACTGCATTTTAGAACTAGAACGTTGGTTATATTAGCCGTAAGCGCAAATTAAAAGTAATTTGTTTTCAGTAGGTACCTATCGAGGATTTTTTTTACTCTGGTAGCTCGGATTATAAGCAGATTGTTTCTCCGAATGTTTGCAAAACACTAGAATCACTTTCATTTCTTCATGATTTTTAAGTATTATTTTTAAGTATTTAAACTAAAGATTTTGTTTTGTTGTTTGCTAAAACGACTGAATTTGGATGAAGTTTGGCACATGGGTAGACCATGACTTGGATTAAGACATAGGATATTTTTTATCCCGATATTCCCACGGGATGGAGACTTATGCGGGTGAAATCGCAGGGCACAGTTAGTGTTATATCTAAGCGAAGAAGGACAATTATTCAGCGACTGTTCTCCAAATGTATGCAAAACTCTACAACGAAAGCACTTCCATTTGAATTTTCCTTGACTAAAACATGTTCAATGACCAAAGCCGCCATTAATAAAATTGCAAAACGAATGCCATTCAAAAGGAATTTAACCTGCACTACATATTCATTAACGGAGCATCCAATTCATTGAAAACTTAACTTTCTTCTGGCATGGGATTAGCTACGTTTCACACATATCTTAACGAGGACATAAATAATGTAACAGCAGCCACAAACTGTCGCTTGTTACGCAAGTGTGCGGCCGAAGTAGTGTGCTCATTGGCTGACAGACGTTGGCTAAAAGCTGCCCGACAGTTGGGCAACTTTTCCCCGATTTGTTAAACATCGCATGAGGCCGAGTCGCCATTTTACCGACAACAACGTCGTTTAGCTGAGAATTAAAGTGACAGTCCAGGCAGTCTAGCTTTTCAATTTCTTGGTAGGTAACTGTAATGTCTCAAAACATAATCTATACTACACTAATCCGCAGCCAGCAACTAACCGCGACAATTGCTCAATAGTTGCCAGCTAGTGTGTACGCAGCTTTACAGTACACGCACTCACGCGCAGGGTGCATAGCAACTATAGATAGCAGACTGCTCGGCTACCGCCCAACAAGCCGGCTGGGCTGGTATGACATACATGCCTAGGTAGATGTGCTGCATAGCTTTAATTGATCTGAAGTGGTGTGCCGATGTCTACATTGTAGGATTTTTAGGAATAGATAATCGATAGTACGTCGGCCATCTTGATTTCATTGATGGACCCATTAGGTAAGATATTTGGGTATAGCTATACCTAATACCGGTAGAGTTTGCCTCTTGCGTCAAACAGTAGGTAGGTACTTGTGTATGTGAGAAGTTAAACTCTCTGCTAGACACGAGATTGATTGATTTTAGAAATTTTCTCGTATGCAACAACATTTGTTAGCCTCTTGGCATAAAATTGCGTCTTATTTCCTAATCTTAAGAACTGTTTTTATTTGTCTACCTATGTTTTACAAATAATAAATGGTTTAATATGATTTAGGGTAGAATTTGACTAGGAGATGAAAGTGTAAGAGTTAATTAAATCTATAGTCTCTTTTGTAGTTCGATCTGTTTTGGACGTTTGAATTGGAATACACATTTAGCTGTCAGGTAAAAGCATAAGGTTCCAAGTGCCATTTTTCATCACAAACAAATAAAATCAATACATCAGCTTCAAAGTATCCAATATGCACATAAATAAGGCCTCAGAACTTGGACCGAGTCGAGGGTGAGATACACAGATACGGCGTTACGCAAAGTTTGTGAGAGTGTGCGTCGTCGATTCGCCGCACACGCACCGCTCGGCACGCCCGCGCCCTCTGCATGGCAATTACGGCGACCACTCGACTAGCTAGACAGCTCGGCAGCCACCCAATGCGCCTGCAATTCTGCTTGCTATGCGCGGGCGTAAGCGCAACTTTGTGTTCGAGAAAAATTGCGATGTAGATTGGCTTCGAGTGCGTAAACAAGGTGGGCGAGAAACTGCTTTAGACAGAATAAACTAATAGTAGGTAGGTACTTAGCTTTAGATACTAAAATAGTGTAACGAGTTTATAACTGCGAAGTCGAATTAGTTTTGCGAACTGGTTTAATCTCGGGTCTTGTAAGAAGAATGGCGTAAAAGGACTGAGGCTTGTCCTGTAGTGGGACGAACAGGATTGCAGATAATGATGCGGATATAAAGCTCAGTCAAGCAGGCAGTATGAATCAATCCTAAAGGCAGAAGATCGTATGGTTTCTTATTTCCTGAATGTATTAAAGAACACAAGAGTAACGAAGGAGGTATTGACACATAGGGTAGGACAAGAGTCAGTTCCTTACTCGTCAGCATGATGTTAAGTATGTACAAACGGAATAACAATAAAATCTAGGTGCAGACAACTGCATTTAGCGTCCTCAAACACACACACTCTACAATTTTATATTGTTTACAAAATTAACAAAGTCGCTTAACCATCATAACTAGACCTCTTTCGTACCAAGTTTGTTATGACCTAACAGCTCTTCCACATCTGGATGTTTTATAGACGGTATGGCACCGCTTGATTTTACGATTATTTTGATCACTCAGACTCCCACAAACGAGAAGTGGGTAACGTTTATTATTTTTCATCTTACGTGGCGGTTCTAATGTAAAAAAAGGTATGTTTGTTTACATAAGAAAGGATGGGCAGTCTACCTGGGGACATGACGTCACACTGCAACTTTGCTAAGCGAGGTGTTTATGGTTATATTATAGCCAACCAAACTGCCTAACTGTAGCGTTTTATGTGGTACGCACGACGACATATCAAGCTTATACATTTTCAGTATAAGCTGACGTCTCATTGTACAAAAAGAGTAGGTATACAATGCGAGGTCAGCTAAAACTGGAAATGTATAACTGGATGTGTCGTGTGTACCTACGCAGCGTATAATAATAGTGAAAATAAATGACCAACAACTTGACATCAAACCAAGTGGAAAAACTTATCAATAGAATATTATGAAGACAGCGTTGTAACGTCATTCAATTCCCTACGTTTTTATACTTATGATTGTATGTGTGGCAGTCACTCCATATAAATTACTGGTATCTAGCTGCACCTGGTTAGACTGGAAGCCGACCCTAACATAGTTGGAAAAAGCTAGGCAGATGATGGTGTATAAGTCAGACCCGCGATCCGTTAAATTAATTCACGAGTAGAGACAATAGCGTGTATATAGCGCGCATCGTCCGCCATGCGCCATTGTGTCTGCGCGGACGCAACCTTCGGGCCGGCCTCACTGCGGCCTTAGCGGACCAATTCGGATGCTCTCACTTCCTAGATCTACTGGAAGGAGAGGTATGACCAGATGCTGGATGAGATTGGGGCTCAAATATAAAAAAAAATGGCAACGTCTTGCAAAAAATCGATTGTCGAGTCTTTTGATCTAAATCTTCTCCAGACTTATATTTTACTTTTACTTATCGACTACCAATGACTTCATAAAAAATAATCAATCCCTTACGGGTTATTTTTTTATTTAAAATCATAATGCGGCATCACAGCTGAAGTGAAAAACTCCAACTAACTTTTGGTTGGAGGGCACTGTTATCTGACGGTTCAAAGGAAATACAACAGTACTTAGATAGTTACATTTCAGGGATCTGTAGTGAAAGGCAATACAAAAGATTGTCCCTCGTGATTTTAAGGCATTTGCCTCCAAGTAATAATTTCTATAAAAAATCCGAAGAAGGATAGTTCATCGAACGATCGAGCCAGTAAGATATACAGGTGAAATTTAAAACATGCGACAAATCGAAATGGGAGATTGTTGTTGAAAAAAAAAAAACAGCTTTTCCCTACATTTTGACGAGTTAATGAGAACATAAATGTAGGAAACAGCTGATTTTTTTTCGCGATTTCAGGTTTGGTCCCATAGTAAAAGTTGTTCATAATGATGAGTACAATCTCCCATTTAGATTTGTCGCATGTTTTCAATTTCATCCTGTATTTAACAAACTTAAAAGAAGTCACCAATCCCTGCTCCCGAATCTCAAGGATTCGTAAGATAGCATTAAAACTAGAAGTTCATAATATGTCAACAAGTATTCACTTTTCTCAATAACTCCTCGTCAAAACGTCGTAACGCCTTCAATAAGCGAAGTCTCAATGTTTGCGCTGGAAATTGGAATATCCTAGAATATTATCAATCAGGAGAAACCGATCTGTACAAGGTCGGGTAATTAATCTCTTTGTAAACAAGTGACGTTTCTCTCAAACGCGCCGTGGTATCTACCTACTGTCAGTTGTTTCTGCCAGGTCGAAACACTAAACTTGCAAGCTTTATATCAAAAGCATGCAAAAACACGTGTAGATACTCGTACACATCAAACAACTGACAAACATCGCAGTTTCTTTATCTAAGCTCGCTAAACGATCTCGTAGGACAATTAGCAGGCTAGGTCGACGTCGCGTGATGCCTCACTCCCACCAATGAGCGACAATTAGCCGCGTGCGCCGCTATGTAGGTCAACGAGGAGTTAGAGAATATGGTGCCGGCGAGATTAAGTGTCTTTGGTAATCCGGATTGTAGAGATATGGTGGTAGTGTGGTGTAATGTTTCGATATTATTATTTGGAAAAGCTCAGGTGAAAAGTAAAATTTGAAAGGAATTAAGGCAGAACAAAAATCAAGCAATCGCAGTAGATGGGGAAAAGTGGAAAGAGGGATAGGAGGCCTTCGCTCTGCAGTGGGACAACACAGGCTTATATTAATAATAATAAGGCAGAACCTGTCCCCTAATTGCGTAATACACTAGCAATCTGAATAATTTTGAAGGATGTTGCCAATCCATTGCTCTAAATGTTTGAAAACGTAAATAACGTAATGAATGTTGTTGCTGTCAAAATTAAAGCCATTGATTTGCTGCTGATAGTGTATTACTTAATAATGGCGCAGAAAAAAAATATTATCTCATACATGTGACAAAAGAGTGAATGTCTCTCAAAATACTACTGAAAGGTGTTCCTGATGTCACTGCTTGAAACAATTTTGGACAGGTCAATTAGGTATAGCTGTCACTAAAACCTTACCCATTCTAAGTTTAATTGGTTGCTGGCCAGTATTTTGTCGAATTGCTGTTGTAGAAAAGCAGCTGGATTAAAAGAACTAGGCTGTACCTACAATTTACACCACTATGTCCGACGATCAACTCCATATATCTATTCAAATCCATGTACTCCAGATTATCCCAAACTGACACAAGTAACTTTATTTAACGATGTCATAAAACTTGAAGTGTGATATAGAAGTACGTCCTTAGCCACATCCAGTCAGTTTTAACTCTATGCTAGTGTCATTGTAAGAAACTATCGTCATCTATGGTTTGATGCCAATTTATTAAGCGATGCTATTTCTGTACTAACTATTTCGGTACAAATGATTGAGTATTTATGATTTTTAGGGTTCCGTACACCAAGGGTGCCAACGGGACCCTATTACTGGCTCCACTGTGTGTCCGCCCGTCAGTCACAGGGCTGTATCTTTTGAACTGGAATAGGTAGACACTTGAAATTTTTACAGAGTACTACTATGGCCGCTATAACAACAAATAATAAAATCAAAGTTGGTCCTCATTCAAGAAACGTGTTTTTTTACTAAATAATTTAAAAAATATATAAGTATGTGTGTGTTTTTATGCACTAACAATAGGTTAAGATTTTACTAACACTATATGGATCAATGGTCTGAAATAAATAAATAATAATTATTATTATTATAAGTATAATTGTTCGGTGGTACGAAACCCTTCATGTGCGAGTCCGCCTCGGAATGGCCGCTGTTTTTGTTACAATAAACATTTAAAAAAAACTACCGTTAGGATAATGTACCGTTTGCCTTAGCGCGACATAAAATGTGTAGCCTGTCACTAAAGAGGATCAATTTGTTAAAATCACGCGTCATTTGTTTTTTTGTATTTATCGCTTTTTTTCGATGTCAGCTAAAAAAAATCTTTGTAGCTTCAGTGAGCGGAAAAGAACTTCAAACCTGTAGTGCTATTCTGTAAAAATCTCCCCGTGATAACTCGGGTGAAGTGAGCTGTCATTTGTGTTTGTTGTTTGTGTGTTTGTTGTTGTCCAGCGTCAGGCAGCATCTGTCTGGCATTAATGCTGAAATGACCCTTTTTGGCGCAGCCGTGAGACACACATTATTGTTGTTTGAAACTTTATTTTTTATTTTTTTGTAATTTTGTCTTTTGTGTTTCATGAACTGTGTCCAAATAAACTTTATTCTTTCTTTCTTTCATTAGTGTCAATCCTTAGCCTAATGCTAAGGATTGACACTAATGACAGCTCACTTCACCATAACTTCTCACGGTGAGATTCTAACAGAATCGACCGGCTGCTAGTTATAATATAGGGTATGTCAGATTAAAAGTAGTTTTAATAAACACCTAATTAAAATGTTTACACGGAAACTTTATATCATGTTTATGAGTTTGCAACATTGTATAGTTGCACAAGCAGCCCAGAGAAATAGTGAGAAAATGAAAATGCATTTTTATTACAATGTCTTTTCTTTTAACTAAAGAGTCAATGGCCGATACAGTGATGACAGTTAAAATTGACAAAATCCTTTCTTCAAATCCAATCGACCTGTCGTAACTAAATTGATTCCACATTCATTATTTCATCTTTAGAGTCACCGAACTCGACACAAGTTCACTTCTGTCTAGTTTAATACATGGGAGTCGGTTGGCACTAGTTGGCAATGTTGAATGTATTCATCGCGGGTACATCGTGCGCCTGCGTTGCCGATCGCGCCTCGCTGTCTGCAGCGAGAATCAGCGGCCGGTTATAAGCACACGCAGGCAGTGCGTATCTACATGCGTAAGATAGATAGGGCTGACGATTATTTAAACTGTTGCGTAAAAATTATGAAATTTAAATTGTTTTTTGAGATACAGTGGCCGACGAGAGAGTGCGTTCTTGACAACTGTCAGTTTCATACCAACGAATACGTGTTTTGCGAATTTGACATTTATTAGCTACTAGAATTGACGCACTAACAGCTGGTGTCAGGAACGCATTCGCTCGACGGCCGGACTGTAGAGGGGTAAACAATAAACATTTTAAATGACATGTCATATGAATAATCACATACCTACAGATGCTAAAGGTGATAGGGGATTTTATATGAATCCAATTTCCAACATTTTCAAATCTTTTTCTTCTTTTCGAGTCGATAATAAATGCATAATCAGCCTATAATGTTCCCACTGCTGGGACACACGCCTCCTCTCAGAGAGAGGCAGTGTTTTGTAATCCACCACGCGGCCCAGTGCGGGTTGGTGGATGTCACATGTCTTCTAATTTTTGGTTCTAGGACATGCCGGTTTCCTCACGATGTTTTCTTTCACCGATAAGAAATGACTGGAAATTGCTCAAAATACTTATTTTAATACGATGTATTTTTTAACACAGGCAACCCTAACCACTTCGTAGTTGGAAATTACATGAATTTTCCTTTTTCGCAATCGTTTGCCACTTAATAGGCGTACGTTCGCCAGCAGATAGGATATAATTTGCTGATTATGATTGACTTTTAGTTAAACGTGTAAATATATCATGTGCTGCACTTACGACCAATTTCCACAGAATTAATTTAGCTAAATTATTGGCTAGGTAACGTTAGTTTAATGTTTTATTAGCTTGGACTATTAAATACTTGCAACACCGGAACTTGTCGAAATAGGTGAGGTGACTAGGCAATGGTAAAGGTAGACTTTTCGTCTAGAGGTTTCTTGGACTAATCATTATAATAAGGTAGTTACTTAAAGTTCGTTTTTTAATCCTAGAGACTAATCTGACATTTAAGTCTTTTGTGATTGCGTTTTTTTAGTATAGAAGTTTGACATTACACCTGTCAGATTAGTCTCTGAGATTAAAAAACAAACTACCTAATTTTAATGTGTAGTAAAGAGCCAACTGAAACCTTTTTTAGATTTTCACGTTTTTCTGTTTCCCAACTAACAGTAGTTTCAACAAAAAGGACCAAAAAATATGGGACATAGTAAAAGATTAACACCTGTGGGGTAATACTCGTAATTTTAAGAACGTTCACATTCTGATCTCAGTCTCAATGTGTCAAAAATACCTATAATCTCCCTACATTTATGACAAGGTTTTGACATTGATTGTCGCTGAGATGAGATTGCGACTAGATTTTAAACGTTTTTAGGTAATTACGGGTATTTGCCTTCTGAATTTAAGTAGATGAAGGAGACAATGGTTAGTAAGATCTTAACAAAGTAATGACCAAAACACGTGAGTTCAAAAGAAATATTATCCCCTGACTCACACGTTACACGAAGGGATATCGTTTTCATTTTAACAAGACTCTTGACATGCCACTTCATGCGAAGGCCTACGCAAATACTACGTCCGACAAATGAGCATCAACATATTACATTGACGAGGACTCAAATATTTGTGCTAGTGCAACAATGCATGGCGCGTGAGTCGCATAGGCGAGCTCAATATCAGTGGGCATACATCTGACATGCGTAAACATTATAAATATTACAATCACATGACTAATGCGTTAAATATGCGTTTCTCTGAGGAAATTGTTGAACTTCATCCAGAATTTATTAGTTGATATTTCATTAAAAATCGACTCGGGAAAATAGTGTTGGGAATTTGGCATAATCTGTCAAAGATAGCATTCATAGATTAGCGTTGGTTAAAAAAAATATTTCTCGATTCCGAATTAAAATGAAGTTATTTTTGTTTGCTTGTGTGCGGTATTCTCGGAAAGGGTTTAACCCGCCCATAACAACTTTACCACGAGAATATAGTCTACATAATTTATCCGACAATCAAGAACGAGGCAACGCTACTAATTATCACTCCGCTCCCTGCAGTCCCAGCATTATGCTATATAACTAGACTAGATCAAGTTTATTTATGTAAAACTGGAACCCTAGTCACGCAACTAAAAAAAAAACACGTATTGGAAAATTGTCGCGCAAAACGGCTTGGGCAGGAAAGTCGGAACATTCGAGAAGCTAGCCTGTTTGAACGTAACAAGTCGAGCGCACGACTTCGGCCGATCACATGTTATATCGCTGTTTTATATTTACGAGGTAAAATAGAACTTTAAGTTTAAGTGTCCTGTTTGATTTATATTATATTGAGTGTATTGGATGGGAGTGGATGTTTTTTTGAATAGTTAGTAGGCGTTTATGGGGGTTTCAATGTTTCATAATGCATAAGGTTTGCTACTAGAGACATCTTTTACCACAAAATGTTATAAAAGTCAAATCATGGATCCTCCTCGCGTTTGATGTTACAATAAATTGTATACCTACTTGAGTTAAATAGTAAAATTAATTGGCATTTTCAATCGATAAATTCCTGAAATTCAACTGAGTACACCTACCCTATTAGTAGTGTTAGTCCTATTTTCATTTACTTACATAGGAAGAATGCAACCCATGCAAGTTTCCTTTGCCAATTATTGTAAGAAAAGAAAGTGGCTGGCTCCAGGATGACGTCATCATACCGCTGATTACTGTACAGATAATAACGCATGCGAAAATTTATTGCAGACGTCTCGCGTTTTTTTTTTCAAACGGGCACGAGATACCTGTTTTAGGTCAGAGACGGTTTTTTTTTTTGACGACGACACGTCATGGGCGGAGGCTGCGGATTTTGAAACGGTAATTAATTTCGGCTGAAGTCGTGAACTGAGTGTAAATTAATAAAGTTGTTACAAATCAGTAGTCAGTATTGGTATACTAAGAATTATTATGAATTTTAGGATCATTTCAATTAAAAGCATTGAGATATACCTACCGTACCTGAATAGGGATTAGAAGTGTAATGAGGAGAGTTAAGAATGATTAAAGAGCCATAAAAGATTAAGTGGAATGCAAAATTTGTTCAATCACTAACCCACAAATCGTCAATTTTAGATTATCAATCATGAAATGATTATTTGGACCACCGTGGAAGATTAAAAAAGAAGCACCATTCGCGAGCAGAAGCATTAATCGCGAGCGTCCAGACCGAGATACAAATTAAAAAAGAATAAATAAATATATACACAAACGGCGCTTTGGCGGCAAAACTTGTTTCAGATCGTTCATCCAGTTTGCCGCTTTTATACATGTAATAAAGTTGAATATCGTTTAAAATAACATTTGACAGGTGTAAATGACGCGGTTGTGTTAACCAGACTGACTGGTCCGGTCTAGTGCCGATGAACTGCACAGGTGGTCCTTGAATTACTAGAGATAAATTTAATATAGCATAATAATAGAGAGGCGACTGACGTGCGACGCGACGTCCCGACAGAAACCGAGAGTCGGGTAGCGGGGGAAACATGGGAGAGTTACGGTTTTTTAACTGTACAACACTATTAGTGGGAAAATTTATCTAAAAGGTTGTAGAAATAATTATATTTATAAATTAAATATAGGCACACACGGCTACACATCACGGCACTGGGCCCGCGTGGTGGATTATGGCCCACTCCCTCTCACAGAGAGGAAGCCTGTGTCCCAGCAGTGGGAACATTAAGGCTGATTATGCTAAATATAGAATTATCTGATAGCTTAATTGTTAACAGTGTATCAGCCAGTTTTTTTTTTAATAATTAGCAGTTAATTTAACAAATTGCGGTAGTACGGATACGGTTTTCCTCGATATGTATCAAAAATCGTACAGCTATTATCATCAAGGCATTCATATTATGTTAATGACTGATCGTCGTGCGTTTATTCTGCGTAGCAAAACTGTGTAGCCTCTTTTTTCCATGAGTATTTTTCCAATCAGAATAATTATTATCTACTTTGTCACATGATTTATTTAACTACTATGCTTTACTGGAAGTGAAAGAATACCAACAGCGTAGTTCTAGGATATTTCTATCGAAATAACGACGATAACGCACTACGTAACCCGAAGTGACGAAGTTTTCTTGCTTCAAATAGGTACCTACTCTAGAGCAATCCACGATTGCGCACAAAATTATGAAGAAAAATGAGTCGGAAAGCTATGTAAATATTTATTAGCTCATCCGTCCAGCCGTATCTAAATTAGTAAGAAATTTTTAAAAAAAAACTAGCTAAGCTAAGCAGATAATTTATTGTTTTTTTTTTCTGTTGTGAAAAAAAAAACAACAATAAATTATCTATAGTCTAGGTGTCATAGACAATTACCAAGTCTAGTGTGATCTATGTTTATGTCCGCTTCCTGAAACGTGTTCCGCTTGTGTCATGTAATTGCTAATTACCTGTAGGTCTATAAACATGCTAAATAAAACATATAACCTGTTATTACAGTATAAATAAAACCGCATACATCATAATTCCTAAGAATATACATGTTAATATGGAGACCATAGTCATGTTTTCCCCGAAAGGAGTATCCACTGTCTGTTTAAGGTTCTTCGTGATAAAAGGGGATTCTATTTCTGCAGTAGTAGTAGCAATGGCTTTCATTTTGACAGTTTAACAACATTCATTGCATTAGGTATTTACGTTGTTGACCAACACATTTTTCGAACATATGAAGCAATGGATTGGCAATATCCTTCAAAATGATTCAGTTTGAGATTGATAATGTGTTACGCAATTAGTGCTGTTTTTGCCCAAATTTGGCTCCCAAGACATACATTGTGCAGTCGCTGTTACTACTAAAATTATTTGTCAGTGTTTGCGACTGAAATTCAATCAGGAAAATTAATTTTTATGCAAATTTACAGCCTACTTCAATTTACCGTGTTATATCTCAGTCTATCAAAAAGTACTCTGTCGTTAAGCCAATTCATACAGCTGTCAACGAATGACAGTTGTGATTTGAATATACGGACAATTTATGTTGATTACCAATTTGAAAGAAAGGAAGCAAAATAGGTTTATTTGTCACAGACACAACACAGACCGAACTTTTTGATAATAAAATGGAATAATTGCAGTTACGAATCCTTCGTAAGTAATATTGTTTTGGCAAAGTATGTGGCTTTGGCTTCATAACCTACCTAAATATTTTATCAGTAGGTAGGTAGGTTCTTGTTGAAATAGAGGGGGATAACCGTATTGACAAAACCAAAACGGTTGGTAACTGTAACCAAGCAATACGTCAACGTACTTATTAAAATAATCTTATAATTGTAGCGTCTACCATGTACCTACATGCATGCTCAAATTAATATCTTGTAAATTCACAGACGCATAATGCTGGCGAATTTCGTGATGATTACTAAATGCTGTATTTATCTAACTGCGCAAGAGACTACACACATAGCAACCACATCAAAGGACATCTGCCAACTCCGGAACATTTATTTAAAACATGAATAAAATAAAATGAAACATAGCCATCGATGAAAAAAGCAAAATAAACAAAGTTTAGAGGACACCCGTCTGGCGCATATAAACAAGTCATGTCAACGTGCGTCTGCGGCCAAAATTAACCAATCATACATTAGCAACAGGACGCCCAGACGGCCCGCGCGCAGTTTTATCGGTTTCCCCGAAACTATATGAATAATTTTGTAATTTTTCTTTGTGGAAATGGCTGCAGGGAATACCTCAATTTCTTGAACTTTTTATAAAGCTTGGCTAGAAACCATTATTAAAGATACTAAGGGCGAATTTCACCAATGAAACCGAACGCGATCAGCACATCTAATACCTACTCGGTTCCTACAATAAAAACGAAAACAAAAACGAATCGTTTTGCTACTAGCATTTATATTGCGAAACTAGGCATATAAATAGATTCGTAAGTAAATTTTACCTGTGATAGCTACTTCCATACGGGAAGGTCTACTATGAAAAAGTTACGAGCTCTAAGGTCTTTGCTTCATTACTGGTAAAGATACAAGAGTCTTAAATTTTGACCAATAACAGTAATCGTGTTCAAGAGCTGTCAGTGTCAATATTTCGCAACAATTTCACTCCTACCTACATTTTTCACCAAGGTATTTTTCTTCTCTTTGCTTACAAGATTCCAGAGAGACGCTTCATTATTACGTCATTGTATAACATAATTATTACTTATAACATGCGTTACTATCATAAACACGACTTGCGCTTTCTTTTTCATTGCACTTATATTGTGATGATACTATTTTAAAGTTATTCTAGTTCGTAAGATAAACTATTAAAATGACTCACTGCTCACTGCGTCTGTAGGTTTTCCACTATGGTGAGAAAAATTCAAACGCAACCTCTAGAATGTGGTGACCTTTTATCTAGAAAGACCATAAATACTACGTATCATTTAGTTTGAGTAAATTCTTATTTATACTAAGTGAGAGCAGTGGTAACCAAGTGGTATAGGCCCCGTCTTACCGAGTTGTAGATCGTGGGTTCGAACCCAGAAAGGGCGCTATACTTTGTGTAAATAATTTCATCACCACTGCTCTCAAAACGGTGAAGGAAAACATCGTGAGGAAACCGACATGTCCTAGAACCAAAAATTCGAAGACATCATAATATGTGACATCTACCAACCCGCACTGGGCCCGCGTGGTGAATTACAGCCCACTCCCTTTCGAAGAGGGGCCTGTGTAACATTATACTGATTATGCTAAGTAAATGTTATGCTATTAAACAACCATTTAAATAATTACGTAATTTGATAATTAAGTTATATTATATAATCGTATTTATGAAGACTGGTTTAGAAACAGTGCCATTAATTTTTTTGGGTCGATTTTTATCAAGCTTTTGAATATTTAAGCAATTTTTTCGCACATTACTTTTATCTGGATAAGATAATAATGGTGTGACCCATTTAATTAAATAAACAATACCTAGCCCTCATCAGTCGGTGTTTCAGCAAAAGCGTGAGAAATTGGTTTAATTGCTTATTTAATTCTGCAAAATAAAAATGGGTACAGCCCGATTCAAAGTTTATGGCAGCTCTGAAGTTCGCAACACGCTGCGCAGTACCTCACCCCTCACCTCCGCTGACATGTGAATTTGTTACTGCGCCGCCGCGAATCGCCTCATGTGCCGAGCCGCCATTAAGTTTGAATCGGACTGTAAATATGTTTAGATAATGTTGGTGATGTGCTTGATTGAATTAATGCGGGCCCAGTGGCATTTTTCGAAGCAACTGTAAATCTATTTTCTAGTAATACTTACCTACTAGCCTTTATTAGTCTTTATCTCTGATAATCTATTAATTTTCCACGTTACGATGACATATTATAATAAAAAACGTATGTAATTTAATAACTGCATACATAATTTAAGTCCATTAACCTTTCACACAAACCATAAATCTCTTAATAGGTACTACACATAGATACTACAGAACACAAAATGTCAAACAGTTTCAAGCATAAAAAAAGCACAATCTTAGCTGTTTTATTTTCCTCTTTTTATCAAACGTGTTTAGTAAAAGTGTCACCGGGGTGTCTGGACGGTATACATTAAGTATATTTATTGTGTCTTCCCAAATATAATGTCGTCTTTAAACTTGGCCATCATCCAAGTCTGCTTATCATTTTGAGGATGTTATAATTCAGCTCCATTCACGCTTCGGAAGCGTGTGCCATTCACAGCGGTTGCAATTAATTATAAAATTAATATTCTATAACATAATCGTTTAATTATTTGCTCATGTTAGTTTCATAGTTACTGTTGTTTTTAGAACAGAACCGGGCGAAATGGCTTGAGAAAATGCTTGGGGCCTATGTCCTGCTGTGGACGTCTTTCTACTGAAATGGTTATAATTGTAGAATAAAACGGAATTATGAATAATTAATTAAGAATATGTAAAAAGGTTCTGTAGTTGTTTTGTTAGTAGTTTATGTACTAACAACGTATTGTTATTGCCGTGTTTATGTTCGTTACCTCGTAAAGGTGTCTGGTAACGTGCTATTTTCTGTTCGTTAATGAGTTAAATACACCAGAAATTTATTTTTACTTTTGTATTTCTTTGTTTTGGTTATAAGTTTCAGATAGATTTGCAAGTAAAAATGTTTCTTTTAACATTTGATATGACATTTCAAAATCGAAAAAGATCTTTGTAACACTGACGTCTGATGGTTGCTACATTTTTAACGCGCTATCACTATAGCTCCAATAAATTACTTCTGACGATCAAATGATACTTAAACAGAAAACATTTTCATACGTTCTTTTTTTCTGCAGGAGAAAGACCACCCAGTTTTAATGAAGATACCTACGTTTAAATATAGTGGTTGTAAATTGCGTGATATGGATCTGGCTCTCGAGACGGCGCGGGTTCGAAGACGGTCATCTTTTACAGGGCGGGGGCAGGGTGGGTAAGGGTGCAACGTTTACGGTTGCATGGAAGGCCGGTTTAGAATATAGACTTATTTAGGTTTATCGCTATGACCAATGCCTAAATGTAGACAATCTGACATTTGACGGAATATAAAGGAAGTATTACGTATCTTTTGGGAACTAGCAAAAACCTTCAGAAATCATAACCAGAAGTCCATCTTCTGTAACTTGGCAACGAAAGAATGAGGAAATGACCAAAACGCTCAACAATGAATAAAGGTCCAATAATGACCCAAGCACCCGCCCTGAGCCCTAATTCACTATGACCACTCAATGATTCCTTACTTCGAAACCATGTCAACTCCTTAGCTAATCACGCCTTGCTCGCGTTTTTTTCGCGTGGTTTCGTTCATTGTGTCATAGAGAATACGGCCCCTGACCCTGAGTGCATCCCTGCACGTACCGGCCGGCGTAAGCGCGTGTATTTCGTGTCGGCGCGACCGCAGGCGTGACGACCAGCCGGGAGGAAGGTGAACCGTGCGGGTTCCGATTGATATAAAACTGTCAAAGATAATTATCGTGTGTGCCCGCCGTGGAAAAATACGCTTTCATATTCAATGACATTTTCACGAAAAAGTAATTGAGAGAGACTTGGCAGACTTCGACATTATAAATATTAAAATACGGAATGATGTTAAATGCAATGTAAGAGGGTAGGTAGACCGAGAGCAAATGACGTATTTGGAAGCGGTGAGTGAGATTAGCGGACTGCTTTGAATTTTAGTTAATGATAGTTTAGTGAAAATCAAAAACAGACCGAGGAAGTTCGAACTCTAGTAACAACTGAAAGGAACAGATTTGTTAAAAAGGTGGAGTTCAATTCATTTATGGGCAGAGATACTGCAAAGGCAATTGAAGAGTTCGACGATAGGTTTGGTTCTGAATTAGGTTCAGGCAATTTTTTTTTTCATTTTTTTTTAAATACCTAAATCCAAAGACTTCAATTGATTTATTGGTAGAGATATTGCAAAGGCAGTTAAAGAGGTGGATGATAGATTTGGTGCTGAATTAGTTTCATACAATCCTTTTTAATTTTTTTTTTAAATAAATTCATAGACCAATTGATTTATTGGGAGATACTGCAAAGGCAGTTGAAGATGTGGATGATAGATTTGGTGCTGAATTAGGTTCAGACAGAATTGTTTGACCAGTGTTTTCCAATAAATCTAAAGATATAGAATCCGAACTTCTTATAGAATAAGATCAGCATGACCGTCTACTGTCAGATAGACAAAACGCAATTCATTAAGCCGGCCGACAATTGGCAAGAGACAAAAGCTAACTTTAGCTCCCGAGCGGGCTTGTTTAATTTTATTTATTTCATTAAAGCGTTGTAAATATGTCTTATTGGTGTCCAGACGGCGGCTTTAACTGTAAATTTGGTTTATTTTGAGGATAAACCCGATGTTACTCTCTTTGAGTTTCATTTAAGCATTTCTTAGTGGTTTTAAAAGTTGAATTATAATATTTTTACCGTCTTCTCTCTCTGTCGATTTTAGATTTATTTATTGTATAATGTATTGTATAATTTATTGTAGACTGGCTTCTGCCCGCGACTTCGCCCGCGTAAAATTTCTTGTTTCCCCGACCCACGCGTCACATTGCATCGCCTGCCCGCAATATTACTTCGAATTCGCTTAGCGTTATTTCTTACTTTTTCATTTTGCTCTGCTCCTAAGAGTCCTGGCGTAATGTTAAATACTTCTGTCATACCTATAGCCTTCCTCGAGGATTTACCTCTACTTCTAGAGGTTAGCGCGTTCAAACAAACAAACAAACAAATTCTTCAGCTTATTATGAGTATATACATACATAAATATCGAATAGATGGATTCGAAGTGATCGGTTTAACAAACAAACAAAAAGGACAATGTTATTTAACTGATGAAAGCTTTAATTTGACATATCAATCACATATATTATCCTTACCTACATGACGCATGATTAAATGCTAATGATTTTCGAACTGTTCTCTTAGAAACAATCGATAATGATATTGTCTATATACTCGTATCTACATATTGAAGAATAAAACGTAGGTATTGCGCCGACCCCAAGTATCATGGGACAAGGACAAAAGGCCAGTTCCCGTAATTAAAAACGTTCAAAATCTCGTTGCAATCTCATCTCAGCGACCATCAATCTCAATAACTTGTCAAAAATATAGGGAAATTAGAGGTATTTTTGACATATTGAGATTGAGATCAGACTCAGGTTCTTAAAATTACAAGAATTTTCCCTTTGGAAGATGATGATTGTCTTGTACATTACAACATTTATAATTATACCACTTCTATTATATCGTAAGTACTTCAATGAATCGACACCAAATATCGATAGGTCGGTAATCGATGCGAATGTGTTACTATATTTAGCTGCGAGTGTTGAGTTACTAGCTACAACCACCGAGGGAATTCATTTGTGACCTACAAATCAACTGCTATATAAAATGATAGCTGAGAGTTTCTCAAAGGACTATTAAATGTTGTTGAGGTTAAAAGTAGGAGCCTAGTTTTGGGACTTTTAAATTCATGTTTGGACCATCATTTAGTCTAGATTTTTAACAGTAAAGGCCAGAATATTATTACCAACATATAGGTATCTACTTTCACTACGAATCGTTTCGTGGTTTTTTCTCTGTTCGATTTCCATTTGGTTTACTGGGAATTTTTAATCAACGCTTATAACTTTTTAATTACTAACGGCATGTTATATTAGTTTCTTAATATTTTCCTCCTTTCTGCATTTAACTTTGCATGAAACGGTAGAAATAGCTTTAATGTTAGCGATTATTCAATTATTCTTCTACGTCAAAATCATTGATTCTCTTAGATTTTTAATAGTTCCTTCATTACTTTAGAAATTGAAGTTTTAAACAGAAGATTGTTAAATGCTTCCAATATGTCTGCTATGGTTTTACGTTTTATCGAAAATCTTTAAACTCTAAAACGTCGTACAGACACAATATTATCTCAACATACATTTAAAGTTTCTGGTAGAGGAGTGATCGCAGACGCATCGTCGCCGCGTAACATGATCTACTTATTTGGGTCTTCTTAAGTATACGACACAAGATATTTCATTAATACCGCATTATTCTGTACGTTTAGAGGTCACGGTGCGCTGTGCAAGTTTTTACGAGCAATTCTTTGTTCATTAAAAGATGTTATTCTTATGCTAGTGTTCATCGTCACGTGTTTTTTAGTGTGGCTCTCAGACACGCCACCTTTTATCCGAAGAAGATGGGATAAGCATTTCATCTGACTAACGACAATATTATTGTTGGAAATATCTTAATAGGTACATAAAGAAAAATGACGTGTTCGTACACGCTAATTTCGGAAACCACTCATTGGATTTCAATGAAATTTTGTGAACGCTTATGGTTGTTTTCAGCTTGAACGATAGGTGGCGACACCCGACAGGTGGCAGTGTTATCGAGATTTGACATGTGGCCACATCATTGCACCTGTGCGCAGCATGGGCGGGTTGCTAGGCTATATTGTGTTTTATGGACCATGCAGGACCATTTTGGCGACAAGGCAAGTCCCAGACTTTCTAAGCATTGACAAAGCGAGTGATCGTCCGGAAAACTGTGAGGATACTAGAGGATTTTGAATATACAATGAAAATCATATGACCGCCAATTGGGGTCATGGTGATAAATATAACAATAATTTATATTACAGCGGTGACTGACGTAGTAATTTACATATAAATATAAATAGATACATTATGTCAAGTATGAGTAAGCAACGTCAAATGTAAGGCAATATGAATTAGTAGACTATGTTTGTATACATTGAACGATTAATTACAGCTTTGATGTAGTAGTTTTATACAAATGCAGCCATGTGTTGTAGAGGTGTTACAATGGCTTTAAGCTAACGTACAATTATGGACCCTTTAGAGCAATACTTTTATACTGGATACTTTTTATCGCGATATTCCCACGGGATCGAGATTTATGTGGAGGAAACCGCAGGGCGCAGCTAGTACCTAATAAGTGTAATAACTGACAATAAAGTTATGAATTGCAACAAAATTAGCATCTCCATGATGAATGTGACTAATACATAAATTGGGTATTTTTAGCACCAAGTGTGAGCGTGGTTGAGGAAAACTAAGTGCAGTTTTTCTTCCCTTTATAAACAAATAGTGTTGAAGAGGATAACATTACATGAAATTCTTTGCATGGGACTTTCTAAAATAGTCTACCTATCCTTTTGAGATAGGCTTGTAACATTGGCACTTAAAATTTATATCTGAATCATTTTGAAGGATATAGCTAATCTATTGCTTCATAAGTTCGAAAAATTTGTCTGCTCAACAACGTAAATAACGCGATGTATGTTGTTGTACTGTCAAAATGAAAACCATTCGTAGGAATGCGTAACACACCATCACTACTGATGGTGTGTTACGCATTTACTCCGCTGAACCTCTATCCGAGTCTATCATAATATCGTCTATTCTATATTTTTAAAAACTATATCGAGTGATGTAGTTTCCAAGGATTATAAGTACGCAAAAACAGCAAATCAAAACTGCATACGCCAATAATCCTTCCCTAAATAATAAAATAAATTTCAAGAACAATGACAACAGAGACAAATCGTGGGAAATATCTAAACCCACGTTCATTTTCATTGAGAATATTTATAACTATTTTCTTCGTCCGCGTGAAATTTCGCCCCCGACTCATCGCGTCGCATCCCATCGCTCATCCGTGCTACTACTGCGTTTTCGCTTAGCGTTCTTTCTGACTTTTTTTCCTTTTGCTGGGCTCCTAAGAGTCGTAGCGTGATGTTAAATAGCCTATAACCTTCCTCAAGAATTGGGCTATCAAATGCAAAAATAATTTTTCAAATCCCTACCAGTCGGATTTGAAAAAATATTTTTGCATTTGATTTCCGGAGATATCCTACAAACAAACAAACAAATTTTACCCATTTTTGGATAAAACTGAGAAGAATCGTTTTATAGGTGCGTTGGCTCCAAGTAGCACGTGGTGCATAACGTGTTGTGTTGACTTAACGACCACGATTGTGAATAACTATTGACAGGTTGAAATATATTGCGTCATAAAGACGTAGGTATAGAGTTATGCGGGTTAAGTGCTACTGAAAAGATCAATTGATTTATGTGAAGTGCATGTCTTGTGGTACTTGTGTAGCTTTTTTGTTTTTTTGGCTGGGAAATATCAAATTACTTCTCCCGCTCTGGGTGGAGCAGGAGGACGTGTCAGACTTTTACTGGCTAATCCACCCGTGTTGGAGGACATCGCCGTCGAGGTAGACCACGGCGAAGGTGGTGTGACGATCAAACTCAAACTCAAAGCATTTATTTCAATTAAACCATTTACAGGCACTTTTGAATTGTCAAGAAGTCGGTCAGTCAGAAAATATGAAGCTAGTTGCCCATTCCAAAGCGTAGGTACCTATGGAGAAGATCTGACGAGGTTTGCGGGGCCAACATGGCCAGAGATCTTTCAAGACAAGGTTTGGAAGGAAAAAGGGGAGCCCTTTGCCCAGCAGTGCAACACAATACAAGCTAAAGAAAAAAAAAAGTTCTTTTTTTTTTCAACCTTTTTGTACCTACCTGCTGACACGGTCTATAGTTATAATTATAACAATGGAAATAATATCACAAAAACCCCATTCAAATAATTTTTATGAAAATCCGCCAATTATTGCAAAATCATTCCATTGTCGTCACCCCATGTGGTTTATTTAATAAAAGTTTTTAATAGAGGAATAACAATACTATTCTAAATTAAATTACTATCTGTGACTAACATTGTATGCCAATACATGGTAGGTAAAATGATTATAAATTACATTAAATAGTAATATTTCATTCAAGCGTCCATATCGCGTTGGATAACTCGTGACTTATAAGTTATAACTTATAAGAACTTAGGTTTATAAAATGTATTTATGCTTTGTTTGATTCGCACACCTACTTGTTGATTTGTTTTGAAAATGTATGAAAGCTATTTCTAAACGCAAAGTTCTAAAACATGTAAAATGCAGAAAAAGGGGCGTGTTTAAAAAAAACATAAATAAAGACAAATATTTCTTGAATCGTCATGACGTAAATATTAGAATCAAAAATTGCGTCGTAAAGACTTGCGACAGAAAAACTCTCGTGTGTCGCGGCCCTAAAATCATTAAGTCTCTACTTTGACGCACCAGGTAATTATATCAACAGGTAATTTTCAACAATGCGTAGGAATGTTTTAGGAAAATCCAAACTAATGGACGTCGGTTCTAAATTTAAAGTGCATGTATTGTGTCAGTTGGACGGTCTCGGTGAGACTCGCACAGACCAGCACTATAATTGCGTAACACACAAGGGTGAATTTCACCAAACTATAATACCGAGAATAAGTCCTTAGCCTGAGAATAAATTTTGAATTTTTGTCAATTTTTCCATACTAGAACTGACAGACGTCAAATTTATTTCACTGATATAAGATTTCTGACTTTCGTAAAATCAGCCCTAATCACATTCATTGCGTTATTTACGCTGTTGAGCAGACACATTTTTCGAAGCAATGTATTGAAAAAAAAAATTGCCAAATAAATAAAAAGCGAATGCTGATTACACATTTTTTATATTTTCCGTCCTTCAACGACTTTCTCTCTAGCTGGCAGGTAAGAAATAATTGTAAAAAATATTTTAAAAAGAACTAGTAACCACTTTACTTAAACAAAAGCCACCGACCTTAAAATACCAGCTCTTTACAAAATATGAGGAAAAACCTTTAAATAATAATAATTACAACAGACAATATTTAACTCAGACGTAATACAGTAATATTAATTTAAGGAAATATAATTCAATTCGAATACTTGTGTTGCGCAGGACAGACAGCAAAATATTTGCACATAATGGTACTAGGTCGGACATAGATAATTACTTATGTTATAAATTTAAAGTAAGCAGTGCGCAGGTAGCATTATGTGCCTAACCTTTTCGTAACTGTTTTGGATTCGGCTTCCAGTTTAACCGGATGCTAATTGATGTATAGAGCGACTGCTTATCTGACCTCCATAAACTGGGTAACACGATACCCCTTGTTATGACTAGTTGTCAGACTTTCGGGCTCCTGACGACCCGCAACGACTGTCAAAGATCTACGAATGACAGCCGGAACCAACAGCTTAACGTGCTTTCCGAGGCACGGAGGAGTCTCGATATACAACGGTCACCCATCCACGTACCGGCTTAACCTTCGGTCGACCCGTACAGCTATTATAAATTTTCTATGTATGTGTTGGTGACACGAGCTATTAGCATCGAATGCTAATTAATTAAACTTATTTTTATCCAAATTAGGCTTCGTACGTCAAATCAATTTATATGGATAGTTGGTAGGTGCCCCCCAAAACGCACCCATATACGGGCTGGTAATCACAGATTCATGACTCGATTGTTTCATTCAAGTAGTCGTTCGACAAAAATACTAATACTCAACCAGATAAATCTTAAACCAAACCAAAACTGAGGCAAAAACGTTTATAAATATGATGATACATAAGTTAAGTAAAGGCAAAGTATGACATTTTGTAAAGCAAGTTAGTTCAGCGCTGTGTTCTGTGCAGTTCGTTGATTTTCCCTGCGTGTCTGTCTGCGTGTATTTGTGTGTGTGTATCGGGTTTCAAACGCGAGTACGTGCGCCTGAGTGGGTGACTGCGGCAGACTCGATGGCAACGCGCGCTTGCGCAGCTAAGGGCTCGACCAGACTGGTAAAGTAAAAGTGGTAGCTACTTTTGAGGGCAGTAAAAAGTTAGACAAAGTAATATTAATATAAATGCTTTTTTATCAAAAGAAATGAATAACATAGATTTTTTTGTTGTTAATTTAAAATAAAAAAATGATCTTTGTTTGTGGTCATCCAAGAAGTCTTGTTAAATAACTAAAAGGTATTGCTTTGAGTTATAACCAAGACTTCTTCGAGGCTCCTCGGGCTCACAAAAATGGTTCATAGATTGAGCAAAGTCAATATGCGTAAACAATAAATACCTACCAAAAACTTTAAAGAAAAAACGTTAATTACGCAAAATACCTTAGTTTACACAAACAAATTCTTGCGACCTATTAACGATTACGAATTACAAATACAATTGTAAGTTAAAGCAAAGCTCGTCAAGTCTAAGTTACACAGTCTGGTCACACAACAAGATCCGTTTGCCATCATTTGCACAGACATAACAGAAGTTGACATTAAGCAAACTGTTATATTGTAACGATTTGCAAACATTCCGATGTATGATGTAAATAGATTCTGATAACATAATTTGGTGCAGGATTTGGAGTTTGGACCTGTTTTTTACATAAATGCAGAAGAACTCTGTTTGTTTGATTAGGTAAGTGAGGTTGTATGTCAGTACTGAAAGCTGCTAGATTATTTACATAAAGTCTGCGAGACATAAGTATTTCTTATGTCGAAAGTTTTACGATAGTTTTCTCGAGTGTCCTAGAATTTTCAATTTTATCTACTGAGAAATTTAAAAGTAGCTTGGCATGAAGCTGTACAAAACTACTTTAATACTTAGCTCACAGGGGTTGACCACTTACTAGATTTGTCCGAAGAAAATATTTAATGCCCATATTTTTTTTTTTTGCGAGACTAGTTTTTCTTATGTCAAAGTTTTACGATAGTTTTAAAATATAATTGTTTTTTTGAGGCCAGCTATCATTTTGAGGTAAACAATTATAATTTTAAACCCCACAATTATTTTAAACTCCAGAATATTCCTAAGGTCCAGCATATCGCGTCCCTAGAGACTTGCTCAAGTGTGCGTTGAAAACGCTAAGCGGAGGACACACGGAGACAACTTGACGCCATCTACGGCACTTGCGCGCAATCCAATCTACATCGTAACTGCGTCGGAGCGACGCGACGTGTTGCATTTAAACACCTACTGCATGTTGTGGCTTCGAAAATTGTCCCTGATCTTGTGGGAGCTGATAAAAGAGGAGGATGTGTTTTGAAGTGTGGGAAAGTTGATAATTGCCTAATCTATAATTCTGTATATTTAATATGTGAAAGATTAAATATTTACTAACTTAAGAGAAACAGAAGTACTTAATAAAGTTACTAATTAAATAACAGTCATAACAATACGTCTAATTAGTCAAATAACCCGCCCCTAACTGTTCCCTGCGCAAAGGTGCCCAAAACGCTTGCTGCATTACCACGTTGAATGGCAATGGCTAACCTTTGCACCAAGAATGAGCCGGAGCGGGAGTCATCCGTTTTTATTGCCTAATCGGAAAACTAAAATGAAAATGTAAACTTAGTCATTAAAAATTTTGGCTCAGCATTAGAGGATCAAATATTATAAACAAATTCTAAATATTTATAAGATATAGTATAGGCTATAGTTGTATTTAGCCGTCCATCATAGATATGAGTGTAAGTAAGTGTTGATTTTATTGTCCTAAAAGAATTTGTAGATATAGGAACAGATATATAAACTTCGAAAAGTAAAAAGACAAAATCAGTTTCAATGGAAGTATTGGTTAAAGGTAGAAATAATAGAATTGCTACTGTTATTAATTCGAAGCTAAATTTAAATCCTGACACATACAACATGCAGATATAAAATTGCTAACACAAATCTAACCCACTGGCAATGTATTTCTAATCAAAATTAGACACACAAGTAAGAAATTGAGTTTACCAGTATTAATAGCACAGCATTCGCATGAATATACAAATGTAGCCATGTCTAATAATAGTACGTGAAAACAGTCATACAGTTAGCACAATTGACTAACAAATCTTGGTTAGTCACACTTAACGATTGCTGAATAAAGTACTGTACAAAGATCCAACTGTCAAGTTTATTCCTAAAGAGCTTCGTTTACTTTGATTATGCTTGACATTAGCTGCAATTAGTAACTATTAGATAATAAAGAGCTACAGAAGATGAAGATGCGAATCAGTTATTATTTCTAGGCTATAAATAAGATACCTAGTTGGCTTTGCTTTCAGTTTCCATAAAGTGTGAAATAATGGTATATGTTTATACCTTAAAATCTAGCTCGAAAGGGGATGGATTGTAAGTGCTAAACAAAATTTGACACTATTACCTAGTACTGGCAGATATTAAGTATCATTTTGATATAACAACAGATAGTATAAACGAAGCTTCAGAAGTTCATTTCTCTAGACTTCGACAGGCAATATAATTTGGACCAGCCTAGTTTGCGAATATTTCTTTTACCACTGGACATGAGCAACCTGTTGAACAAGAGGCTCGGCTAAATCGAGGTCTAGCACATAGAAATGCTTGAAATGACAATAAGGTTGAGAAATAACAACATATTTTAGCACTTTACTTTCAAGTCGTTTGTAAGTAAGACATGTTGTTCGACAACTTAGCTTACGGAGTATTGTAGTGGGTAAGTTACTAATGTTACTGCTACTTATGGTTTACGACACTTTGTTGTGTCTCTTGGACCACAGCTCCGCCAGTAAGAATGAATACCGCAATGTCCCTGCTTATTTAAACTGTGTTAGTGATTGGTGGGTACGCTACGTCTATTTTACTTTCTTCTTTATTTGAATTTCATTAGAATCCTCAAGTTTTTTTATATCAAAAGCTTATCTGTAGTTCTGACGTTTCCATTTCCCTCAGCTCTAAACTCTCCTGTTAATTTCACTTCACGTGCTTCATCAATGTTGTCACTTATGTATCACTTTTCTCCCCACATTGCAGTCTACGTGAAAATATTCATAACTCACTGAGATCAGATAGCCTTTTGACGGCACATTAATCGGTCTCAAGTTCTCAAGGAAAACAACATTGGAGATCTAATTACAGATATGCACTACCTTTCACTAAGCCTTCGTGATAATTACTGGCAATCAACGAGATTCTTTATCTGCTTAGTCCTCTTAAGATTGAGTGGATATATGGGTAACTATTTGTGTAATGTTCTGGTATCGGGTTCTTACTTCCGTAGTTGGTTTATGTTTAATTGATATTCGACCGAGTCGTGAGGGGCCCGTGGCTAAAGAGGGGCCCGTGTAAAGCACGTTAAGCCGTTGGTCCCGGCAGTCAACCGCGGATCTTTGGCAGTCGTTATGGGTAGTCAGAAGCCCGAAAGTCTGACAACTAGTATTACCAAGGGGTATTGTATTACCCAGTAACTGGACTGTGGAGGTCAGATAAGCAGTCGCTCCATGTAAAATACTGGTATTCAGCTGCATCCGGTTAGACTGGAAGCCGACCCCAACATAGTTGGGAAAGGGCTAGGCAGATGCTGATATTTGACCGAGCCGTGCTTACAGGTGAAGTTGCTTTGTTTGTTACTAATGCTGCTCTGAGAGTAATCGTTACTAAGTTTACGTCAGTAACCATGCCTACCGCACTTCAAGTGGACTAGAAAGATAGCAGTTCTCTCTTCAGTTCTGCGAAGAACATTTCACCTTTCAAGCTAACATTGTAATTCAGACTCATGACCATTCATAAACCAATTAGTACTAATTCTCTAATAATCTTTACACTATTAAGGAAATTTGCTTCAGCAGTCTCGTATTCAATATTTTAAACTATGTTTCTTTGACCGTAAGGTGTTAAATTGCCAGTGTTAATTATTTCATTTTGATCTCAGAATAATTCCGTTTATAAATTAACTCAGCTTGCACATGAACGTAGTTTTCTTTTGAACTAATATTACATATACAGTAACCTCGTTTAAAAGTAGGTACATTCGTTTGGAGTCGCCGCTACATTGAAATCAGTAAATATCACATGAAAGTTGGCAATGAACGCGATGAGAAAGTTATTATGTCAACTCACTTTGATAATTCTATTTTCAAGGATTATAATTCTTGGGATATTAACGGACTTGATGATGCTGGAGATGAGACACATAAGATTATAGAGTTTGAAGATAAGAGCAGATGTTACCTCTAGTTTGACAGACATGAGAAAATACACGTTTGGGAAGATTCTGTTAAATTATCCAAAGTGACTTGTGTCTGCCAAGATATTCATGAGCTCTTTTAGATAATTCAAATCCATAAATAAACAATTAGTTAGGTACAAAAATAGACCAAAGGAAAAAACACATTACCATATGGTCATAAAATAAATTTCACACTAAAAGAAAATAACATTACAAATAAAATGTAACTTAACAAGGTCTGGTTTGTAACATAAGTAGCGAGTTGAACGAGACTGGACGGCGACTCTTGCGCTGGTTCCGAATACGCCCGAGTATGCCCGAGCACGCCCGAGCCGGTCCGAGGATTAAGATGATGAAAATCCTGATTTAAATTTACGCCTGTATGAGGAGTTTGAGAAAGTCAGTTAGTTAAAAGATGGCGGTTAGTTACAGGCAGATGTCAAAAGCTGTTATTCTCAATATATTAAGTCGAGAATTAGTCAATGAACCAGAAGAATATGTTTACAATGCCAAAAACAGAAACGTAGAGCCTTATCATAAAATTGTTCAAACTAAACTTAACGAAAAAGATTCTGCTGAAATAACTAGAACTTCAAATTCAGACCAAGTCAAGTAATTTAGCATATAAAGTAAAGAAGATAAAAAAGCTTCACTAGATGAGACAACTACATAGTTCCCATTGATTAACGATAGTAAAGGGCACGCTGGATAGGTCAAGTGTCAATGTTAACGTCTGCCGACATACCAGACGCTTCCGTGTAATCATATAGCCGTGGTGTTAGCTTACCGCTAGCGTGTGAAGCATAATACGGACTATGTCCGAGTACTCTTGGTTTATTGAATGGGCAGGCACTATAAAATACGTTTCGAGGTGTGTATAGGCTGTACAGCCGGTCTATTCTGTAAAATTTTCAACGTGAAAACTTAGGTGTACTGAGCTTGAAGTGAGCTGTCATTCCACCAGCATGTCGATTCTGTAAAAATCTCACCGTGAAAACTTGCGTGGAGTGAGCTGTCATTCCATTTGATGTTATAGGGATTGACACTAATGACAGCTCACTCCACGCTCACTTCACCTAAGTTTTCCCGGTGAGATGGTTACAGGATCACACTGTTGATGTTCGGGATTGATACTATTGACAGTTCACTTCACCTAAGTTTTCAAGTCGCGATTTTTACAGAATGCCGACCTGCTGTACCTATTGGTTATAGATTCTGAGAGGTCTTACACGAATGTGTTTAAAATAAGAACTGCAGCAGACATGAGTATGGACAAAATATAAATCAATCTCGAGAATTTCCTGATCGAAATTCTAAATAATAACATACTTGAGAAAAATTTAAGGCTTGATTCCAATCAGTCCAAATGAATCATCAATGAAACCTTCCTCGAACTCTACCTGAAGAACCAACCCAAAAGATATTCGATATTCGAAAAAAAAATAATGTTTATGGTCATATTAATGATCAATTTATGGTCAGTCGGCGCCGACGACCGTATCGGGTTGCACACAGGTGTTCGGCCATATTCAAATATTGGAACAATCACATAAATATTGTTTAACATCAAATTAATTTAAATTAATTATCGAATCGTTTATTTAAATTTGAATGGGTGCTTTAAGTTCGTTTGGTTTTGGGTTCCGTTGATTTTTAAACAAGTTTGACGGAATATGCTTCAAGTTCAATGGAGATTGATTTTTAGATGTTTACTGGTTCAGAAAAGAAGTCTGCCTGTGACAGAAGAGGGAATTGAGATTTAGGGTATATACTAGAAAAATAACTACATATTTATACTTAGCGAATTTTTTTTTCTTTTAAATTGAAGTTACCATCATTATGGATTGGACTCTTGGAAATATAGATGGCTAAATGAGTAGAGGAAGACCAAAAAAAACGATGGATGGACTGTGTGAAAGATGATATGGTTAGAAAGGGAGTGACTGCCGAGATGACGACTAATAGAGAAGTATGGAAGAAAAAGACATGTTGCGCCGACCACGAATAAATTGGAGAGAGATAATATGGATTCTTATCATCCAGTCTTATCCCATGATCATATTCTCCATGTTTCTACTCGAGTTCGACAACGAACGACATGTTATGACAGACCAAGGTCAAGATGAGATTCATTAAGTTCAGCAACCCGACATCACTATGAGGTCAAAATTCATTGGACCTTGTACCCAGTGTCACGTTATGTACTCTAAAATATGGGCTTTTTGTATCCGCTTAAGTGACTAGTGATCGTAATATTTAAAGGAAGACCAAAGAAAATAAGGATGGTAGTGTGAGGAATGATATGAAAGAGAAGGGAGTGAATGATTGCGTGACGGTTGATAGAGGAGAATGAAAGAAGATAACCTGTCGCGCCAACCCCAAGGAACATTTCTTTAGTATTCATTTTTTTTGTCAAAACGGTGAAGGAAAACATCGTGAGGAAACCGAAATTTCCTAGAACTAACATCCACCAACCCGCACTGGGACCGCGTGGTAGATTGTGGCCCACTCCCTCTTACAGAGAGGAGGCCTGTGTCCCAGCAGCATTATAAGCTAATTATGCTTATGCTAGTTAAGATCGTAAGATTGTACAGACTATTCCAGTTTTTCTCATATATTTCAAAGAGGCATATAAAAGGCACTTTTGAACGTCAAAATTTACAAGAAAATGGAATTGATTTCATTTGCCCCTTCCAAAAGATAGTTTCGTATGAAGAAGAATGGGTAAGAAACTCCATTTGCATTGTTAACGACCACATTTGTTTTTGTTCCTTCTTGAGAACTATTTTCTTATGCAATATTACATCGGGTTCGGTTTACATGAAGACGTTCCTTAGGACACAATATGTTAAAGCGGGCAACAGCTTTTCAAATACATTTATGGAATTTGTCACTTAAGTTTTCTTTGCATGTCACCGTGAGTGGCGTGTTGAATAAAAGCTTGAACCGAGCTTAGCACAAGTGAACTACTTGACTTTTGTTATAGGCCGGCCGTCTAGAAAATGCGTTCATGACACCGTCCTGTCAGTACGATAATTCTAGTAACTAATAAAGATCAAATTCGCCAAACACGTATTCGTTTGTATGAAACTGACACGTCAGGAAAGCATTCTCTCAGCGGCCGCACTGTCGGAAATACAATGAACATAATGTTTAATAGGAAAGCAACAAAAACCATGGTTGCATAATGAATGTGCGACTAACGTTTGAATTTTGTTTCAGTACCAAGTAGTCTATTTTCAAATATTATATAGTTTATAAAAATCTTTTTCCAAAAAGGTTTTATTGTTATGAAGTCCCTAGTAGATTTAACAGTCTTTTATTTTTAAACAGTTCATATAACTTATTAATTATTTAGCTAATATGTAAATTGTTTATTATAATTAATTATGACTACACCTGTGCATTGACCATATCACTGTTTCTATGTAAGTCATTAAAAAAGACGTTTTGATTATTAGTTGAAATATGATATTGCGAAATTGGTTCAGGTTTTCTTATAATATCATAAATATTATTTAATGATTTTCTTAATGCCAATTTTTATTAGGTAAAGTTGATGTCTTGTTACTAATTAGGAAACTCGCAGTTTGAAATCAATTAGAAACATATATTAGTCAAACATTAAGACTGATGAGTGCCACGTGCGATAAACCACACATTAAAATAAATAGATTAATGATCACATTATGTTCGTTTTTAGTAACATTAAAAGGTTTACATAGGTGAACCGTTTAGGTGAAATAAGGGCTACAGAAAAAATAGAAATCTATACATATTATAAACTAAATTAGCTGTCAGTCTGTATTACCGCTTAGCATAAGCATTATTTATTATTATTATAAGCCTGTGTTGTCCCACTGCTGGGCAAAGGCCCCACTTTTTCCTTCCAAACCACCCTGTCTTGTGCGATCTCTGGCCATGTTGGCTCTGCAAACGTTACCAGATCGCCACACCACCTTCGCCGTGACTTTCTATTACAAAAATTAAAAAAAAAATCAAGCTGTCAAGTTCAAACTTAGAACTTCAGCTTAACGTTTCCCGACTTATTTGATCAATGGTTTACTTAATTTGACAGCTGTAATTATCTCTCATCTTTTTTTTTTACTTAAATAAAATAAAAAGAAAAGTACAATTTTTTTTAATTTACTGAATATACTTGTCCTTCTCTGAAAGAGGTACACATTATACAAAATCCAGGTACGGACAGGTTGATATTCTAAGGCAGTATATTCGGTTACAAGTGCGGGCTGGCTAGGGGTCACCATCGTTCGATAAGCGAAGTTATTCCTGGAAGGACTGAGACCACGGGTCGGGCGAACGTGTGTGTGGTAGGGTCCGAGTGCGTTGATGTCTTTTACAAGAACGTTATATATTTAAATTATTTGCATGTATTTTTGGGTGATACGTTGATTTTTGCTAGATTATTATTTATATGTTTTTGGTTTATTTTTGGATGAATAATTTATTTATTTTTTTATAATAACTAAATACTTTCAAAAAAATATATTGAGCATAATGTGCAATGAAAACCGCGCTTTGTTGTTATTATCAAGTCTTGTCGATTTTTACAAGTTAAATGATATTAGGTCGATAAATTTAACGGTTTTTAGTGACCATATCTGAAATTCAATAAAAAAAGAAAAATGCGTTATTAGCAATACCGCCAAAAAAAGAAAACACCTAGTTAAAAATATAATTAACCGGGACTTATCTTTCGAACTCACGACCCTCGCAAATTCTTCAAACCATTGCGCTATTGCTGTTTATAAATACCAGCATAATAGTCACACAAACATTCGACTTGACGGGCTATAAATCTTTGACTCCTTTAGCCCCATACGGCACAGTTGTAATGTTACCTATATTTATGTACGCACGATGTTATACCCCGGTCCCCGCTAAACTTGACCTGTATAATCTGAACACTCATTGTATGGAAACTCTATACGATACGAGCTCAACTTATACTGGGAATATAGGCATTACTTGATAATATGTCGTCGAGTTTACAAGTGTTTATAGATTTTGAAGTATGTGCTGAACATTTGAACCTCGTTCATTTTATTGTTCTTACAGCTACTTTGTTTATAAGCTTTACGATTGATAGCCGAACGGTTTTTAGAGGAATACCGTCAGGGGTCTAAGAGTTATCTTGAGGTAGGGTCAAATTAAATTAGCAAGCGAAACTCCGCGCACGTGGTGAATATCGATATGTCGCAGCCAACTGGTTAAATTAGCCGTTCAGTTAAGCGCCTAGCCTTTTAACTAAACGGCGGCCGTTCAACTATCGGCCTGAATGATATTCAATTACAGTCTAGGTTGGAAGTCTGTAACCAATCACGCGCGAGCCGATTACGACCCGCTCCCTCTCACAGAGAGGAGGCCTGTGTCCCAGCAGTGGGAACATTATAGGCTGATTATGTTATGTTATTTTCTTAGTTTACTATCACTACCCTGAACCCCGCCTCATCCCCTCCTCGCTGACTTACTGAATACTTATGATATTATATCCCACTATAGTCCAAAGGCTCTTGTTTAGTCTCTCAATTTTCGTAATGAATTACGACTAGAACTCTAATAAAAAAAGTTGGATTTCCTTACCCTGCCCCAAGTTAACTGCAGTCCCTCAGGTTAGGTCGCCAAGGCAAAGTATTATATTTGTCGAACTTAAAGCATTCTTATCTTCATGGATATAAAAGGTTTGTTTGTTTTATTCGTTATTTTACTGCTTACTTATGAGGTAAGTAGTTTTAAACGCGGAATGTATGTGTGTAAATTCTTCATGTCATATGTCAGGAAGCTTTACAGCACCTGGCTATGCATGCGTGCCCTCATTTTCACAGTCAGGTATAGTATATTAACATTTAGCCAAGTTATGTTTTGTAAGATATTAACTGAACAGACAGCTGTGCTGCTGTGGAGTTTGTTGTGTCACTTCTTCCCAGCGAAAGCACTAGGAAGTGGGGAAGGGCGGGCGATTTGGGGGACTGTCTTATGTAATTTTGACGTTCAAAATATGCTGATTCTCAGCCTAATTTGAATATATGAGTTTCGATTTTGATTACATCTAACGACTTGATTAAATATAATGTTTTGTACGATATTTATATTGAAATGGATCCTCACAGAATCTGACATTTTCATAATGTTTAAAAAAGAGTCATACTTTCTACAGCTGCAAATTGTTAAATAACTTAATAGACAATCAACAAATAGAAACAAGATAATAAATACTAAAAGTGTGTCGTAGAGGTAAAAGACATAATGTTATAAGATGTGCAAAACTATGAAATAAGTAATATTGAAACAACTGGCACGATTAGTCACTTGGGAACTGCATAGAAAAAATCTGCCAAAATTGGCATAGCGCATACAATAGATGAAATTAACACAAAAAAGGTAACAATTTCGAAGAAATAACAAAAGCATTAGAAAGGACAGGTATGCATCTTAGCGAAACAGTAACAGTTATTGCGTCATCCGATGACGTCACACAGAGAAAGGTTTCAACACACGATCATGACAAAATAGATCCCTCCAATGCACTTCATGATCACACAGCTACTAAAGAATTTTACAAATATATCCAAGAATTTAATAAACAAATACATGACATGCAGTTGCTGATTTTGTAGATACATATATCCAGGAAGGATGAAATCAGTACCCTTGACTGTAATAAGTATAACATAGGGTCTCACGGGGAAAATATCATTGGATATTAAGATTTTTGATGCAACAAACGTTGAAGTGAATTTAGACTATGCTTAGGATATATCCATAAATAACGGTATGGAGAATTTCTCAATGGAAGAAATATTGTAAGAACATGCGTTTTCGTGAAGTTAATTCAATGATCTTTTCATCCTAATGAATCAATATTAACTAGGCCACAGTGATGATGGATTAGATTAAATTATCTTTCGTAATGCAATGTTGATTGACAGCTCATATGTCTCTACCAAATTTTTATTTGATTTCCGATTCTTATCATGTACCCTATCGATAAGTTCTAATTTGATTTATATAGGATTATGAAGATCTAAAATTGCATTTAGTATCAGAAGTACTCTATCATCTACATGTGTAATTCCTTTAGTAGCACATATGATTCAGATTGCATTCTCAATTTTACCAACTCTAAGCACATTTGTGGTTTAAAGACTTAAGATAACTAAACACCGACTTTCGTTTTTTATTTACTTAAGTTTGGTATGTGTTCAGGTGAGCTCAGCCTCTTGCATGACTAAACCACGTATCTCTGCTTATCCCATAAGTGGTATCGAGAATGATACTTACTTATTGCACGTAACAGATAATACGATAAAAATTACACAATTATAAAAGGCAACAATATGTTTGAGATTCTTAATCATTTCAATATTAGTTTGCATGTGCTATTTGTAAGAGATTCTGATTCGTGTGTAGCTTTTGAAAGATTTTGGTCTTATACCTTTTGTATTTTGAAAGAAGATGGGAATTTGATACATTTTCTAGCATTAGAAGTAAAACTAAACATCCAATAAGATTATTAGATTAACATTCCGATAAAGTTGAATCTTACGATAACATTTACGTAAGAGATCAAGATAAGCCATTTCACCAATGATCACTGATCGTATGATAGATATTTCGTAAGTAGGGGCAATAGGTATCAATGCTTCTTAAGCATGCCTTAACAACTTAACTTTTACTGTTAACTTTATGCTCAGGAGCAGTTTCCCAAGTTGGAAAACGTAAAGTTCTAGGCCATCTATGAAACTTTGAAAGTTACAAATCCAATGTTGAGAAACACTGCAAACACACACTAACTTTAATGCAAACATTATCAAACAGATATATCACTTAGTGTAACGTTATAACTATCTATGAACGTCCACTTGGAACCAAATCGAGAAATTTTGTTTGCATACAACTTATAAATTGATATAAAAAACTGACATTTTACTTGGAACTAAGTTAATATCACTTGAACCAATGCAGCATCCAATTACACACCGGTTCCGACTGGACACCCACGAGCGACAAAACGAAAAAAATTGCAGATTTTTTTTTTCTGTTTACTCACTTTTTTTATTTCGAAATGCGGACAACACTACACTGACCGTAAGCGAGCGTAAATTTTATTGAGCGAACGAATGTAGCGCGTCCCGTTTGACACCGGCGTGCGTTCTGCCTCACGTACGTTTCGCGTTTGGCCTTTCCGCTTCACGCTTGACGTTTTTATGGATCAGTCAACGCTGCGATTGGTCGAGACGACGAGCCCGTCGCTACGTCATACGAAAGCCTTTAGGGCTCACGCACCCGATAGATTTTTACCACACTTTGGCAATTTGTTTAAGAGTTGTAGCACTGTGCGGTGGCAGGATTGGTTTGGTAGAGAAGTGAGCTTCGCGTTTGCACTTTTGTACGATTTTTATTGCAAATCTTAATAAAATAATTATATTCAATTTATGTTTATTTTTATCTACAATAAAAAGAAGTGCGCAGATTATAACTTGAAAAAGTTTGCATGTCATAGTAGGTAGTATCTAAAACTTTGCACACTTTTTTCCGACGCCATAGTTACTCTAGCAGATAGGGAACTACAACTCTAGACTAACTCTAACCAACACATTATACCATTTTAATGATCAACACGCCCCAATTCAACTCTACAAAAGTTCAAGTCCAACAACATTAATTTAGAAATAAAATCCTCTCAATGCTGAACAAAAAAAATCCAATCAGAAATTAAACCGTCACAGTTTTGAACAGTGTCCGGCACAAAAAAAACCATAGACAAACTAATTTTAAGAGCAAAACTTTAAAAAGAACTTACCCAAGTGTTATAACAAAACGTTTATTCGGCAAATCCACACAGAAGCACGATCACTAACGTCTTTCTGATGCTCCCAGCGGTAAGCGACTAACCAAACTGTGTGTGTTGTGTCTCTGAAATACGCGAGTACATCGCGTCCTATTGTTTCTCGAATATACTTGTATTGTGGGCCGCGCCTGTGTGTGTGTTTGTTTGTTTCTGTCTAACTGAGGTTTTGGTTAATTAATTTGTTGTTATTTTTTGTAGCCATGTCTTATGAAACATGTTAATTTGAAATGTGACGATGCATGAGATGCTTGCAATTCAATTTGTGTTTTAACTAGTAAGAGTTAATATTTAAAAAAAAAACTAATTCCATAATTGACCAAGTATAAAACTATGAACATTTAAATCTAAAAATCAAATTACCAACTTTAAAAATATATATTATCGTTTTTTTTTTCCTAACTCTATTTATGGTCTATGAGACTATGACGATATGGTAACATTACGCTATTAAACTTTTTAATCTACGCAGACCAGTAAATTCACTCATTATGTACTCATTTACAAGCAGAGTCGCGAACAAAAGCTAGTTATTGTTCATAATTAAGTAAGATGATGCACTAAGCGTCTGCATTCTCAGCCAATTAAACGAAAGTACCCACTGTGACGTCAATAGCTATGCCTCAACAAAATCGAGCCTCGGCGCCGCCGCCGGTCACCTTAACCCGTCGGAGTTAAAACGTTGGGCAGTGGGTCCGCAAAAACTTAGGTAGACTTAACCAGAGAACCACATCACTTTGGATTTTTTAACGCTAAATGACGTAGTTAAAAACCCAATTTATCGACTACTAAGTAATCCCACAGTAAGAAAAAAGGAGGAGTAATTTTTTACAACTTAAGTCTGAAATCGTTAATCTCAGTGCGGCAGTAATAGATGCTATCTTTATTATAATATTCGGAGATAACTCATAAGTCGAGGCTGATACCACTGGGCCACCTCTGCTCTTATAAGGTATGTGCTAGAATTAGGTCGTGGGTTTGAACCTAAGCAGACGTTTTACTTTGTGTAATTTATTTCATCACCACTACTCGTAAAACCTCCAACCCGCATTGGGCCCGCGTGGTGGATTACGATTACCCTTCGATAGAGAGGTGGCCTGTGTGCCAGCAGTGGGAACATTATACCTTTGGAACAGCTGTTGAAATAAAGTACCAACGACAGATGAACATTTTAGGAAATTTTGAATCGCAGGAGATTTCCATAAGTAAAAACAGAGGTTTTAAATCCACCTATTGTCCACTCTGTGGGATAATTGCGTAACACTGGTAAAATGGCAATTGATCGCAATTTGACCGTTCAGCCACGTTCATTGCGTTATTTACGTTATTGAGCAGACGCATTTTTGAAAACTATGAAGCAATGAATTACGAATTTCCTTCAAAATCCTCGAATTGTGTTTCTAAGGGGATTGGCATACTGCTGCGTTCCACGCAGCCTGGATACGGAGCCAAATTTCACGCGCGTGTTTGCGTTTTTTATTGAATTTGTATTTAAAAAATCACGCATGTGGGTGTGTTATCTGCACCCAGCTGCGTGATGCGGTGCAATATGGGCCTCCTCTAAGTGTGCTACAATAATGGTGCTGGACTAATCCACCAAAGGAAAGAGAAGAATTATTGTTGAAATAACTCGATTTTTACAGAGGAGGTGTGCAAATATCAAAAGCTATGATTAGATTCACTGACACACAGAGATTATTATGAGAATTTTCTCGGAACCGATAACGCAGCCTTCGACGTACACACCATAATCTCCTTTGTATTGTCATGCACGGAGGTTGCATTGTCAAAGCAATTTTGTATTTATGTTAAGTACCTTTAAATTTTTTTCCAGGGTGATGGGAAGATTAGCCCATTGGTGCTGTTATAGCGGGAGGGCACAACAGAGCATATGGGTGTAGAATAAAACCTTTGACTCACGGGATAACTGTATATCTGCAGTAGGAATGGCTTTCAATGTGACAATTAAACAATATTCATTGCGTTATTTACGTTGTGGGGCAGAAAATTTTATGAATTAGCAATATCCTTCGAAATTATTCAGATTGATAAATATAATAGTGTGTTAAGCAATCAGTGTGTCGGATATCGATAAAAAACAGGCTAGAAATAACTGCATATACCGAGCTATAACATTCTGGGACAATAGTAGTATCAGTTGTATCTATTGTTAAATATCTGCCAGCCTTTTGGGCACTTGTCCCATTGACAGCGATGCGGACGAATTTTTTTATGCCCAATGAGCTCCTGCCTTTTTGTTTTCCTTTTTTTTTATTAAACACTTTTATATACATACATACATACATAATCAGCCTATAATGTTCCCACTATAAATATATTTTAGTTTTGTAAATATATAAAAATAAAGTTTAAGTTGTATCTCCTCTTGTTAAGTGATACCATATAATATTGAAATGTCGTTGTGGTTAAATTTTTTTGGAAAAACCAACTTTTCCATTTAGGTCACGCTAAGAGAGAAAATTATCAGTAGCAACCACTCAACGTATCAGTAGTTATCAACAAAATGGAAAGTGATTACTTAGGCGACAATAGTTCAAGATGTAGGTAGATAAGTAGCGATAAAAGAAAATACAGACAGAGTATCTTTAAAGTTATTGCTTAGGGGCGCCACGGAAAGATGACGTGAGTCTTTATGAGGGGGACTCTTATAGAGTCACCTCATCCTTCTAAGCAATATATTTACTTTAGAAAGACCAAACTGCATCACTCGTATAAAAAGACTAATAATATAAAAAGTTCCTACACGCAAGCTAGTTCGTAAGCAAGCTTATGAAATGTACCTATCACATCACAAGCTTATGCTTAAATGTACATATATGGGAACGAGATCGAGATTTATGCGGGTGAAACCGCAGGTAAACTACCTCCCCTCGTGAATATATGGTTAAACTACCATTAATACTGGTGCCTCTCAGGTAGGTACGAGCTGGTACTTTGTACCACTTGTGCTTCATGCTACCGTACAGGGAGATTTTTTAATGACCATCCAAATTTTTACAGTGTGTTCTACCCATGATTATGAAAAACTTTCACTATGGGACCAACTCTGAAATCTCGAAAAAAAAATCAACTGTTTCATACAAATATTCAATACCTACTTGACCAAAATGTATGAAACAGCTGATTTTTTTTTCATGATTTCAGAGTTGGTCCCATAGTGAAAGTTGTTCGTATTGATGGTTAGAACACCCTGTAAAAATTTGGATGGTGATAAAAAAGTCTTCCTGCATATGTACCAGCTCGTCCTAATGAAGTTAAGCCTGGGCTTATTTCCTGGAGGGTAAAGGAGTTACTGTAAACCAAACTCGCACTCGGGTCACATAACTTGACATTAATGTTAAAACACACAACCAGTGCAAGTACATTAACAGAAGCACTGACTTCACCTAAGTTTCGACAGGGAGTTTTTGCTGAATAACACTCTACACGGGACTTACGTAGATTGCGAAATCACTAGCATGGTAATTGTAGATCAACCAAAAAAACCCACATCTGGTGACGTCGCCAAATTACTAGTGATAAGGGAATCATCTTTAGCTCTAGTAAATTCCTCCTCAAGTACTTCATGATTATGTTTCACATTGTGTCCGTTACAATATTATATCTTATTATCTATCAAACTTTGACAGACTTCTGTGATCTCTTAGATCATTGCACATTTCTTCAAAAGAGTCCATTTATGAACTTGTTGATAGTCCTACACTGTCCTCCCATAGTTATCTGTTAACACTGTCATTTGAAAACATTGTAAAAGCCAATTATTTTTAAAAGAGTAACCGTGGAGTTTCTTGCCTGGTCTTCTCCATAGGATACGACTAATTGGAACCGTGCATTTATCTTCTGACGTATCATTACTCCCCATGGAGGTTTTGGATGTGCTGACTTTATCATGTAACTATTTATGGTGTACCTAACCAAACGTCATTTTCATCATACTTAACAGAATGGTGGTCCACTGGTGGTCACACTATATTGATAGTAGATTTTATTCTTATTTCAGAACTATGTACGGAATCGGGACACAAATAGACAAAATATTTATGTTTAATAAACAAGATTTGGACTCTTATCAGTTATCAGATAAGGGTATCGTTACGTAGATTATGTATGTGTTGATATGTGACGTAAATACATGTGACTAATTTGTTAAAGTAACTAAAGGGGAAGGTATGTCCGTTGAAGGTAAAGAAATAATCATTAAAGAAAAAGAAAATGTTTGGCGAGAAGAAAATTACATCTTATTATAACATATGGATACTACCTACAACGGTAATAAAACAACCAAAAAAAGATTAGGAAGGAATAGTGAGGTTGTTGCAGTCGTTACGGGTCGTCAGACGACCGAAAGTCTGACAACCAGTCTTACCAAGGGGCATCGTATTACCCAGTAACTGGGTTTTGGATGTCAGATAGGCAGTCGCTCCATGTAAAATACTGGTATACAGCTGCATCCAGTTAAACTGGAAGCCGACCCCAACATAGTTGGGAAAAGGCTAGGTAGATGTTGACGTTGCTGCAATGCAATTGAACTCAATTTTCGCATAGACCAATCATTTGTACGATGACGTTGATGCTGAATGCGGAGAAGTTCAAATACTCACTGGTTCCAAATAACTAAACTGAGTTGGAAATACCGAAAAATAGAAAAACAGATCCAACACAAATAGGAAATCCAACACCAGATTAGTCAGAAGCACATACAACCATTACGCTAATATAATATAATAACATGTCCAAAAAAACTCGTTAGAAAATCTACTCACCGAAAACCGCAAATATTAATAATTTTGGCTTGTCTGGATGAATCATTTTAAGAAGCGCCGACCATGACTTTGAACGGCGAGCAGGCTTGACCGTGACGGTATTACGGAAGCTAACAGCTGGGTCATCAATACGTCATTTCATGTCTACTGGAGTAATTAGTGTTACTTTCACTTAATTACCGGCTGTAGACCTGAAAACGGTACAGTATCTTGGAGTGTCAAAGTGTCAAATTATCCTTTACTTTGAGAGATTAACAACAAAAATTTTATATTCATAAAGGAAGGTAGAAGGACCAAATATTATTTCACCGCTTCACTAAAGGTGGACCAAAAGACCTTTGAATGCAGCTATTTATGTATTCAGCTCAGCCAACATTCACCGAATCTGAGAAACGATGCTTTAGTATAAACACATTACCATTTCGACATGTTCAAAGCGAAGGTGCACTATCATAAACCTACATTTCACAGACTGCTTTTATGATTTCTGACATATTAGTATGTTCCAAGTGTTTCAAACGGAATGAATCTTTCAACCGGATCATATGGTCGTAAAGACGCAAAGAAAAATGACAATCGCATTGTATTATGATCGCGGATGACAGTTAATCGTGCTGCGGTATATGCACAGTTCTATATTAAATTCAGGAATCCGCTAGATGCGAGAAGCACAGAACCGGTAGAAGTGGCGGTGTTTGGGGAAGGCCTATGTCCAACAGTGGACGTCTTTTGCCTGAAATGATGATGATTTTAAATTTTACACCAGTGACCCGTCTTTGCTTTACACGGGTGCGATCGGTGCGATCTACTGATGTAGAGATATGTCAAAGTATCGAGATTCTCTGTCAACTTAGTTAAATATTATCATAAACGTAAATATTTCGGAATTGATTCTCTAAATCATGGTCCGCATCAAAATTCATTGTGTAGATTAGAAGAACTAAGTGCACACAAAAACTGCGCGTGCGTTTGCTTCTGTATTTTTTTTTTTTTGTTTTTATATATTGTAAATTTGTTATCATCTAAATGTGATTTTGTGTTGTATACACAGAATAAATGTTTTATCTATCTTTATGTACGAAAATCGACTTTTATTTATATAAAAAACAACAGCACGACTACTTATTGTCACGCCACTACCGGAACATTTGCCAATAATATAGGTGTATTAGAATAGAAATAGAACCTTTGACCGATAATATAATATGCTGCCGTCGCGTCGCTACAGCCTTGACCCACGTATCAATCATTGTTAGCCGACCAGCTGTCAATATTAATCTAGGATCTAGATAAGAGCAATGTATCAATGAATCATATAGTTGTATTCTGGCTCATAATGATTGAAGTATATTTTCTTGATAATCCAAGAGGAAAACATGGAGTTTATCTACCTACATCTTGCGTTTTGCCACTCCTCTGATCAAACAGGGAGGTATTCAAAAGCTGAATTTAATCATTTTTGCTTGAGAAAAAGCTTGATCACATTTTATATTTAGTTACTTCAAATAAAGTATTCTATTACTTTTATCTTCGTCTTTTTATCTTGTTTTTTTTTTTTAAACAGTTTTATTAATTAAGCCTTTGTAAACTTTTGGCATTAATTTAATAAGAAATGCTTGACAATGTTTATTATTATAACGCTAGCCATATTATTACTTTATATCGCCGTTTGATAAAAAAATATTGACAGTTAAATATAGGTAATTCCGGAGAATGCCACAGGGAACTATCCTAGGCCTCACGATGTTGACCACAATGTAGTTGTTCTTTGCAAACGAATCTTTATCATGATCTTGACTGTTATTATATGTATAATCCTTGATCCTCTGATAAAAGAGATAAATATTATTCTGTCAAGTGATATTATTAGCGTTATCAATTGTCACTCAAAGCAGGTAAAACGTCATTATTACTGCAGTCATGTAGTGTCATACCATGAATAATTTCCTTATCCAACTCGAAATGAAACAAGGAAACGCGGACCCGGTTATTTTTATCTGATAAGAATATGTAAATACATTAATTTTGTAACACAATATAATAGCTGTAGAATTCCGGAAAAAGTCTTTGAACTATGGAAATTTTTGGGACTTTATTTAGTAACTGTATCTATGTAGGATATTTGGAAAACCTTTGTTTTTGTTAAAACTGTATGTAGGAAGCGACAATCTTTGTCTAGTAAGTAGTAACAAATTACAGCTTTAGCTAGGAAAGGAATGGCCGTGAACGCTAAATGAAGATTACATGAAAAAGAAAATGATAACAGAGCTTATCTAACTTGATAAATTTCGAGTACAATATAACAATAAGTATATCTAGCGCGTCATATTTACATTGACATCATTCAACTACACAAGTATAATATATTTCTCCGTGGATAAGGCTACGATTAATAAAAGCTAAATAATGGTAACGATGATATCGACTCATCGTTTTAACATTTAAGAAATGTCGATTCGCGATTCATGGTTATTGTATCATCTTTCATAAATCACGAGATCGTTTTAAGACGTATCTTTGTGAGCAATATTTTGGAGCTTCTAATGAATCATGTTTCCATTACCAAAGACATGATTTTTGGGCAGCATCTTTAAGTTTGAGAGTTATGTTGGAAATATTGATTAGTGAGTACTTCAAGGAAAAGTTGGAGGGGCCCGTGGCTAAATAATAACAGCCGCTCAGGTCGATCGATTAGGTTAAGCTACGCATGCCGCGGTTGGTCTGTGGATGGGTGACCATCTTTACATACCGAGACCCCTCCGTGCCTCGGAAAGCACGTTAAGCCGTTGGTCCCAGCTGTCATTCGTGCATCTTTGACAGTCGTTACGGGTCGTCAGAAGCCCGGAAGTCTGACAGCCAGGTTTACCAAGTGGTATCGTATTACCCAGTAACTGGATTGTGAAGGTCAGATAGGCAGTCGCTCCATGTAAAATGCTGGTATTCAGCTGCATCCGGTTAGATTGGAAGCCGACCCCAACATAGTTGGGAAAAGGCTAGGCAGATGAAATGATGATGAATAAATACTTCAAGGAAAACATTCTGAGGAAACCGGCTTGTCCTAGAACCAAAACTTCGAAGACTTGTGCTATTCACCAACCCGCACTGGGCCCGCGTGGTGGAGTTTGGCCATAGAGAATATAATTTTGGCCCATTGCCTCTTAAAGACAGGATCTGTGTCCCAGGTCCCAGCAGTGGGAACATTATTATAGGCTGATCGTCGTTATTATGGAATACTTCATGGCTCTTCTTAGATCTCGCTAAATACGATTGTAATCAATCGTACATTAATTTTTTATTAAGCTTGATAATATTTGTAAGATCTTTTGTAGTTAGATAATCTCTTTTACTTCGCGTGTTTAACCATTTTTAAGTCGATAAAATCTAAAAATGACAAAGTTTGTTATAATCAAATCAATATGTTTGAATTTATCATTATTATCATTTGCTGCTATCCATACTACTTATATATACCTACTATATCCATACTAATATGCGAAAGTGTGTCTGTTTGTCTGTTACCTCTTCACGCTTAAACCGCTGAACCGATTTAAATGAAATTTGGCATAGAGATAGTTTGACTCCCGAGAAAGGACATAGGACTTTTTATCCCGATATTCCCACGAGAAACTTATGCGGGTGAAACCGCGGTGCGCTGCTAGTATTATTTAAGTTTGGGTGCTAATTTAGGCCTATGTACATCAGTGGACTGCTGTAGACTGATGATGATGGGTGCTAATTTTATTGTATCCGATCTCCTATAATTTCTTTATCCAATAGAATTATTGTGACTATAAAACCCCAAAAGCTAAACGCCATTTTAGAACCAGGCTTATGAAAAGTCCGTTTACGCTTATACATTTAGAAAACCGCAGGTGAAGAGGAACGTCATTCACAGAGTATTGCAAAACATGGTGCATACTGCTTTCCAACCTCTGTATACGGCAGCTAGTCTAATTTCTTTGATTCTTCCTCTAGAAAACACTTAGTTCTTGTCAAGCCCTTTATGCCTTAATGAAACCAGCACTAACCCACATACGTCATAGTGACGTGTCATAAAATTTCTAGGTTTCGCTATAACTGAATAGCTTCATCTACGCAGCATGGTGCATACCGCAAAATATGACGTCAAATGTAGGTAGGTACCCCGAGACTTCCATGTTTTTTTACCTATTGATTTACGAACGAACGAAATTACCACTTTGACCTTTCGCCTCTGAATAACCGACAGATTTGCCAGATCATCACGCGGCGGGCAGATTGGGGATCGAAGTTTCGTGTTGAGCTGAAGTCAATAACGAAGTTGACGATAGGCTAACTTATCAACTCTGCCTTCACAGGGGACATAGTCAAAGTGGCATTTTATCAGCGTTAACGATGATGGGAAAGTCAAAAATGTATGGGGATGTAAGCTACCGAAAAGCTTATGTCATTACTTCATTACCGTTGAAAGTCATTGTAGATATACGAAAAGCGATTGCTACTTTTCTAGGCCCTCAGGTGTTTTATTGTCTCTAGTTAAGCATTGCTTGATTTAGTCATAAGTCACTGCATAATCAGCCTGTAATGTTCCCACTGCTGGGACACAGGCCTGCTCTCTGTGAGAGGGAGTGGGCCGTAATCACCACGCGGGCCTAGTGCGGATTGGTGGGTGTCACATGTCTTCGATTTTTTTGGTTCTAGGACATGCCGTTTCTCTCATGATGTTTTCATTCATCGCTATGAGAGTAGTAGTGATGAAATAAAATACACAAAGTACCTGGCTGGTTAGAACTCACGATCTGCAAGTCGTCAGTCGGGGCCAGTACCACTGGGCCAGCACTGTTCCCCTGAATGCGGTTGCACCATATTGTTAAAGAGGTACTGATATTAGTGTAGCTCATCTCTGTCTAATGAAATGCGTAAATTTATGCGTGACGACAAACAAATGACTAAGACCGAGTCTATCCTCTGCCTGCACATTCTGACGTCTAAAATAATAGAACAACTTCTTCCCGTTTACCATCTGTCGTAGGTAAACAATTATTGTCATTGTCAAATGTTACATAACTCTGACGTCAGTTACGGGAATTCCGTGACGAGTAGACAATTATGAATGTACTGCTGTTTGTATATACCTATCTCTCTAGCATGCAATTGCTCTGTGTTCTGTACTCGTTTTTCATTTGTTTGCGTACAGGTTCCTATTTCATTTTCGTGTAAATGAATGCTGGTTATTCATAATGTTTAACCCTTTGTGTGCCAGAACGTAGATCTACGCGAAACACAATGGCTTTTTAATTGTCTGTAATTACGACATTCAACCGGTTAATCTAAAGCCAACTAATGAGGGATGTCTTCGTTATCAACATGAGGATTTCCATAGACCCCTAACTATAATCTCAACGTAGGAAAAACGAATAGGATGGATGTATATATTCCGACCACCGAGAGAATGCGTTCCTGATATGGTCTGTCAGATTGACAATATTAGGAACTAATAAAGTTTAAATCCAAAACACGTAGTACTCAACGTTTGCAGCCTTTTCAGCATAACTTTATTTTTGGTTTTTCATAACAGTGATCTTTATTGACATTGCTATAAGGTTTCCGTCAGATTTAAATAACTGTGAAAGGATTATATATAACTGGCAGCTGTCAGGAACGCCTTACCTCATTGGAAGACTTGTACAATCCTTTCATAGTTATTTTACTTCTGGTGTTTGCGTCACTGTCCAAATAAACAAGTCTGTCAAAATCATTCTGATCTTTATTCTCGTTAAAATAAGGTTGCTGCTGTCAGAGTTAAAATAACTATGAATGGACTGTAAGAAAAAGCTCGTATATTTAGACTAGTGAGAAAATTTTGACATGTCAGACCATAACGTCTGAATGCAATCAAGACTATACTATATTAAAACAACACTAGAATCGTGATATGCTCTACATCGTCACTCAGGCAGATTTTTCCTCAATACAAGATAAATATGGAAATATAATTTACATTTTTATTTATAATCGTTGGCTCCAATAAATAGCCTTAGAAAAAAACGCGCCCACTGCGTATGGTTTCCATCTAGAATCTAGATTATAGACTTACGAGAAATTGTATTGAATGAATCATTTAGGTATTGTAGCAGGAATTTTAAGCCAAACTTTTCCGTAATTCTAGGAAGTGGGATATTTCCGTTTCTTTGGTATTAAAGTCATAAAGTGGGCGAAATTAAATAGGTGTGCTGCACTGCACGTTAATTCTAGGTACAGGGAATGGAGGCTTGCCCTTGAGTTTGTATTACGGATTAATTTATCTTTGAATGCAGTTCCGCTTGCGTGGAATTCTCTTAGTTTTCTACGGGTGAAAATTCGCTGACTTTTCATACATTTTATGGGTCTGAGTCTGGATTTGTGGCCGGTGGATGGCAATAGGCTCGCCCCCTATTACATGGGGCTTAAACATAACTGGCGAAATGTGGGTGTACTATATGTACGTATATACCTGTGCCTGACCCTTTGGTTTATGTTTTCGTACATTTAAATGATCTTTAAATATTTTTGACACACCAAAAAGATAAATCAATGTATTTTTATAGCAAAATTGCCTTTTTTATTTTATGGCTTTTTTTTTCTTTAAAATAGACATGTCAGTCCTGCACGCGCAGCATGATCGCCGTAGAAACGGGTTTTGTTGACGGAAGAATAGACAAAATGACAGATTGTAGAAATATTTGTACGCATTCTACGGTCTAAGCATGGCAATGTGTCATTTTGGCTAAAAAGTCGTCAGCTTCGCGTGCAGTTTTCCTATACAACAGATTATTTTAATTTTTTTTACGTTTACACATATTAAGTATCAATTTGTGATAAAAAAAATTATCATTACGTCGCACCTTATTACCCGAAGGATAGGGCAGAGCTGTACCTAATAACCTACACAGACATTTCGTCAGTTATGTTCAAGTGTCATGTAAAAGTTACCGTTACCGAAAACCACCTACAAACTAAAGGGAACTGTAGGTAGCTTTTTCGAAGAATCGTAATAAAAATAAATAAAGTTGCAATGCCAATATTTTACAAAGACTTGCATTAAGTGACCACAATAGTATTTTCTGAGTAATACTACACGCTATACTGCTACTGTCGCCACTGCGCTACGCCCACATGTGTCACGTTTGCCTGACAAATCAATCACAGTTTAGAGTTTGTGTTGAGTGATAATGATACAGGGTGAGCTTTCAGAGTGGAGGCAATAAGGAGAACGATTTTTTAAAGTGTGGCTGGTGGCTGGCTTATTGGTCGATTCGCACGAATTTACTCACGACACTTAATATTATTTCACTCTCACGAAATTAATTTATTTCTGGGCGAATTGACAACTCCAGAAATATGTACCTTTTAGGCAATTGGGATATTTTGAATTTTATGCAATAGAGAATTTAAAAAAAATACACTGCCGCACATAATAAGAAGTGATAAGAGTAAAATAATTCGAAACGTGCACTTCTTTCTTAACTTTATTGCATAAAATTCGTAAGTTAATAGAGTTTTCATGCGAATCAACCAAAAAGCCGGTGAGTTATGTCAGCAGGGGCAAGATTACTGAGAAATTGAATAGGGAGGTACTCTGTTAGCAGACGTCACTCGTGATAAGTACGTTAACAAGTAAATCCTTAGTACCTTTTTTTTGTTGTCAGCGGGAAACCTTTAAAAGACACCCGACCTCTGGGGAAGGAGGTCGGGGAGTGTGGGATTTTTACTTCACTAAAACCACCCCGGTGATCACCATCAGCACATATGGGTGGTCCCGGTTCCTCTTAAAAGACCAATTCCAGAACCCCCCGAGCAACGCCAGTAAGGCACATCCCTGGGGACACTGTAAAGGGGCCTTCCCTGAGCCTCGCTATGCACGGCAGCACGTGACCACTGTGCCACCGTCTTCCCTGGGGTCACTTGGTGGGCGGAAGATACTTAGTACCTACTTACCACTCAGTCATAGACATAAAAACACTTTTTTAGTAGCTAAAATCTATTTGAGAACCAGAAAACGTTAGACCTGTTTGGACCACTGACCTGTTTTATACAAGTTGTTTAATAGAGGTCAGTGGTTTGGACGTTTGAAATTAGAAAAGTTTCGTCTGTAAATTATTTATGACAGTTAAAAATACAGCCTGTGTTACCTAATACTTTAAAGTTTAACTGATGACTGACGCAATAAAAACCCCAGTCACCGCGCCTCTAGGAAAATAAAAAAAATAAAGTAGAACTAACCATGATAAATGCAGGATAATGAATTATCTGTCTAGTAAAATACTGAAGTCAGTGTGGCGGTTTTCCCCGTTAAGTAGGTACATTAAAAAGGTAAAATCAGCTCTATATTACGTGGTTATTAGCAGATACAATGAAGGTTGCACGAAGGTTGTACTTTCGCATTTATAATATTAGTTAGGATTCTGAATTATTTTTAGGAACATCATGTACTTATTAATACAATTGGTCTGCTCTTCAAAGGAACCATAAAGAGTCGAGCAAAAAAAAAGGTTCGCCTTCGTTGAGCGTCGTCTCTTTCTAAGAAAGAAACAAAAATAGGGTTATTTGTCACAGAAACAGGTACAGCCAACAAAAGAGATAAGTATGTAGGATCGTCGGATATAGTTGAAGTTTAGTAAGAAAACGATTTATGTTATCGAAAAGCTGTTTGTTTTTTATTAATAAAATAAAATTTTATTCGGGAACATCCATCGGTTTCTTTCGTAACTTCAACTATATCCGACGATCCTGCATACATATCTCTTTTGTTGACTGTACATACAAAAAGGTACTCGAGTCGAGAGATCTACATAAATAATCACGAGACAAAAATAGTCGACAGCTGCGCTGCGCCTCATGACTGTGACAAGGAGGCTTCCACTCAGCTGTGCTATGCCACTAATGCCACCCACAACCAAAACCGACACAGCGCTGATTTTCAGTGGTTACCCGAAAATGACGTACGAAAACCAAGACAGCTCGATGTGTCTTTTATTTACGTTACTGAACTTTGATTTTAGCACATATTATTATAGAGATCTGCGGGACTAAGGTAAGCTACTTTTGCAGCGACCGTTTTTCACACTTAATGTTTTTCTATTTCGTGTAACTTGTTAAGTATGTGGAATAATAATTTGACATTTTGGTAGATGTTTTTGACGATGCAAAAAACGCTTGTATACGTCCGTTTTTCGTCCGGTGTCCGTTGCGTCGAGGGGAGGCAGCGGTACATCCGGTGTAATTTGTTCGCCGGACCTGTGTCCGATGCATTTGCACACATTCATTATAAACCGTACACCACCGCGAATCCGGCGAAAAAAGACGGTCCGTTGTCTGGTGAAAAAAGCCTTAACTCAAAGTAAACTGCTTCAGCATAAGCCCTGTAATGTTGCCACTGCTGGGACCCAGGCCTTCTCTCGGTGAGAGGTAGTGGAACGTAATCTACCATGCGAACCCAGTGCGGATTGGTAGATATTGGCGCCGATTCTTTTATTTATTTGACAGGACTAAACTAATATTTATCTTCTGTCCTTTTCTTAATGAAATAGAAAGAAAAGGATGCACTGAACTTAAATTTAGTTTAGTTTGTGAACAAGGGAATTGGCGCCATTATGTCTTCAAATTTTTGGTTCTAGGACATGCCGGTTTCCTCACGATGTTTTGCTTCACCGTTTGAGAGCAGTGGTGATGAAATAATATACACAACTGGGTTCGAAACTTCGAACCGACGACCACAACCCGTGAGTCGTGGCGTGACTGCTCTCCTCAAACTGCTTTCATTATCCTAATTTCCTTATTTGTCGCTTTGATTGTTATATTACGTAACATCATTAAGTACGTCACTCGAGCTTAAAATAGTGTTGCTCCCGAGGTGGACACTCTACTTTTTATCACCCTCTATGAAAAAAATAAGCAAGTGCAAATTATGAATAAGAATAGTACGTTTATTTATTTATATAAAATTAGGAGCAATACATAGAAATAATTAGAGGCTATTGTTTATATTTGAACAATTATGGAAGTGCATCGTAACAATTTTTTTTATAATATATTCATATTCTATGAATATATATCAACTTATCATACAGCCTGTTACTTGTTCAAACAATGTTCGTGATTGATCGAAACTTTTACTAACAATATCCACATTACAAATCAATTATAGTCCCTAGGGATTAAAGAGCTATTTTAGTCCCTGTTTACGAAGAATACACTAGCTCTTTTTGAATAGATGTGCTAAAAAAAGTATTTTGTCAGAAGTTTTTATAAAATCATTAAACCCAGTTACCCGCCTTTCTCTTCTGTCGTTTTCTAACCTACCTACCATCTTCAGGTCGTTGCTCCGTTTGGTATGAGGGATGTCCCACAAAAAAATCGAGTAACATTTGTAAAAACCCGATTCGTCATTAAAACATTTATGAAACACAGTTTTCTGATCTACCGGGTAGGAACAAATCTCATCTCGATTCGGCTAAACTGGCAACCCCAACAATAAGTACCTTTAACCTAAAAAGAACAAAGAAATTTCGCCGTAATGTTGCCATTTCTGAGTCATCAGCAGGAAACTCATTATAGTTGAGGTATAATTTTAAATGATGACCTTCCTTTTCGTTTTTTTGTGAGAAATGATTCAGTGATTATTTCCTGACTGATCTGAGAGCTATTTCTTGGTGTTAAAAGTCTGTACCTGTATGTAAGTACCTACAGTACTTACCTACAGTTGTAATTCCAACTCAACTATTATTAAGATTTTTTGTTTCCTCAGTGTTGAGTTGCACTATCATGGAAGTTAATTGTTCAGCAAATTGACACTCTTCATCAATTTGAAGGAAAACATCGTGAGGAAACCGACATGTCCTAGCTAGACCAAAAATTGGAAGATGTGTGACATCTACCAACCCGCGCTGGGCCCGCGAAAATCATTACAGACTGTAAAAGAATTGTTGTGATTTGAATATAAGGAAAATTTAAGTTTGTAGGTATTCAATTTGCTTATCAAATTATTTCCTGACTATATAATACCACAATAAGTCTAGTATCTATGCTTTGAACACCATCAAGTAATGATACTCGTATGTACACACGGCTACACATCAAGCTATACATAACCAGTATAAGCTGACTTCTGATTGTAAGAAAAACCTATCAATGCGAGGTCAGCTAAAACTGAAAATGTATAGCTTGATGTGTAGCTGTGTGTACGAGTTGTAGGTCGCAGGTTCGAACCCAGACAGCCACTTTACTTTTTGTGTAAATTATTTAATCACCACTGCTCCCAAAACGGTGAAGCAAAACATCGTGAGGAAACCGGCATATCTTAGAATCAACATTTCGAAGACATGTGACATCTACCTACCCGCACTGGACCCGCCGCGTGATGGATTGCGGCCCACTCTCTCCGACCGAGACGAGGTCTGTGTCCCCGCAGTGGGAACAATACTTGTAGATATGATAGCTATTAAAAAAAAGCAAGCCCATTTAGGTAGTTACAACCCCTGAATGAAAATTCACAAAAGATCTTTGGACTGGTTAGTTCTGCCTGAATTGTCTAATATTAATTTATTTACATGCAAATTATATGTAATCTACTGACTCATTATATACCTGAGGTGAATATTCTACGGAAATGCCTTTGAACTAACTAAGTAATAAACCGGTAAATAGAATTACACTTCATTGAAGATAAATAGATTTATGATATTTAGATTCAATACTTTGATTGCAACAGGGATTCTGTATTTATCTCACACTGACACACAAATATAGTCCTTAAGTGTATAAAAATAAACTTTATAGTCTAATTAAAATCTGTGTGAGCAAAGGTATACGTGCGCACAGTCACATCAGATACAGTCGCGTGCACAGGTCACTTACATTACATAATAATGATACTTAATTATCGCCGAAAGTCCGAGGAAAATAGTGTTGTGTGTACGTGTGTACCTCACGCCTACAAACGTACTAAGGTTTTTTTTATTGACATTTCGCAGGTAGACTAGGCTGGGTTGTAGTCTGCTTAATCTTATATATAATTAGCGTTTTTAGTTTGACGTCACAATGTTTTCGTGAGTGCAAAGTGATCAGAATCATATGACTCCTATTATTTCAGGGATTATAACGATATTTAGTTTATTTTACATGCTTTTAACAAATATTGATATAGGGACAACAAATTATAACTGTCCGCGGCTTTGTTCATGTATCTATATAAGAAATCCATCATATTTGTTGGGCTTTCTCCACGACGAAACAATAACACGCAGAAAAACCTTTACAACATTTGGCAGAAACAGTTACTAAGCCATATCTATACTAATACCACAGATAATATAATACTATACCAGCTCTTCAGATTTATCATATTAATTGTTTGTTTGAACTCGGTAATCTTTGGAACTAACAGTCGGATTTGTAAAAAATATTTTGTATTTTATCAGTAGTCAGAGAGAACGCTAAGGGAAAAAGAAGTACCTAATAGCGTGTGTGGGCGATGCGATGCGAATTCGTGGGTGAAGGAACAAGAAATTTCACGCGGGCGAAGTCGCGGGCAGAAACTTAGTAAAAATAAAAGACATAAAAATCAAAACTCTCCTAACAGCCAGACGGACAGAAATTTTCAGACATGTAGAAAACGGTTTACCGCAACGGACACGTGCTTTTGTGCAAACATTCGCAGTAACACGTGTGCCAGCCGTGATGCTGTGCAGGTATATAGGTAAGCGCCGGCGCAGCGCTATTACTCACGTTAGCTGTGAGGTACCGGCATTAGCGGCAGACATAAAACAGGCAGGGTTTATTATCGGTAATAATAGGAATCGGATTTACATCTGTGGTGTTAGAATGTAAGATTTGGCTGAACATTAAGTAACTGTGCTTTTTAATGGAATGGCGATATGGAAGGCAAAGCTAATTATTACAAGTGAACCGACGTACAGTGGACTTAGAAATGTGAGCACCTACTGACTAACGTTAGGTGAAGTTTAGAGTCCCGTGGACATCGCAGAAACGTCGAGACCTGAGAGTGTTAAAGTAAAAAGTTTAGTAATATCCCGAAAAACCGCGTCGTTAAAACTATCCAGAATGGTAGACAAGTTTAGGAAGGCTTATGTCTAGTTAGAGTTTGGCACATGTATTCTAGTCATCTTAACACGGAATCGCCCAATGCAGGGCATAGGTACTTTATCTTTTCTGCCAGTTTCCATTCTTCTCCTTCTGTGTTTAAACACATACTCGTAGCACATACAGCGGTGCAGAACATTGTTTATTTGGAAAATAGCGTCGTATCAAAGATAAGTGATGAAAGATGGCTTGATCTACATAGATAACATCACGGCTATAAGTAATCCCGAGTTAGAGCTAGACAGAGGTGATACCTCTGCCTAGCTATTCAGTAGAAATGTGGGAGGGGTACCTACTTACACCCACATTTCTCCAGTAATGTTTAAAAAAGTCCCATGTACCTAATAGGTCCCCTATTGCCATCAACCGGGCACAAATCTAGACTCCGGCTGCTATTGAAAATTCTAGCTTAATCTTACAATGAATCTTGATCCTTTCTACATTATGGCATGAATTTATGTCTCTGTAACACCAAAAAAAAAAAAACACGAATTTCATCAAAAATATCTGGCAGAATTACAACTACCTACCTACTTACCCAAAATTGATTAATTCCCAAATCCTAAGTGCTCTTCCGATTGAGATTATTTTAAGTGTCTTTGAAGCTACAGTAAAAACCCAGACAAGTCACATCAGTTATAATTAACATAAAGCAAAATAAAAATACATATTACATTGAAGGTGAAGACTGAGGTGATACAGATTTCTAATTAAATCTTTATTTAAAGTCGGGCTTACCCCGGTCCCTAAAATAAAGATAATTAAAAGACCAACGATATTATGATCAACTGTTAAACCTGTGCTCACATTGGTCCATTGACAGGCCAACGAAATGAAAAATTCATTTATTCAAATTTAACCTAATACCCCCCATTTTACCTACCCCTGTTTTTTTATTTTTATTTAGCCTAATTAGGCTGAGAATCCGCACTTTTCGAACTTCAAAATTACATAAGACAGTCCCCCAAAATGATCGCTCTTCACCACTTCCTAGTGCTTTCGCTGAGAAGAAGTGGCGCAACAAACTCCTCTGCAGCACAGATCAGATAATATAATATAATATATAATATAATATAATATAATAATATAATATAATAATAATAATATAATATAATATAATATAATAATATAATATAATATAATATAATAATATAATAATATTGGACATTTCACACAACGCCATATAGTCCCAAGCTAAGCAACTTAATGCTTGTGTTATGGTAACGAGATGGCTGATAAACTACTTATATACATTTTTTTTTTTTGTAAATACATACATATTATAGATAAAAACACCCAGACCCGAAACAAATACTTGTAGGTCGTACAAATATTTGTTCCGTGCGGGAATCGAACCCGCGACCTGCTGCGCAGTAGTCAATCGCTCAACCACTGCGCCAACCGTGTCGTCAAAGATGCTTGTTCAGTTATCCAAACTTGATTCTATAGGTACAATATTAGGTATGCAAAATAATTATCATTAAGAGACACAGAACATTAAATTAAATTATTTGCCATATGTCAGCAATTATCAACAATTTTGAGTTTTATCGATGAACTCTGAAATTAACCACAAAACAGTTGAAGGATCACACATTTAGGAACAGTAACAGTCACAGAACAGATTATATCTGTTCTGTGGTAACAGTCATGCCTATTAAAATTATGAAAGTAGGTAACATTTTTTTTTTGCAATTTGACAAACATTTGGATGAGAGTTGCCGAAAATTTAGTTGAATGACGTGCAATAGGAGATGCCTAGGTATGTCCAGCAGTGGACTGCTGTAGGTTGATGATGATGACAAAAAAGTTTTCATTGCGTTATTGCTGATTTTAAAGAATTTTTTACCCGTATAAAACGAACGACCTGTACCTTAAATCAACTAAAAGAAATTACACGTACCTACTCGTTATAAAAGTGAAACTTCCTAAAAATAAAGAAAAAGAGAGATTTAATGTGAGAGACTGCGAGAGTTTTATCTTTCTTCTCTCTCATGTAACGAAATGGGCATGGGCATGGCATGGCGTGACGCGACCTTGTTTAAGCCCATAACCGTCCAATTACCGAATCGAAAAAATAAATTTAACGAATTTTTTAGATTTTTCTAGCTAGTGCGTTTCAACGACACTTTTTTTAGTCAATTTCCATTTAATAATTTTCTTATGACTGAAAAAGCCTTTCTACAAAAGTGTTTCATGTGCACAACGCCCAAGTTCACGCTAACCGCAAATGATTGCGTGTTGTGGTCGCGTTTACATACACAGGGCTGTGCCTTGGTTGCCTTGCGTCTCATGTCTAGCTGCATGAAAAAATTTAATACCTGCTATATATAACTTAATGAGTCACATTTTTATAAATAGTTTTAATCCAGGTAACATGTATTTTTTAGGGTTCGCATTCTAGATAAAAAATAGACATGCAAAAACGATAAAAGCGGATCTTACAATTCCGCATTTGGTTCGGTCACCATTCTAAGATAAAAAAACAAATCTGTCTGACTCATAATGAAACTTCTCAAAATGCAACTAAGTATATTGTAGTAAGATATTTCTTAAGTTTTCTGAAAAACCAAGAAGGTACCAAATTATAAATCACCAAACTTTGTAAGTAGACTAGCTGTGAATGGCTTTAGGAGTAAGGGAAGGACACAGAAACTATGTATGGACTGTGTGAAAGATGATATGGCTGGAAAGGGTGTGACTACCGAAATGACAACTAATAGAGAAGTATGGAAGAAAAGACATGTTGCGCCGACCACAAATAAATTGGGATATGGACAGGAGAATGATAAAACTTAGGAAGACACTAAACTTGAGGCAGCTTTATTTCAACAGTCCACTTCGGCCTGCACGTTGCAAACGTAAAGTTCCACGTAAAGGCAACCCTATTTTGTTTATAGACAAGAGGCGCCACCAGTCCTTTAAACATATCGCAGTGAACTCATGGGAATACCCCTTGAACACCAACAATTAATATCGTGAGCATATCGCCTGATATGTACTGATTCATTTCAACGTTAAAATAAGTCGTAACCGTTTCCTTTTTGCTTATGAATTTTATATCGATATTCCTCTTCAAAACTGTGTGACTAAACTTGGATTTTACTTCGAAGGGAAATAGGTATTCCTGGTGTCAGCCTGTAACTGTCTCCCTGCATTGCGAAGGCGTCTTCGCATGCCAAAAAGTTAAAAAGAACGAGACACGCTTACTCACTGTGCATTTTTACCCTCATGGTTATCAAGTTTCCTTACAATGTTTTCCTGCGCTATAATTTATGTTTTGATATACAGAACAAAAGTTAATTTTTACCTGTTCTATTAATATCTACTATGGTTCTTGAAATCCGAATGATGCAATATCGGAACAGCGTGTTACCTTCTTTTACACATACCTACTAGTCGTCATCTCAGCATTTAGGAATTTTACCTTTCTTGGAACATCTTCCCTTGGTCCATCTATCCAACGCGACGCGACGGGGCGCAGATAACGCACCCCGCGGGTGATTTTGTGCATACAAATTCAACAAAAATTGGGGAATTTTGCTCCGATTCCCGCGCCCCGTCGCGTGACACGTTGCAGTGTTTGATCCGCCTTAGGTCTAAACCTCCACTAAACTACTGACCATGTTGACCACAATATATTCCCTGATAAAGTATACCAGCTACAGTCCTACTGTATGCCAAAGACCTCTTCTTATACAGAGAAGACATTAGCATTACTCAAGGCTTGTAAACAATTTACGCCCTAAGCGGAGGTCTGTAGCAACAGGCGGTGCCTTTAGCGTGTAGCCTTAATACATTAAGGCATCCACAGGATAGCCCAGTTAAGCAGCCGACAACCACGTAGACCTACGAACTGCGATTAAAAAATAAGGTGTAAATACCGTGATGTTGACAGATAAAAATTAAGATAAAATTTGATAGTTTACTCAGTTCTTTTCTTCTAAGCATCTACCGACATTTTTTTCGCGTGACAAGTTCTGCTACGTCATAACGCAAACATACGTAAGATATTTGCGTATGACACGTAGCCCTATCTTGAAAACTGCACACCGCGCTGTGTCGCGTCGCGGTGTGAACTGACCCTTAATGATTGCGGAGATACAAATTTAGTGAGTACATGAAAAAAATTTTTACGAAAATAGTAGCCAGCGTAGCTATTCACAGCCATCCGCCAGGCTATCGTGTCGAACACTCCGATTACCTGCCTAGTCCCCGACAGCATACAGCTGTCAAAAGAATAGCGGTCATCTATTTGATTTAGGGCTGATTTTTCAATCATCTGATAACTTTATTCGAGGAATAATTTTGAAATTTTGACAGTTATTTCATACAAAAACTGTCAAACGTCAATTTTATTCCTCAAATAAAAGTTAACTGGTGATGGAAAAATCAGGCCCTAAACTGATAAAATTTTCGGGTTTTTGATTTGTGAACATCGTTTAGAGGACACCTTCGATGCCATTGATTGATGTCCGATTCGGCATGGAAGCATATCGAATGGTTGTGAATGGTCTTTTATAAGGTTTATTTTTTCACATGTATATATAGAGCGTCTCGTCCACACAAAGCTAGAAAACTCGGAGCAAAATCTGACTCAAATTACTATCCTATTATCATCTGCTTAAACTTGGGGTCATCCAGTCTGACTGGGTGCAGCAAAATCATCATCATCATCTGCCTAGCCTTTTTCCAAGTATGTTGGGGTCGGCTTCCAGTCTAACCGGAAATAAATACCAATATTTTACTCGGAGTCGCTCCTTTTCGTTTGTACTCTAATAAGGCTGTATCAATTGACCTGTCATTTTGCATTTCTGACATTCTTCGCCCAAACCCTTTTAAGTCATATTACCCCAGACACACCTTTTCACAACAATAATCAGCATTCAAACTTTTTTCATCGATGCTCTGTAATTGGTTATTCAACTTCTTCATTCACGACAGACGCGCGTACGCAGATGATGCAACGTATTCCGAAGTCAAGTCATTGGGTGCAGCCGCCAATATCAAGTATTTCGTAAGTGCATTAAGGTTACTATCACAATATACGATATACGACTGCCTGTCTGATGTAAGATGGCGTGGCGATTACACGAATGAAGAGGGGAGGTCATCAATGAATTAGTGTGATGTTAGACCATCGACTAGTGTTTTTTTTTTGTAAGAAATTTTAGAAGAGACTGTTAATTTCTATGAATAAAGAATTGGGAACTCAACATAACTAAGCTAAGCAGTATAGTAGTGAAATTTGGCAGCCATTGAATGACAACAAGAATATTAAAAGTGAAAACAAATATTTTTATTAACAGTCTTAACATTTGATGCTTTATCAAAGTTTAATTTGCCCCTCCGAAGAAAAAACCGCCCCACTCGTATATAGACATTCTATTCTATTTATTAATAAAGAATGGGTGTCAATAACAACTGACGAAAAACTAATTGACTATGAACTCAGCAGTTATTCCGCATAATACGACTGTTAAAAATACTGTGCGACATTAACTAATGTATACAAATACCTAGTTCACCTTGCAATCGATAGATTGTGCTGTGATTTCTAGATATTGAAGGTTTTATCGTTATTGACCAGTCACAATTTGCAAGTCGGAATTCGTAACTCTTTTTTTTGTCCAACTTAAATGAGACTGGGGACATGTCTGTCGCATGCCGAGCAAATTGTGGGCCCAAATAGCACAGAACTCGTGCACTGAGAGCTGAGGCGGGGTCGCGGCAGACCACATAGGAGATGGCGGGACGAGCTGGATAAGTTCCGTCAAAACTGGAAGGAGGACGTGCCGGCTCGCGAAATATTGGAAAGAGCCTTCGCAAAACAGTGGGAGAGCGTAGACTAGTAAAAAAAAAAAAGGCAACTGGCAGCAATTGGCTGTAGGTATGAGTCTTATAAAGAAACAAAAAAAGATGATCTTTTTATTTATAGAATTAAGTTATCGCTTGTCGCTCTGTACACTTGGCGAATGGAGCTCACCGAAAAAAGCATAACATTTTGACCGACACGGCAGTTTTGTTAGAGAACAAACTGTCGTGTCGACGCTTTTATTATTTTTTTTTATTTTCTTTAACTTCAAGACCAAACAACTGACTAACTGGCAAGATACATTGTATGTTATGTAGACTTGTTATGGCGAAAAGCGTAGGTAATTAAATATTTTTCGTAGCAACATAACTTATCACTAAATGGCAATATTAAACAGTCCATATTCAATACAAGACTAACCCCACGTCGGACGGACTTGAAAAATTCGCGGCGAGATTTTATCGCGCACTGGATTTTCAACTCTCGATGTTGAGCCGAGCATTGAAAATCCAACAGAGTCCATCTCAGCGCGCCCAAAAACATGTCATATTGTTGGATTTTTAATTCTTAGCGCTAAGCAATGCGTTGAAAATCCAGTGCGCGAAAATAAATCGCCGCGGGGAAAACGCGCCCGTGCGTATCTGGGCTAACGAACCATCACTCCGATTTGATAATCGATTAATTACAATCAGAATCGATTTAGGTGCCTATAAGCATAGTTTATCGATCCCGTGGCAGTACATCTATCACTATAGTCTGATTAGCCCGCGTGTCGGGGCGCGGTGCCAAACTGATTGATGTCAAAATAACTATACAGGTGCTTAACCTCCTAGTTCTTTAATTGCTTGAGTTAATTATAGAAGCAGTGACGAAGCAGAATGTGGGGAGTAATTAGTTAAAAAAATGTAGCATCTATACTTTACATATACTTATAATATCATAATCAGCCTATAATGTTCCCACTGCTGAGAGTCTGGGACACCAGGCCTCCTCTCGGTGAGGCGTGGTTTATTACGGCGCACTTCCTCGTAATTTCGTAATCTAGGTACCACGCGCCACGCAGGCTCAGTGCGGGTTGGGTCGGGAGATGTCATGTCTTCGATTTTTTTTATTAAGTATTTATATTGCTAATCCATTGCTTCATTTGTACAAAAAAATTGTCTGCTCAACAACGTAAACAACGCAATGAATGTTGTTGAACTGTCAACATGACAGCTATTGCTACTGCAGTTAGTGTGTTACGCAATTACTCCACTGTTTCTTCAAAAGGCAGTGAGGTAGGCGCAAAGCTCCCTAAAGAAGAAAATATAAAATCATCCCTGAATCTGAGACGATCCTCATCAATGCGAGTACCTAATTGAAGTAAGAAAGATTTCAATTTTTTTCTAAGAATCATATAGACAAATGGAAACCAACAGAATTCCCGCCATTTTGTTAACACTTTAACAAGAACAAAGTCAGAAAGAAACCCGACAGATAAAACCCACTACAATTTAAAGAACGAATGAACGAACGAATTAATTAATTAGATAATACCTATTATATCTGTCAGAGATACTGCGACAGTTTCTCACTATTCGACATAGGTACCTCACATCCCACCATCATGGTAAGGAGAACACAAACGATTCACCATAAGTCTGAATTCCTGAAAATTAAAACTGGTTTTATTTATGACTTCATTGCTCAAAACTTCCAATCATTCTTGTCAGCACGCAAAGTTATGGCGCCAACATATTTTTACACCCCCAATTAAAGCTATAGACTCTATTTTATGGCAAATAAAGTCGGGATTTCAACGTTAATTCGTTTCTTAACCGCAAAGAAATGGTCTATCAATGATGATCATTCAAAGAAGACTTAAGTTTGGTCTTTTTGTATATTTTGTGGTTAAATCGCTGCAAGGGTTTTGCGTCATCGTCTGTGAACGCTAGCGATGCGAAATTAAACGTGTGTTTAGTTAATTAGTTTTAGTATGGTTACGAAGATGTGAGTAGGTACGATATGGGAAGAGGATATGTAGGTAGTAGTAGGTACAGACGCCAGCACATCAAGCTACTCGAAACTGTCAAATTTTCCCAATCAACTTTGACCGTTATACTTTAGGGATAAAGTTGAAAATCTATCAAAGAAATTTGACAGATTGTAGTAGCTTGATGTGCTGGCGTCTGTACTTTTGGATTGAATTTTGTGTTTGCTCGACACTTCATCTATGTTTAATAACGTAAGTATTAAACATGGATGATGGAGGATTTTTGGACCGACAAAAATAAGCATTGCTTGATTTGAATGCTGTTCCGCGAGAAAAGGCATCTGGGAAAGCAATGAACCTATACCAGTTGTTTTATCAAATGAAATGGTTTATCCTAATAGGATATGGGAATCACTTTAGCATAATATGTGTGGATATCGGCATAACATACCTATATATGTGTTTTTCTGCTATAGGTATAAGTAGTACATACTAATTCCTTGCCTTCCAATGACAGTGTTGACACTGTTGGGTAACTTATGAATGGAACTCAAGAATGGAATGCCATGTATTCCAAAAGCAAATACTAACTATACAGAGTACATACAATGTGACATATCGGTGCCCCAGATAGTTTACAAATGATTCTAACACTTACGCGTAATATAGATAAGGATGAAATTTAATTGTTGGAAAGTTAATAGGCGCGTCGTCAAGCTGTCTGGTGAGTGACAGATATTTTTCGTTGATTGGTGTTGTTTACTTAGGTTGTTTATTACTTTTAAATGGTTGTTGTTTTACTAAAAATGAACACTTTGAACAGTATTTGGTATTTTTACTGACCAGAAACTGCGAATCTTTGTTTTATTTCTGGTTAAACCACAGAATAATTAAGTGCCTGCTTACATAACTTTATTTTTACGTGTTTAGGACTTATGCATTATTTTAAGTGCGTCAAACTATATATAACATAAAAACTGGATTATACAACAACAAATTAATAAATTGTTGACGGAAAAAACTCCTTGTGTAAAAAAAAAAACCTTCTGTTATTTTATATAAGTATTTAAGCCTCGTCATTGCATTGTAGATACCGATATTTATTAAGTAAATAGTTAATAAGAAGGTAGAGCTGGTGCCTCAAAAATCGACCAAGCCTTTTCCCAACTATTTTAAGGTTAGCTTCCAGTTTAAGCCAATGCAACTGAATGCCAGATTACCAGTATGTTACATGGAGCAACTGCTTAACTGAACGTCACACGCCAGTTATAGGGTAAAACTGGTTGTTAGACTTTTTGACTTCTGACTACCTGTAGATAACGACTGTCAAAAATCTAATGACAGCCGGGACCCACGGCTTAAACGTACTATCCGAGGCACAGAGGGGTGTCGTTATAAAATGGGTAGTAACCCATCCACGAACCGACCGCGGCAAGTGTAGCTTAACTTTAAATCAATTTGTACGGCGGCGGCGGATCTAGCCCCGAGGCGTCAGAGCTGGCGCCTAGGAGACGATAAATAATCGAATTTTCTCGTACCGACACACAACTAGTTCTTCTTATTCTACGTAGTTAATAGATGTTTGCTAATAGCCATTAACCTTTGAAAAACTCCGACAGACCATCTTTTATTACGCGGTTGTACATAATAAATTAATTTAATCATAAGAATAAAACTAACAAATCGATTTTCAATATGGCGTCAATAAATTAACGTTTATTTTATGATAAAAAGTTGGCGCCACTAACCGACAACAAACGGAAGTGGTCGGCCTTCAACCTTAGAATAAACTGCTGTAGTCTGCAAGCTAAGAAATGTAAAAAAATATGCGTCTATGATTATTTTATTATCTGTGGCTATAGTGACGTTTCAGTTTGGGCGGGAAGTCAGGAAAATACTGTGACGTTTCCCGCGTTGACTATGCAGTTCATGCGCATCTAAAAGCAACCTATTATTGAGAGATTTATCTCATTTCCCAGAAACTTAACAGGACGTGTATTTAAAGTAATCTTTAACCTTTCATATCTTATGGGTTCCAAATCCTAGATGGTACTAATATAAATGTAATATTTTGTATGTTTGGTACTCAATTACTAATGATTTGGATAAAAATTTGAACAGATAGTTTATAACACATAGGTTACTTAGTAAGTTAGTAAGTTCCCGAGCGATAACCGACCTACACGCGAGCGAAGTCGCGGGCAAAAGCTAGTAACAAATGAAATTATCGATGCATAAACGTAGGTAATATGGCACTACAAATTCGATTTTGCTGGCCAAGTGCCAGCAAAAAAAGTAAAACCAACTCAATTAGCACGTCTGCGCGAAATGTTAACACAAATTCACACCCAATAACTTTTTAAATTCTCAAAGAAGTCCCGTATCTAATCCCGTAATGTTGGTAACAAGGTAACATTATATTTTAGTAAAAATAGACACAGACAGTCTATGCCGATTGATTTTGCAACAAAAAATCGCGTCATATGAGATTCGACCTGACATTGAAATATTGTTAAGACGTAGAGATAAAAAAAAGTAGGTATTGAAGACATAATTACATAGAGTAATGAACTGGCGTCTATGGTCTGTGTTTAAAATAATTAATTGAAGTTTCAATTTCCAAACAACTGGTTTATCCTCTAGTTTTTGTATAGGTAACCTAACGATTTGTGGATTGTCTAATATTTTTTTATAACCTATTTTTGATCTAAAATCTATAAACTATATTTGATCTAAAAGCCAAAGGAACTATATGACCAAACTAGTTTTTCGTAGAAGTTCCCATAAAAACACATCCATTATGGTGACCGCAACATAATTTTATGGCATTCGGAACATACTTCCTTAAATTAAATGTTATAATTATTATAATGACTTCCGTTAAGTTGTAGGAAAACCACATTTCTGCCTACGTCAGTATAGCTATATTTGGGCAAGTTTTATCTGATTATAATTTCCCCAAAACCTTTTTAGACAACAAAACTTACTGGCCGTAATTACCAAAAGTACGTATTACCAAAAGTTTTAGGTTTTTTTGTTAGTTTTTAACAAATACTGCCCTATTCAGCATTTTTTAAAGTAGGTAAGTATGATAAGCGCTTAATGGCAACACGTACAAATTAGTGATTAGTATACTTAGAGGCAAGTTAGTCCATGGTGCCTATCTTCTATAACTACCTAACTAAACAACCCAATCTATTAAAGTCCCAAATATAAACAAATCCGCCTGTAACGTTCGCACTGCTGGGACACAGGCCTCCTCTCGGTGAGAGGGAGTGGGTCGAATCCACCACGCGGGCCCAGTGCGGGTTAATTGAGGTCTATTAATAATAAAGCTGAAGAGTTTGTTTGTTTAAACGCGCTAATCTTTGGAACTACCAGTGGGATTTGAAAAATTATTTTGCTTTTAATGGCCCAATTCTTGAGGAAAGCTATACGCTATTTCACATCAGGCTTTAAGCTGAGCAAAAGATAACAAACATAAAAAACTACCGGATTGAGAACCTCCTCCTTTTTTGAAGTCGGTTAAAAAGTCAGGAAGAACGTTAAGCGAAAACGAGGCTATTTTGGGGTGGATCAGGGGGGGGGGGGGGGATCAAGAAATTTCTAGATAAAATTAGTCAAGAAAGCTTACAAAGTTAAAGCAGATGTCTCCATGAATTTATTAGTCTGCTTAACACGTAAGTACCCAACTTGGTTCCAGTTGCAGATAACCTAAAACTCAAAGCATTTAGGTGTTTAAATTAAACCAATTACAGGCACTTTTGAATTGTCAAGGGGTCGGTCAGTCAGAAAGATGAAGCTAGTTGACCGATAATTGGACAGATTTGATTGATAGATTGGTCACAATCTAACAGACCACATTTGAACAGGTTCAGTTAGTGAGTAATGCTAGCTACAATTCTATAAGAAAAAATTATGATGATGAGAAATATTGAGGCTTGTGGCTAAGTAATAACAGCCGCAAGGGTCGATCGATCAGGTTAAGCTACGCATGCCGCGGTTGGTCCGTGGATGGGTGACCATCTTTACATACCAAGACCCCTCCGTGCCTCGTGACGCACGTTAAGCCGTTGGTCCCGGCTGTTATTCGTGGATCTTTGACAGTCGTTGCGGGTCGTCAGAAGCCCGAAAATCTGACGTCTTACCAAGGGGTATCGTAATTAGCCAGTACCTGGATTGTGGAGGTCAGATAGGCAGTCGCTCCATTTAAAATACTGGTATTCAGCAGCATCCGGTTAGACTGGAAGCCGACCCCAACATAGTTGGGAAAAGGCTAGGCAGATGATGCTAGCTAGAAATATCGGCCTAATGTTTCGTTTAGACAGATCTTAATTAAACCTACACCTGTACCTGTCATCACGCCTGTATTTCCCCGAAAGGTCAGGCAGGTACCTGAAGTACATCCACATTTTGTCCCAGTTCGATTTCAAAGTTAATTGTTTAATTCCCTTCTTATTTAATAAGTACCTATACCTATGTATATTAGGTACCTTAAGAAAATCTTGCAGACAAATCTACAAGAAAAAATATACTAACCCGGAAAATCGCTAGATCGCTACGTCAGTCATTGCACAACATTTTTTACTTATGACCCGTATATTACCAAGAATTGTAATCCACAATCATTATATTAATCCATGGGATATAATTATTATCTGCTCTAAGTCCTGAATGACGTGACAGATTGAACATGGCTCACAGAACTGCGCAAGACAGTTTACATACAATGATGTATATATTTTCCGAGAAAATGGTATGTAGGTACCTATGTCAAGAAAATGAAAATCCGCCGATGTTGACATAATAGATCAAAGTCCATGTATGTAGACCATGAGTTTACTGTTTGTGGACACAACTAAGGCCTCTTGTCTGATGAATTCAGGAACCTTTTGTTCAGAAACAGTACTGTAAAGGTTGTCTACTAAAGTCGACCTTATGTAGTGCAGGCTGGCAATAAAATATAGCATTCGAACAGTCAGCGAGTTTAGTATGAGCTGTCAAATATTTGTATTTGATTCTGTTTTGGAAGAAAACAGTGTTATTATTATAGGGCAGTTATGTAAAGATGTTCGCTTAGAATCTCACTCTATCAAAAAGTACTCTGTGGCTTAGAACAAACGTAAGAAATCATAACGGATTTTGATTAAGAAATCAAAATCCGTTATGATTTCTTACGTTTGTTTGTTTGTTATTAATATAAGAATATTACCTACCTGCCTCATAGGTTTCGTGTGCATATAACATTGTAAAGTTGAATGAGTTAAATAAGAATTTTAATTGTAATAAGACTCATTTTGTCTTTGCCTCGATAAAGTGAAAATAAAAAATGTGTATATTTTTTTTATATTAAACTACATATAATGTACATAAGTACCGTGAAATTTACTTAATTATCTAATCTTAGGAATACCTCCAATAAGAAATCTTCAGGGTCTACGAGATTCACCCTCTACGAGATTTCTCGTAGACGGTCTACGAGTTACCTAACATTTTCCTAGATAACGATCTCTTTTAGTTTTCATTACAAGTCAATACTGTCATCACCTAACATCACGCCTTTGTATTACCCAGAAGGGTTAGGCAGAGTTGTACCTATGGTACACCCTCATTTCACCAGTTACATTTCAATCCCACGTAATAGGGGGCAAGCCTATTGCCATCAACCGGGCACAAAACTTGACTCAGAGCTGCTACTGAGTAATTCCAGATGGCAAAATCCAATAGCACTTTTCCTGACCCGGGAATCAAACCCTCATGCTCAATAGCAGCGTTTGCGACCACTAGACCTAAGTATAATATCTCAAAGTTAAATCTCAGTTCCGTTGCTATGCCACAGGTTGTCCTACTTTAAATTCGCCCGTACATAATAGTCAGTATATTTTTTTTATACCCTGTCAATTGCAACTTTATATTCAATATGACAAGATGACACATCTTACCTATATACCATAATGATTAGAACATGAGGTGTCAGTAAGTATACCCACTTTTTGTTTGCTTTTTTTTGTGCTACGTCGCGATTCGCGAAATCATTTTGATCAACTCTGACTCGGATGACTCAGGTTTATTGAGTGCCGATATAACCGGAATTATCGAGTTAGAAATATCTCAATACTAAGTTTCTTAATGCCTTTTTAATAATCTATTATTTACCTACTAACTGACCAGGCAGACAATGTCCTGTCTTAAGAGCGTTTACGCCGTACGGCATTTCATACAAACTTTCAAGCCGTTGTTTTTCGAAATGAATGAACCGATTTTAATGAAACTTCATACGCATAAGCAGGATACAAAGGTCTAAAAAGTTAGCAGAGAACATTTTCGAAATGTCTTATTTAAAAAAAGATAACTGGAAATTTCTGTTTCTATGGAAACTTTAAAATCGGTCTAATTTGGCCGTAACACAATTTTTCGAAAATGTTCTCTGCTAACTTTTTAGACCTTTGTATCCTGCTTATGCGTATGAAGTTTCATTAAAATCGGTTCATTCGTTTCGAAAAACAACGGCTTGAAAGTTTGTATGAAATGCCGTACGGCGTAAACGCTCTTAAGAGCTTTGAAGGTCCGCATACTTACCTGTCCAGCATTTCATTTTATTTTTCAAAATGGCGTCCACGCAGAAAAGTTATTTATATCGATAGCTGATATGAATACAAACAGAAAACACAAAAAGACCAAACCCCGTAAAGTGTCACTTTTCCGAGAGTTGTTGTTGTTGAGTGTCACGTCTTAACTCATTATTTTTTTGTACTAGCTTGGATACATCTTGTTGCATAGATGTTTGATTATTTTATACATTCAAAATTATTTCAGATATTTATTAAAAAAATAAAACAAAATGGCGGACAGCTGTCAATGGTGTCAATCCCTAGCATCAGGTGGAATGACAGCTCACTTCACCTAAGTTATCATGGTGAGATTTTTACAGAATAGATTAGCATGTCATAGTCAGGCTCCATATGAAAATATTGAATCTCCTTTCAACAATTCATATTTACAAAATTCCCATAGAAAATGCACTTTCAGTATTCCAGAATTTTCCAATTTTCCCGGCAGCTTTTCAGTTTTTTTATTTTCGTAAGAATTTGAACTATTATGAACATTTTAAAACAAAAATTTGCCGAATCGACCCACCCATTCTGAAGTTTGCGCTTACCAACGAACAGCATTTCATTTTTATTATCTATCTATACTAATTATATTTTATTTCTGAGTGTATGGTACATTAAGATCTAAATATTAAACAGCTTCACATGTACTACCGTTGCCGTTGAAGATATATTAAAATGGAAGGTGTCTAATTAGCAAATTCCCCCGCCCGAGCTTTAATATAGAGGAGCAAACAAATGTCGGCGCACTGAATATTTCCCTTTTCACAAACTTTAGCAGAAAAAGCCTTAACTTATCAAGCAACCAAACTCTACGTCACCCCATAGTTTTTTCCATAGCACAACTAAGTAATTACCGTACCTATTTGAAGTGGTTTTCCGATTCCCTCTATCATTTTCTACAAAGTGATTAATGACCGGCGGCACTATTTAGTATTAAAGCTATTATGAGTACTGCCTCAAGCATTCGCAGTTTCCATTGTGCAGTTTCTGCTATAATAGCTTTACTAGAACTATGGACAATTAGACTTGAGTCATTGTTTAGATAGAAAAGTGTATTTGTATTAAAACTTCATGGTTGTTTGGTGACTTTGTAGTTTATCGGAACCTCACTGACTTGTCTATGGCATTGGAAAATGGTCAGGTGTAAAAATGAACCGTCTTTTGTTTTGTCTTACGAGGACTGATTTCAACCGCAGTTGGACGAACCGCACCTGAGCACTTCCATTAACCGCACTGAAATAAAGTTTTGTAACGTGCGGTTAGTGGAAGTGCTCAGGTGCGGTTCGTCCAAGTGCGGTTGAAATCAGTGCTCTGAGTGGAATAACTCAATTGTACGGATCCAGACGTGCGTAATGTAAAGTACCTAGGTACTATTTTATAATGTAATGCGAATAGTGTGAAAAGCATACAAAATCAATGTGAATCCTGTATGAGTTCGACTGCGAGAGCCTTTCTATTCCGCTAAAAACCGACAGCCGACCAAACCTAAGCTGTTCAAAATTAATACTTTGCCAAACTTTGACTGACTGTACTTACTGAAAAAAAAAAAGTACCACGCGAGTTTGGCAAGTAACATTAAAAGTTGGCGCATTTAATAAGCATTCCAAAATTTTAATTTTTTTTATCAAGTAAATTTCTTTTTATTCCAAAGATTTAAAAATATTTTTCATCTAACTATTGTGTCTGTTACCCGATTCCGGCTTGACGTCGACTTACGGGACACCCTGTACAAGACACCTTTGAACATTTACAAGCAAATAGAATTGATTCTACTCGTATGTAGGAGTTGCTCCTTCCTAATGATAGTTTCGTATGGAGTAGAATGGACAAGAACCTCTACAGTTACTTCTAAAAAATGTTTTACCTACAATATTTTTTTACATTAATTAACTATATACCTAACTTTATGAAGACAGTGTACCTAGAATAATATTACTATAAGAACAAGAAATCAATATTAAAAATGAAGAAATACTGTTTCCCAAATAACGTAGAACGTATTTAGATTGTACTTTTTAATGAACGATGGGTCTTATGTGAGAGCGACCTAGGGCAATTAGGCTAAGGTAATAGGCTACTTTTCATCCTAGATATACTTGTGTTAACAAAATACACGCAAAGTCACGAGCAACAGATAGTAGAAAATAAATAAAGTTCGTAGGTAACTTACAGTCTTTAGGTATATTGGTGTGGTGACATCCGTTTGACAAATACAAGTGATTTCATTCTAACTTAAGTTAGTTAGAATTGGTGACTACGAGTTCAAATAATAAGTAATTGGCAGCCAATGAAAAGTGAAGGCATCCGGCACGGACACGGCACTTGCTTTAGCAACTTGTAATTGATTAAGTTTTTTTTGTTCCGTTAGATTTTTGGTAAAAACTGGGTCTTTAGCAGTAGTGGCCTTCTGTAGGTCGTATGGTTGTTGTTAGTAAAAGTCGTAAAAACCACACTCTTTAAATATTTATTAAAAAAATTGTACTAAGTACTCCATAAACGGTGAAGAAAAATATCTTGAAGAAACCGGTTGTCCTAGAACCAAAAATTAGAAGACATGTGACATCTACCAACCCGCACTGGGCCGAGGTGTTGGATTACAGCCCACTCCTTCTCACAGAGAGGAGGCCTGTGTCCCAGCAGTGGGAACATCATAGGCTGATTATGCACGGGTCATTATCATCATCAGCCTAGCCTTTTCCCAACGTAGTTGGGGTCGGCTTCTAGTCCAACCAGATGCAGCTGAATACCAGTATTTTACATGGAGCGACTGCATATCCGACCTCTAAAACCTAGCTCTGAATAACACGATACCCCTTGGTAAGACTGGTTGTCAGACGGTCAGGCTTCTGACGACCCCCTGTAACGACCGTCAAAGATTTACAAATGACAGTCAGGACGAAGAGGAATACGGAGTGGTCTCAATATATAACAGACGGTTACCCATCCACGAACAGACCTCGGCAAGCGTAGCTATACAGCTGTTTTAATTTAGCCACGAGGCCTAATCAATGAGGATGTTTTTCTAAAATTGACATGTTTCTGCGAGTATCCTAACTTCTGCTTCAAGACGCAGCATCCATTTGATACGTTGCTCTTCCACGTCAGAGAACTTATCATAAGTCTATTAAAACTTTGATAAATAAAGTCACACGATGTCGTCTTGCAGCGAGCGAATATTAACTTCCAAGTAATTTGAAAACTACCGCCTGTGCCGCTCGCCGACATAGACTCTCTTTCCTTCAATTCGCAACGATGTATGTTAGGATCGCCATTATTAAAGCGGCTCGCTGTTGTGAACTTGGTTTGAATTTTTTCGAGAAAAGTTTTCTACATCTAAAGTGACTGAGGTACTTAGTTCTTTAAGCTGGGATGTCTCCAATTTTATAAGGACACATTTACTTTTTAACACAATTATTTTCTTATTATTTTACTTATTATTTTTCGCCATTGAAAATGTAATGAAATGTCCACGCGACCACTTTAGAAGGCTTCGCCGACAAAATAATATTGATTGATTGGATTAATTACCAATTAAGATTTTCAATTTTCTTTACAATACACGTTTCGCTTGAAACTCCTACATGGCAATTTGGTTGTAGAATAGGGCCGTATTATCTGGCTTAATTACATCAAACTTTTCCAGGAAAATACATACTTAAGTAACTCTTTCAAGTTTCAATACCGTCTTGTTGGGCGTAGGTAGGTAATCATGGTATAATTAGAGAAAATATGCCAGGTCCCACTTAATAAGTAGTCGTAGGTAATAAGGACTGCTGGGGAGATTGTTGCGCCACTTCTTCTTCCCAGCGAAACTGCGAAAGCACTAGGTATCTAGTGGTGGAGGGCGGGCGTTTTGTGGGACTGTCTTTTGTAATTTTGACGTTCGAAAAGTGCTGATTCTCAGCCTAGTTTTAATAAATGACTTTTGATTTTGATTTTGCTGTTTTTCTAAAAATAATTTAAAAAAACCGGCCAAGTGCGAGTTGGAATCGCACACGAAGGGTTTCGTACCACCATAAAATATTTAACACTACTTATAAAATAACGGCAACAAAAATCACGTTTGTCGTATGGGAGCCCCCTTAAATATTTATTTTATTCTGTTTTTAGTATTTGTTGTTATAACTAGAACCGAAATACACATTCTGTGAAAATTTCAACTGTCTAGCTATCACGGTTCACGAGATAGCCTGGTGACAGACGAACAGTGGAGTTTTAGTAATAGGGTCCCGTTTTTACCCTTTGGGTAAGGAACCCTAAAAAGCAGTAGGAACGTTTTGTTCTACGAGTTCTCGTAATATGGGTCAAACCTGGGACGTGCCTGGGACCGACACAATCGATGTCAAGATTACATCAATGCAGCATAAAATGAATATTTTGAACAAAAGTACAGACAGTGACAGTTTCGGGTAGAGTGATGTGCTGGCGGCACATCACTCTACCCGAAACTGTCAAAATTTCCCAATCAACTTTGAACCTTATACTTTAGCGATAAAGTTGAAAATCTATCAAAGAAATTGACAGATTGTAGTAGGTTAATGTGCTGGCGTCTGTACAATCGACAATATTTTGAGTTCGGTTTTTTATACTGACGCCATCTCGCGATAACACTAAGAACTACGATGCAGACACGTAAATCATGAATGAATGTAGTAATGAATGAGTCCGCGAGAGATCGTGATACTACAACCAATAAGAATGCGTAGAGATAATAAATTGCAACAAATTAAATACAAGTCAGCTCAGCTCACCATTTAGTAGAGTAGAGTAATCGTATCTAATGCAGACATAATGAGAAAACAATCATTATTGGCGACGATTTTAGTGGAAACAGTGTTTTGTGTGTCTGTGATGTGATAAGTAAAGTTAACTTTGAAAAAATAATTCTGAAGTTTGTTTGGTGGTCAATGTTAAACATAACCTCAAAAAAGTAAACAAACGCACTAAGGTCAAAGGTAAATATTCTGTTTCTTTGTTTTGACGATATTTAAATGACGTTTTAATGGTTGGAAATCTGTCATCATCTGCCTAGCTTTTTCCCAACTATGTTGGGGTCGGCTTCCAGTGTAACCGGATACAGCTGAATACCAGTATTTTACATATGGAGGGACTGCCTATATATCTGACCTCCACAACCCAGTTACTGGGTAATACGATACCCCTTGGTAAGACTGGTTGTCAGGCTTTCGGGCTTCTGACTACCCGTAACGACAGTCAAAGATCCACGAATGACAGCCGGGACCAACGGCTTAACGTGCTTTCCGAGGGACGGAGAGGTCTCGATATGTAAAGATGGTCACCCATCCACAGACCAACCGCGGCAAGCGTAGCTTAACCTGATCGATCGACCTGTGCGGCTGTTAGGTTGGAGTGTAGCCTTAGGGGCGCTATGGAGCAAGGACTTAAAAAAAATTTCGTGTTTTTTTTTTGGAAATTTTCCTTTTTTTTTTTGCAGTATCGGGTTTACCTTGTCTGTAGCAACCATTTAGGTTAACTGAGAAGTATGGCCCTACGACGCACCGTTTCCGAGTTATGAGCCTTTTACTTTTTTTTATTTGATATAAAACGATTTATATTTCCGAAATGGTAGCTCGGATGAGATTGTTTTTGGAAAAGAAATTGTTGCTCTACTCAAAAGCCATGAGGTCATGTAAAAAAGTTAGCAAAAACTTCGAAAACAAAAAACATCAAAAATTTTCTGTCCGTCGTCGTCTTTCAGCTAGAGTATTCTTTGGGGCAGAGGGACTTAGTCAAATTAAATTATTAGTCGCTCAAGTGAGCGAGCAAAGCGAGCGAAGGGCACCCCGAGGTTAGGATAGGTTGCTGCAATAAAAATGGTTGAATTCCATAAAAAAAAATCTTCGAAAAATTTACTGTCCCAAAAAAATTTTTTTAACATTTTTTTTTTTGTGTTTTCTTTGCTGCTCATAGTTCCCCTAAGCGTATACTCCAATTCCTACACTCCGCCCCTAAGACGAACCACTGACCGGCTGTTATTATTTAGCCACGGGCCCCTCAATTTTGTTTATTTTTTATTTTGTTAATAATAATATATCATTTATTCTCTCTTCACAATAAGTGGTGTAAAAGTAATGTATTGAATGTTCATAACTTTATAATTTGTGCTGGTGATTTATCAACTGTGTTATTGTGCCAATAAACTGTGATTGCAAACCAAAGTGTTAATATTTACCAAGGGTTTGTAGGTAAATAGGTACCTATGTGCTTTTTAAAGTTGGTTATTGGTTGTTTTGTTTTTTTTTCATCTGTCAAGTCAACTCAACTGTCAAATCGCCTCTTTTAGTATGAACATAAGCAAAAGAATTCATGCATGGAGCCAACTGTAAATACATTATGCAACCCATGATACTTACAGTATTTTAAATGGTATTTTCTCTCGTTAGTTGAACGGAAAAAATTAAAAACCACCGTGTAACAAACACTGATAACTAAAAATGGTGAACATTTTAAGGACAACGATAATGCCTTTGAAGCACACACCTGTCCACGATAGCTAAGTGACCATTAATGTAAGTAAGGGATACACCACTTTACACTAATGACAGACTCACCTAAAACGTTATCGCATCAAGTAAATAGAACTGTTTGAGTGACTCAACCGCTGAGTCGGCGAAAGTGGCTTCTTTTTTTTCACACTGGCTGCCAGGCGTCGAAACTCAGGCATGTCCGTCACTATACACTGCACAGGTAAAATTCTCTCATAAAATACACTTTCCCATCCTACACTGCATCCATAACACAATAAAGATAGAGAAAAACAGATAACTGTGGCTTAAAGTTGTCGAAATTCGTTATCGTTTTCGAGATCGCAACAGGCACATCGTCCGCCGTCGCCGACGTCCGTCGATTGGCGCAGCGATGCCTCACCAGAGCTGACACTTGAAACCCACACGAGGATGTCTAGAATGACACGAAACGTGATCACACACACGATTAGGGAAACATGAACAATGAAATTTAGAAACTGGAAACGAACAAGTGCCGTGGAGGAGCGAACTCTTAGCATTGACTGGACTGCGCTTGGGCCGTGCAGGATGCGACCCATTAGGCAAAAGAGCGTCCATTATTGTATTGTCGTGGGCTTATCGTAGTGCTAGTGTCTCCTTAAATTGCCGACCCGGACCAAGTGAACGCGTGTGTTACTCAGAAATTTGGGAACGCTGCCGTTTGCTATTTGAGATATGTTCCTAAATGCACTTTTTGAGTCTGATGATGTTAGAGATTATCTAGAAGGTAGGCGAGAACACTTTTTTGTAATAATTTATTTATAGTGGTTCAGGTACGGCGTAGATAGCGTGTCAGAAACGCCAGAAACATCATTTCATGTATCGTGACGTAAATCAGTCATCAGTAATGACTGCATTTAGGTACATTAAGAGGCCACAACGAACCAAGTCACGGGACCGGAACCAGAGTTATCACGCTCGTTTGTTCAATTGGACGCTTAAGTACCGGCGAAGCTCTGAAGCCGGCCATATCCGCTGATATTTCTCACAGGAACCTGCAGAGGGAAACGTGGACGTGGCGCAACTTGAGGACCCTTCGACAGATAGATAATGGATAAGTAGGACGTGTAATGCAGATCTCGTCTTACTAGCAGAACGACAGAAACATCTTGTAATTACACCTGATCCATGTTATGCAGCCATATCCCTGTTACTCATCCTACAAACCAGCAATTAATGCGACGACACGTCTCAAATTGTTCCCAGGTCAAGCAGGCTAAAAAACACGCCACAGTGATAAATCCACGACTACCTTTAGCTTGTCTATCAAAAAATATTACTGTAGTTATCCTGCCCCTCGTAAACTATCTGCTAAAGTCCAGTTCAAACCAAGCCATGAGAATATAGATAAATAGATCTGATAGCTTTCTGACACCTTCCGTATACAAGCAGCGCTGAGACTATTATACGTGCACGAAGATGTTTTGTCAGTCTATATGTTTTTTTATACTGGTGTCGTTAGCACTTGTACGTCTCTGTGAGGGCAAGCCGCTCCCGACTCCAACAAATTCGATCAAGGATGTGCACAATGAGTTTATAAGGTCGAACGACTCAACTCAACTGCCATTTGTGGTTTATTGTAAACATGTGATGCTGATTTTTCATACTGACAGGTTTTACGTTGTATTTTGGGTCAGCTGGATTTGTAGGTGTCTCATGGAGACTATGCTTAGCTATTCGTGGTGGAGCACAGCTAAGGAAAGTTACTAAGTACGAATCGGGTAAATATCGCATCACCAACCGTTTCAAAGTGAATCAACTCAGCAGAATGATGGTTCTAATAGCGACATTCCCGGCTTCTTATAAGCTAACAGGAAACAGTATAGGCTGAACATCTTTTGAAGATCTTTTATTTATTTCTTTTTACTTTACCTGGCTATGCACCAAATTACAATAGTTAAAGAAAATTTGACAAAAATAGTAAGAATAATTATACTAAAGAAAGAAATCACAATGACATTTTTTTTTACTTTATTACAAACATTGTATATTCCGGAAGTCACACATACCGTAGGCAAAGAGCTTTTTTCTCAGTATTTAGTCCTAATACAAAGATGTTCGCAAGGAGGTCGTTAATTATGTGAATAAAATGCATGACGTAATTTTTTTTGTCCTTAAATAATATGCACTGGCTGGTTAGAAATATAGGTAAGCATAAACATCTTCTATTGCATACGTGAAATTCAAGATGGCCACCAAGAAATGTTTAACACTTTACCAAGTTATCGATTTCAATATCCCCAATGATAAGCAGTAAAGTATTTCGAAAGGTATCGAGATAAAATCAATAGTATTTATGCATAGGTTTCCTGTTTCGTTTACGGATGTGCAGATGTTAAACGGGTAACGGTCGTGTGAGGTGCGCCAGTCACACCACTGATTTCAACCAATGGTGAATCAGCATTTATACTGGTATAGGGTTTCTAATACTCGTATGTATGTCGCAGCCAACTGGTTAATTAGTCGTTTAGTTAACCGCCCAGCCTTTTAACTAAACGGCGGCCGTTCCACTAACGGCCCTGAATGATAATCAGTTATAGTTTACGTTGGAACTGTAACCAATCACGCGCGAGCCGAATTAGTCGCAGTAACTAAGCCAGGGCACCTCGACCAAACGGGTTAGGTTAGGTTAGAACTGTGATCGACCGCGTGCGAGCCGAGAGAGCGAAGCGTGGCGAGCACGACTTCCAAAGGCCAGGGCTAATTTAACCAGTTGGCTGCGACATTTAAGTACATACCTACATATCTTTGCGATCATTTTGTTTGGTGGACTTTGAAACTGAATTCAGTATAGACGAAATGACTTTCAAGGTACACACGGCTACACATCAAGCTATACATAACCAGGATAAACTGACTTCAGATTGTACGAAAAACCTATACAATGCGAGGTCAGCCAAAACTGGAAATGTATAGCTTGATGTGTAGCCGTGTGTACCAACTGCTACAGTTATTATCCATTTTTATCATGCTTTCTTCAGGCTACTTACTAATAATAAGTAGATAGATATTTATATAGCATGATTTAACATTGTTTTGCATTTATGCACATTTTAAGGGCATTGAATTTAAACAAACTGATAACATTGCAAAAGTCGATAAAAGTTCAAATAGCATTATTTTTCCAATTGTTTTTACATCATATTGTTTATGTAGGTAACAGTGTAATTATCAGTTTCTAATGTAGCGTGTCCTTGCCCCTTCTATTCAAAAGATAGATAAAGAATTGTAATCTTCTATATTAATTAAATTAAGTATCTTTAATTTTCATATTTTTTGGCGTCTATGGTTTTAGCAGGTCTTGAGACATGCGAGGGGAAGAAACAAATACGAAAAAATGTAGTGAACATTGAAAGAAAATCTCATTCATTGATCACCTGCCTAGCCTTTTCTTACCTATGTTGAGGTCGGATTCCAGTCTAAAGCTTTGATTTCATATGAAAGCGGTTCAGTCAAAGGAAATCTATAATTTTCCCCATTGACGTTTCAAAAAACGCTCTGTAGGTATTTGGCCAGCTATTATTGTGTGACCGTTCACAGCTTTCTTAGGAAACCCCCCAGCTACCCGTTTTTTTTTCATCCTTCTCTATGGAGGATGAGTGAACTTTACACCCTGTTCTCCATGCCTCTATACAAGAAAACACCAATGATTATGAAAAAGAAATGGCCGTTTGACATTTTCTTGGAAATCTAATCAACTACACACCATCCAATGCAACGTGCCACCAGTCACATTTTAGGTCTGGCAGCAAATAATTAAAAACAAAGGTGAGGAAATTTTGTTACTTAGGTAACCTTTTCGTAGGGAAAATTGTGGTGAAGGGGTATTTGAAGCCGTAGGACGGCGTGTGCCTCACCTCCTCGTGTTACGTAGGGAACTAATAGCTAATTAATAAAACTAAAGAAACTCTGACTTGTTTAGACGTTCGTTTCTCGTGTGAATGTCGGTAGGAAATTGTTAATTTATAAAAAAAAATCTAGGTCACCCAAGGACATTAAATACTGTAGCGTACCTAGAAGATCAGGAGGCCTACCATGATCTATTTAAAAACGATTCAAAAGCAAGACATTTCAGTTTAGGTTCTTAAACAGCATCGTTCACAGTCGTACCATGACGTCCAATACGCTCAGCGGCATTTGGATCGTTGAAGGTGAATGAGCGTTAAGAGCTCGTGGTAGGTATCCAGATGGCACGGCCTAAATTGAATCGTTAAACTGACGTCATGGTACGAATTAGCAGAACAGTTCAGTTTAGGTCCTAAAGTGGATCGCGTTAAGAGCTCGTGGTAGGTACCCAGATCAGGGGGCCTAAAAAGGCTACTTTAGCAGAATCATAAAACAATTAATATCACGTTATTTCATTAGTATGACAGTTTTGTATGGAGATTCGTAAAATCCTATAGGTACACCTCTGCTGTTTTTTTTTGTGAATGGCATCTCGCAGTTCGTCCTATGAGGATGGCTACTACTTAACCGGACTTTCCTGTGGATACATTAATTAAGACCTCCAGCCAGGGCTGGTACACCTCTGCCTAACCCTTCAGGGAAATATTGGTGTGAAACTGTCAAACAGATGAATTGCGGCATATGAATTATTGTTTTATGATTCTGCCAAAGAGACTTTTTTAGGCCCCCAGTTGCTTATAAATCATAATAGCTTAGCATAGCATTTTTGTTGAACAGCGGAGTGATTGCGTAACACACTAACAGTAGGAATGGCTTTAATATGTATAGACAGCTCAACAACTTTCATTGCCTTATTATAGTCGGACTTTTAATTAACTGCAATAAAATGACAGCTTATGTGTTGCTTAAATGACTGAAATTGGGCCATCAAACCAATCTTGTTTTTCTAGTACAGAATAGTGTTACACACGAAACTTATTTGACATGCATATCTAAATGCAGTCCGAAATGAGTTATTAGGAAGTCATTTTACTGCAGCTAATTGAAAGTCGGAGAGTGTTGTTGAGCAGACAAATTTTTCGAACAGGATTAGAGCAATGGATCAAGCAATGGATTCCTTCAAAATGATTCGGGTTATGATTGATTGAATGTTACGTTATTAGGGTGCTGGGCCTTTTTGGCTCAGCCGTGAGGCACACTGTTCTGCCAATTTCCTACATCTTTCTACGGTTTTCGTTCGCGGTGAGATCTGGCCGGCGGACATTTGAGTGGATAAAAAAAAGAAAAAAAAATGGCCATCGAGTTTCCTGCCCGTTCTTTTCTATAGGAACCTACTACGCTTTAGAATGGGCATCTATGTAGCTTCATCTTTCGGGCTGACCGACTCCTTGACAATTTAAAACTGTATTTAATTGAAGTTAAGTTTGAGTTTAAGCTAAGGATGTAGCACAAAAGGAAGAACGACAGAAATAATAATAAGTATATTACGTTAAAATGGTCAAAGGAAGTAGAACTGTTAATCTGAGTCTTCCTGAAGAAAGAAAAACAACGTTTCCTCAAATTGTTGAACAAAGAGGTCGATCTACCAACCTACAACTCGTATTGCATTTCTTGATCGTTGTGAAAAGTTATAAGTAGTTAGGTGATAAAGTAATTATGTAGTGACCACTAATAAGAGGAAACTGTTAGTTAGATTATAAACTAGTTTAGAACTTTGATTAGGTCACTGATACAGATAGTCTAAGTTTAATAGACTTTGGTCTCCCGCCAAATCTGGCTTGATTTAGCGCATGTTCAATTGTAGACTGTAGGTATTTAGTACCTAATACTTTATTTTTTATCATTGGAAATATCGAGGAATGAAAAAAATGATCTATTTGTTAACATTGTTTCACATTATTCTGCAATTATTTCTAGTAATTTCTGATTATTCTTAACACTGTTAAGAATAATTAACAGCACGTGTACCCTGTGCCATTGTGTCAGCTCGTAGAAAAGCTTGCATAACTTGTAACGCGATAGATAAAACCAAGTTCATTACAACTAGGTCACAAGATAGTCTAATCTAATCTGATAAACGGGACAATTCTGCGTAAACGCCAAACCGGATTGATGACAGCTGTCGGCCGCCATTTTTTTTCACTTTTGCCACCAAAAATACCTGTATTGACAGCACCAGCGCAAGCGGAAGGATTGTTTTTTAAAGAAAAGAAGAAGATTATTAAAACACAAGCTTTACGCTTAGCTAGTTACTTAACTACCTACTTTTAGTTTACTTATACTTACCGAGAAGTTGAGTAACTAACCTAGAACTCTATTTATTATATTTACAAGAATTATTTGAAGTTGATAAAGGGTGACTCGGACACTGTTTCTAACTGCAATTAATATAATGACCGACTTTAGTATTAGTTACTATATGATTATCGGTGGATTGGTACTTGTAGACGGAAAATATAATGATATTCAAAAGTTCCTATGTAATTGTGTTAAAAAGTTAAGAATAATGTTAAACAGACAACGTTTGGTAACTGGCTTACAATTTCGCCAGTATTTACCAGCCTTCGATAGCTCAGTTGGTAGAGCGGTGGACTGTAGATGTTTCGAAATTGTTATCCATAGGTCGCTGGTTCAAATCCGGCTCGAAGGAATCTTTTTAGAAATTAAGGGTTTACATTTTTTCTATTATTTTTGCTGTCAATAGTAGTCATAATCACTATCATTAAGATTTTCCTCCGAGAGTTATACGCGGTTCTCGAAAATAAAACGGAGAAAAATAACTTACTTTTATGTTTCTCTACGGCAAAAAAAAAAATACAAAATTGCCGAAATATTCTTTTGCAATTTAAAATAATTTTTATATGCTCTTTTTTTTATTAACAAAAAGTGTGTTTCTGTTACAAACTATCTTTGAAAAGGAAAATATTAGGAAAATGAAAATTATTACGTTTTATTAGTATTCTATTAATATTAAATGCAAAAGAAACTGTTTCCGCCCGGGATCGAACCGGGGACCTTGTGCGTGTGAAGCACACGTGATAACCGCTACACTACGGAAACGTTATGTACAGTGTTGAAATTACAGTTCAATTCAAGTAGAGAGTAATTCAAATCTCTTTTAATTATTTTAAATGTTTTCAGATAATTATTTTTCCTTATTGTTTCAGAAACACTGAACCTAATCTCAGTGCTATTTAAAAATATAATAAATTAATTTTCAACATAATGTTACTGGCCTACCACAAACCATAACCTAATAAAAATGCACTTCATACAAAAAAAATCGTAAACTTACCTTTAAGAATGCACTTGGGAAATAACACAGGTTGCACAGAAAAAAACTGAGTTCAAATTCAATTCAATTGAACACAAGTCACAAGCGCCCTCTGGAAGACGCTTCGAAACAAGTTGGCGGGAAATGGCTGGCGTATCGTTTTTATACCATCGCAAATTGCATGGCTATATTGACCACCCGCTTGAATATGGTTCATTACTTCCATTCCATGGGTGTGTTTATGTCTAATTTGTAATTGTGTTCGCACCCTGTCTTCAGCTCATCTTTTTCTTGTACCAATGTATTATTATAGTCTCGCAAGTCTGCTATATCATCGCGTTCTTCAGTATTCATCGACGAGTGAATAGGAACGTTTGATCTTGGCATAGTGTGTGAGCAAGTAATGTATTGAAAAATCTAGTGTTGCTTTTGGATCGTAATTTTTGCACGAGACCTCCCACGTCACTCTATGATTATTCTCGTTGCTAAATTACTTTTTCATCTATTTTTATTCACAATCTGATGTGTGATAGAGTTAATGAAATTGAAAGTTTTAGTACTTTATTAGCATAGATAGAAGGTAGACTGGGTACCATCTACTGGGTAAGATAAATATGTCACGCTTTATTCTAGCTAGGGCTGATTATTCAATCGACCGATAATTTTTATTACTCGTGAAATAAAATTGACGTCTGATAGTTTTTATATGGAAGATCTGTCAAAAATTCAAATTATTTCTCCGATAAAGTTATTTCGCGCAAAAAATCAGCCCTTAGTCCTACAAAGCTTATTAATATTATTATATGGGGGTTTGTATCCCAATATTATACAACATTATTTTTAGTATAGGTATGCGAAACCCGAAACACGTGTCTAGGTTTTTTATGTAAAGAATCTATATACAAAATTTCAAAACTGTAGGTATCATGAGAAATCACAAAGTTATAAGCTCGATAAGTTACCTGGTTGTCCGTTCAAAAACATGCTCAACACGCCGCGCTGCGCGGCGCGGTGTGATACGTGCGCTCATTGATAATAGTTTGGCAGTAGGTACCTAACTGAACGGCGATTTTATTTTAAGTAATTAACTAGTGATTAAATATTTTATTAGTGACAAAATATAACATCATCATCTGCCTAGCCTTTTTCCAACTAAATTGGGGTCGGCTTACAGTCTAACCGGATGCAGCTGAATACTAATACTTATTTTATATGGAGCGACTGCCTATCTGACCTCCACAACCCAGTTACTGGGTAAGACCAACCTTGGTAAGACTGGTTGTCAGACTCACGGGCTTCTGATTACCCGTAATGACTGTAAAAAATCCACGTCTTTGCATTCGAATTTGTGCTTCATTTAAGTACATACATGAAGTTTAGGTTCAAATTCGTATGCAACGTTTACATAGCAAAGTAAAACAGCCAGCCAGTAGTAGACTGCTACAAGCTTATGATGATTATGGTCTAATAATAATTAGAAGCACGATTAAGTTTCACTTAAGTTAGGTTAGTTATCTTTCAAGAGTTTATTGGTGCATCCTATAGCATCCTTTACCTCATTATTGTCCATTACTTACGTGTCATTCTTAAAAGGAATCACGCGCACGTTGTCTAGCAGCTGCCGTCGTATCATTAAGACGGTTCCAGTTTCCTCCAGATTGTTCTATTTATAGTGCATTGCGATGTTGATTTTAGATAGCTTTATTACACTAGGATTGTAGGATTTGTAGGTGTGAACGTCGATAAAATTTATAAATAAATGCTTGACAAATGCGGTAATGCGACATAATCATTGAAGAATAAAGAAGTCGACTGGACATACTAAACTGTAAAGTATGAAATATCATCACACCATGATGAGTTGATGACATCTAGCGTCAGCCATGTTGAATTTCCTGTGACGTCTTAGAGGGCTAGGAGCCTAGTAGAAGACGTACCCAATAGAAAGTAAGTATACTGAATTGATGTTGGTATAAGAGCTGTATAGTATATAAAAAGCTGTATAGTAGTAAGGTGCTAATAACAACTAAGTGTAGCGTAATCAGCCTATAATGTTTTCTCTGCTGGGACACAGGCCTCCTCTCTGTGACAATCCACCACGCGGGCCCAGTGCGAGTTGGCGGATGTCACATGTCTCCGAATTTTTAGTTCTAAGACGTGCCAGTTTCCCCGTGATGTTTTCCTTCACCGTTGTAAGAGCAGTGGTGATGAAATTATTTACACAAAGTGTCCTGTGCCTGTCTAGGTTACAAGTACAGTACAACTCGTAAGTCGCAGCCATTTCCAATGGCCCACTACAGCTCTTACACACCATAGTACATCCTATCACTCAAAAAATCATCTTACTTGTTTAGCTTTGTTCTCGCAGTTAAGTCCTCATCTCCTAACTTCTCTGCTTCCAGAACCATGGCAGTCGAAGGCGTTATGGTATCCTACAATTACTCAGACGACGGTGAATACGCGAACATCCTGACCGTATCAGCATCAGGCATCAGATTTTCCAAACGATGGGTCCTCACACACGGTTCTATTCTCTCTCCCCTCAAAGAAGCCAAGATAATCAAAAAAGCCAGAGGGAAACCCATTCTTAGTGACGAATTCTATGCTAATTTACCTGAAATTCATGTCACATGTGAAAAGAAACAGTCAAAGAATCCAAATCTATATGAGAGTGTTGAGAAATTGAGCAGGGAACGGAATTTGCATCAAGGAGATTTGGATCATAGCAGTTATTTGATAAGGGTGCTTACTGGAAGGTATGTGTTATTATACGAATTACTTAACTCCTTAAACTTATATGATAAATGATTTTATTTCATCAAGTAGTTTTGTACAAACACGCTTGGCGCGGTTGGTCCGTGGCTGGGTGACCATCTTTAAATACCAAGATCCCTCCGTGCCTCGGAAACCACGTTAAGCCGTTGGTCCCGGCTGTCATTTGTAGATCTTTGACAGTCGTTACGGGTCGTCAGAAGCCCGAAAGTCTGACAACCAGTCTTACCAAGGGGTATCTTGTTATCCAATAACTGAGTTGTGGAGGTCAGATAATGTAAAATACTGGTACTCAGCTGCATCCGGTTAGACTGGAAGCCGACCCGAACATAGTTGGGGAAAAGGCTAGGCTAGGCATAGATAATGGTGAAGGATTGCGCAAACACTTTTACACGTTAATAATATTTTTTGTTACCATGTGTGAGAAGAAACACGGAAAAAAACTCTGAACTCTTAATTAATTGAAACCTCATGTTCAGTAATAATGCAAAGCCTAAGCCTTTTCCACCACCTTCGAGTAAATTCCGACTATAGGGCCAAGACATACAAATTTTTATTTGGGGACAGCCTACCAGCGAGGTAATTGCACAACACATTATAGATAGTGCCATTCACGAAGGCTCGCCCCACTCTTCTTACTAATCGCTAGTGGTTATCGCACGGATCGGAGGAGTTGCTTTTTCTTTGAGCGGTTTCGCACTACATCCGATCCGACTTCAATCCGAATGGGAATGTTCTAAATTCTGGGTGCTTACTCTCGAATATAATTCCGAACAAATTATAAAAAAAAAATAAGAAGGCCGGATACATCTACGCTAGTTAATTCCACTAGTGTTTTAGTTTTTTTATACACACTTAATTACCCAATAACAAGTAATTACTGTGTATCGACAAAACTAAAACACTAGCGGAATGCACACTTGTACTGTAAGCGATAAGGTAGAAGAGTGGGTCGCGTCTTCGTGGATGGCGCTATCTGTATCAATAGCAATGGGTTTTACATTGCGTTATTAACATTGTTCAGCAGACGCATTTTCCGAACACATGAAGCAATGGATTAGCAATATCCTTCCAAATGTTTCACATTGAGATTGTTAACGTGTTACACAGTAAAGGTGCTGGAGGTTTTTGAATAAGGCTTAAACTGCAGTCTACGTAGGAAACGGCTGCAAAATTTTCATATTTTAATATCCCTACAAAACTTTCGTGTCCAGGATATGCCACGTGTGGCAGTGTCCGATCCTGGACCGGTGTGCCGACGACATCCTGTACAGCTGGACCATCGGCCACAAGGACGGCGACATCGACAGCCAGATGAAGCTCGGCAACGCGCTGTTTTCTGTCTTCGTACTCATCGACTTGGAGAGCGATAAAAGAGGTTTGTATGCTATTTTTTTTTTTTACTTGAAATAAGTTCTTTTTTTCCTATATGTAGGCTCGCCTTCCTACATGCGGGACTTGAAACATAGCTGACGCAGTGTGGGTGTGTTGAGTGTATTATATATTTGTAATATCACTCTGCCTACCTTTTCGGGAGTAAAAGCGTGTGTATATTTAGTTAATTGCAGTGAATGGTTTTTGTTTTCTTTATTTTTCCATTCCTCTCCAATAGGGTCATCACCTATTATATCATCATCTGTCTAGCCTTTTCCCAACTATGCTGGGGTCGGCTTCCAGTCTAACCAGTTCCAGCTGAGTACCAGTATTTTACATGGAGCAACTGCCTATCTGATCTCCATAACCCAGTTATTGGCTATACGAAACCCCTTGGTAAGACTGGTTGTCAGACTTTCGGGCTTCTGACGACCCGTAACGACTGTCAAAGATCCACGATGACAGCCGGGACCAACGGCTTAACGTGCTTTCCGAGGCACGGAGGAGTTTTGGTATGTAAAGATGGTCACCCATCCACGTACCAACAGCGGCAAGCGTAGCTTAACCTGATCGATCGACCCGTGCGGCGCTACAAGCCTCTCCCTCATCACCTATTACATAACTCTAGCGGAATGCGAATCTATCCACTATAGTTAAATTCACATTCCGTCTACCTCTACCTAATCCTTTACGGAAAATAGGCGTGTTGTTATTTATGTGTCCTCTCCGATCTTGAACTATTTAGTGTACGCTTTAGCGCTACAAAGTTATTTTAGCGTGTGGCCAAAATCGGAACTAATGCCGCCTCCATCATCCATCATCAACCATCTTGTTTTGTCAATACCATGTCTTCTTTCACCAATGCTTACGAACCACGACCCCCTTGTTAACGTCATTCAGTCATAATATGATGATGATGAAAAATATATTATGTTTGTAGCAGTGTACAGTCACCAAATTGTGCCATCGCACAAATGATCCGCAGCTTTTTGCCATGACTCTGACCACAGGCTACTAAAATAAATAATAACAGCAGTAATAACCCAGTGTGACAATGGCCCTAATTACGAGTGTAGATCGTGGATACGAACCCAGACAGGCGCTTTGCTTTGTGTAAATAATTTCATCACCACTGCTCAGAAAAACATCGTGAAGAAACCGGTAAATCCTAGAACAAAAATTTAAAAACACGTGACATCTACCAACCCGCACTGGGCCCGCGTGGTGAATTAAAGCGCATCCCCTCTCGGAGAGAGGAGGCCTGTGTCCCAGCAGTGGGAACGGGTTATAGGGTTATGAAGGTAAATAATTACTTAGTCATAAACGACCAAAAAATCTTTTATTCTAACAATAACTATGATGAGATTATTGAAGTCCCAATGGAAGCTGCCTGGAACTGTCAATCGCACGTCAAACCACAGAACATAATACTTGGTGTTGTGTTGGTAATAAATTGATAACCTTGAAATGGATTATTATGAAAACGAAAAAACAACATTTTATTTTATCTTTTTTCCGTCAATAAGTACTCAAAAAAAAAAAAACATTCATTTGTTGGTCGTGGCGTATAATTTTTTTAAATAAAGTTCTTAAATTGTCCAGTCCTCTGACTAACCCTTTGGGCTATATAGGCGTGGTGTTATCTTATGTAAATTGAAAAATATATCTAAAAATCCTATTTGAGACAGTTAAATAACGGCTATTTTAGTAGCTTCTCCTTTAATCCATTTCAAGGTCATCCATTAATTCCCGGAAACCTCTTTATATAACTAATCGCAATCACCCGACAGCATCTGCTTCTTCCGTTTGGCAATTCTCTTTTTCTTTTGCGTCACCGGATCATCGTAGTCTACGGCGCAAGTATGAAGCATTGCTGCGAAATAAATAGTAAAGATGTTAATGATAAGGTTTTGCGTTATTTCCGGGTTTTATTAAATTAGTGTATCATAATTATAAGGGCCATCAGTTAGTTGTCAAAGTGAAACATCGGTGAAACGTTGGTTGGCAATTGATAATCTGCCAAACAATTTTCGGTGAAAAGGCAGGATACCCTCTTTTAAAGTCCAGAAATAATCTTGAATCTTGATCTTAATTTTGGCCAAGTAGGTATTGAACTTTTGTATAAAACAGCAAATTTTTTTTCGAGATTCCAGAGTTGGTCCCATAGTGAAAGTTTTTCATAATCATGGGTAGAAAACACTTTAAAAATTTGGATGGTGAATAAAAACCTCCCTGTATACAACATTATTTTTAGTATATGCGAAACCTGAATATAGTTTTTTCAGAATAAGTAACTGAATCGATTTAAATAATTTTAACACCATGTTATATTTTGTCCCAAAAATATTTAATCACTAGTTAATTACAATAAAATCGCCGTAAAGTTAGGTACCTACTGCCAAACTATTATCAATGAGCGTACGATGCTGGAGGAGCATAAAACATGGTCACCCCGCGCCGCGCCGCGTGGTGAGCATGTTTTTGAACGGACAACCAGGTAACATAACAAGCTTATAACTTTGTGATTTCTCATGATACAGTTTTGAAATTTTGTACAGAGATTCTTTACATAAAAAAACCGGCCAAGTACGTGTCGGACCACGCACAATGAAGGGTTCCGTAGTTGGAATGAATTTATCCCAAGAACAAACTTAACATTGTAGTTGAAAAACATGTTCTCCCATACATTCCAACTGAAAATGTAAGTTTGTACGCACAATATTGAGAGATTTACCATGTTGTTTCAAGATCATAGACTTCTTATTAATTTTCCTGTAATCTATAGGTATAGAACTATTTTCAGTATTTTTTTCAAAATTTTAGGCTCAGTAGTTTCTGAGAAAAGTGGGGGGGGGGGGGGAATGGTAAATTTCCGTCTATTGTCTTAAATAACTTTAATACAATTTATTTTAAAATTATAAAAAAAAATATTTGAGATCCTCACGATAAGCCCTTTCATTTGATATGTCACACGGTACAAATTGCGAATCTTTTTTTTTAAATTGTCTATTTACCCCTCAAAAATGACTCCCATTTTCAAAACTCATTTATTTACGTTACACGTCTGTGTTTGGGTCACAGAGATTCATATGTGTACCAAATTTCAACTTAATCGGTCCATAAGATTCGGAGCAAATTGGCTGTGACAGACGGACAGACAGACAGACAGACACACGAGTGATCCTATAAGGGTTCCGTTTTTTCCTTTTGAGGTACGGAACCCTAAAAACCTAGACACGTGTTTCGGGTTTCGCATATACTAAAAATAATGTTGTATATTATAATATGTTATGTAGATAAAGATTACCATCGCGAGGATCAGCAACTAATGAATAATCTGCCCTCCAGCTGGTGACCGTATTCATGTAGCCAGGAAACTTTTGAATGAATTCGAAGTTATTTTCGATCGCTTGCTTCTTTATTGTTCCTGCAATACCGAGGAAAATTCCACCAGCCACGACCCCGTGCCAGGAACCAAGGTACAGCGCAACCAGCGGCCCACAAGCCAAACCACCTAATAAAAAAAAATAGAAGCTTAGTATTTTTTTAACAGCATTCAAAACAGTGAAACAGAGAGTGGCGTTACTCTGACATTTATTTCATCACCACTGTTTTCAAAACGGTGAAGGGAAACTCGTAGAAACAAAAGGTCAAAGAAAGGCGACATCTACCAACCCGCATTGGGCCCGCGTGCTGAATTCATGGTTACAGGTTACACTTAACGCGTCGATGTTCCTGTCACCCTAAATACACTTTAGCACCTTGTATGACAGCCTCTGAAATCCAATGTGCTATATTATCGTCCAGATACTGTGTTTGATGAGCCGGAAAAATTCAGCATTACATGAGGAAATTGAACTTCAGTCATTAGACATCATGTTATTATACCATCGGATAGCACGTTAACCTATAACAAATGTAAGTGGTAATAGTAAAAATAAATAAATAAATAAAACCTGTTGGTCCTGCGCCTGATCTCTCTCCGGTCGTGCCGGATTGCCGTCCCATCAGACAATGAGAGTGAGGGAAGAGTGAGTGGACCTGTGTTTGCGCACACACTTGTGCTCTGTAATATCTTCCGCGTAGATCTCCGTAGAGATTGGCTGCCATGGCTTCGGCCATTACCATCTAAGGCCTTTAATGTCCACAGCTTGGCATAGGGTTCCCAATGCTGTACGATCAGAATCAGACTAAGACAAAGGATGCGATGGACGAATTGTGAGAAAATCGATTAATCTAGAAAGGAGATCGAATTCTGAGCTAAAGAGATGTGGACGAAAATGCTATGCTGCACCACCACTATAAAAATTGAGAAAAGGATGATGATGATGACGCTGATGATGCTGTTAGCGTAATTAAGAAAGTTTTTAAGGCAAAGGAAACTTACCAAAAAAATAATTCACTTGGTCGTCGATATTTCTAGCGCGCAGGGTTAAGGTAGAGACCGTGGCGAATGTCGCTCCCATCAGACCAAGAGGCACGACGTGGCGGGCGTATCTGGAAAATTATTAAAACAGACTCATAGAAGGACAGGCTAAGCAGCTTTAAACCTGCATCTTCTTCCCAGCGAAAGTACTAGTAAGTGGTGAAGGGCAGGCGTTTTAGTGGACTGTCTTATGTAATTTGACGTTCGAAAAGTGTTGATTCTCAGTCTAATTTGAATAAATTACTTTTGATTTAGAAACACGTTGCGCACGGATCCATGGTTGGAATATGGTTCATCCAAAGGCTGTCTTTAAAAGATCGCGATAAGACCACCGTTTGTGTCACCATAATTATGTAAAATTTATATCTGAGGGGCAATTCTCGTAATTTTAAGAACGTTTAGTCAGGGGGGCGGGAGGGGTCATTTGATGATTTCACATCCTAAAAAAAAAAAGAAGGGGGCCTAAAAAGGCCACTTTGGCAGAATCATAAATCAGAAATTGCGTGATATGAATTGTTTTATGATTCTGCCAAAGTGGCCTTTTTAGGCCCCCTTCTTTTTTAAAAATACTTCTAATTTCCCTATATTTTTGACATTGTTTGGTTTTTAGGGTTCCGTACCCAAAGTTTAAAAACGGGACCCTGTTACTAAGACTCCACTGTCCGTCTGTCTGTCTGTCACCAGGCTATATCTCATGAACCGTGATAGCTAGACAGTTTAAATTTTCACAAAATGTGTAGGTATTTCTATTGCCGCTATAACAATAGATATAAACAGCACAAAATAAATATTTAAGGGGGGCTCCCATACAACAAACGTGATTTTTTTGCCCTTATTTTATATGTAGTGTTAAATATTGTATGGTGGTACGGAACCCTACGTGTTATTTCATCCCATAAAATCTTTCTAAACGCAGGCGTCGCTTACTGTACCGTATGGTTAGTTGTAGGTAGTACGTCACATTTCAGATTGATACACTACCGCCAAACTTTAATTTGAGGGGTCTAATTTGTAAAGAAATAAAATATTATGATACAGCAACGAAGACTCTTACAAATGAAACCGTGTGTTAGTATTAATTTTAGACACTAATACAATGTGGGCCTATGTAGTCTGTAAATAAAAGTTTTTTTTTTTTTTGTTTTTATTATTGTAAATAGACCATCAAACTGAACAACTTTCTCCATGGGACCAACATCGTAATCGCGAAAAAATAACCAGCTGTTCCATGAAAAACTTGATTACGTCTACTCAACCCAAATGTACAGGACAGCTGATAATTTTTTCGCGATTACTATGTTGGTCCCATGGAGAAATTTGTACAGTTATATGGACTGTACCTCACGACCACGCATTTCCCATTCACGATGTATAAATACATGGTCAAATTAAATTAACTGTCCAAACTTCAAAGACGTCACGAATATCAATATCTAAACAGGATAAAACAGAAACACTATCCACGGCCGTTGAACCCGTAATCAGTTGTAGTCACTCGAGAGAAAACTTTTTTTCACCACATCTCTGAAGTTTTGCTAGATTATTTAATTTGACCCTTTTTAACACAGTAAAACTTACCGCCTCATGATAGGCCCCATTCCCGCGACATGAGAGTACATCAGAACATCATACGTGCCCGCGATGAGTCCAGTGACAATGCCATAGCGGCTGGCAACCTTGATCTGATGGCAAATCATATGAGTATCATAATAAATACCGTCGGGGTATGCAATTTTTCATTCATACATACATAAACTCACGCCTTCGTCCTATAGGGGTAGGCAGAAACTACAGATCGCCACCTGCAGCTGCGATATTTACAATTTTGAATAATTAATGGCACGGCGGCGAGACTATCGCCGCGATTCTCTCGCTCATGGAGACGGCCCCTAAGACGGCAAAGCGGTTTATCATGCAGAATCATGCGGACGCCCTGCACACCGTGTTTTCACACAAACTGTTTGGTTATGCAATCCGCGGTGTGCAGCCGGGCCTTACCTAAATGTCTGTAGCAAAGCATTGCAGCGAACTGCGAATAACTTTGTTTTGTAGAATAAAATGCTTGGCAAAATGGCTGTTTTCGCTGCAACCCGCGGTGGTTACAGCGAAATCAAAGGTTCTCTAGGTAGGTACAGCGAGTTGGTGATGGTGTGGTGATGGCGGTGGTAGGTGGTGGTTTTACCTACCTTTGTGCCTAAGTCACAACCATCCGGACTATCGTAATATCTGGCATAATTCCGAGGATCACATGTTTTCTCCTCTGTCTGGTCTTTCTTGTCTTTCTTATCTTTCTTGTCTGGCATTGTTGGCTTGACTGATAAAAAGCCTATTAAAATTTTTCCTCTATGTAAAAAGTTAAAGCCAAACTGTCAAGTGTAGGCGAACCTCTATTAAAAAGTACTCTGTGAGGCGAACGTTGTCGCCATAGAGGAAAATGGTAGTCATAGAGGAAAAAAATGGTAGTCGCTCGTAAACTGTCATACCGTGTTGTCATTTTTTTTTTCACAATCTGTCGTCAAAAAGTTTGTAGGCATATGCAAAAAACATAAAAGAGGTTAGGATATTCAGTTGTAGAAAATATATCTCCTTGTCATCTCCTTGTGAAGGAACTTGTTTTACCAGTCATAAGTCCCTTAAAAAGGGGCGAGCCAAACGCCAATAACCGGACACAAAGCCGAATTTCGGCTAGTATTGACTGACAATTTTCAATTCATCATTCAATTTTCAATTTTCAATTTTGACCCGGGGATCCCACCCTAGGATCAGGTTAAAGGAACTACATGACCTAAAACGCGGTCACTATCGGTCTGCATAGAAAAGAAAGAGAAGCGCGATGACACAGCGCTGGTAATTTATTGCAAAATTTGAAACAATTATCTATTTACAAACTACTTATAAATAATCCATCACTGAATGCAGTTTGGCATTAGCAATTTAATGGTATATTTTTAATTATAATTAAAATTGTTAATGAAGGGATAAACCTGTTTTTAAAGACATGTAAGATTTTTTTGATGCATTAATTTATGTTTAATTATGATTTGAGTTCCGTCACTGTTTTAAAATAAGACTTGAGAATATTACTATTTTTTTTTTGTCAAAATTATTTACGGTTTAAGAGATACACTGCTATAAAAACCAACTTTTTACCATTTTCATGAAATCTCCATCTTAAACAAAGCTATTGCTAAAATAGTAGAATAAACAACTCTTTATAAATTTCAGGTGTTGAAAGTTTACGGCCCCTGTCTTATTTGCTAGACGTTGTTCGATCACCGACTGGAAGAGGTTCCACTCTCGAAGTCCACTCTACGCCTTTCGGCTGTGAGGTAATGTAACGAACATATTTATCTCACTGTATAATCCAGAAATCTGATCCACTTCAAGAAAATATTTTCACTTCTCCACAACCTCCATCGTTCTCGCACTTGAACAGGTGTTATGGTTCTAACAGAACACAATACGCTCTTGACTATTATTTCGATTGAAGACCCTCTTAGATCTCTATACCTAATAATGTATTTTGCACATTGCAGGTGTTCCTAAATGCAGTGACGCGGGGTTCAATATGCGGTGTGGTGGGCAAGAAACCATCCTTACTGCTAACCGATGCGGCCACAGCTTTGGGGTCTGAAGGTGGTCCAGTCTTCACTGAAGGACCTACGTGGGTGTCTTGCAAACTTATACCCTTTTATTCATAAACGTTCCTTAAAGATAAGTAGTGCTTAGCGACTGTTTATTAACTTTAATCATCGTTTAAAAATAAATCCCATTTGGAGAAACAACGACGTAAATGTATTTTTTTCCAAAAATGAGTTAAATACGCCAAACCACTTAGAAAGCGTATTTACGTCAGGAAAGTATAGACGTAAAAAAAAAGTTGCAGTTACGTCGATGTTTCTCCAAATGAGCGATATAGTTTAGCTAACCTAATCTTTTGGTATAAGTATTTGGTATCGAGGTGGCTGCTATTTTTAATAGGTCGTGCCCATGGAGGATGGACTTATCGTAAGAGTCTACCGACCAAAAAATCAATATCAATGTCTTGTATAAACCGTTTTAGCGTTTTTGTCGTAGTTAAGGTTTTGATTTAATTGTTTATGTACACACAGTAAAGTACATAGGGATACGACATAACGACCATTTTATTTGTTTATATGATTGTAAACTTTCAGTTTAATTTTTAATACATTGCCTCATTTGGTTGCCTCTTATTGTTTGGAAGCGCTATTGTTAAGGTAGAGGCGTACAGTGTTAACCTTCATTTTTCGATCTTTAATTTGGCAAAGTATATATTGGCTGTCTATATTAAAATACAGCTAAATAAATATTAAATACATTTGGCGAATGGCGTAAAAAAATTCGAATTTAATCAAAAAACAAGATAGTGGCATTAGTTTCAATTTTGGCCACTCGCCAAAATAACCTTCTAGCGCTATAAATGGTAGTATTCCCGCAGCAAGGAGCTGATGGGCTGCGTGGTGTGCGCGGTGTCGTGGTGCCGCGGCGAGTGGGTGGGGCTGACGCTGGTGGCGCCGCTGGGCGCGGTGCTGGCCGCCAAGCTGCGCGTGCCGGCGCCCGCGCGGGCCCGGCGCTGCCACCCGCTGCGGCACGTGCTCGGTGAGGACATCAAACTAGCACCATCATCGTTCGGCGATTTATATAATAATATTCTAAGCCTGTCCTTAGCTAATCTTCATGACCATCCATCACAGTGTAAAAATTATCCAGTGTCTATAAAGAAATCTTGCAAGTTTAATTTGAACCACTTCCCGGTTTCCGATTGAGCTGAATTTTTTCATGCATATGTTAATCGATGACAATGGAATATTAGATATTGTGACATGGAGCTGATCTGATGATGGAGCCGGAAAGTGGCCATTAGAAGACGTGAACGACCTTCTTATACTTAAAGATAAGCCTCATGCTTTTAATAAAATATTAAAGTTCTATGTTTATGTAAGTCTTATTTACTTCAAAGAAAAACTTTGTGCACAATAAAGGTAGGTACAAAGGCGGACTTAATGCCTCATCCCTTGACTTATCTTTCTACTTATTTTTTGTTATCAATCAATTCCAACCATCAATTCCTCCTAACCCTTGCAGACCAGATAGACGAGTGCACGGTGCTGGTGCGGTGCGGGCACGCGTGGGGCGCGGGCGTGTACCTGGGCGGCGGGTACATCGTCACCTGCGCACACGTCGTCAAAACTGTAAGTATAGCAGAGGTTTCGTTACCGGAATTTCCTTTTTATTTACTCTGCACCTACCCCGTGGCCACGAGCTACAAGCTCAAGCGACGGAAACAGGTGACGCGCGCACGTGTGTCGCTTTGACACAAGTCGCATCGCTCGTGGCCGTGTACGGGCCTAAGTTTCTTTATACATGGAACGGTTTCTTTAAGATACGGCGTAAAAACCGCGCCGTAGAAAATACGTGTCTGTGAACAGGCTTCCATAGGGACACCTACAAACAAGGCCTATAGCCGTGAAAACAAAAAATAACTACGCTTAATTCTCCGTGTCACAGTCGTCAGTGTTTTATGGATCACCATGGAAGTTGTGGAACTACGACATAGCGCTGGGCGCCGTATACCTACCATATAGAACTGTGCCATATACAAACTCACACGATTTTTCTACGGCGCTGTTAACGCCCGTAAAGAAACCGTGCATACTCCCCTTTTAATAAACGTGTAGTAAAGTTATGCCAAACTTAATCATGGAAAAATTTAGATATACCTTATTAATCAAGGCACAATTTTCACAGTTGTAGCTATCCATAATACCTACGGCTTTTATACAGCCATTCGTTTTGCTTTTGGGACAGTAAGCAAAATTAAGAAGTACAGTCAAAACAATGAAGTAACTGACTACAGAAGTACAGTAACACGTAGCAACGCCCTTCTGTTGTTACCCCATTTAAAATGTGTAGTCTCATGAATACAACACTTCATTCACAGATTTGAGTATTATTTATTATTAAACTTACACACACTATCTTAACAAGATGACCCCAATACAACAGTCGTTTGCAAACAAACACCAAATAAATTGAAAAATCAAATTACTGCTAATAATTAAAAATCTAAACTTTAAAAATACAAAGCAGCACTAAACTCTATTAAAAACACAATCTAAAGTTACGAACTAATAAATCTGAAGTTACGAACTAATAAATCTGAAGTTACGAACTAATAATTACCTTTTTTCAGTACCAAACACACAAGCTATCGGTGTACTGCCGAGGAGTGAACGAGACGGCAATAGTGCGATACAAAACGCCAGACAAGAAGGCATATGACTTAGCTCTAATATTCACCAACCCTGAAAGACTAAGCCATATGAAATCTGCTGTACTGTCTAATATACCGGCTGAAAAAGGTACGTTCTTTGGCAATATTTTATACTGTATTTTTAATTGTTAGTGTGGAGACCAGTAGTCAATGATTTCAAAATAATAATATATTTATGTCAATGACAGTAGTGCTATTCTGTAAAAATCTAACCGTGATAACTCAGGTGAAGTGAGCTGTCATTAGTGTCAATCCATATAGCATCAGTAGTGCTATTCTGTAAAAATCTCACCGTTATAACCCAGGTGAAGTAAGCTTAAAGAGAGCTGTCAATATTGTCAATCAGCATGAGGTGTAATGACAGCTCACTTCATCTAAGTTATCACGGTAAGATTTTTACAGAATAGCACCTCAGATGGAATAACAGCTCACTTCACCTCACTTCTCACGTGAGATTCTAACAGAATCAACCGGCTGTAGCGTGAGCACGACACACAATACGCCAACCCACACACTTCGATTTCACAATTGTCTCGAACGGTACCGAGGGCTCCTGCGCTTACACACACATTCACAGTGTGTTTGTACACTTGGTAACCACAAGTAAATCGTGTCTGTGTTTTCTAAGTTTAGTGGACGAAGTCGCGGGCACAGCTAGTTTTTAATATAAGTTACATTAGTTCAATATTTTGTTCCAGGCGAATCAGTACTCGCCGCCGGCTTCCCTTACTACAACGAGTATGACTTAACTAACTTAATACCAACAATAACTTCGGGCCACGTCAACACAGTGTCGCCATCTATGATACAGACGTCTTGCTGCGTACAGTCGGGCTTTAGCGGAGGCCCTATATTCAGGGTTACCAGGTACATCATAATTTAACAGCTAGAAAATTAGGCCACAATAACAGTGTCGCCATCTATAATACAGACTTCTCCCTGCGTACAGTCAGACTTTAGCGGTGGACCAATAATCAGGGTTACCAGGCACAAAATAATTTAACTGCTTTATCATCACCACATCAATCTGGCTTAAGCGGAGGACTAATTCAAGGTTACCAGGTAAAATAAAATAATAAGTAGTAGATATCGCTCAATAAATATTTTTTTATTAGAGATTCAAATATAAATATATATATTTATATGGTGTGCGTAATAAAGAGTATTCTATCTATCTATCTAATCGCTCACAATGAATTACTTAGGTGAAAAAAACTAACATTTTTGTGGCGAAAGAGGAACACTTTGTTCAGCATATCGGACAATGTGGAAAAAGACATTATCATTTAAACTCTCTCGGTTCCGAACTCAGTTTCAAAAATGTTCATAGTATCGTAAGTCTTACGTATCACAACATCACATTTATTACCCAAAAGAATTTAGAGATGCTTGCACGCTCTTTATGCAGCTACAAGCCGTGCGCCCGAAGAGATTCTCATCGGCAAAAATTACATACAAACCTTGATTCAATAATTAACCCCTTTAGGGGATGTTTTTTTAAGTCCTTCATTAGTGCTCTCACTCTCATTTTTGACAGTCGTTACAGGTAGTCAGAAACCCGAAAGTGTGACAACTAGTCTTACCAAGGGTAACGTATTAACCAGTAACTGGGTTGTGGAGGTCAGATAGGCAGTCGCTCCATGTAAAATACTGATATTCAGCTGCATCCAGGTAGACTGGAAGCCGGCTAGGCAGGCAGATTGAGTTGTATAAGGAATTCTTTTTTCATTTCATGCTTCTAGAGATACACAGTTGTTTAGGCTGTGCGTTGACCGTCAGTGAATGAATGTTTTTTTTTTTAGTAGTCGTCTCATAGCGGTATCAGCGGTCAGGCAAAAATCCAGATTCTGGGCTACTACTCAGATTTTTTAATTAGAAAAAGAAATACTAATTACTTTTTCGCATTATCTTCCAGCCCAAAGAACCATGTAGAAGTGCTGGGCATCATCGCCATCAACGTGACGTCAGACGGCGGCGCGTGCTTCCCGTACGTCAACATGGCCGTGCCCGTCACCGTGTTCAGCGATGCGCTCGCGCACTACATACTCGATAAAGGCGAGGACCACCCTTCGTATTTTTCTTCTCGTATCGATAACTCATATCATCCAACGGTTAGATTATCCAACCAACAGCTGTATTCACAACCCCTTCGGTTCACTACCGGATACTCTAAAATACAAATTGAGTGATTAATTAAAAAAGTAAACCAGTATACTAGACCAAATACACTTCATTTATGTTAGGAAACACCTAATATTTTATATTATTGAGGATCTCCAACAAAGGATACACATATACAATAGGAACATGTACACATGTACAATAATAACAAAGGTTCTTTTACGTGTGCTCCTTCAATTACAGGAGACCACAGCATGCACATACAATAACTAGGTGTAAACACGATAAAAATAGAGAAAATAAATTATGAATGATGAGTACAAATTATAAAATTAGAAGGAAAAAAATTAATAAAATTAAAATATTAAGATTGAGCATTCATATTTTATCAACTAACAGTGAAGCGTTCCCCCTAAACAAACCTTAACAATCGAATCCGATAGCGAATCGAATGGTTGTGAATAGCTGTGGTGTGCTGTACGTAGCGACTGGAACAGCTCTGTCGTTTGCCTCATTTAAGCCCTGGGGGTGCAAGTAGTTACCACTTAAGCCTAGCCTGCCCATCCCTGGGGCAAACAGGCATCAATAAGCTATATTAACGTCACTACGTTAACACCTACAAAATCAACTTTATTTTCCTAACTGCTCCCCGCGGTTTCACCCGCAAAAGTGTCGAAACCGTGGGAATCTCGGAAAGTAGCCTATATATGTTAATCCAGGGTGTCAGCTATCACCATACAAAATTGTATCAAAATTTATCCAGCCGTTTGAGCGTGAAGAAGGAACAAACATATAAACACACACACACACTCACAAACTTTCGTCTTTATAATATTAGTGTGATGAACATAGTATATTTTGTATTACACAAGTAACGCGGATATTTGGTCAATTAATAGTTCAGTTAGTCAAGTGAAGTGTTTTTAAAAATATTATTTTTTGTTTTCAGACGAAACAAAACTGGCGATGCTTGAGAACAACAAGGAAATGATTCAGTCGCAGTGGAGGCTGATACCTTATCGATCAAAAATTTGATCCATTCAGAAGGCCAATTCCCGTAAAAACGTTCAAAATCCAGTCGCAATCTCATGTCAGCAACAATCAGTGTCAAAAATTAAGGGAAATTAGAGGTATTTTTGACAGAGTGAGACTGAGATCAGACTGTCGTGAACGTTCTTAAAATTACGAGAATTGCCACTCATGTCAACTTAGAATTTATCGGTCAAACTTAATTCCAAGCTCCAACCATACAGTAGAGGCGAAATAAATTGTGTGGAAGTTTTGTAATTTTTTCAAAGGCGCTAATATATTTTTAATACTTTTGTTTTTTGTAAAAAACTGCATTTTAAAATAGGTACTGATACAAACCGCAAGAGTTTACTGGAGGGTCCCAGCCCCTCTCGACTCCCGCACTGTTCCCGCTCTCGCCATCGACGCCTCAGGAGTTCTACTCACTAAGTCCGTCAACGAAGATACGGGCCAGAACGAAACTAGTTTATCTGTAAATTCAATATTTCAGACAGGCAAAAATACACGACTGCTGTCAAATCGTGTTGTCATTCACCTTAGTTCGGGCCCCGAACTAACCTGATCTCCATCAGTGTTACGGAGTAGAATACGCCCGTAAAATCGGGCAAAACTGCGGACTTCGCGCTTAGGGGGTAGGCCCACAGTACCTACCGCAAACGTCATCCGAGCAGTCTCAAGTTAACTCTGCGTGTTGTAAGTAGGTATGGTGACTTCAATCGTGCATTTTTTTTTTTTAATCTTAAACAATTTTATAAATACTCATTTATGTAATTAATATACCTACAAATAACTAAGCCTGATCGTTGGTAACCTCTATTGTTTGGACCTTGATGTTGTTGATATTATTCATACAATGTTGATGAATATGTGTTCATGTAATTTAAGTAAATGTTAATTTATTATAAATGTTTATTTTATAAAACTTACGTTTTAATTTTTATTAACTTGATAACTGCATCTCAGTCTGAATTAACCTATTGACCGCTAAGTTTATCAATTACCGTGCCTACTAGCGCCCAGCACCCTATTTAATAACACACTATCAACCTCCACTCAATCTGAACCATTTTGAAGGATATTATTATTATTACTACTAATCCATTACTGCATAAGTTTGAAAAATTTCGCTGCTCTATAACGTAACGCAATGAATGGTGTTGAACTGTCAGAACGAAAAGAAAGAAAAGAAAGAATAAAGTTTATTTGGACACAGTTCGTGAAACACAAAATCTATCTTCTATCTATATCTATATATCTATATACATATAATAAATCTGTAGACGAGACGTTTCTGTACATTGAAAATATTTCCAAAAAAAATTGTTGGGGTGTTAAAGGATAAGCAACAGATGCCATTTCATCAATTTTTGGAATTTTTGTCTGTTTGTCGGTTTGTCTGTTTGTCTGTTTGTCTGTTTGGATGTGACAGATTATTGATTTGAACAGGGTCAACGTAAAAAGTACCAAACCAATACGGTTACTTTTTATACTCAAATATGGTGTAGAACTCGGAGCAGTGATTCGTTTTTGTTTCATCGCAATCGGTTCACTCTATCAAAAGATATAATCAATTTAAAGTAGGTATTCTAGGAACAACTTTTTACGTTTTTTAGTAACACGTAACGACATCTATTGGCGCGATATAGTACCTACTAACGAAAACATAATTGTTGTTGTGATGTGAATAATCACGTCCTATTAGTTTATGCTTACTTAAATGACGAAATAACACAGATACCTACTTATGTCTATGTTATTTTAAAAAGTAATGATAATGATATTAATGATATAAAAAAAATCGCTTTCCATTGATGGTTTATTTAGTGGCGCCTGTGGCGCTAAAAGAATTTTAAACAAAAAGTGAGGATAATGTAAGATAATAATAATCAATGTGGTGTTCTGAGCGATAAAGAAGTTAGATAATTATTGATATAGAAAGTTGAGTAACGCAGAGCGTTTTTTAACGAAGTTCTTATATGGAGCTTGCGGTAGGAGATCTATGGGAGAAATCGTCAAATAACGAAAAAGCGTTATGCCTCATTTTTCAAAGTAATAGGTAGATAGAGACACACACACAGAGAGAGAGAGAGAGAGAGCTATTTTTCATGGTTTCCGAGGATCCTGACCCCGGTAAGTGAGGTCAAAAAGAAAATCAAAGATGGCGGTTGCCTAAATTTTTAACTTTTTCGTCATAGGTGTCGTTTTCATGGTTTTCGAGGGTGCTGAAGTCGATAGTCAGGTCAAAATGAAAATCCAAGATGGTGGCTGCAATTTTTTTTTGTCATGTTTGTCGTTTTCATGGTTTTTGAGGGTGCTGAAGTCGATAGTCAGGTCAAAATGAAAACCCAAGTGGCGGCTCCATTTTTTTTTTATGTTTTGTCATGGGTGTCGTTTTGATAGTTTTCGAGGGTGCTGAAGCCGATAGTCAGGTCAAAATGAAAATCCAAGATGGCGGCTGCAATTTTGTTTTGATTTTTTGTTATGGATGTCGTTTTCATAGATTTCAAAGGTGCTGAAGCCGATAGGCAGGTCAAAACGAAAATCCAAGATGGAGGTTGCAATGTTTTTTTATGGGTTTCGTTTTATTGGTTCTTGAGAGCGCTGAAGCCAATAGTGAGGTTAAAATGAAACTGTAACGGCTTACCCACCGTCGATTGGCCCATGAACCGTTGGTGAACATTTTCTTTAAACCATTAACTTTTTTCCAAAGGACTTTTCACCCACGATCGTTTTGCCAACATAACTGTAGGTCAGTAAATGCTTTACCAACAGAATGTTTTGACCAATAACTTTTCACCCAAAGAACAAGGCCAACAGGAAAGGTGAAAGTAAAATAATAATAAGACGTAGTCCTTTATTTCTGTGAAAAGGGTATAAAGTAACCTAACCAAGCCTAACCTCGGGGTGCCCTTCGCTCGCTTTGCTCGCTCACTTGAGCCGCCATCATCCCCTCGAACCCTACCTGTCCGAGTCGGGGTGCCCCAAGTCCCGAGCTCGCTTCGCTCGCCCTTGCATCCTTAGTTCTATTTGACATGGGTCAAATGTTCTTTGGGTGAAAAGTTATTGGTCAAAACATTCTGTTGGTTAAGCATTCACTGACGTAGAGTTCTGTTGGGGAAACGTTCGTGGGTCACAAGTCCTTTGGATGAAAACTTAATGGTGTTGACCAACGGTTCATGGACCAATCAACTGTTGGTAAACCGTTTCAGTACTGGTTAAAATGAAAGTCCAAGATGGCGGCTGCAAATCGAAAAATTCGTAGTGTGTGTCGTTTTCATGGCTTTCGAGAGTGCTGAAGCCGATTGTGACGTCAAAATGAAAATCGAAGATGGCGGCTGCAATTTTCTTTTTCTTTTTTTCATCATGTGTGTCGTTTTCATGGTTTTCAATATAAACTTACACGACTTTGTGTGAAATAAAATAAAATACAACCGACTTAAAAACACACTTCAAAGTGCAATAGACCTTTGGTTTCAGAAGTCTGTAATTTCTTGCCAACGCGCAACGTCTTCCCAAACTAAGGTTATTTTGCACTTAGTAGGGTTTTTTATGGAAGTCGGTTATATTTTTTTGTAATTAGCTTTACAATTCTTTTTCTGATTTTCGGCAGTATAAGGTCTAAATCAAAATCATGTCTAAAGTTTTCATGGGTTTCATCTTCGTAGTTTAAATGGCGGCCGGTGTCAAATATAACCAGTTTAATGGGTTGCTTTTTACACGGGCAACTTTATGTAGAAGCTCTTACCATTAATGTATTCTTCCTTTTATCATCTATATAGGTATCTCGATGCTTTATAAGGCATAATATTGGTAGGTATATATGATATCTTCAATACCAAGTTAAGAAATTCTAAATTTACCACAGAGAAGAAAACAAGACTTAGAAAAACTAACTTCAAACTTCACCTACTAATCTCAGATATACTTTAGATAAAATGGTGATATGATTTTACAAGTTGGTATTCTAAGACAGACGCAAAATAAAATGGACATAATTATGGCTGTTTGGTTAGATAATCAGCCTCGAGCAGGCGCTTTTATTTTAATTTATTCTCAAAAATCAAAGTGACACTTCGTCGCATTGTCATTATGAACCATGAAGACGCAGTGATTGCAGTCGAAAGGGCCGTGGTAGAGAACCCTAGGTAAGGAAAGCGTTACCAGGCAAGATCTGATGATTCTTCCTTTTCAATGAAGGAGTGGCAATTACACCTTTCCTAAGCGACATATTACCTATTGTTTTCCGACATCCACGCGAACGAAGTCGCGGGCACAGCTAGTACAAAATAAAAACAAACATTACGACAAATAGGGACCTACGACGATCAGGGTCATGCAATGAACATATTTATTTATTCATTTATTTCAGGCAACGCATAGATAAATACATATTTTTATTATAAAATAGTCCTTCACTTTACTAGCTTGTTCTTGTGCTGTTCTGTGGTACTTGTCCGCGGAAGCGACGGAACACCACGTCCTGCGGCCAGAAGTCTTCATCCATGACGACGAGCAGATAACAATTCGGTACGCGCACCACGAACGCCTTGAAGTTGACGTTGCGGTACGACTCCAGTAACTGCACCCTCGGCGTGTACCTCGTCTTCTGGCGCACGTACTCCACGATGTCCTCCGGTCTAAGTTCTCAGTCGTACACTGAGGCGGCACGGCCAAGAAAACATTTGTCGAATGTACCGACTGGGGCCGTCAGTAGGTTAACAAGACTTTACCATCGTATCGTGCCTAATCATGCCCATAGGTACGCACAAATGTTAGGACTAACACGCTTACACGCCCCACCCTCATTCTGATGCAGTCGGGTAAATGGACCTACCTTCTCGTCACTACGTTATTCCCAGTCAGTTTTTGCTCATTACTACGCTAAGTGTTGATTTTTCAGTTGAATCTTTGCAATGGTGAATCGACCTCATTCTATGCGCGGACACGCAAGGTAAATACCTAAATCACTGACCTGTATTATACAAGTACGCTGTTTAATAGAGGTCAGTGACCTAAATACATAAACAAATTTGGAAAAAAATTATAATTTAATAGTTCTGTCAGAAAGGTTAGAACCTATTAAAATTTTTCCTCTATGGTTAGAACACAGAGTACATTTTTTCCTCTATGCAGAGTACTTTTTGATAGGATTAGAAGAATTTTCAGTTCTAATACTTGTCAGTGGATCAGAAAATATTGTTTGGACGCATTGAAGAATTAAAAAATGGCGCGTAAACAGGCAATTTCAATTCAAGAGACTGTAGAGACTAACGAGGACTTTGAACGTTATCTCGAAACTTATGCGGATAAGTTGATTTGTGAGTTAATTAGTACCTCCCCTAAGTGTGACACATGAACGGGCACGTTGTCGACGGCAGCCGTACACGAGTTGGCAGCCGCACAAGTGTCGACGGCAGCAGCACACGTGTTGACGGAAGCCGCACATTATTCGACGGCAGCCGCACATTATTCGACGGCAGCCGCACACGTATCGACGGCAACCGTACACGTGTCGACGGCTGCAGTTGCCTCTGCCGTCGACGCGTACCGTTCGGACACACTACAACGCGGCATGCGACGGGGCGCAGATTGGATTTTTTACATACAAATTCAATAAAAACGAGCGGGGAATTGTGCTCCATTTTCCACATCCCGTCGCGTGCGCGTTGTTGTGTGTGATACGCCTTACTTCTTGCATAGATTGGGTTTTCTACCAGTTATGGGGTGGCAAACAAGCTGGCATTCTACCTGCTGGTTAGCGGTCACTGCCGCTTGAGGACATCGGTGTATTGCCATCCCTGAGACGAAGCAGAAATTGCTCATGTGCTTGTAAACTTACACTGACACATACTCTAAGAGGCCTGATCACACATACAACACAACGACAACACGTGGACGGGCGCTAAATTGAATGAAAATGAATTGTTTATTCCTATGGACCACATTTGGTCCGTGTGGTTGTGGTACACGTGACTTACTCCTACCAGACGAAAGCAACGGTGTTTGGCGGCTGAAAAAAAGTATACTGGTACTTGGTACTAGTTCTTTCACAAATAAGTACTTATGTTATGTTAAACTACTATGTTATATGGTGTCATGCTGGCTTCACACTGTGCGCAATTTCAAAAATACACATCCTAATCAGCCTATGCGGGCCCATTACAGGTTGAAAGTCACATCAAGGCAGACCTCGTGTTTTTTCTTTTTACAAGGACCTTAGCATATGAACGAAGTTCCTTTACGCGGCTTGCGGTAGGAGTTGACTGGTAGAAATTGTCACGTAAAGAAAAAGCTTTATGGGGCCCATGTGACTCTATGTCTCTTTCTTTTATACAGAGCGCACCAGAAATCTACGTCGAGCCGGAATCGGGTAATAGGCCAAGTCATAATAGTTATCAGAAAAATATTTAAAAAAATCTAAGTTGTGTTTTAAAAATTACTTTCATTTAAAAAAATAAACGAAAAAATCTGCAACCTGTGACAGTCTTTTCACTTAACTTTAAATTTTCTTTTTTTTTGTTAGAGGATTCTGAATAATGTTTCTGTAAACTCTTGCCTAAAATGTAAAGCCAACTGCTCCAGCTTGGAAGAAAATGTCACTTTTTGCCCAACATTCAAAAAATTTATACTCTGCCCAACTTTGACTTTACTGAAAAAAAATGTACCTACTTTGAGAGTTGACCAAGTAGGTAGTTTGAGTTTTTTTTTTCTGATAATATTCCGGCTTGACGTCGACGTCTGGGACATCTTGTATACGAGTGTGTAATCATTCCTAACGGGGGTCTACCGACTGCACCCTTTTTTCTAAGGTCTCATGTGACTTTCTGTAGGTATGGAGGTGTACTCCGAATTCTGCGGTCCTTGTCTAGCAACTGGCAACGCTATCAGAAAGGGTAAGATGGAGATCGGTCAAGATAACATCGCTATGGTCAAGGTAAGTAATTGATACTTGCATCGGTATTTTTAACCGACTTCAAAAAAAGGAGGAGGTTCTCAATTCGTCGGAATCTTTTTTTTATGTATGTTCCCCGATTTCTCGAAGACGCCTGGACCGATTTGGAAAATTTTTCTTTCGTTTGAAAGGGTAGGTATACTTCCCAAGTGGTCCCATGATCATCAGGTCAGGATCTGATGATAGGATCCCAGGGAAATCGAGGGAAACCCTCAAATTTTATTGGCATACCTATACCGATTTGATTATTTTTTAGAGTAACTTGAGCATTTGCTCTCGGAAATCATCATTTGGTAAAGTGGAGCTGATGATGAAGACCACAGACGGCCATCGGAACTACTCAATGATAAATATTTTACGGATTGCGATTCGATTACTTTAATATGGTTGCTAAGCATTTTATGCTCGTCACAATGCTTATGGTGAACGTTAAATTAAGTCTCAGCATTGGGAAAAGCAATATTTTGTAAAAGGTGATGAGCAGTTGACGTTAGGCTATTGTAACTTAGATAAATCACAAACTCTCTCACTAAAAAGTGAAAAATAAAAACTTTTTTACAAAAAAAACAACCGACTTCCAAAAAAAACTACAATGTGACTGTGTGTGTGTGTGTGTGTGTGTGTGTGTGTGTGTGTGTGTGTGTGTGTGTGTGTGTGTGTGTGTGTGTGTGAATGTGTCAATAAACGAAAATGCAGAACCAACGACACCGACTTCCGAAATTAAAGTTATTTGACAGTTATTTGTTTTTAAAGTTATTTGTTTTTTGTTTGTTAATAATAATAATAATTTCTTTATTTGTATAGAATGCAGGTGTTACAGGTGTTGTTTTGTTTGTTTTAGTTATTTGTTTTAAAGTTGTTTGACTGCACGTTTTTCCTGTCGTGAAAAACTACGGTTTATTCGCCGTGTGTAGGCTCGATCGTCAGTGTTGTATGGATCATTATAGAATCTTGTTGACAGACACTTTTTTCTGCGGCGCGGCTTATAAGCCGTACCCACAGAGTAATGTACTGAACCGTACCGTAATGAAAACGTGCCGTGTACCTACAAAGGGCATGCCAAGTAATTTTTATGAGCTTCATCGTCAATAATCGAGCAATTCTGTAGGCTAGAGAGTATTCTATCTGTCTATATTTTGTCTGTGTATCTGTCGCAGCCAACTGGTTTAATTAACCGCCTAGCCTTTTAACTAAAACGACGGCCGTTCAACTAACGGCCTGAATGATATTCAATAATAGTTTAGGTTGCAACTGTATAACCAATCACACGCAAGCCGAATTGGTCGCAGTAACTAAGCCAGGGCACCCCGACCAAATGGTTTAGGTTAGAACTTTGATCAACCGCGTGCGAGCCGAGAGATCGAAGCGAGGAGAGCTCTACTTCTAAAGGCCAGGCGGTTAACTAAACGGCTAATTTAACCAGTTGGCTGCGACAATATAATCTAAATAGCCAAGATTCAAGTTTCATTCATTTACGTCTCCATTCCGTGTTCTTGTTCCAGTGTCCCGCTGACAATATAGATGCGTTGAAAAGGTTCCAGAACCACAGTGAACCTGCATTCTTATTCATTGTGGTATTTATTTTTTGGTTTATAAATGCAATAGTAGCTTCCTTGTCGTCCATTTGGTGAAATGTAAAGCCGAGTCCAGACGTGTATAATGTAATGTCTCGTGTACTTAATATACCTAATGCGGATAGTGTGGACGGTATACTAACTCAACGCGAATCCTGTGTGTGTTCGACTGCGAGAGCTTTGAGCTAAAAACCGACAGCCGATGGATCAGCGCGGCGCAGCGGCGCGGCGGCGCGCGGCGCGCGGCGCGCTTCGCGAGCACTGCATGTAATGTTCAATGTTCCTATGGTTGCCGCCAGATAACAAAAAAATAAAAGTCGTTGACACCCGTCTACCAATGCTTTCCAATATTTCAAAACGATACGAAAAAATGTAAAAGCAGTGTCGCTAACACGATCAACACAAACGTATCGCGGTAAAGGGCGTCCTTGACGCTATTATGAAACTCGACCGAAGCAGTATTTTCGACAGTTTTGTATGACGAGCGATCTATATCGAATAAGTTTGGACTTTTTGGTACTAGTCGGATCAATGACTTTTATTTTTTTGTTATCTGGCGGCAATCATAGTCTCAGACCAAATAAAAAACCAAGACAGAGGGCTATCAACAGTAAAGTGAAGGCGGTTTCGTAAACATGTGTGCACTTAGTGAGGTGTAGTTTGATTGTAAATGTGTGCGTGTGAGCGTGTATGCACAGAGCGGAGGTGTAATTTTGGCATGCTTCACTGTATCGCTCTCAGCGCTCTGTCTTGGTATTTTATTTGGTCTGAGATTGCATTATATTATATTGCACGATACAATCACATTAGGCGCGTCTTTAAACGGTTTAATACAGGTTGAAACAAATTCGCCTAATTATTTTGCTACATTTTATGTTGCATTATTACACAGGATGTCTCATTTACGTTTCACCAATCTGTAACCTGCATTAGATCAAACTCTTCCGTAAACAGCGGGGTAATTGCGCTGCCTAGGAGAGCAGCCAATGGCTAGCAGTGGACTGCGATGTCAATGAACTCAGCCTGAGTAATTGCGAAGTAAGTCCACTAACTCAGCCTGAGTTGATTGACAAGCAGAGCGTCGTCTTTGTTGTTTGTCCTTCACGCCTGCGGAGTGATTGGAACACACTTACAGTTCAGCATTGGCTTTAATTTTGTCAGGTCAACAATATTCATTGCGTATAATTAGATATACTTTATTGATTTAAAGAAGCAATGGATTAGCAATCATCATCTGCCTAGCCTTTTCCCAACTATGTTGGGGTCGGCTTCCAGTCTAACCGGATGCAGCTGAATACCACTATTTTACATGGAGCGACTGCCTATCTGACCTCCACAACCCAGTTACTGGGTAATACGATACCCCTTGGTAAGACTGGTTGTCAGGCTTTCGGGCTTCTGACTGCCCGTAACGACTGTCAAAGATCCACAAATGACAGCCGGGACCAACGGCTTAACGTGCTTTCCGAGGCACGGAGGGGTCTCGATATGTAAAGATGGTCACCCATCCACAGACCAACCGCGGCAAGCGTAGCTTAACCTGATCGATCGACCTGTGCGGCTGTTATTATTTAGCCATGGATTAGCAATATCCATAAATTGAACGCAAAGGGTTGAACTGCACTTGCGTATGACACTTTCATGTGCTACGCAATTAGGGTGTAGTCTCAGACCAAATAAAAAATCAAGGCAGAACGCTGAGAAGACGTATTCCACATGGAGCACCCGCTGAGTGAATGTGCCGCTGTGTGTCAGGCACATTCCACATTGGGCACCCGCTTAAATGGCACCTGAGTGAATGCACATCACTCAGGTGCCATTTAAGCGGGTGCCCAATGTGGAATACGTCCTGCGAACGCTACGGTGAAGCATGCCAAAACTACACCTCCGCTCTGTGCTGTGGCCTGTGCTCACACGCACACATTTACAATCAAACTACCTACACCTCACTAAGTGCACACATGTTTACGAAACCGGCTTCACTTTACTGTTGAAAGCCCTCTGTCTTGGTTTTTTATTTGGTCTGAGTTAGTACTTTTTTTAAATATTTTTATCTATTTTACGAAATTTTTACAAACAGATTTATCATGATAGACATCCATTTACATAGAGATTTATGCATTTAAAAAATCTGCAAGTTCTGCAACCAACAAAATTGGAAAATGGACCCCTAGATTACTCCTGTTGAATAATGTCAACCATCCATTTTACGGCAGAGAGGGAAACTGATTCGTGCCATGTTCGGCCCGAACGGGATAGATTTGTGTCGAATCATGGAGGAAGAGTTACAGAAATGCGCGCAAGAAAAAGAGGGCATTCCAGTAGAACGTGAAACGTTCGAGATTTATGAGATGCTGCCTGAAGAAGCGGTAGGATTTCTTATTCTAGTAAACATACATTACGCCTACAATCCTCGAAGGGTTAAGCAGAGATGTGCTTAAAGTAAGTGCACCCACATTTCGCCAGATATAGGGGGCAAGCCTATCGAAATCAACTGGGCGCAACTCCAGACTGCGGTCTGTTACTGACAAATTCTTCATAGATTCGCAGAGATGTGCCTATATTTAGTAAGTGCACCCACATTTCGCCAGATATATAGGAGGCAAGTCCCTCGAAGGGTTAAGCAGAGATGTGCCTATAGTATGTGCACCCACATTTTGCCAGATATGCGGGGCAAGCCTATCGAAATCAACTGGGCGCAACTCCAGACTGCGGGCTGCCACTCACAAATTCTTCATGGATTCTAGTACTTATAATCTAGTATTTACACAATCATAAATTAGGCTGGAAACTTGTATTAGACGTTCTAGGTGACTTACAACTCTCGGGCACTTAAAACTCATAGGTACCTAGTTTTAAAAACAATATTTGCAGGACGTAACCACACCAAACTTTCCGTCGCGTAATCCCCCCCACACAAGTAGTTTATGCACTCCACTAATGGTATATTTATAGCTCCGTTTGTCTCCGTATGACAAAGTTTCCTAACGTTTTTAAAGGAAAAACTGGAAGAAAACTTAAAGCTAGAGGAAGATTACAAAGAAGCGGTGGAGAGGCTGCGAGTGCTGACCCTGGCCGCCCGCAAGAAGAGAGTGAACGAGCGCCTGTCGATGCAGATCAAGCATCTCAACTTCATCATGTTCTGGCCGCACTGCCACAAGGCGCACTACGACTTGTACGAGAAGTGGGACAATATAAGTAAGTCGTTTTCACCACACAAACTTAATAACTGGCCCATCTGAGCAGTGGTGGCGCAGTGAGCAGTAGTGGCGCAGTAGTAACGGCCGCGACTTACGAGCGAAAGCTAATTGACGTTCTCTCTCATCAATAGAAGGCATTTTAGAACTTAGAACTGGGCACGTTTGTTCTAATCTAAATATACATATAACGACGTTTTCTACAAAACAATTAAAAACAAAAAAGGTTTTTCTTCACGGCGTTTTCACTGCATGACGACGATATGGAAATATTTAGCTAGGCTCGAGGTGAACCTCAATCAATCTGCCTAGCATTTGCTCAACTATGTAGGGTCGGCTTCCAGTCTAACCGAAGTACTTTACATGAAGCCACTGCCTATCTCACCTCCACAACCCAGTAACTGGGTAACAAGTTACAAGATACCTCTTGGTATGGCTGGTTTTTAGAATTTCGGGCTTCTGACGACCCGTAACGACTGTCTAAAGAACTACAAATGACAGCCGGGACCAACGGCTTAACGTGCTTTCTGTGGCATGGAGGGGTCTTGGATGTAAGATGGTCACCCATCCACGGACCAACTGTAGCAAGCGTAGCTTTACTTGATGCATTGGCTCGTGCAGCTGTTATTACTTAGCCATAAGCTCCTCCTATAATAGGCAAACCTTCTATAGGTACATAATCTGGTAAAATTCCACCTCTGTCACGAGTAAAACCGACGCGATATGGCGTGTATCTTAGTTCCTCTCATCGCTACTATTTACTGTTTCTAGATATAACCGTAGCTGCAAAAGAAACCGTGCAAATGGACGAGGACAGTGCGCGCGAGGCTCTCTACATGAGCGACGTGGATCCTAACGAAGCGTGTCTCCACGCGCTGTTCGACGGCGAAGCGCTCATCGTGCTGTTCAAGATGCTTGACACGGATACCCGGGACTTTGTTCGTTAGTAACTAGGACTTAAGTACAGATTCCAACACATCAAGCTACCCCAATCTGTCAAATTTTCCCAATTGAATATGAACCTTATTACTTTGTTATAAAGTTGAAAATCTATCAAATAAATTTGACAGTTTGGGGTAACTTGATGTGCTGGCCTCTGTACCTTGAAGAGCAGTGGTGCGCTATTGGTATCGGTCCCATATTACGAGTTGTATGTCGTGAGTTGGAGTTCGAACCCAGCCAGGCACTTTGTGTATTTACTTTCGTCACCACTGCACACTGTTCTCAAAACGGTGGAGAAAAACATCGTGACACCGAAACCATGATCCTAGAACCAAAAAATCCGAAGACATTGTGACATTCTACCAACCCGCGCACTGGATTACAGCCCGCTCCCTCTCACAGCAAGGAGGCCTGTTTCCCAGCAGTGGGAACATTGTAGATTAGATAATTATGCTAACCAAGACTTTGCTAAAACCTATTTTTTTAAATAGTATCCATGGAGTTTCTTGCCCGTTCTTCTCCACAGAAATCTACGGTTTGGAAAGGGCAAAACTACCTTCAACTTTCTAACTCCTTGAAAATTCAAAAGTGTAAATTGTAATATAAATGCTTTGACTTTGACTGTAAGTATTACAGGGTCCAAATATCCTTTGAAACAATTGTCATGTTTATTGTTGCTTCAAGCACATTTCCTGTCAGTCTACAAAGCCTGCCTTCCTCCATCTCCTCCCGAACAGAACTGATGCGCTACAGCTTATATGAGGAGATCCCGATACCCAAGGAGGATGTGCCTCCTGAGAAGCAGGTGCCTCCAATACCCGCCTATGAACGTTACGCCAGCATCAGCAAGACTGCGAGGGAAATACGTCGGGACCGGTACAACGCTAAACTGCAGAAGTTGGTGAGGAATACCTATTAAGACGAAAGCGCCGGGGTAAGCCGCGAAATTATTTATTTTTAATTTCGCGGGTTACCTTTTTGAATCTTCCTTGACCGCCATCCATGGCAAGTAAACGCAGCGCCGTGTTCACTGCGTCGGCCCTCTTCACCTTGCCACCAAGTTAATATTAGGTATAATATTTAGATCACGGGCTTTACTTGTCATAACCTAAGGTACTGTTGTGTACAAGCATAGGTATTGCGCCATGCGAGAGCGAAACATCGCCTCGCGAGCGGGACCGTGCGCTCCCGCGCATCTCGACCCGCAGCACTTTGTGACAGTTGCATGTGGAAATAAACGACAGTGTGTTTCCAGTCAGCAAGCGTTTTACTCGCCCCGTATCGTGTGCGTGAAGACGCGTAGCGTCAACAATTAACAAACACTTCTGAATTCGCGATTGTCTCTGACGGTACCTACTGAGACTGAGACCTCCTGCGCTTACCCACACATTCACAGCGTGTTTATACACTTGGTTACAACAAGTAAAACGCGCGTCGCTACGTGATAAAATACTGTATAAGACGTCTATTGTCATGCCATCATTGACGTTCTTAAGACACTTCTGTATTAGTCGGTTATAGCCGACGAATAATAAACAGTCAGGAAGCGTAAAGCTATGAACAAAATCAACGATAAATTCGGCTCCAAACTTCACTACATTGACAAAATACCTCGAGTATTCGAACGAAAGAACACTCATGCAAATCAGGCAAATAAGCCAATCAGCTGCGCTCGCGTAAAGCGTTATATTCCGGCAAGTGCCATGATTGGTTCTGGTGCGCGGTAGCCTTTTCGGAAACGCCCACCGCGGTAAACATTTTGCGTGGTGCCATTTTTGAGCTTGAGTTACATTTCTTATTCGTAGGTTACAGGCGTTATAGCCGATTGGTGACGACGAAAAATTATTAAGTATTATTATTTATTTTTTATTTATTTATTTAAACCACAATTATAACAAAGCCTTCCTATCCAAAGTGCTCGAAGCCTGTGTCCACAAACAATTCTCCAACTTTGTTCATTGTAACTCAATTATTAGTCCTCTACAATCTGGGTTTAGGCCTGGGCACAGCACTGTTTCTGCACTCCTTAAAGTGACTGGCGATATAAGGGCAGGACTGGAAGACACCAAAGTTACTGTTCTGGTGTTGGTTGATTTCTCGAATGCCTTCAATACCGTCAGTCACGACATCCTGTTAGCAGTTCTGGCCTATATTATGGCCTCTCCTGAAGCACTAGAATGGTTCTCCTCTTACCTTCAGGAACGTCAGCAGTCCGTTCATGTTGGGGATTCTTCTTCTAGCTGGCGTGATTTGGAATCTGGCGTTCCTCAAGGCGGTATACTTTCTCCTCTCCTGTTTTCTATTTTTATTAATCTTATAACTTCCGAACTTCAGTGTGCGTATCATCTGTATGCAGATGACTTGCAGTTGTACTGTCAAGGGAAGGTTGATGAATTACCTGACGCTATCGAAAATCTAAAGAAGGACTTGATACCCATAAAAAACTGGTCTGACAGATTTGGCTTAGCTGTAAACCCTACGAAGTGTCAGGCGATCATCATTGGCAGTGCTCGTAATATTAGCAAGGTAGACGGTACAACGTTGCCGCCAGTTCTCTTCAATGGTTTGGTACTGATGTGAAAGACCTAGGCTTGCACATTGACGGCATTGGCGGCGCGCACAGCCGCAGCGAAAAAAACTTTTACCTGACTAAAACCACCCCGGTGATTACCATTAGCACATAAGGGTGGTCCCGATTCTTCTTAAAATACCAATTCCGGAACCTCCCATGTGCAACGCCTATAAGGCACATATATCCCTGGGAGATAGTTTATAACCTAGAATAATACATAGGGTACTTTTAATCCATAAATAGATTTCGAAATGATTCATGTCATGACTGATGGCATTCTTACACAAGTCTGCTTCTCACACAGCAAGAGGAAAAAGAAGAAGCAGAACGTTTAGCATCTGAGCAAGCACGCATAGCTCGGGAGGCTGCAGAGGAAGAGGCGAGGCTCGAGAAGATTCGCCAGGACGAAGAGAGGATGGCTAGGATAGCTGCCGGAGTAAGACATTCTTTTTTATAAACCCTTTGTCGCAGCCAACAACAGGGGCCGTTTTTATCAACATTCTCCGGCACATAATTTTTTTTTTGTTAGCCTTTTTGTCCCACTGCTGGGCAAAAAGGCGCCCCCCATATTTTTCCACTTTTCTTTGTGCTGTGCCTTCTCCAATCGGCTAAGAACGAGTCCGAATAGTCACCCAATTTATTAGTGGTCGGTGCAACATTTTTTTTTTTCTATACTTCTCTGTCTCGGCAGTCACCCCCTTACTAGCATTTTTTAGATGCAGTCCATCCACAGTTTCTTTGGTCTTCCCCTTCTCTTATAGCTATCCACATTCATTAAACTTTCTACTCGAAACTTTCTTCACGACATTTTCCTCATTCCTCCTCCAATGTGAAGGAGAGATGGAACTATACTTGGATGTCTTGACCTTGGAATGTAAAAAAGTCACGTCATCATTTTCCTGCACTTATCTCAATTTATTTTAGGTCAGCGCAACATATTTTTTTCTTCCATACCTACTTCACTGTTAGTAGTCGTCTCGGTAGTCACCGCCTTTCTACCCATATCATCTTTCACACAGTCCATCCAGTTTTCGTTTGTCGAGTTTTCGTTTTCAGTGTATATTAAAGAAACTTAAGTAATATTTAAAATGTTCTAGTTACCAGCAGATCCAGTACCAGTCGAAGAAACGCTACCGGAATCGGTAGAAGGAGAAGAGAAGGTTGGCGAAGAAGGAGATGTGACGGAAGGGGAGGGGACCGAGGTTTCGGAAGTGCCCACGCCCACGCCGCCGCCGCCTCCGGTAGAGGTGCGTACCTCTTGTTGTTTATTTATTTATTTTAAGGTGCTGATAAACTTGAGCATTCACTTGTAATGAGCATTCTTGTGAATGTTACATTACAGAAAAATAACCGAGAGCGTTTTAGCGAGCATTCTATCGAGCGCTCTGGCGAGCATTCTGGATAAAGGACAGTAGGTTTGCTGCGAGCTTTTTGCTGAGCCGAGCTTCTGCCGTTGTTCAGCCCGCCGCTTCGTGAAGAATATTTTTTGACGAGCATCGACTAGACCGTTCGCTAGAAATATCATGAAAAAGTTCGTAGCGATGTTTGGCTCTATGCTTGGCTCTGTTCGTTGTTCAGTTCGACAAATTTAAAAACGGCGAATGCTCGATGTTCTATTACAAGTGCATGCTCAAGTCTATCAGCACCTTAACAGTTTATGTACACATATTTATAAGTGGTCTATCTGTTTATACAGGGGTGTATACATAGGTGGTTAAGAAGCCAAAAAGTTGTTTTACATCATTTTAAGTAGTTTAAAATAGCTTGAGACACTTTTCATAACATCTTTTACTCCGCTTCAATTACAGTAAATAAGTTCGTAGAAACTAGCGTAATGGTTGTACAAAAATAAGAATGAGCCAGTATTTATGTATTTGTTTATGGAATTCACAAAGTATCTACGCAAAAAAAAACATAACCCCGTGCCCTGTCCTGTCACGTAGTCGAGTAAATAATGTTAACACTGCAAATAACTAGGTACCTATTCCCCGGTTATTTAAAAGTTCCTTATACTACTAATTCGATAATCAATTGCTGCATCTCGCAAGCAGAGTTTGCCGCGCAACTGCCCGACATGAATCGTCGGGCACTTCCCTGCCAGAAACGACGCCCGTCTGGTCGAAGGATCCTCCCGTTTCTATAAAGTATGAGTGAACTGTACACCCTGTTCTTCATGCCTCTATAAGTACTGGTGACCTCGACGTGATCTGAAGACGCAACCTTCTGATCTGGAGTCAGAGCGAGTGGAGGGGGTGTTTAATTTTATAAGGGATAATACGAAATCCACGAGGACGAAATCGCGGGTATAGTGCAAGTAGTACTTTGTTTATTTAGACTAGCTTCTGCCCGTGACTTCGTCCGCGTTAAACTTGTTCCCCCGTCCCACCCCGTAGCATCGCATCGCCTGCCCGCGCTTTTAGTTCCTTTTCGTGTTCATTCTTACTTTTTTTTTTCTTTTTTTCGGCTCATAAGTCTTAGCGTGATGTAAAGAATAGCCTATAGCCTTCCTCAAGAATTGGGCTATCAACATTTCTTTTTAATCCGACTAATTGTTCCGGAGATTTGCGCGTTCAAACAAACTCTTCAGCTTTATTAATACTGTAGAGAAGATATACGCAGTGCAAAGGACACCAGAGCTATTCGATCCATTTCCATCGTGTAAGTATGGCACTGTATGGAACAGCAGATTTTTATTTAAACCAAAAAAAAAAATTCAAGACCGGCGAGGTTGGTGAAGAAGAGGTTCCACCGGAAGAAGTGGCTGAAGAAAAAGTGGAGGAGGAGTTCGATTCTGACGTCGAGGTGGAGGGCGAAGACTTCATCCCTGCTGGAGGCCTGTTCGTGCCCGGGCTGTACTCACCGGCCAATGAGCTGGCCAGGGCATGTGGACTCGCTTTCTTCTTCCCTAAGGTACATTTTTATCATAATACAATACCGAACACCCGATCGGATTTCCTATCGGCAATTTTTTTTTTTATGGTACCTGGTTATATCTAGGTACTGTCGCGACATTTTGTTTTTTTTTTTCAAATTGCCGGCCCTGTATTACATATATAACATAAATCGATATCTGTATTTAAATCGATAACTGACATTAATGCAAACAGAAACCATAATTTGACCAAACCCCGTAAAGCGTCACGTTTCCGAGATGTTAACGTTCAAAGTTGATCACGTGACATTCATATTTTTGAACTTGCTTACATCTTGTTGCATAGATAACTGTAACTTTCTAATTTTACTTGCAGCATGTGAAGGAATTAGCGGAAACCATAGAGACTGAGTTCCTGCCGCCTCACATACTCGTCATATTCCCCATAGAGAGACGGTATGACGTCCAGGAAGTCGTCAACAATTATTCCTCCGAGATCTTGAACGTGAGTCTTTGCTTTATTGGGTTGATAACATTTAGAGAAAAATAAATTTCCTACACCAAAAAGTACTGATTTAAATATATCTGTGACGACACGCCTCAATATCGGTATAGATAGCTAGGTACTAGGTATATAGATATGTATTTAATTAAATTAAGTATCTGTCGGCAAAGTGTGAAACATTATTTAAAAATTAATAACAATGTTGCAAGATGCCAGTGGGTCGGCCTAAAGTAATTTTTTGTTGTTGGCAACATCAGAATTCTCTCTGTCAACACACAAGAAGCTTATAGATAAAAGTGGAGGCAACACTCTAAATACCTAATTGAAGACAACTGTGGTAGGACACTCTCTTTCTAAATACACACATAAGAATGAGACAGTGATACGTGTTTTCTTTGTCTTATGTATGTATTTAGAGAGTGTTCGAACCAAGTCAGGCACTATTTCATTAGCACTGCTTTCAAAACGGTGAAGGAAAACATCGTGAGGAAACCGGCATGTCCTAGAACCAAAAAATCTAAAACATGTGATATCTACCAACCCGCGCTAGGCCTGCGTGGTGGATTATGGCCCACTCACCGAGAGGAGGCGTGTGTCCCAGCAGTGGGAACATTATTATCTCGTACGCTAACTGCATGTCCGACGTTCTATCACTTAAGAACTGCGAAAACCGCTTTTACTGCTACGACAAAATATAGCCCGATGCCGATGGTATAGCTAAACAAATTTCTTTATGCGCGTGGCCAAATCGACACTAGCGCCATCATCTTGTTGTTTTAATACATTCCAAACAACAACAGGGATGATGATTACTATTAGAAATGTTCGAACAAATAATTTAATTTCACGGAAGCACGGTAATAATATTACCGTGACTGAAGGCATGGTAAAGCGAGAGAATCGAAAAAACAAACAGTAAAATCAATGGAAAGGAAAAGCTACACGCTTTAAAAGTTTTTGGTGGGGATTATGAAGTTACATAGTCGTGAAGTCACTTCTACGGTAGTGCTAAAGCAAAAAAGTTCAAACATGTTTGGTCCAAAATTCTGCATTCTGCTACACGAACTCCGCTCACTGACGCAGTCATAAGATCATCAAGTGCCCGAGTGACAGGGCATGCGGCAGTCGTCGAATGAGATAGCTATGACAAGGTGGCAAAGAACACCGTCTCCCTGAGTACATCGTACCTTTCGTACGGTCCTCGGCGAGTTCTACTAATAACTATAATTGGCAGAAGAGTGCAATTACACCAAGAAATACCTTGCTTTGCAGATGGGTGTCTTCGTGGGCGAAGATCCGTACAAGGCAGAACACATCGCTTACACCATCAAGCAATACGACAAAATTATACGACCGAGGAGATAGTACGTTCATTGTCCACCTAACATTTAGTTCCTATTAACAACATCAGACGGATATAGAGGTCTGAACTTGACTCCTACATAATGCGAACAAACCATCACACTGACGACACGCAAAATCCTGCAACGCGCAAGCAGCCACAACACCCGTCTGGTCGGAGGATTATCTCCCTTTTCTTTTTTTACGGAGGATGAGTGAACTTTACACACCCTGTTCCCCCCTCTCGTTCCCTGTAGGTATATATATATGACATAGTGTTGGTTATTGCGCAATAGAAAAACCGTTTGCAATTCAAATCAAACAAGTTAGTCACACTAGCGAACCACACACTGTAGACCTACGCGACTCGACGATATGGAACACGGGACAGTTTCTGAGCAGAAGCTACACACTGCTCTGTAGTGCTCTCATCGACTTCCCCTAACTCAGGCGAGACTCTGACGAGCGCCGCATGATGGCGCCGGCGGCGCGGCGGCCGCGGCGTCCCGAATAGCCAAACGAATGATTCCGTCATATTAATGTGTAATATAAGACTTCTTGTTCCCAGTTACGACCGGCTAGCTCTCATGGTGTCCCGCAAGCGAAGCTTGCCGCTCCTACAACTGGCTGGCTGCAACCCCGTGTACATCAGCTCGGACGTCATCGCCGGCGAGAGGGAGTGCCTGGCTATGTTCCCAGTGGGATACGGAGATGACTACTTTGAAGAAGAGAGCGTTAAGGAAGAGGAGGAAGTAGTGAGGGCTATAACGACTCGTACCTTCTTTTGTTACATAACATACGTAAGGTTTACCGGGGCAATTACGATAGTGGGCATATTCCGTTGGATGATGATTTCTACCAAACGTAGTGACATTTTTATATAAGTGCAAAAGCGAAAGGGACGGCGCGCGGTGGGCAATCAAATGGCGTCTAATCAATATGTTGCCAATATAAAAATGCCTCTGCGCTTGGTATCAGACTATTGTAATTGCTCCAGTAAACTATACATACAATTTACACTCACGCTTTCTTCCCATGGGGGTAAGTTATTACAGCCACCTGGCTAAGATTCATATATACTCCTTTTGCTTCACCCACGTTCATACATCTGCGGAGTACTTAAATACTTAACACACTAACAAACAATAAATCCATTTAAGTACAGGCACTTTTGAATTGTCATGAAGTCGGTCAGTCAGAAAATATGAAGCTAGTTGCCCATTCCAAAGCGTAGAAGGTACGTATGGAGAGAAGAACGGGAAAGAAACTCCATGGACTCCATGGACATTAGTTGTGGTCGCAGGCTGAGTGGGTGACGCCGCCGCCTGCGAAACATCCATGCAAGGCAGATGTGTCATCACTATTGTCTAGTCTGTCTGTCGGTTCGGCTGTAGCATTTTTGTCAGGGAGAACCCGTCTGTTCAGTCCCCCACCGCCGATGGGTCACCCAGAGACACCCAGCATCGGTCCCAGGTGCGCCCCGACGATTGCCCTCGGGTAGCGGTCCTATACGTATTTTCTTCGATCTAGTCTCCATGATAAATGGGTTTCCAGAGCGACATTAGCCACGCCAGTAATTTATTATTCGTGTGTCCGCCCCCCACGTGATTAGATGGTCCATCAGGACGTGTGGTTGTTTAGGGGGCGTATTATTATTATTATATCATAGAAATTTGTATCTACTCAACAACTTAGATAACTCAATGAATGTTGTTGAACTGTCAAAATGAAATCCATTGCTACTGTCGTGTTAAGCAATTACCCCGCTGCGCTGACCTCTCTGTGGCCAGGCCATTATAAAGATTTAAGGTTGATGTCAACTGGGATTAGTCAAAGTTTATTTTTGTTTTGTGTTGTTTATTTTGGTCGATCATAAAAAAAATATAATAAACATTCAAATTGAGAACCTCCTCCTTTTTGTAATCGATTAAAAATAGCATACTTACACCAATTAAATATAGTTTTCTATGCAATAGTCTGCTCAGTGTCGTAGCTTCAAAAGGTATTATGTGTCCTGGAGGCCTACCATGATCTATTTAAAAACGATTCAAAAGCAAGACATTTCAGTTTAGGTTCTTAAACTGCATCGTTCACAGTCGTACCATGACGTGAATTATACTCAGCGGCATTTGGATCGTTGAAAGTGAATGAGCGTTAAGAGCTCGTGGTAGGTAACCAGATGGCACGGCCTAAATGACGTCAGTTTAACGATTCACGTTAAACTGACGTCATGGTACGAATTAGCAGAACAGTTCAGTTTAGGTCCTAAAGTGAATCGCATTAAGAGCTTGTGGTAGGTATGCTGTTAATAAAGAAAATAATTTGAAAACTGATGAAGTTATAAAAGACTTGACTGTACTTACATAAACAATTTGTATTTACAGGTAGTTGAGCTGCCCACGGAAACGGTTGAAGAGGTAATTAAACATTTACATAATAACATAATCAACCTATACAGGGTGTCCAGTAAATAGCACGACATACTGCAGGAGGTGATAGCTTGGGTCACTACCTATCAATACAACACAACATATGTTCAGCAAAATCTTACGGATTTTTTTTCACCACTGTAGGTTAAAGTTATGCGAAAAGAAAATCGTTCTGTGAAAATTTTAACAAAAAAAACTATTTCTATTACTTTCTTGTTTTTGATCAAAAAAAAATTATAATGAGTAGAGTAACCTATTCACGAATAACTTGATGTAAAAAAAGTTCTAGAAAAGGATTTTTTCATTACGAGATGCTTAAAAATCTGTTTCAAGGTAGAGATTTTTCGATATTTCGGAAAATTTTGTAAAACTGTAAATCCGTAAGATTTTACTGTATAGACGCGCTACGTTAACAAAATATTTTATGTGCATCCCTTGCACATAAAATATTTTGTTAACGTAGCGCGTCGTCGCTCGCCCTTGTTCGGCGGAACGGTCATAATTAGGTAAATACCCGACACCGCTAGTTCAACGCGTTGCCAATTTGCTATAAGTTGTAAACTCAGCGATAAATGGATTGCTAATCGGGCGCACGCTAAAATTGATATTTAAATTTTCTGAATTGTTTTGACAATTTATAATGATTATGTAACAGTTATTGCACCTCCTATTTCGATTTGAAATTTTGAATTATTCCTGTACTTATAACAAAAAAAAAACATCCAAACAAATTGACAAACATTAATCTTGCAATCTACTTGCATACTTTGTGCAAGTTACAGGATTTGCGTCTTAAGCTACAGATAAAGTAAAAAAAAAACATTCAACTTTGTCTCCAGGTCGTAGAAGTTGTCGAAGAGAAGAACGCCGAAGACGAAGAAGAAGAGGATGAGGTTGAGGAAGGACATGAAGCAACCCTATGAACCTATCCTGAATCACTGCACCCGTCCCTGTGACCGTCACCTTAATCACTAGGCCGATTTAGTGAATGTGACGCCTGTGCTGTGACCGGTGTCAGATTGGCGCGATAAAGCCACATCCGTGCCATGTAATGGTATAAGAGACGTCGCCGGGACGTGGCTGAGGCGTGGCTCTGACGTGCTCGGGCCGTGGTCAGGTCGTGCCTTTTTGTTTGTATTTACTGAAGCCATAAATAAATTTATCGTAGCGCGTGGCCAAAATCTGAACTAACGCAGCCATCTTGTTTTTGACAACTTACAAGCGTTAGTCCATTAATCACATGATGTTTAAATAACTTTTTAAACCCCTTTACCCAAAATCACGTTTTTTTTTATTTCGTAAAAAGTACGTAGGTATCTTAAAAAAATTCTGAAAATTTTATCTTTCAATACAGGTATAACCTAATTTAATTCTGGAAAATTAAGCTCCGTGATAAAAATGTCCATACAGACATTCTTAGTTGCAGGTTGTTCTGACTAGCATAAAAATATTATTAAAAAATAAACACACATGATATCTCACTACACCCCCTCCCCCTCGATATTTCGTGATTTTTCCGAACCTCCCCCCCCTCCCCTTAGAGCCTCACGTGATTAATGGACGATTGATAATGTACTCTGTGGACGATTGGCAAGGGACGTTTCACAAACAATTGCACAAATGTTTACCAGCTGTAAACGTTATTCGAGCGCCATCGCGCCATGATATCCTTGCAGCAGTGAATATGAAGTGTGTAGGTACTGGGTATTAAATATTATTATCTGTGCTACAGCTAAAATGTGCACAACACGGCGTTTCATTTGGATGATGCCTTTTCATAATAAAGAAATTGAAATTACTACCGATCTATAACCTAATACCTACTTTGTGTGCGAAATGCGAATTTGATAAAATTGTAGGTAGGTACCTAATGTGATTAGTTTTTCTATTTATGTCGTGAGAAGTTCTATTCAAATGCTTAGATCTAAATTGAGGTTATTTCCACTTAAAACTTTTTAACAATTTTTTTTTTCACTTTTTATTTGTACTTACCCAAAGACATTAAATTATTATTTAATCTCTTTGTACCTACCCCACAAAATTCATATAGCACTACCTACTTGCTATGTGAATAAGAAGCTATTAAAACATCATCAATATAAACTAAGTAGAAAAATTCAAAACTACAGGACCCAAGCAAAGTTCATACAATTTATATGGGACCACCCCTGAAGCATAGGTACCTTATCTATTATAAAATGAGAGAATTTTTAGAAAGGTACTCCAATTATAACTTTAACAGAAATTAAGGTGTACCTACCGTGGTATACTGAACACGTCTGCGTACCCCTTTAGAGGGCACAAGCCTGATGTGTTGTTGTGTGTTTGCTTAAACAATGCGATAGCAGATATCGCTGTTGATTTGCTGGCGTTTATTGAAGAGTTCCGTTGTCTGTCTACGAAACTCATCATCAGATCTTTATGAAATTTAAATGGGACCATTTCGGAATAAACTTCGTTCGAACAAAAAATAATTTTGCAAATCCGTCTACATAATATAAACATCCGAATTGAGAACCTCCTTTTTAGAAGTTTTTTTTTTTTAAATATCCACTTTATGCTATGATTTCAAAATGACTATTACTATTAAAATGTAATTAAAACATTTAAAGTTGTAGAGAAAAGTAACTCTATGTGTAGGTATTAGTTATTTTTCCAAAAGCACATCTTTGCTTACATGTTTGGAAACTAGATTGCGAACGCATTAATAGACATGACATGAGCATAGTATTCACAACACAACGTGTCGACACGCTTAGGTTAGATACCTACAGCAAAAGTGAAAATCAGTCACCATGCTCGGTTAAAAATGAAACAAAAAATGGCAAATCATGCTAATAACTAACGTGTTCGTTAACGAATACGAATTAAAAAATAATTGGAAATCAGTTTGCCTTAATGAAACAGAGGCAAACTGTACGAGTAGATATGTAGAGTAAAATTCATATAGATCGATTTTGGCTTTAGTGACAGCAGCAAGTAAAACACACATGTCGAAACCTGTGGAATTGCTCATGAAAAAGCACTTCAAATTCCCTTGCTTTGGGTCGACATTAAAAGTTTGCATTGTGTTAATCGTTCTGACGTGGGCGACCTCATTGGCATGCTTCGGCGGTGGCGGGTATTATTATGACACTGAATTAGATGCAGTTCTGAATATCACTAACGTTAGCAAGACCAAGAGCAGGGGTAACCTTATGGATGATGTCCTTGTGATAAACCTGAAGGGTGTCACAGACACCTTGGAGAGAAACAAAATGACTGCGTGGCGTGGTTGGCATCCTTCTAGTATGACACAAAAGGAGTGGGACGATTGGTATAAAAAATATCTAGAAGAAAATGCAAAGAATGGAGAGGTGCCCTGGAATCAGAAAAGAATTAAAGGAGAGCCTGAAATACAGCCTGCACAACCAGACTTCAGTTCTGAACGTGGACCAGGAAGTGGCTGGCCCAATATACCCGGATGGTCAGGTATTATCTGGTATTATTTATATACAAAGTTTTATCCGCTTTATTCGTTCGCACGAGGCTACACCCGCGCGGGGGCGGAAATTATCCTGAGAAAAAGTAACAGACAGACGCAAGTTACTTTCGCATTTATTATTATGGACAAAGGCATCATTACTGATGCAAATGGTCCCGTCAAAAATAAGGGTCTGTTACCTAAAGGACATGGGCTAAGTAAAACGCTTGCTGGCTGGAAACGCAAACGCACTGACGTTTCAACATGCAACTGTCACAAAATATTGCGGGGTGAGACGCGCGGGTGCGCGCGGTCCCGCTCGCGGGGCGTAGTCTCGCTCTCGCTCGGCCAACGCTGCAAAACATCTCCCCACCCTATTCTGACAAGCCCACTTACAAAGAATATGAATTAATTCATTTTTTTATATAATCTAATCAACGACTTATAAAAAAAGATGGACTCCGCGCCACGCATATCGAAAGTGAAGCACTGTTAAGTATGCCGGACCGTTTGTACAAACACGCCTCACGCTCACATTTACATCATAGTATGCCGACCGGCCGCCATTACGTGACACGCACACATAGATCGGTACGGTGCTTCACTTTCGATATGCGTGGCGCGGAGTCCATCTTTTTTTATAAGCCTATGAATCTAGTCAAAGTTTTCTGGATGTCAAACATCCAGAAAACAAATTTGCCTAGATTCAGCGGAAAATCCGGCCAATATTTTAAGATTTTCAACGTTTATATCTTTTCAAATAATTAATTTATGAAAAGATGGAAATCATAGGGACGTGCTAATAGTAGGTAAGTACCTAACCATAGATACTCAGGAAAAAAATATTACTCTACCGGTATTATCCAGAGAGAAAACAGGTGACTATGTTTGTAAGGAAAAACGGCCTTGTGTTTCCTCTTAGTGGCTTATGCACAAAAAACTACCGTGGTAGTGGCACCGTATCTAGTTGTTTGATTTATTGTTGTAAAGATGTTAAAGTTTACAGAACAAAAACATAAAATTTTAGGTACATTTGTCAATTTACCACTATCTAAAACCCCCAATAACTTCTAAACGGATTACCCCATTTACACAATTTATTTTGCCCTATCCGTTTTTAGACCTAAACGTATCAAATGATACTAAAAACAACACAAACACTAAAACACAACACTAAAAACAACAAAAAATCATGTTTTCAACTTACAATAATATTTGGGTCTCAAGCGGATGACACTCGCGCTCGCACTGATCCCAACCGATCCGAGATAACGTGTCCGTGAGCGGTGTCTATGTGTGCGTTGCTCGAGCGCACTTTGTACTCTTATGTAGATTGACTTCTGTAATCTGTACTCTCTATTTTGTGGCATTATGCTGTTTCTTCAGAAGAACAAAACTCGATAGGAGGAGACAAAGGGACAGAATCATGTAAATCGGGAATTTTCATAAAGTGAATATAAAAAATAATAATAAAAGAAAATGAATACTTATAATGTCGCTTACACCTGAAGAATGCAGTAGAATTCTCACAATGCTGGAAATCGGCCGGAGTCAGCGTGATACAACAAGGACAGTTGGCGTGTCGCTGTCAACTATACAACGAATTCTCCGAAGTTACGAGGAAACCGGGTCTCTAACCTTCGCAGACCAGAAACAGGCAGGGCCAGCCGGGCTGTAAATATCTCACCGTGAAAACTTAAGTGAAGTTATCGTGAAATAAGCTGTCAATAATGGCAATCCGGTAGAATGATAGCTCACTTCACTTCACCTAAATTTACACGGTGTGATTTTTACAGAATAGCTGGTGTATGTACCACAGCGCGAGAAGATCGATACTTGGTCAACACAATGCCTCGAAACCGCTTTATCACAGGAACTGCACTTACATATCAGTTCCGACTCGGAGGAAGTAACAACAAAACAAAATATAGCAATCATTGACATATTTATATTACTATTGAAATCATTGATAGCAATTTTAAATGTGTAACATAAGTAATGATGTCTTGTAACACAGAAAGGGCGTTCAAACAGTGTTTATTAAAAAATTGCTGAAAATAAGCAGAGCCTAGTATGGCGGAGTGACTGAAAAAGTCACACCAAAACAGAATTCTTTTTTGCACCATTTCGGAACATGATTGATCCAAAAGACAGTCAATAACTACTTATATTATTACAACTATAGAGGTATGAGGAACACGGAAACAACGAACGAGGAACCAACCACGATTTCGATTGCGTATATTTTGTACTAGCTTCTGTTTCTTCGTCCGCGTGAAATTTATTTTTCCCCCGACCCACCCTGTCGCATCGCATCACCTGCCCGCGTTGTCACTTCGTTTTCACTTAGCGATCCTTTTGACTTTTTTTTGCACTAGCCTCTAGGCAATAATAGCCTTTCTCAAGAATTGGGCTATCGAATGCTATAAGAATTTTTCTAATCTGACCGGTAGTTTCAGAGATTATCGCGTCTAAACAAACATAGTTCTTCAACTTTATTATACAATTGGACAACGATTACATATGTAAGAAAGGACATGAGAGAGATGGTACTTATGGAAGATGACGTACAACTCACAACCGAAATAAATGGCGTGGCATGATTGAGAAAGCCGACCCCGCATAACGGGAAAAGGCGAGGCTAAAGGATGGGTAACAGTGTAACACAGCATGGTGTAACTGAACGTGTAACAAACGAAAATTAACGAGTGAAATTTTAAGGACGCGTCACCTTTTATGCACATTTCGTTACATGAGTGAGAAGGAAGATATCTCTCGGTCTGTCACACACACTAAATCTCTCTTAAAATTTACTTCTATCGCGTAAACGGTGCGGAGCGTGCAAATAAAAAAAAATACAAATAAGATAGTTCACTCATCTCTATAGAAAAGGGAGGATCCTTCGACCAGACTGGTGTTGTGTCTGGTGGGCAACTCCCGATTATTCATAACGGACTGTTGCATATGTGCTAGTCGCGCAGTAAACTCTGCTTGCGCGATGCAGGTTTTCGCGTGACGCCAGTTATCAGTATGATGCGTAGTTCACATATGGCGCAGTAGATGCCGCCACAATTGCACTGGGCCCGTGTGGTGGATTACGGCCCACTCTCTCTAACAGAACTGTGTCCCAGCACTGGGAACGTTATTGTTGTTGTTGGCTGGGTGTTGTTTTATGTAAAACATGACTTAAATTAAATGAAATAATAAATATATACTTACGGACTCTTTATTCTAGCCGCCCTGCAACAAATTCGGACCAATTAGGATAGGACATCAAAATACTCGTACTGGAGCCAGTATTTCGGCTTTGCAAGTTCTGCATGTTTTATTTTTTCGACCAACCATTATTTTGTTGTTATAAGCCCTCAAGCCAAGCTACCTTACATGGAAATGTATGGTAGCCTGATTGAGGAGTCCGGGAGTGTATAAATAATACCTACCTGCCTTTTATGATAAAAACAGATCTAGGCATCGGCAATGGTGGGACTGCTGTTCCACCTTGGGCATATGCTCCCAAAAACATTGGCAAGCCTACACTCTGCTATCTGCCACCAATAAAAGGAGATTGCACGGGCCGGGTGCAAACAAAGCTGGAACCAGTAGAAAGGTCAGAATTATTTATATCAGTACTAACTTAGAGTTAGGGTCTAAACAGATGGTCTGCATTAGACCTGCATGCCAGCTGCAAGTGCTGCAACATCGCAGTTGGGATGCAGTTGTCATAACTAGGTTTCGAAGCAGTTAAGTCAACTGCCTCCAAACTGAGATGTTGCAGCTGAAATGCAGATCTAGTCTGTTTAGAGTTTAGACCCTTAGGGCTGATATTACAATCGACAGATAATTTTAAAATTGTAATTTTAAAATTGACGTTTGACAGATTTTGTATGGAAGAACTGTCAAAAATTCTAAATTATTCGTGGGATAAAATTATCTGGCGTTGTTCACGATTATAATTGAGGTAGCGTTAGCAATGTGTCGCCTCGTGTCTCTCACGCCTGTTTTGTATTATCTATCTCGCTCTCATAAAAATAGCGAAGCAAAGAATAAATAAAATGATGTGATTGATATGGCCATTAGCCAACAGGTTCGTCGCTCCCGAAAGGATCTGTCGACATGTTGGATTACAAGAAGGCCTATGACTCAGACCCACATGCATGGCTCATGAGGGTGCTGGGTGCTTACTCTCGAATATAATTCCGAAAGATCGACATTGGAATTGTCAGTCAAACGTCTGGGATTGTCTGGACTCACTGAGTCTAGCCTATCCCTGACGTTTGACCAAAGTCGATCTATCAGAATTACCTACATTCGAGAGTTAGCACCCTGGAGTCGTTCCGGGGTTTTATAAGGAAGTAGATGTAACTCTGCGCACCTTCCTGAAGGCCAATTCTCGTAATGTAAAACGTTCAAAATCTAGTCGCAGTCTCATCTCGACGACAATCAAATGTCAAAAACTTGTCAAAATGTAGGGAAATTAGAGATGTTTTTGACAGATTGAGACTGAGATCACACTGTGAACGATCTTAAAATTACGAGAATTACCCCTCTGATGTCGTGTATGGTGCAATGGAGGACGGTCCTTCGCTATCCTGGATGTCGAAATATTCAGAGGAATAGCGAACCGATAAGGAACGAGCGAGGCATATTTCAGGGCGATAGTTTGAGTCCGGTTTGGTTTTGCTTAGCCTTGAATCCTCTAAGCACACTGCTGGACGTTCAGAACTTCAGGTCTAGGATATCGGCTAAGGAGAGGTGGTCAAGTTATATCTCAGCCACCTCCTCTACATGGATGACCTAAAGCTCTTTGCCCCCAACAATTTGCGACTGATGGAGCTACTGAAAGTAACTGAAACTTTCAGTAGCGCCATCAGAATGGAATTTAGTGTGGACAAATGTGCGGTCATGCGTGTAAAGCGAGGGGAGATTGTGGAATCTGTGGGAACCCAACTCTCGGATTCCACAAACCTTAGAGCCCTCTCCGCATCCAACACCTGTATTTGGGCAGTGAACGAAATTTTCGTTCACTGTATTTGGGTATGTCGGAAGCATTTGTTAGCAAGGACAGATTCACTTTACGCTAAAGCGTAGGCATCAATGTTACTGACATGAAGCAATTGTTGAAGGAACGCTTCTTTGGCCACCTGAAAAAAATAAGTAGTTAAGTACCTAATAGTCTTCTATCAGGCGGAGACAAGGTGGGTGCCTTCAACGGTTGGGTCATGCCGGCTTTGGTGTAAAAATGTTCTTTAGTAACTTCTTAGACCTTTGTATCCTGCTTATGCGTATGAAGTTTCATTCGTTTCAAATCGGTTCATTCATTTCGAAAAACAAGGGCTTGAAAGTTTGTATGAAATGCCGTACGACGTAAACGCTCATAAGCATGGAACAAATGTAACCTAAAGAGATATATTAATGATTCTAATTATAATTCTGTAAATACCTATCTATATGCTACGTTTATAAATACCCTCCCCCCCCCCTTAACATAATTATGTTGAATTTCGCAGGCTACATTGCAGTAATCGCCTTAAGGGGGGAAGCGCCAAGGTACCCCGCGACATTCAAAATTTCTTACGTTTTTTGCAATTTGCTGGTCACTATTAAGTTGTACGTTGATTAAAATATGATTCGCGGCCGTAGCAAATATGTATTTACAGAATTATAATCATTAAATTCATCAACACAACTCTCAAGACCAAGTAATCCTACCGAATGACTATTTCATGAAATCTTGACATTTTAGGATTACACTAACATATCAAGTTTTATTACTAATTGTAATGATTATAATTCTGTAAATACATATTTGTTACGGCCGCGAATCATATTTTAATCAACGTACAACTTAATACTGACCAGCAAATTGCAAAAAACGTAAGAAAATTTGAATTTCGCGGGCTACTTTAGCGCTTCCCCCTTAAGTGATTACAGTGCTTCAATAAGTTACACCCACCATTTCACAGATGGGGCTACAACCCTTACATAGACGATTGCCAGATTTACGAATGGAGTCAATGTGGCGGAACTCGCAACAAATTTGTTACAAAGGAAGCATGTCTAAAACATTGTGTGGCATTACCACCCCCGACCTGTTCCGTGGATTCCGGTATCTTGGACGAGACTTCTAAGAAGGGCTGATTTTACCAAACTCAGATATGTTTTATTCGTGGAATAAAATTGACGTCTGACAGTTCTAGTATGGAAAAACTGTCAAAAATTCACAATTTATTCTCAGGACACAAATACATTAAATTATTGTACAGAGGCCAGCACATCAAGCTACCCCAATCTGTCAAATTTTCCCAATTGAATATGAACCTTATCCCTTTGTTATAAAGTTGAAAATCTATTTAAAAAAAATTACAGATTGGGGTAACTTGATGTGCTGGCCTCTGTACCTATCTTAAATCTCTTTGTCAGCTCAGGACATCTCAGGATAAGCCTTATTCTAGGTATAAAAGTTAGATGAAATGCGCCCTAAACCTTAACTACCTTAAGACGAGTAATTAAATCGATCATGGTTATTATTGTTAAGTTTTATTAATTTTGTCCTTTTCCTAATTCCCTCGAAAAATCAAAAGCAGTTCTTGATGAAACCATAGACATGACACTGTACACATCATTGCATATCATTCCTTTTTGCTGGATTTCCCCGACTTTTGTAATCCACACTACTAGAGTATTATATTATCTGTGTCCACACTAATACACACATCAAAAGTGTCTAGGGATCAAGCATTTTTATTGATTTTGCGAATCTTGTATTTAGCGATTCTGGTATTAAGCTTTAGAGCCAAATTAATACGGGCTCACAGGGGAGTGTGGACGCCACTGAGGCCACCTCATCACAGAACATTATAATTTACACACTTCTTGTTTTATTCGGATCACACACTGCGACGCACCACGCGACGGGGCGCAGATAACGCGCCCCCGCGCGTGATTTATTACATACAAATTGAATAAAAACGCGCTTCCGCGCGTGGAGTTTGGCTCCGTTTCCCGCGCCCCGCTGCGTGATGCGGTGCAGTGTGCGAAACGCCTTATAGAGTTCAGTGCCACCACTGCACTGTCGAAAAAGGAAGAGTTGCTAACCTAAAACTAATTCTTAATTTTTAGGGAAAATATTTTATTGACGGGTTTTCGTAACATTATTATTTTGTCAAATTTGTACAAGATCAAATTAAATTAGTCAGTGAAAATCCACAGACATGATGGATATCGTTACAGGATAAAAGAAAAAAAAAAAAAAATAGAAATATAAAATATTTTATTGTCCAGTAAATACAATAAGCAGTGTCACTGGTTAAGGTTATTGAATAGCTCTCCTCCCAGCTACTTTTTCAAAAGATGGCAGCACATACGCACATTCGAACATTTTCAATTTTTCAACTTCAACGCTTAATTCAGAAATCTTTGGCGAAAAACTTTATTATATGCGTCAACTAACGCATTAACTGAATTTTTTTAGATATTCACTTTGCTTGTTATGACATGTGTATCTTAAAATATTACCTACAGCTAGGTTATAATAAAGTAGGTATTACCTAACTAGTGAGCCCAAACTAGACAGTTAGTCTGTATCTTGGGGCTCGGAGCACGAATTCCAGAGTGAAGACTCTAAAGGTGATTTCAGGTATCGTATGGTACGTGTGTGCGTGTGTGTGATGTGTGAGTGGTGTGTGTGCGTCTGGAGTGTGTGTGTAATTGTGCGTGTTTGTTCCATTGTGCTTCGTTTGATTTGGTGTCTTTAATCTGAGAAAAAAAACTTACTAGATTTTGACGTCTACAACTTTGTCAGGGTCTTTATATTAATTGTTCCGAGTCATCAAAAACTAGTAGCTATGCAAAATTTCCTTTACAATTTTTTTGCAGTTGAATGAAGTAGGTAGTATTTTTAATTTCTTTATTGTTGTACAGTCAGCATCAGACAGATTGGAGCTTTCAAAGTAATCAAAATCATATGAAGAACATAATTTCAATTTTATATTCGCAGACATTGCATTCAAATTGACGTAAGCATCGTAAGTGGTCAAGTTTTCAATATTGTGTAAGCTGCCAGCGTGTTTATATTAATATCTGCGAATAGTTCGTTCAGTGGTATCTAAGCATTTATAGTAGTCAAAAATATATTCACAACCAGTTTCACAACCCGCTGTTGCCTGCGACTTCGTCTGCGATCCAGGATGAAAAGTAGCATATGTCCTTCTCCAGGTCATGGTCTACCCATGTGCCACATTTAATGTGCGGAAGTAAGTTTGTTTGTTTGTTTGTTACGCTTTCACGCTAAATCGGCTGAACGGATTTGGATGAAATTTACTAAGCCGACGGGGGAGTAGGTACATGGCGTCTGCTGCGCATGCGTCACCTTCCTTCTAGTGATGGGTATCTCATCAATTTCATGTGAGGTTGAGGGAGCCCCTCAATTTACCTCGTGAGGTCCTGATGAGTTACTCCTCATTTGAGGCAGGCAGGCCGGACGGTGAGAGGAGTAAGGATGGACGAAGAGACGTAAGCTCAGGTACGGAGACACGTAAGCACGGGGACGAGGAGCCGTAAGCGCGGGGACGACGAGCCGTAACGCACCGCACCGCGGTTCGCTTGTCCCGAGGCGAGGCGATTACGTTACGATTCCGATTAGTGTGCGTTGCAGTAGGGAGTTTCACCCAAAGAATACTGAACGGCTTGAGTTGGTACGGTGCCGGTAAAATGTAGTTGCGTGAGAAAGAAAGTATGACATATTTATACATACCACATACATGTTGGTCCATCGTCGTTATATCTCAACACCAACAGTTCATGTTGGAGATAAAACGAGACGGAAAATACAGAAACTCAGAAACAATGAAAGACAGCCCGCCCGATAATAGTACGGTACGATGCATGTACGACCGACTCCTTGTCACAGACTTTAAAATATCAAGGTCCGTGCTACTTGTTCAATTGTTAATATTTTTTGTGATACTTAATAATAAATATTGATGATTTTTTGTATAGAAATGAGTTTATTTTATGAAATAATTTTGTGGGGATTTTGTGGGGAATCAGGATTTTGTTCTCCCCAAATTCGGGGATTTTCACCAATGATATTTGAGAATCTAGAGAAAATAGGCATTGGCAACGCTGCTGAGTGCTGACCAATGACTAAATAAACCTATGGACTGAGCATACCTACAAAATTTGCGTGTATACCTACACAAATCGGGCACTAAAGATGGCCGTCTTTCGTAGGGTTCTTTTTGTTTTTTCTCGCACCACACTGTTTTATACAACACGAGGGCATGAATTTCCTATTAATGGACACCAAAACACCTAGTTTAAACGTATTTCTCTCGAAAACAACAAAAATATTTTGAGCAATCAACCGTTTGACAGCACATGTACAGACGCCAGCACATCAACCTACCCGAAACTGTCAAATTTTCCCAATCAACTTTGAACCTTAAACTTTAGCGATAAAGTTGAAAATCTATCAAAGAAATTTGACAGATTGTAGTAGCTTGATGTGCTGGCGTCTGTACCATAAAACCATTCTGAATAAAACTCGGCACTCAACATGGCGGCTCGTCACGCATAGACATGATATTGACGTCACACTAAAGTGTTGCCTTTAGTACTTGACAAACATTTAGATGTCTCTCTTTTCATATGCAGCTTTAGAGAAACAGAACGCTTTTTGACATGTGTGTGTCGATATGATAGATATTTGTATAACTATTATTTCTGTAGTGGAATAGGGCATCTCCATGTTTCTCCTATCTCAATGGTGCTGACTGACTGTCAGTGGGTGCGTTCCGAATTGAGAATGTAATCGATGTAATCGATTTGAGCGTGCTTAAACCCGTACCGAATTAGCGTGAGCGCGATGACGATGTCCCGTGAATCGTCATAGATGACGTCATGACATGCGCATCTTGCGATAACGCCGACCATGCCTTGTAATAATATTACCGTGAGCACTGTTAAAAATGACAGCGTGTGTGATGATGAGGATGTGTCAGTGTGTTTTGTTTTGAATTTCATCATATCTTTCATCATATTTTTCATATATCTTTAAATTAAAATAACGTAGCATTTTAGAAATTGTGCTTCTGGCTGACAGTCGCCACCTTACCAAAGAAGAAGAAATGTGGTATTTATACAAAGAAATACTGCTGTATTATTGTTTTAACATTGATTATGCACTGTGAGCGCGTTCACGAGCGTTCCGAATTGTTGACAGCTCTCGGCTGTCATAATTGTAATATCTAATACGGAACGCATGTGAGACGATTTGAGTGCTGTTGCTGTGAGCGAGTATAGCCAAGCCAATTCGGAATGCGGCCCGTCTGTCGCTGTCCGACAGTCCTCTGTCATGTCAAAGATGTCATACTTCATTTTCTCTTGAATTTTTAGAAAATGAATACTTAAATTTGAGGAAATATCATAAAATGTTCAATAAATTGTTTGTAAAATTCACACGAACCTAAACCCGGTCTGTTCTGTTCTGTTTATACTATCAATTTTAAACAATTATGCGTGCGAATAATAATAAGTTATGTTTATACTTCGGGTGTATACAATCCATTGTGAATTTGTGATGTCTCGTAGAGATGAAAATTTGTGTTTATGTGTGGTGCAGTCGAAATAAATCGTTGTAAAATAGATATTTCGTGATATTAGTGATAATGAATTTAAGAGTATTGTCAGTTTTGATGTGGAAACATGCGGTGGTGAGGATACGGAGGTTTATCCACACAGCTGTGGATTGTGTGTCTCCTCTAATGTTTTTGATATTATTATTTGCCTTAAAAGATCAAATGAGACCTCCAACATCAGAGACAGCGCAGAGAGACCCAGTGGCGAACACGGTGAGTTTGTAGCATTTAAATATGAATTCTGATTCTTCCTTAGCAACAGTAATTATTCAACTACTGTTAAACCGTTATAAAATTACCTGAATTCTCAATCAAACATGTCAATTATATTGTTTAACCTCTCAAGACCCACTAATGAGACAATTGATTTTCTATTGTATTGTATCACATGTGAATTGTGTGTGTATGTGTTTAGAATCAAAGAAAAGGTTTTAATCTTGAGTTTAATACATGCTTTACTACATGGTTTACTTGAAGGTATGTTTTTAGTATTTAAGTATAAAGGTATGTCTAAAAAAGATTCCGTCTGTTTTTTTTTTTTCTTTTATTTATTTAGTTCTATATTTGCACAGGAAGTAGGTACAAGTTACAGATGTTAAGCTTAAAATGATCTTATACTAACTACCTTAACTAAGGCATGCAAACAGTTCATACAAATGGAGTCATAAATATTATGAGGAAATGCAATTAAGTAATTACAGCAATTTACAAATACAAACTAATTTTTGGCCACGTCTGCAACCAAATTGTTAATTTATATTAATACTAGCTTCTGCCCGCGATTTTGTATGCGTCAAATTTCACCCTCCCCCCATTCACCCTCTTAGAGGTGGAATTTCGAAAAACCCTTTCTTAGTGGATACCTACTCTTCACAAAGAACACACCCTCCAAATTGCATGACTCTAGGACCAGCGGATTAGGCTGTGTGTTGGACTTAGAATTGAAATATATAGATTTAAGGAAACACAGCATGTTTCCTTTATTATAGAAGTTATGAATAAAACTTGGTATCTTAGCAGTCGAGAATACCTCTATTGCTAAAGTACCCAGCTAGTATTGCAAAACTTAGACCCCTCTTGTGGTGTATTCTGAAAGTTGGTAATGTTGCTGTATCTGACAACTTTTTTGCTGTTTGGATTAATTTGTCAATATTACTAATGAAACTTTGAAATATATTCTTTTTTTATATTGCATGCTCTTGTATGATATAATGTTTAAACACATAAAGAAATCTTATCTTATCTCTTTAACTTTGATTTGTGACCATCTTTACTAACCGAGACCCCTCCGTGACTCAGAAAGCATGTTAAACCATAGGTCGTTATGGGTCACCAGAAGCCCGAATGTTCGACAACCAGCCTTACCAAGAGGTATATCATAATTATACTAGCAGCGCCGCGTGATTTTACCCGCATAAATTTCCCGGAATATCGGGATAAAAACTATCCTATGTCCTGTCCCGGGACTTAAATCTATCTCTATACAATATTTCATCTATATCGGTTCACCGGTTTAAGCGTGAAGAGGTTACGCTGGAGGTCTGTTCCGCTTGGGCGGAGCACCGCCGTGTCCTCGTAGAGGCGATCGGCAGCGGCGGCGACCTCTCGCGTCCGGCCCTGGTTCAAACCATGGTCCGGAGCGAGAGGGAGTGGGAGGCAGTCACCTCCTTCTGCGAAGCAGTCATGCTAGCGAAGGAGGTGGCGGGATGGGCGAGGGAGAGAGCCTCGAGAGCCTCACGTCCCAGCCGCCGCGGGAGTCGCTCCGGGCGTCGGGAGCCGCGTGACGACTCACGGTCACCGTAGGCGCGGGCCTGCGGACGGCAAGTAATGGGTAGCGCGCCGTCCGATCAGGACCAGGCCCGTGCCGGACGGCGCGTATGTGTTCCAAGCGCGCCTCAAAGTGATGTCAGCATCAGATAAGGGGCCCGTCAGGGCCGAAGCCTGCCGGGGCAGCGGGATTGTCCGAAAGGGTTACCGCTACCCTGGAAAATAAAGGGCTAAGGAAGGAACACGGATGGGTTTTAGTCAGTAAGAGTCTGACACTCCCTTCCGCTCCACCCAGAGCGGGAGGGGTAATTTGATGATTTCCTAACCTTAAAAAAAAAAAGCGTGAAGAGGTAACAGACAGACATACAGACACACTTTCGCATTTATAATATTAGTATGGATCGTAGGATCGTATTACCCAGTAACTGGATTGTCCAGGTCCGATAGGCACTTGCTTGATGTAAAATACGGATATTCAGCTGCATCCGGTTAGACTGCAGGCCAACCCCATAATTGTTAAGAAAATGCTAGGCAGATGATGATGATCCTTATTTTACAAATTTTAGTGAACTACAACGTGTTTTTTTTAATATCCCATAGCTCTAGGAGGTCATTGTACTCATCATTTTGAACTACTTTTACTATGGGACAAATACCGAACACGCTAAAAAAAATATGGTGTTCCCTACTTTTTGACGAGTTATACGAACATAAATGTAGGGAACAGCTGACTTTTTTTCGCGATTTCAGGTTTTGGCCCATAGTAAAAGTTGTTCATAATGATGAGTACAATGACCCCCTAGAGTTATGGGATATCAAAAAAAAAACACGATGTAAAGAGCCATATTTTATAATTCCATTCAGTAATATTGTTAAAATTAGCCCCTGCCCGCGACTTCGTCTTCAGGCTTCTGTATTTTTGCTCAGCTCCTAAGTGTTGTAGAGTGAAGTTAAACTTCCTCAAGAATTGAGCTTACAAACGTATGGACTATGGTTGACTGTGCACTTGTGCCCACCGTAAAGCTGTGTATATTTTGCTGGTAGCGCGACCATGATTGCGCCACGAATGGTGTCCTATGGAGATAACTTAGTGCTGTTTTATGATGTAGAAAATTGTCAAGAGGACGAAAGCTAACCGCCACTACATTCCGTCCAACTAAGATTTTTATCCTTGCAATGAATGTGAAAGGTGTGCAAGCAGTTTGATACCAACTACTTTCACATTACACAAAAGGCCGAAACCATTGACATATATTAACAAACTCAGAAGCAAGAAAAAAGTAGAATTAGGTATCCAGGCGATACTAATATCTTGTTGACTTTCAATCGTGTGATTCTTAAAACTCAAGCATGAGCACAGGCTAAGTATTGACTTCTCGCTATGCCGGCAATTACTAATTAACAAGAAGCTTGTTTATCACAGCTCTTATTTATACCTAGATTGTGAGCCCAGTATATGCGTTCATGATTCCTGGTATTGTCTTATCGCCACTGTAAGTAATTAATTAAGATAGTGCTAGGTTAGTACATGATTCTAGACCCACCAGCAGCTCAGACTATAAAAAAATTAAAAGTCAAAAAACTTTTTTAAAAACTAGCTTTTTTTCGTGTTGTTCTCAGCACGCCGTTTCATTTGATACCCATATTTAGAAGTGTATTAAAAATAACTAGTCCGCCATCTTGGGTGTTCCGCCATGTTGGATTTAGAATAACGTCACATAGCTAACCATGCATTGTCATCCAAACTAAACGTGTATACAAAATTTCAGCTCAATCGGTTGAAGAATCTGCTTGAAAATTGAGTTGCAAGAATCCACCCGAACAAACATAGTTACATACATACATACATTGCAAGTTAAATAAAAGCTTGTAAAAACCAAGACAGAGCGCTAAGAACGATACAGTGAAGTATGCCAAAACTACACCTCTGCTCTGTGCCTAAACTATACGCTCACACGCACACATTTACAACTATTTACAATCAAACTACACCTCACTAAGTGCAATGATCCTACTGTAATGATCCCACTGCTGGGACACAGGCCTCCTCTCTTTTTGAGAGGGACAGGCACTTTACTTAATGTAAATTATTTCATCACCATTGCTCTCAAAACGGAACGGTAACGGTTTCCTCACGACGTCATCCTTCACGATGACGTCGTGAGGAAACCGTCATCTCCTAGAACCAGAAATTCGAAGACGTGTCATCTGCCAACCCGCACTGGGCCCGCGTGGTGAATTAAGGCCCACACCCTTTCACAGAGAGGAGGCCTGTGTCCCAGCAGTGGGAACATTATAGGCTGATTATACTATGGGTCTAGAATCAATTGTACTGAATTCATAGGAACAGTTTGCGCGTCGATGTCCCTTACACTCCGTATTTGGACATATGTATAAGCACTAAATAGGTCCTTTGAAATGTTCTTGAAGTTTCTTGCCATTTATTTGATTGAGAATTCAGTTGCCAGGAAGTCTGGAACTACAAAAACAGTCGAGAGATGTCGTAGTATGTCTTCAGGTCAGTTTGAAGGACACGCGATCAGCATAATTAAACCGCGTTGAAGAACTGTCAGTCACAAAGGTTACATGCTCTGTGTCACTCACATCATTGTACCGGAATATTGACCCTGACAGCTCTTGAACGCGGTTGAGATGTGCTGATTGCATCTTGCACTTTTTTCGGTTTAGCCTGCTGGTCTCTTTTGCCGGTCTTCATTCGCCAAGTGTGCAGACTGAACCGTGCGATAAGAAACTTCGTTACAAAAAACCATTGATGGTAAATAATCTCAAAAATAACTCTTTCTTCCGCAGGATATAATACCGCTCGTAGCAGATGTAATACTTGCGCCAAATCGGATCATGTACTACCCCGAAACAATGCTCACCAATTCGCTCATGGGTGATGTGGGCATTAAACTGAACCTGAAGCGACTGAACTCCACCCTAGGTAAGTAAACAGAGATCCCCACTTTGGCTGGTGAACCGAATTTCAGTCAGTCGGAAGTGTCCTAGCCAAGCAAGATATTGTAAAGGGTGTCTGCAAAAGGGAACCTTTCATCATGCAGCACCCTACAATCACATTCAGAATAATTTTGAAGGATATTGCTAATCCTTTATATGTTCGAAAAATTAATCTACTCAACAACGTAGGTATATATGTCGCAGTCAACTGATTAAATTAGCCGTTCAGTTAACCGCCTAGTCTTTATTTAGTAGTAGTGCTCGTATCGCTTTGCTCTCTCGGCTCGTACGCGGTTGATCACAGTTCTAACCTAACCTAACCCATTTGGTCGGAGAGCCCTGGCTTAGTTACTGCGACCAATACGGCTCGCGTATGAATGATTACAGACTTCCAACCTAAACTGTAATTGAATATCATTCAGGCCGTTAGTTGAACGGCCGCCGTTTAGTTAAAAGGCTAGGCGGTTAACTGAACGCGGCGGCTAATTTAACCAGTTGGCTGCGACATATATATAACGCAATGAATGTTGTTGAACTGCCAAATGAAAGCATTGCTACTGTAAGTTACACAATTACCCTGTTACCCCGCAGACTAGCAGAAAAATGATTCTGGTTGCATTCTATCACTCAGCGAATTTAGAATCAGTTTCAAAATTGAATATGCGGCGCTTGTTTTTATAAAACAAGTTTTGTGATAGACACGTAAAAATGAGCACTCCCTCTTGAAATTAAGCGAAAATTCAGTATGGCTTCTTAATTTTTTATGTAGCACCTACGCCGTATAGGATTCGGTTATAATTGCGGGTAGCGGTCACAGTATTATAGTGCACATGCGTATGCGTAAACAGAAGGTGCATGTTCTGCCACATGTGCACTTGAGGATCATAGGACTCCATCGGCGAACGGAGTATGCTTGGCAGGATTTTGGGTTAAACTCTTTGGATTTGAACAACGTATTTGCCATCGACACGCCAAGAAGAAGAATACAAGGTGCACTCTCTTCCATCATCCTCATAGTCCGTAGGCATGGCGCCGGTTATCCGACACGACCAGAGACAGGTCAGAAGACCAATTCCCTTCATTAAAATCCTCAGACCAAATAAAAAACTAAGACAGAGCGCTGAGAACGATAACTGTATCGTTCTCAGTGCTCTGTCTTGGTTTTTTATTCCACCATACAAAAACTACACCTCACTAAGTGCACACATGCTTACGAAACCGGCTTCACTTTACTGTTGTTGACAACCCTCTGTCTTGGTTTTTTATTTGGTCGGAGTTAAAAACGTAAAATATCTAGTCGCAATCTCATCTCAACGACAATCAAGGTCAAAAATATAGGGTAATTAGAGATATTTTCTGAGATCAGACTGTGAACGTTCTTAAAATTACGAGAATGCCCCTCTCGTGCAAGAAGACCGACGGCTTTACATGCTCTTCGAGGCTCGGGGTGTCATGCTCATACCGCCATCTTCCTAACTCCGGGTTATTAATGAGTAGGTATTTCTTGAGAGAAAATAACTTTGTTTCTTAACAGGTCTAAGAATTTTAAGCCCCCGGGCCCGGCTCAAGATCCGCGGCCGTAAGAGAGCGCGTACGTATTAGCTAGCCAGATGTACCTAGACTCTAGAATAACGACGCTTTATATGAGAAGTTTGGGGGGATACCCGCAATATGTTAGCACTTGCTGCCTGCGCATATGCGGAATAATAAACCGAACCGCTGCGCACTTATCAGCTGTCAGGAAGGCTAGTAATACCGGTAGGTATTTTTGGGAACTGGGAACCGCTATTGGCCTTGGTGTGATACCGGTACCAGACGTACCTATATTATTGGAGCCAAACAAATATTTCCGTAAGTTAGAATGAGGAAACAGATAATAGTAAGTAACATTGCAAGTTAAGTAAAAGCTTTTAAATAAGATGGTTAATAGCATAATAGGCATTAGAAAAATAACTTAGACGTAGATATTAGTGGTATGCAGCGGGTAAGTACACACGGCTACACATCAAGCTATACATAACCAGTATAAGCTGACTTCTGATTGTACGAGAAACCTATACAATGCGAGGTCAACTCAAACTGGAAATGCATAGCTTGATGTGTAGCCGTGTGTACCTGAATTTGGTACCGGTAATTGTTAAGTAGGTGGAGTACTGGTACCCGTCTGGAACCGGTACCCAGGTAACAAAAAGGCAAGAACTGGTACTAAACCTGTAATTTTGGTACCGGTTTCAAGCCCTGGTCAATGCCAATCGATATCTACCATTCTGCGGTGTAGTAGATAGTAGCCAGTACCAGTAGCTAGTCAGCAACGTTGATAGTAGTACCTATGTACCTATAAACTAAAAGTACACCGCACATAACATAAAATATTAAGTATGTAGCAGCAGGCGGCATTCATACCGACGCGCAATCTTTAGTGTAGCCATGAATTCAGTACATGATTGTGAACACCGCTGTGCGGAATTTTTTCGTCAGTTATTTGTATAAACGACAAAAAAAAACCACCAATCAATTCAATTTAATTAACGCAAGACCTCATACACCCCAATTAGAGTATTGACTTAAAAGACAATGACTAAAACTTTAATTCATTAAAGCTAACTATTATGATTACGAAAATCGTGTTGGTTGCTTTACTTTATGCATTTAAAATTGAGTCTTATTGCCTTGAAATAAGATTTAATTTCTTTTGACTCAATCGGCAGCCAGTACGGCAAAATACATAATTTTCGGAAAAAGTACCCATATTCAAAGTTACTGAAATCGATTCAGTAGTCAATTATGAACAAATTATTTATTTATAATAAACACTGCTACCATTACAGAAAATTCCTAATGCGGTAGCGTAAATCTTAAATAACATAACACAAATACTTCACATTATTTTTGTGAATTCATTCAGCGAGCATAAAAATAAATCGATCCTGTCAGCCGTGTCATTCAGTGCGTGCAAGGCGCGCGTCAATGGCGCTTTGCTGAGCAAGTTGGTTCGTGCATGTGGCATTGCTAGTAACCGTGGCTTCCGCCGCCGCGATACGTATTTGTCAGGCACATTCAGACAAATCTCCTTTAATACACCGGAATTATAGGTATTACTTTCAGGACTTGCGTTTTACACCTTGTATTAAAAAAAACATTCATGCTGTTCCATACATTTAGAATGGCACGTTTCTATGAAACAGCAGAAAAATGTCTACGCTAGGTCTAGAATCATTAAGATGAATTCATGTGTTCATAGACAGAGGGGAGCCGGATTTTAGGATCACGCCTTTTAACAGTGATCGGAGTGGTTTGTTTTTGGCAGAATTAATACATAACGCTCATCGAACAAATTCTGCGTAATGTGTACGAAAAGCACTGATGGTCTAGTGGTAACGGCCGCGACTTACGAGTTGTGTAGGTCGCAGTTTCGAACCTAGACAGGCGCTTTAGTTTGTATAAATTACTAGCAGCGCCCCGCGGTTTCAATACTCAATTCTTTATTGCGTTCCACAATGTAGGCTTAGGTGGTAAATATTTGCCAAAAGAAACAATTATGGACCCACCTTGGTTTCACCCGAATTAGTTTCGATCCCGTGGGAATATCGGGATAAAAATCCTATGTATTAATCCTGGTTATAAACTATCTCTGTACCAAATTTCATCCAAATCCGTTTAGTAGTTTTTGCGTGATTGAGTAACAAACTTCCAAACATCTTCACAAACTTTCACATTTATAATATTAGTAGGATTTCATCACTAACTCAGTTATTTTATCACCAACTCAAAATGGTGAAGAAAAACATCGTGTGGAAACCGGCATGTCCTAGAACTAAAAAATCGAAGACATTTAACAACTACCAACCCTCACTGGGTGGATTACGCCCCACTCCCTCTCACCGAGAGGAGGCCTGTGTCCCAATAGTGGGAACATTACAGGCTTAAATGTGTAAGATGCAGAGGCAAACTTACGTCCGATAAAAAAAAAACAAAATGAGTACAATTTGGAAAAGGACGTCGAATTTTTAAACTATGTCCACCATAAATGTAACTATTAATAACAAGAATAATTAAACGTTTCGAACGGACCGGACGTTACGTATGCGGATGTAGGTAGAAACGACGGGCGGTGACGTCTTATAGAGGCCAATAGGGTATAGGGTTGCCAATTTTTTTATATCACATATTCACATATATATATATATATATATATATATATATATATATATATATATATATTATATATTATATATATATATATATATATTATATTTATATATTTATATATATTTTTTTTTTTTTTTTTTTATATATAATAAATCTGTAGACGAGACGTTTCTGTACATTGAAAATATTTCCAAAAAAAATTGTTGGGGTGTTAAAGGATAAGCAACAGATGCCATTTCATCAATTTTTGGAATTTTTGTCTGTTTGTCGGTTTGTCTGTTTGTCTGTTTGGATGTGACAGATTATTGATTTGAACAGGGTCAACGTAAAAAGTACCAAACCAATACGGTTACTTTTTATACTCAAATATGGTGTAGAACTCGGAGCAGTGATTAGTTTTTGTTTCATCGCAATCGGTTCACTCTATCAAAAGATATAATCAATTTAAAGTAGGTATTCTAGGAACAACTTTTTACGTTTTTTAGTAACACGTAACGACATCTATTGGCGCGATATAGTACCTACTAACGAAAACATAATTGTTGTTGTGATGTGAATAATCACGTCCTATTAGTTTATGCTTACTTAAATGACGAAATAACACAGATACCTACTTATGTCTATGTTATTTTAAAAAGTAATGATAATGATATTAATGATATAAAAAAAATCGCTTTCCATTTATGGTTTATTTAGTGGCGCCTGTGGCGCTAAAAGAATTTTAAACAAAAAGTGAGGATAATGTAAGATAATAATAATCAATGTGGTGTTCTGAGCGATAAAGAAGTTAGATAATTATTGATATAGAAAGTTGAGTAACGCAGAGCGTTTTTTAACGAAGTTCTTATATGGAGCTTGCGGTAGGAGATCTATGGGAGAAATCGTCAAATAACGAAAAAGCGTTATGCCTCATTTTTCAAAGTAATAGGTAGATAGAGACACACACACAGAGAGAGAGAGAGAGCTATTTTTCATGGTTTCCGAGGATCCTGACCCCGGTAAGTGAGGTCAAAAAGAAAATCAAAGATGGCGGTTGCCTAAATTTTTAACTTTTTCGTCATGGGTGTCGTTTTCATGGTTTTCGAGGGTGCTGAAGTCGATAGTCAGGTCAAAATGAAAATCCAAGATGGTGGCTGCAATTTTTTTTTGTCATGTTTGTCGTTTTCATGGTTTTTGAGGGTGCTGAAGTCGATAGTCAGGTCAAAATGAAAACCCAAGTGGCGGCTCCATTTTTTTTTTATGTTTTGTCATGGGTGTCGTTTTGATAGTTTTCGAGGGTGCTGAAGCCGATAGTCAGGTCAAAATGAAAATCCAAGATGGCGGCTGCAATTTTGTTTTGATTTTTTGTTATGGATGTCGTTTTCATAGATTTCAAAGGTGCTGAAGCCGATAGGCAGGTCAAAACGAAAATCCAAGATGGAGGTTGCAATGTTTTTTTATGGGTTTCGTTTTATTGGTTCTTGAGAGCGCTGAAGCCAATAGTGAGGTTAAAATGAAACTGTAACGGCTTACCCACCGTCGATTGGCCCATGAACCGTTGGTGAACATTATCTTTAAACCATTAACTTTTTTCCAAAGGACTTTTCACCCACGATCGTTTTGCCAACATAACTGTAGGTCAGTAAATGCTTTACCAACAGAATGTTTTGACCAATAACTTTTCACCCAAAGAACAAGGCCAACAGGAAAGGTGAAAGTAAAATAATAATAAGACGTAGTCCTTTATTTCTGTGAAAAGGGTATAAAGTAACCTAACCAAGCCTAACCTCGGGGTGCCCTTCGCTCGCTTTGCTCGCTCACTTGAGCCGCCATCATCCCCTCGAACCCTACCTGTCCGAGTCGGGGTGCCCCAAGTCCCGAGCTCGCTTCGCTCGCCCTTGCATCCTTAGTTCTATTTGACATGGGTCAAATGTTCTTTGGGTGAAAAGTTATTGGTCAAAACATTCTGTTGGTTAAGCATTCACTGACGTAGAGTTCTGTTGGGGAAACGTTCGTGGGTCACAAGTCCTTTGGATGAAAACTTAATGGTGTTGACCAACGGTTCATGGACCAATCGACTGTTGGTAAACCGTTTCAGTACTGGTTAAAATGAAAGTCCAAGATGGCGGCTGCAAATCGAAAAATTCGTAGTGTGTGTCGTTTTCATGGTTTTCAATATAAACTTACACGACTTTGTGTGAAATAAAATAAAATACAACCGACTTAAAAACACACTTCAAAGTGCAATAGACCTTTGGTTTCAGAAGTCTGTAATTTCTTGCCAACGCGCAACGTCTTCCCAAACTAAGGTTATTTTGCACTTAGTAGGGTTTTTTATGGAAGTCGGTTATATTTTTTTGTAATTAGCTTTACAATTCTTTTTCTGATTTTCGGCAGTATAAGGTCTAAATCAAAATCATGTCTAAAGTTTTCATGGGTTTCATCTTCGTAGTTTAAATGGCGGCCGGTGTCAAATATAACCAGTTTAATGGGTTGCTTTTTACACGGGCAACTTTATGTAGAAGCTCTTACCATTAATGTATTCTTCCTTTTATCATCTATATATCTCGATGCTTTATAAGGCATAATATTGGTAGGTATATATGATATCTTCAATACCAAGTTAAGAAATTCTAAATTTACCACAGAGAAGAAAACAAGACTTAGAAAAACTAACTTCAAACTTCACCTACTAATCTCAGATATACTTTAGATAAAATGGTGATATGATTTTACAAGTTGGTATTCTAAGACAGACGCAAAATAAAATGGACATAATTATGGCTGTTTGGTTAGATAATCAGCCTCGAGCAGGCGCTTTTATTTTAATTTATTCTCAAAAATCAAAGTGACACTTCGTCGCATTGTCATTATGAACCATGAAGACGCAGTGATTGCAGTCGAAAGGGCCGTGGTAGAGAACCCTAGGTAAGGAAAGCGTTACCAGGCAAGATCTGATGATTCTTCCTTTTCAATGAAGGAGTGGCAATTACACCTTTCCTAAGCGACATATTACCTATTGTTTTCCGACATCCACGCGAACGAAGTCGCGGGCACAGCTAGTATCACATATAATAGTATTTAGAAGCCATTTTCTGTAAAAATATTACTGATGGCAAAAAAATAAAAATAAATACCTATATATTTTATTGAAAGAAAGAAAGAAAATACATTTATTTAGCACAGACTAGAAGGCACACAATACACACAATACATACATCAGTTAAATACAAAGAATAAACATCAAAATAACAAAGGTGTAAAGTCCGATGTAAGAAATTAGCAGGAAAGTGTGTCTCACGGCTGCGCCAAAAAGGCCCAGTTCAGCAAATTTTTTTTAATTTTATGGTTTTACGCCATCTGCTCGTTCCTTACATATTTACTCCTTTTGCTTCGTTAACGTTTAAACATCTTATTATATACGTACGCCGGTTGCGAGTACTGCGCGCCTGATCTTTCTGAAGAACATCACCATTTCACCAATAAGGTCACTACATGTCCTTTCACCAATAAGGTCACTACATGTCCTTACCACTCACATCTGCCTTATAAAGAGGCCAGTGTCCTGCTGCAAGCACAATCTAGCGAAATGGGGGATTATTGACCCAACCGACACCCAGTGCGAATGCGGTGCTTCTGACCAAACCAGGACCCATAATTATGGTTGACAGTCCAAAGATTCCATACACCTGCACTTCTGACGACCTAAAAACGCCACTGATGTGGCCACCTACTGGGCCTAACTCATTTAATATTTTCCATCGACTCGAAAATAAAAAGACACCTTTGATAGTCGCCGTGACGTGTTTTTTTTTTTGTTAAGCCATTCTGTCCCACTGCTGTTCAAAGGTCCCATACGTCTCCAATTTTCCTTATGTTATGTGCCCCCTCCGGCCAATCGGTTTTATTTAATACATCATCTGGTTTAATTCTGTTGCTCACAGGTCATTCAGAAAAAGGCTACTTTCCGTTATCGAATCTATCTCGTGCGCCTGACTTCGCGACTAACATGAAAATCACGGAGGCCATCATCATTTTTCAAGTAAGTACAGCACGGGAGGAGTAGTGGCCTGTGGCCCAGTGGTACCGGCCCCGACTTAAGGCGACTAGATGACCTAAAACGCGGTCACTATCGGACTGCATAGAAAAGAAAGAGAAGCGCGATGACACAACGCTGGTAATTTATTGCAAAATATGAAACAATCATCTATTGTTGATTTATCAAACACCAAACAAATAAAAACCGTATACTAAAATTCGGGGAATTAAATTGTCTTTTATATTGTGAAAGTTTTATGAAAATACACCCGATAGTGTTTGCGTGATTATCGTTTTTATGTCCGCGGTAGACATTACTTTACAAATTAATTACACTATGTTAAAAAAATATAATTGCAAATATTCACATATCAAATTACGGAGCAAATGGTCTAGTATAACATTTATTTTTTTCAAGACATCTTTAATTTTCAAAGAAATCAGTCCGGTCGATTAGACGTGATGTTGAATTTAAAATCATTAGAAGTCGTATATCTGCGCCCTAAGAGTCGTAAGATCGTGGGTTCGAACTTCGAACAGGCGCTTTACTTTGTGTAAATAATTTCATTACCACCGCTCTCAAACCGGTAAATCAAAACATCTTTAGGAAACTGTCCTAGAACCAAACATTCGAAGACATGTGACATCTACCACCCCGCACTGGGACCGCGTGATAGATTACAGCCTACTTACTCGAGAGGAGGCCTGTGTCCCAGCAGTGGGAACATTATAGGCTGATTATGACATGCAGCACGTGGTTGCAGACATGGCGCATCGACTTGTAGAAAAACTTCGGCTTTGTAGAGCATCGTCTTTATCGCACATACTAGTGTCAGTTTCTTTGAGGAACGCGATGTGCCATATTAACGCTCGGATACAGTATTTTTATGTCATGGCGTGCTTTACTTGTGGTTACCAAGTGTACAAACACTCTGTGAATGTTTGTGTAAGCGCAGGAGCTCTCGGTACCGTCAGAGGAAGTCGGAAGTGTCCCCCCCGTGTGTGTGTGTGTGTTATGTGCTGACGCTACTCGCTTCACGCACACATTCACACCTGTGTGTGCGCGCGACGCATCGTGATATAAACATTGTATAGTGTAATGCAGTTGTGGAAGGCAGAGGTTACCGTGTTAGTTTTTAGGGTTCCGTCCCCAAAGGGTGCCAACGGGACGGGACCCCATTATTCCTAAGGCTCCGCTGTCCGTCCGTGCATCCGTCTGTCTGACACATGGCTGTAATAGGTAGGTAGACACTTGAAAATTTCACAGAATGTTTACTGTTACAGCCGCGATTAAAAATAAGATAAAGTTAAAATTTAAAGGGGGTTCCCATACAAGGAACGTGTCTTTTTACTTAAGTAAAACACACGTTTTTTTTTTAAATCATTGTGTTAAATATCGTCCGATGGTATGAAACACTTGGGGTGCGACTCCGACCAGCACTGACCCTTTTTTTTTTGTAAATGTTTCATTGTTTTGACAGGGTATGTTGGGGGAGACGTGGCCCACCCACCTGAACTACACCATTCGTATGAAGACCGACTTCAAAACAGGGACGTACCAGTCCTTGGATGATACACCTGGGCCTCACAGGATGTTTGGTAAGACTTCACTTTTCTGTAGATCTAGATACTTACATAATTATTATAAGTAGTCGCCAACGTAAGTGGTAATCATGGTCATAGAAAATAGTTACTTAGGTATTTGATAGTTCAAAAAAAAAAGGGATGATTCTTCAAAAACACATACGACCGAAGTAAGTTAATAAAAATCTTGCAAAACTTGGGAGCAACCTGACGCGAGACAGTGTAATTTTTTAAGTTTTATAATTCACTGTCCTACTCGCTCGTTTTATGACCACGACTGCCACAAGTCTTGGCGTTTAGTTGGTAGTTCAGCATTGCCTTCGTTACCAATTAAACAAGGCAACAGAGTAGGCTAAAAAGTCAGGCTAGGTCTTAACTTAATTATACAAAACTTCCAAAGCCAAAGTTTATCAGGAATAACAACAATAAAGTGGCGGCATCTACATCACCACATGCGAACTACGCCTTATACTTACGTCACGCAAATACCTGCATCGCGCAAGCAGAGTTTACCGCGCGACTACCATATACCTATACAATACAACGTACCGACTTCAATCGTCGGGCAGTACCAGTGTACCAGACACAAAGACACAATACTCGTCTGGTCGGAAGACCCTCCCTTTTGTATCCTCCCTCATGTCTCTGTTATCTTCCCTTATCCCAATTTATCTGGGGTCGGCGCAACATGTCTTTTTCTTTCATAATTCTCTTTTAATCGACATCTCGGTAGTCACCCCCTTTCTAGCCATATCGCACACCTAGATCTAAACAGCGATTAACTCAAAAAAATTCTTTTTTCAGTAAAGTTGAAAAACTGATTACCGTCTCCCTGTGCACTGCAGGAGTTCTCTCTATTGATCAATGCTTTTTAAATGACAAAAGAAGAATGATATTACAAGAATCTTGTGTTTTAATCGTTTAATGGGGCTGAAAATTGATTTTTTGTAGTTATTTCCGTATTGCTTAACAAATGCTTGTAATTTTTTTTCTTATTTGGAGTTGAACCTGTGTTGCTGAATTTAATTTTTAGTTGGCTCTCTTTTGAAGATTCAATATTTTAAATGTAACAGCATTTTGAATTATTTTATAATAATGCAACTCTTAGATGGGTCTGTGATCAACATTAGGGGTATATTGGTTGATAAACTAGCAAGAAAACACTGAATTAAGTCCTCAAATGAAACATTATTCTTTAATAATCATTAATTAAATAATATTTAAATAATAACAGCTTCTTATGTCCCGTAATTACGTAAATTTTATACTTCAAAAAAAAATATATTCTGGCAATCGTATCTTCGATTTCGACAAAGACTAGTAGGCTTTACCAGAATTTCTCAGAACTTTTGCAACTTATGATTCCCACATCGTTGGTTTTGTTACTCTCTTTTTACCCTTTTTAGGGTTCCGTAATCAAAGGGTAAAAACGTGACTCTATTACTAAGACTCCACTGTTCGTCTATCTGTCTGTCACCAGGCTGTATCTCATGAGCCATGGTAGCTAGACAGTTGAAATTTTCACAGAATGTGTATTTCTGTTGCCGCTATAACAACAAATACTAAAACCAGAATAAAATAAATATCTAAGGCCCCTTAGATATTTATTTTTCCTATACAACAAACGTGATTTATTTGCCGTTATTTTATATGTAGTGTATGGTGGTACGGAACCATCGTGTGCGAGTCCACCTCGCACTTGGCTGGTTTTTTCTTCTATCGCGCGCTCTTGGGCATTTATTTCAGCAACCATAGCATTTCGACGTTGAGGTTATACATTTATCATCTTCGGTGTCCGATGAACTACTAAAACTTGATGAACTCTCAGAGATGCTACTGCTGGTGCTGGACGACGACGATGAACTAGAAGGTACAAACTTAGCTGGTGTCTTACTTTTATGAATCAATCGGAAATGGGGATCATCATCTGAGTTGTCAAAGTCACTTTCGTCACTTTGGATTGGTGAAATGTAATAATTTGGTGTACGACACTGTTGTTGTTTAGATGTGCTCGGAGTAGATTTATCAACCACGGATAAGGGAACATGAGGTTCCTTAGATGAGTCTTTATCGCTTAATAACATCTTGAAGTCATCATTCCGCTGTGGCCTGTTTTCTAAGTAACATCTCCTTTTGTGTTATTTGTTCAAACTCCTGTTCTAAAGGTCGAGTATCTGGTTGCATATTTTCATTTTGAGTCAGTAAACTAGGGCTAATGTTTTCTTTGTCCCTTTCTTCAACCATACTTACTAAAAACCGCCCACGATTCAGCCTTTTTCTGAAAGATTTAATTCATCGATGAAACATGTTCGATTTCATGAGCTTCGATGTAATGAAATTTGATGTGGGCGTGGCGTACCGGAGCCCATCTAAACAGGTCTAACTTAAAAACTGTTCAGTAAAGACACATTAAGCTGTGTAGTTCTAGGACGAAAATTAAATTATAATTAACATGAAAAGACTCCAATCGCCACTAGCAAAAGAGTTCAATTTCATTTGTTTTTTAAAGAGATACAAAAGTTTAAAAAATGAGGCGACAAAACAGACTTAACTACAAATTCAAAATTTTTTCAACAACACGGTAATAATTCTAAATAAAAACAAAAACTTTACTTATCTTACTATCAACACTGGTTCAACTGAAAATGTAGCTTTAATTTACTCAGCACTAACCACAAAAACAGCGACAACTCGAAATAATGTTAGTACAATTTCGTGGTTTAACTCAACTACACGGAATCAACTCAAAATAACTCTATTTTGTGTACGACGGGTACGTCCGTTCAGCATGTTAATTTGACTACAACTAGCGATGTCCCTGTTTTGGTGGGGGAGGAGCGGGGCTCGCTAATTCAACAAAAAGGGCTTCCGGCGTCATCTAGCGTTGAGTACTGGAACTATTTTTGAATCTGTTTTGTTGGTCGCTAGGTAGTGAGTTAAGGAATTCAATGGTATGCATAACTCAAAAATTGAGATTTTTGAGTTAGCTCTCTTTAGATCTAGGTGTGCGATATCATCTTGCACAATCCATCCATCTTTTCTTTGGTCTTAACCTACTCTTAAAGCCATCCACCATACTAAAAACTTTCAGGAATAACAGCATCTCAAACTTAATTGCTTAAACAAGTGGTCAGAATAACATTCGCAATTTCGTATTATACAATACAATTCTCGTCGACCATGACGAAACAAGTACCACTTATGTGTATTTAGCCACCTAGCTATGCAAGGTCAATTATTTAAAACTGCAACGTGAGCCGGGCAATTACAGGTTAGGGTACACATCCGGCGAGGCGAAACGCAGCGTGGTTTTCACTGCCAAACCAATATCAACATTGCATGCCTTATTATGGTCGAAAAATAAAATCACATCAACCTATATAATCATCGTTTCAACCTCATCATCTGCCTAGGCTTTTCCCAATTATGTTGGGTTGGACTCCCAGTCTAACCGGATGCAGCTAAAAATCAGTATTTTACATGGAGCGACTGCCTATCTGACCTCCACAACCCAGTAACTGGGTAATACGATACCCCTAGGTAAGACTGGTTGTCAGACTGTTGAGCTTCTTACTACCCGTAACGACTGTCAAAGATCTACGGATGACAGCTGGAACCCACTGCTTAACGTGCTTTCCGAGGCACGGAGGGGTCTCGATATGTAGTGGATGGTCACCCATCCACGAAGCGACCGTGACAAGCTTAGCTTTACCTTAGATCGACCCGTGCGGCTGTTATTATTTAGCCACAAGCCCCACAAATCATACAAATTAAGGCAGAAATTAAAATCCATGCTATTATTATAAATTCGAAAGTAACTCTGTCTGTCTGCCTGTCTGTCTGTACGTTACCTTTTCACGCCTAAACCATTGAACGGATTTCGATAAAATTTGGCAGAGAGATAGATTGCAACCCGGGGAAGGACATAGGATAGTTTTTATCGACATACCTCGCGGGCGGAAGCTAGTTCTGCATAAATTGGTAACCTTGATCGAAAGAATAACTACTGAGAGCTTACCAAGGACCTCAAAAATCAGGCAAGAGTATTCAGATTTGCTATAGAGCAAAATTTCATGGACCTTTTATAGACCCAGCAGTTGTGATAAATGATAAATGATGATAAATGATTTTTATTTTGTAAGTAGGTTTGCACAAACACTTTTACACGTCAATCATATTTTATAATTGACGTGTAAAAGTGACGTGTTTTTTTGTGTTGACGTGTAAAATTATAAAACTAGATGAGGTCGGCGTTTCCTATCTGACTACTCTCAGAAGAAAGGCCGAAACAAACTCAGAGGTCACAGTCTCTTTTAAAGTCCAGACATAATCTTGGTCAGGTTATATGAAGACCATGTAGATCGATGCCTGAGATGGTCTTTTGAGGAAAGAACCACACAGATTGAGAGGACCTGTCCAGTCAGTGCACGCATTTGTCAGAAATAGTGCAGCTCAACTCAAAACTTAAGGAGCTCAACGATTCGACGAACAATACCAAAGAAAGGACATTTGGGTAGGTTAAATTTTTCTCTGAGAGAGTGTCTCGGACTTAGTTTATAAATTGATCGAACAGCTCGCTTCTGTAAAACAAAGAGTCTGAATATCGGCGGCATTTCTATTGTAATGTGAATTGAATTTATGATTTTTATTAATTTGATTTATGTTGTGTTTCTATAGGTTTCAAATATGGAACATTCATGCGCATCCAATGGGCGGTCGACACAAGCTACATCAAGTTACTGACAGGGAACGAAATTCCTCAGGTAAGATTATTAAAAAAAAAACAGAGACAGTGCGCTGTTGGAATTTTAACTTCCAAAAACAGCACTGAAAAGTGAAAAATAACTTTAAATTTGGTTGTCGGTGGCAAAAATCGAAAATAATTTACCAAAAATACCAACTTCCGAAATTATATTTATTTTTCACTTTTTGTGTTTTTTTTTACAAAAAAAAAAAATATAGACGGCTCTGGCCTCTCAGGGACGAGCTGGTACACATTTGTACCGCTTGTGGTATGCATGTGTACTAGCTCGTCCTAATGAAGTTAAAATTCAACTTGCTATACAAAAGTTGTAGCTTTATAGTTGTTAATTTTATTGTGCATGCTGTGGTTTCCTATTTATTTATTTATTTGGTTCACCAACAATTGTATATACATACACTATTATGAGCAACTTAAACAAAAGGAACAAATCGGAGTAAAGTGTAACAATCACTTAAAGGTAAACTCTGCATGCACACAAATCGTTGTCGTAACTAACAAAAAATAGAAATAAAAGACTATGTGAATGTGTATGTATGTATAATTGTATACTTGTGTGTGTTGTATGTGTGTATGAGTTGCACTGATTAGGACTTAAAAAAGTAGTTAAACTAAATTAAAACAAACAAAAAAAAACAGACTAAAAGTGAAGGAGTGCACCTACTTTATACCTGATGTTGCCTTTTATTTTTAACCGACTTCAAAAAAAGGAGGAGGTTCTCAATTCGTCGGAATCTTTTTTTTTTTTATGTGTGTTCCCAGATTTCTCGAAGACGCCTGGACCGATTTGGAATTTTTTTTCTTTTGTTGAAAGGGTATACTTCCCAAGTGGTCCCATGATCATCAGGTCAGGATCTGATGATAGGATCCCAGGGAAATCGAGGGAAACCCTCAAATTTTATTGGCAAACCTATAGCGATTTGGATATTTTTTTGAGTTACTTGAGCATTTGCTCTCGGAAATCATCATTTGGTAAAGTGGAGCTGATGATGAAGACCACAGACGGCCATCGGAACTACTCAATGATAAATATTTTACGGATTGCGATTCGATTACTTTAATATGGTTGCTAAGCAATTTATGCTCGTCACAATGCTTATGGTGAAATTAACATCCCAGCATTGGGAAAAGCAATATTTTGTAAAAGGTGATGAGCAGTTGACGTTAGGCTATTGTAACTTAGATAAATCACAAACTCTCTCACTAAAAAGTGAAAAATAAAAATCAATAAACGAAAATGCAGAACCAACGACACCGACTTCCGAAATTAAAGTTATTTATCACTTTGTAGTTTTTTTTGGAAGTCGGTTGTTTTTTTTTTGTAAAATAGTTTTTATGTGTCATGTATTGTGTACATCTTTTGTTGTAGGTCCTAAATAAATAAGAAAGAAAGAAAGAATGAAAGAAAATACGTTTATTTGCGGCAAACATGACGCATCAAAAGAAAAACATATATATAAAAAAATTAAAAATAATTAATATGGGAGAAAACATGCGTGACATCCACTCAAAACGGCCATCGCTCAGCATAATGCTATGACCCTGTACGAGACAGAGCCCCAGCGCTGGTTTTCAGCGACAGCCGGCGTTGACGTGATGACGTCAGCCAGTGCAGCATACAATTAAATAAGTATAAATAAAAAATAAAAAACAACAATCAAAATAAGAAAACAATTACAATTATACAATTACAATAAAGTTGTACAGTATGGCGTTAAAACAACCCCCTCATTTGAGAGGTGACTACATCAACGACCTGTATCTACATGTCTAGCAAACACATATAACCTATTGTGAAAAGGGCGACGACATTGTAGTCTGAAACGATAATTAAATTTCATACGTCATTTTATAATTTGTTTAGTACTTCGTTGCTACTGACTACATACACATAAATCAATATAATTATGAAGTCTTTTATAAATAACCAACTGACCCGACACATTTAGTACCGCCTCAGAATCATGATGTTTGATAATGTTTTCCATTTTTAATAGTTAAGTATTCTGCTATTCGGGGCAGAGACAAATCAAAATCAAAGATCATAAAAATCGGTCCAACCGTTCTTGAGTTATAAATGGTGAATTGATCCGACTTTGTTTTATTGTATACAGGAAGATTTTTTTATCACGTTCCAAACTTTTACAGGGTGTTCAACCCATGAATATGAACAACTTTCACTATGGGACCAACTCTGAAATCACGAACAAAAATGAGCTGTTTCATACATTTTGGTCAAGTAGGTATTGAACTTTTGTATTAAACAGAAGATTTTTTTTTCGTGATTTCAGAGTTGGTCCCATAGTGAAAGTTGTTCATATTCCTAAAGTTGAAGAGTTTGTTTGTTTCAACGCGCTAAATCGCTAATCTCTAGAACTACCAGTCTGATTTGAAAAAATATTTTTGCGTTTTATAGTCCAATTCTTGAGAAAGCCGCTAGGACCCTTAGGAGATCAGCAAAATAAAAAAAAAAAAAACGAACAGTGTCAGTAAGAACACTAAACGAAAACGAAGAAATAACGCGGGCAGGCGATGCGATGCGACGTGTCGGTGGGTCGGTTGAACAAGAAATTTCACGCAGATGAAGTCGCGGGTAGAAGCTAGTAATAAATACCTATTTAATCAAAAAGAGCTCCTGGAAGGATTTGGGGTAGGCTTTTGCCCAGCAGTGGGAAAACATAGGCTAAAAAAAAATTACATGATTTTCATCACAACTGTAACAATTTCGAATGGATTAATCATGTCCACAAACGCCAATACGAAAACCAAACGCATAATGTATCACTTCCATTATTATTATTGTTGAAGCATTTCAATACACAACACTACAAATGCCCCAGAACAAAGGCCTTTCAACGTTCTATCGTGGCAAAAAACAATGTCTATTGTATTCAACAGGATACAGTCACAACGTAAGCCAAAGCCATGATAAATCGCATATAATTAGCTTACCAGCAGATGAATATCAAATAGTGTATATTTTATATGAACATCCTAATTGGGGTTCCGTATACAAGGGGTGCCAATGGGAATGGGACCCTATTACCCGCTGTCCTTCCGTCCGCCTGTCACAGGGTTGTATCTTTTGAACCGTAAAAAAAGGTAGACACTTGCCGCCGGCTGTCGCTGAAAACCAGCGCTGGGGCTCTGTCTAGCGTAGGGTCGCAGCATAATGCTGGGCGATGGCCGTTTTGCGTGAATGTGACGCATGTTTCCCCCCTACCTTTTATTATTTTTTGTGTTTATGTTCTTTTTTTGCGTCATGTTCACCGCAAATAAACGTTTTTTCTTTCTTTCTTTCTAAATTTTTAAAGAATGTAGCTATACCACTGCGGCCGCTATGACAACAAAAAAGAAATAAAATTAAAGGGGGTCCAAGAAACGTGTTTTTTTTTCGGCGTTTAAAAAAAATGTGTTAAGCACCTAATTATTTTACGGTGGTACGGAACCTTTCGTCCGACTCGCACTTGGCCGCTCTATAACATGAAGGTTGTATAGTTCCCCGAAAGAGAGGTGCAACTACAATCAATTCTATTTTATTGTAATCTAGCTTCGCTCCGCGGTTTCACCTGCATAAGTCTTGTTCCCGTGGGAATATCGGGATAAAAACTCCAATGTCCTTTCCCGGGACTCAAATTATCTCTATACCAAATTTTATCTGAATCGGTTCAGCGGTTTAAGCATGAAGAGGTAACAGACAGACAGACACACTTTCGCATTTATAATATTATAGTATAAATAGTGTATTATAAGTATGGATTGCTTCTTAAATCCCGCTGTCGCGACTAGAAACTCTTGAGTGATTTTGCAACTGTAGTTTGTCACTACAAAGTTACGACATTGACTAAGATTTGGAACGGAACGGTGGAATCAGTTAAAAGTGTAGACACTGGATAAAAACTTTCGATTTAGTAAGAATTCAAAGCATTTATTTGAATTAAAGCAATTACAGGCACTTTTGACTTGTCAAGGAGCCGGTCAGTCAGAAAGATAAAGCTAGTCGCCCATTGCAAAGCATAATAGCTCGATTTGATGAACACTCTTTTAATTTTAATCAAAATATTGTTATAAAACTTTTATATTATCATTGACCTCTTGGGTTTGGTTTGGCTATGATGCTGATGACGATGGAAAACACAGTAAAAGATAGATAGAATATACTTTACTGTACAGTACAGCCCGATTCAAATTAACTAACAACATAACTACAACAACAACATAACTTGTTTTTATTTTTTACTGTGTTTAGTAATAGTTTGTGATCCTCCTGTACGAGTCGCAATAAATACTTTTTCTTTCTTTCATTCATTTTAAATTTTATGGCGGCGAAACGCGACATATACAGGACGAAATTGAATAGATGTGACAAATTAAAATATTCAACGTGTTATAAAATAAATTTAGAGCAAGTCATTAAGGAAAGGCAATAGGCAATGGAGGGCTATGCAACTATCTGTGTGCCAAATTTCATAATACTAAATGATTGAAATACTATCGTGAATTCATGCAAGCCTAGTACTTTTTGTTGGTATTCTGCTCAGAAAGTCGGGTCATATTTCAATCATGATTCGTAAGACACGTAGCGCCATCTAGTATCCTAAAGCAATTGTGACCATCGAAAGTTATTGTTGTTTTCGCATGTTTCCCCCCTACCTTTTATTATTTTTTGTATTTGTTCTTTTTTTGCGTCATGTTCACCGCGAATAAACGTTTTTTCTTTCTTTCTTTCTTTCTTTTCCTCGGGAACGGTTTTTTTTTTTATGGAGAAACGGTACCCTATGACCTTTTCTATTTATACCACTGACAACGTATATGAAAAATTTCATGATGATCTGTTCAGTGGATTGGGCATGAAAATGTAACAAAAAAACTTACTTTTTGCATTTAATAATAATAATTAGTAATAATGTCTATTGTCACAAAGAAACATACGTTAATAGTATTCACTGATTAACATTTATAATATTAGTTAGGATATAATTTTCTCTGGATCTCCTACTGCCCCCCTGGAAGTCTCAAACGCCCACGATGGGGCATTATTGCCCACGTTAGGGCCTATGGTCTAAATTTGCCAAGAATTGCACAATTTTTGTTTTCCGTGTAAGCTTAACAGAGGGTAATACGTGTTTGATTCTTGTTGTTTTTTTATATTCGAACAATCGTTCGCTCCTCGCAGGTCCTGTCTCTCCAAGAGTTCCCGTACTACTACAGAAGTATGGACGAGATCACGATGATCATCTGCAAGGCCCTCGGTGTGCTGTGCTGGCTCTCCTTGTTACTGACCTTCGTGTTCCTGATGGGTCGTCTGCTTCAGGAACGAGCCTCTGGCATACAAGTAAGTGTCAGCATTTCCCTATCCTTATCCTAAATATAAGGTTGGCTTCCAGTCTAACCACATGCAGCTGAATATCAGATTTTATTTATGAAGCGACTCGAATCTGACTTTGCAACCCCAGTTACTGGGAAAAATCATACTCCTTGGTTAGACTGCATACAGGCAATTATATTTGAGTTATTATACTGATACACTTTCAGCTTGCATTTAGGAGTTCAGTTGAAATTATTAAAAGAGAAAGTGTTACCAACTGACTTCAAAATGTTTACCGACTGAGGGTCGGTCGTTCATCAATCGGTATGGATTATCGATTATTACTTGAGGGGATCAATATTGACATCGTCGGACCGCAATCTACTTGTAGAATAGATTTACATGGAATAGTAGCAACAGTTGCAGTTGCAGTAGTGTAGTTTTCAGTAAAATGTAGTTTTACACACAATTAAAACCAATTCCTTCCACAGGAGCTGATGAAAATGGTAGGGGTGTCCCCGAAACTTCTAGGGCTGTCTCATTTTCTGAACGTGTTGCCATGCGCGCTGATCTTCTCCATCGGAGGCACCATACTCTTGAAGGCGACCTCCTCCCCTCTGATACCGCACACCTCAGGGTTCGTCATATTCCTGATGCTGCTGCTGTACTTCAATACGGTTGTCGCCTTGGCCTTCGTCTCCAGTTACATTTTGACAAGGAGTAAGTATTTTTACCCGACTGCGACAACAACGTTCTTATTATTAGTTTTAAATTTCAAGTGATTTTCACTAATACTATGTGAATAGTGTAAACTCGAATGTGTGTTCCGAAATAAAGTATAATACCTATAGTAAAAGTGCGCAGTGCTGCACACCCCTATCCTATTTCAAGTTAAACAAATATCAACTTTATTGCAATGATTGTTAAGTTGATTTCAGAGTGACTAGCTATTGAAAAAGTTATAGAAATGTTTGAATTTGTAGTGTAAACTGAACTTTATTATGTAGGAATTAAAGTTATTTTTCCATTAATTCATATTTGTTTATATTTTTGGCAAATAAATCGTGAACGCAGATTATGTTATGCTGTTGCTGGATGGCAGTTGCCGAAAATCTAGTTGAATGGCGTGCAATAGGAGAGGTTTATGTCCAGCAGTGGACTGCTGTACGAAAATGATGATGTCCTATGTTATTATTAGCATAATCAGCCGATTATGTTCCCACTGCTGGGACACAGGCCTCCTCTCGGTGAGAAGGAGTGGGCCGTAGTCTACCACGCGGGCCCAGTGCGGGTTGGTAGATGTCACATGTCTTGGAATTTTTGGTTCTAGCACAACCCGGTTTCCTCACGATGACCCGCACTCGGTCGGGTGTGGTGAATTAAGGCCCACTCCCTCTCATAGAGAGAAGGCCTGTGTCCCAGCTGTGGGAACGTTATGAACTGATTATGCTATACTATTTGTATAAATAAGCCTCAACTAGTTACGTCAGAGAACTGCAATCCTTACTAATATTATAAATGCGAAAGTGAGTTTGTTACGCTTTCAAGCCACAACGGCTGAACGGATTTGGATGAAATTTGGCATATTGGTAGACCATGACCTGGCGAACGACATAGGCTATATTTTCATCGAGGATCGCAGACGAAGTCGATGTAGAAAATCACAGTGACGTCATAGAACTAAATGGTCGTTTATAATAAAGTCACATTTCATAACTGAACCCTGTCTTATTGAGTGTTTTGTCCCCACAGCATCATACGCGGCAAGCTTGTCCGTCCTGGCGTATGTTTTCCTCTGGATACCAGCGCGAGTGGTCACGCGCTACAATCTGCCGTACATAGGGACACTTGCGACAGGATTCTTGCCGCATACGCCTATGTTCTGGTTTTGGACCGAGGTGTCCATCCTTGAGACTTATGGTCAGTGTATTAATATAGGTGCTCGTGTACACGAGCGGCACGCGTCAACTGCAGAGGCAACTGCTGCCTCTGGAGTGTTGAAGGCTGCCGTCGACACGTCGCCGCTCGTGTATGCGGTAACTGCAGCAGTTGAAGCACGCCGCTCGTGTATTTGAGCACACTACCGGACTATTTAATAGATTCTCCATACATTTCCATGTGAGGTATGAAAGGCTACAACATCAAATAGTGTTATTTTTATAATAAATAATTTATTTATTAAGAGTCCGGGAGTGTATATTATAATGTATAATTTATTTATTTCATGAAAAGCATTTCTTACAATAGCCTTATGACTAAAAACAAAAGGCTTTATACAAAAATATTTAAATATCCCGACTCGTGAACAAGGTGTAAACTATTGTGATGAGTCTCCGTAGCAACAAAGCCATTCTGAGCCACTTTTATTTGTAGTCATTTGGAAAATTTTAACAAGAAATGGTGTTTTTATTTTATTGTGACTCAGGTGCCATTGAAGCGGGTGTCCAATGTGGAATACGTCGAAAAATAGTGTGTACTAGTGCTTTGGGAAATACATGGTCAAATTAAATTAGCTAGCGAAACTCAGCAGACGGGATGGGTGTCGATATCTAAACATGTAAAACAAAACAAAAAAGATTTGATGATCATTTATTTTGAGTGCAACTTTGTAATTAGTATGTAAATCGTTAAGTAGTATAAAAAAAGCATTTTTAGCTAAAACGTAGTATTCACATTCTTTTTTAAATTTGTTTTAGTGTTTAATTTTCTATTTATTGTATAATGTACTAGTACGCTTATTGATAGTGCCGTGCTTTTCTATAATAAAAAAAACCTATCAACATTATGTCAACGACTCTGGATTAGTGCTGTGTATGTGTTTAGTTGGTAAGCCTCATTAAATAAATTAA